>JARHVA010000636.1:1987500-3187500 GCA_037957365.1 Torreya grandis
ATTGAAAACTAAAGCTTTCCTCCATAAGGATAGAGATAATTATCTACAAACATTTTTCACTACAAACTTTATTAAAATAAATGAAATAAATATTAGAAATAAAAATAATAAAAACAAAATATTCTCATGCATTCACATAAAGTAAATGATTTGAGCATAACCCACCTATCAATTTTTTTATATCTAATCTTTACTCTATGCACATAAAGATATCAAAAAGGCCAGGCCTTTATTGTCCCATTGAATAATCAAAATGAATGTTTTGATATGCCAAAAAAATAACATTTGCTCAACATACGTACTAATGATAGGGGAAAAATATGTCACTAATTACATTTATTGTCATCTTTCCTTTCAGTATATGTCATTAAGTCGCTAGAAACTAACACCTCATTGTTGACCACACTTTTTCCCTATGACAAAGTCATGCTCACATGTGCCACACAACATGAGAAAGTTGATGTGATCATATCATCCTCCAACACCTATTATGGATTGTTGATCATGTATAAAATGAAAGGTTCATTTAGATAGGCAAATGACTATCAACATAAAAATAATATTAAAACTAAACGATAAGGGTTGATGAATATGAAAGTACAGATTTACGTGGACTTTATATCAAACTATATTATTTATGATTAGAAAGTTTTATTCCACTTTGGAACAACAAATATTTGAGTTTATATTTTTAAAGAGAATAAATATTTTTTTATCTGGTCATATGATGATATTCTACATTTTGGCAAAAAAAAAGACCATATGATTCCTTTGAAGGGAAAACAAATTCTTAGAAATAGAAATAATGACACTAAAACTAAGAGAGAGATACTACCACTCAAAAATATAAAAGATAAATTTTTATTTGGCTATGATTTCATAATCTTAATTCATTAAAATATGATATTCATTGGATATAGTGAATCAAAAACTTTAATCACTAGGTTACTCAGTGGGTTATAAACAATCATACTTAATGGGTTTTCAAGATATAATAAAATGGAAGTGTCAAAATAGGAATAATGTAAAATAAATATTGTCACTTATATTTTCACCCTTTTAGGAGATGTCTTAGCTCTCCTCATACAAGTGGAACAATCAAAACATCTCTAGGTTGTGGGTAGCCTAAGTATGAGGTGAATATCTAGATAGGGCTAGCTTCCTTGATGTACCACTTTTGGATCACTACTACACCTATGCTTTTAAGGAAAAGGGAGAGAAATTTTAAAAAACTATCCTAAATGAGGTGATACAAAAAATTGATTGATGACTATCAATCAACTACATGTCACACATGAAACCAAGAGATTAACTAGACATACACTTCTCTAATCTGAATATTCTCACATCAATATTTCATTATGAGGTTGTGATGAATGTTTAGGCTAGGAGGACTAGACAAGAGGCCTAAGATTTAATTATTTGAATATACTAACTCACTCAACCTTGATACTTCATAGAACACTTCACATGACCTACAAGAAGAAGCTTTCAAATTGTAAATAGGTGAGAAAATGAGACAATAATACTAAAGAAATAATAGTTATCACTAAGCAAGATCAATCATTCAAGTCAACACACTATTAAAATTAATATAAGAGGTATAAATTAGTAGTATTTATTGATCCATGGTATAAAAATGAGTAGGCCTTTGCCATACTCAAGTGGAGCATATTTTACAAAGGCCAGAATGGCTAGTTCTTATAGAACTTGAGAGAGAGAAGAGAAGAGAGAAGTCCAAAGGTCACAAGGCCACTTGTAAATCTGATAAAATGAGATAAATTTGCATGATGAGGGAATTTTAAACTGATAATTCAAATTCAACAAGCACAAATGTCACCCCAAGTCATGAAACTCTTGAAATGTGGCATAGTACTTCTCATTCTTCACAAGGAAATTACCTTGATCATTAACCCCTATTTGAACATACCAAAACTGATTATGGATAGGTATAATTATTATATTGAGAGGTAATGGTTTCAAACATGCTTCTACATGCATTGGTTGCATTCCTAATCACCTAGAAACTTTTGAAAGTAAGCCATCACTACCTACAATCAAAGAAAACTCTTTTTTCACACACACTATACACTTGGCCTCAAATTTGGATTTAATTTACCATGTAAATACATAAAGTGAGTGGATTAAATTTTTAAATACCATCCATGGTCTTGGAGGAATCATGCACACCTAAAATTAGCTTACTTGAAGCTTTTCACCCTTCTCACTATCATGTTCACATGCCAATTTTGACTGGCTAAGATGAGAGATATGTTAGGCACACTTATGAGTTTTTATGAAGTATTAAATTGAAATTTTAAGTTATATTAAGTCTATATCTTCCTCCCAAAATTTAGTTTATCTCTTGAAACCTCTTCGAACCTATATAATGCATATAATAGTAAAAAAAGCAACTTTGCACCCTATTTATATAGGTAAGAAATGCCTCAATTAGATTTAAAATTTATTTGGAGAGTCCTATGGAACCTCAATATACTTTAATTATCATTATATTCCACTTGGATAACTTACCATCTTCATTTCCTACATCAGGTCATTCCTAAGGGTTTGCAAGGGTTTTAGAAAGTTTTGACCTCTTAAGCTTTGTTCATGAAAATTAGATGTTAAAATATAAACTCAATGCTAGAAAATAGTTTTTTATTACCTTATATAACTCATCCTCTCCCTATGACTCTCCATTCAAGGTGTCAAATTAGATATGAGCAATCAAACCTCTCCTATCGAGCTTATTTCTCCACTTTGCATAGGTTTGAGTTGTCTTAAAGACCAAAAATGGATTTGCATGGCTTCACCTAAATCCTGATAGCTTATAAATATATTTATTTACCAAATAAACATTCTCCAATATGTCATAATTCTTACCTAAGGCTAGAAATGAAAGTGTCCTCTCATTTGAATTCTAGGCCTAACCATGCCTAATAGGCCTGCCTACAAGTTTGAGGGTCTAGGCCACCCAATTGGAATTAATACTTATATTCAAGGTATATTATGTTTTTTTATGTAATTTATCTTCCCATACCTTCCTATAAGGTTAACCTATCTCCTAGCCAACCCTTTTCACCTTATTATCCAAAACCTACTAATTTACATTCAAGGGGAGTGCCCTCTGTCTAAGACAAAATAAAGGGAAATTCCCCTATTTTATTATTAAAAATAAATTTTGAATGGGGTTATTTAATTCATAAATATTATCTATACCAATTTTGAGCCCTTGATCAGGTCATTTGATCCCCAAACTCCTTCAATTCCAAGGCAAACTCTTTGAAAAGGTATTATGTGTAAGATTTCTAGCATGTGGATTGTGTGATGTTTGATTGGAGCCTCTCTTTATTTTACATCCAAAACCATCATGATCATATTTTATGGATTAAAATACTCATTTATCCCTCCAACATCTCACATACTCTTCCACACACCTTGCCTAGTCAAGATTGAGTTCTATCTCTAACTGTATTATGAGTGGTATAATGATTTAGTTAGTTAGGATGATGAAAATGAGGGATTTTAATGGGAAGGGATGGAATAGATGTTTTTTAGATTTAGGTATAATATGAATTTCTTTAGTGATATATGGAATGAAGGGGTGTTGGAATAAAGTGTCCTTCTCCTCTTTTGTGTTTTAGGCCCCACATAAATTGGTGGGAGCAATTTATGTGGACACACTTTAAATATGCCATGGAAAATTTAAATTTTATACTAAGGTTTATGAGTGGTATAATGATTTAGTTAGTTAGGATGATGAAAATTAGGGATTTTAGTGGGAAGGGATGGAATAGATGGTTGGTTATATTTAGGTATAAGAGTAAGGTCTTGAGTGACAGTTGGAAGAGGGTGCAAAATTTCAAAATTAACTACCAACTGCTAAAGATCATACATAGAATATATAAGTAAAAATACATTTCTGACAACACTATCAACCTATACAATACATGATCACAATGACATCCCATAACATAAACACAACATGTTTATCTCTATGTTACCTAAGGACATGCATATCATATAATATGCATGTACCATCTAGTCATATTGCATGTACATTAGAATGACCCTTAGGTCATGAATTATCTATTAAACCATATAAAACCATTAAATCATGAAACATGGTTTGGTTTTTCAACCTAATGGGAAGAGGTCTACTTGGAGCTCAAAGCTTGTAGATTTCACTAGCTGGATTTAGTGTATAAAAATGCTTCTTTAGGCCTCCCAACTACCAATCTTTACTGATAATTTTTCCCCCAAACCTTGCAAAGTCTTTATCTTATGTGGATAATAAAATACAAACACATTAGGATGTACCAAAAGTACTGAAAACCTTGTTATATGACCTTGTTAAAAAGGCTCAGGTGCCCTATTTTCACCTTTTGGGGATTTTATCCTTGAACATAGTTATTGAGTCTTTAAACATGGTTTCCCAATTCCATTTGTCAATCCAACCTCTCAAATATGTCTATCATTAACTATAAAACACATTAATACTTCATTATTGAGTTCTTACATGTGCTTCAACACTTCAAATGATTCCTTAGTTCTTTGTTAAGCCACTTGTAGGTGTGCATTCTGATGCATAGATAGACAATGTAAATATTTTCCAAATAGTACATGATGTATAGTCATTTGATCACTCCTAGTTCTTTCAAATCTCTTCAAAAGGTTTCTTTCAACATTGAGGAGTTAAATACCATTATCACATATGTTGTTTCTAATATGTCACCTGTACCATGCATTTGTAGGGCACCAAAAGGTGAATGCAATAACAAATAGGAACACTGGGAAGTATGTATGGACTATGAGCATGTAGCATGAACTTTGACCATTTTAAGGTTTCAAATTAATTACTTAATTTTATGTAAACTTAAAACAAGTCCAAAATTACTCTTTCCAATATGAATATAACTCTTGATCACATGTAGGTGTGTGTCCATGGCTAACTATGTGTAAGTATTGCACATGACCGCAACAGTCCTTCTTTCTGTCACCATATGGAAGCTTACTTCACTACCTTATGTGGATATAAGATATTAAAAATATTTTAATCTTTCATCATACTTTTTTGAATGTTTTTAGAGCCTTATACATATCACCTAGTTGACTATGTATGGTAGTCATATAGCAAATTGTTTGTATGTCACTTCATGACTACACTCTCATGGAGTATTGATTTGGAGATGAGATTTAAAGGTGAGGGGACTAATAATGATAATTTAACATGATAATTAACCTATCACAACCCTCTGAATCCATTACCAAAGCATGAACAGTTTAAAAATGGTGGAAACCTATGTATCTCAAATGAGACCAATCTACAAACCTCAGATGATTTGCATATCTAAAGACCTTAAAACACTAAACCAAGCATGGAGAACATGAGGTGAATATTTATATTTACTTTGGATTCAATTCCAATAGTTTGATTATATGAAATCATCTCAACCAAATAAAAACCTATAGGGTGCATAGATTAGCAAGTAAATTGGATAGGTCAAGTTCTTAGGAATATTTCATAAAGCAAGGTCACCATTCCATTATAAAAAAAATAAAATGGAAGCTGAATAAGTGTATAAGGCACCCCATGTTTAATTTTTCTGAAACCTCCCCTACTATTTGTACCAAGTACAAACCTATTGACTGGTTCTGCATGTCTAAAAGGGTGAGAAAGGAGCAAAATAGTTTTAACTCAACTTTAGCACTTTCAGTGCATTTAAAATGTGGAATTGAGTTTTAGAAAGCTAAAAATATGGTCCATGACCTTATCCCATGTGTCACCTTCCCCCATGGATTGTATAAGTTCCAAACTCTTCCCTTTTTCCAAGAAAATTTCTCTTTCTTATGAAGAACCTACCACTTTTCAGTTAGAAACAATTACTTAAGACTTCTCAGGACACATGGGGCATGACATCACCTTTTCAAACCTTTAAATTGCCCAAGGAGGTCATATAACTCATTTAATGCTCAAATTTGACCCCTAAAATGACTCAAAAAGACATAAATATTGAAAATGACCAAGACCAAGGCTAATGTGACATGAAATGACATCAAAAGGCCTAAAAAATACCCCATGATAAAATATTAGACCCATAAAACATCTTAAAATCAATTTTTTACCTATAGGGGTCCCAATTTGACCTACAAGGTCAAATTTGGTCAACAAGTTGGTGAATCATATGGGTAGTATGTCTACTATACTAAATATCAGTAGCCTTATCAATCCATTGGGCTTAGGGAGTCATCTAAAGTCTAAAACACAACAAGAAGACTTGAAAATTGATAATAAGCTTTAATCAAGACAAGACCAATTAACTACCTCAACCACACAAAATGAAGTAAACAAACTAAAAAGACACACACACACACACACACACACACACACACACACACACACACACGTGCTCAAAGTGTGAAAAAATAGAAAAACAAACCACAATGTACAACTAACAATTAAGCATACCTCCTTTCCTAGATCAAAAGGAAAATTTCTTGAATCTCCTTCTGCATGAGATGAATCATAGTTCCAAGAATGTTACTCTTTGGATTGGATACTTGATATATCAGACCTATTTCTTGGCACATCACTTGCTATGCTCTAAAGTAGACCATATTCAAATAGGTCTCCAATGTAAATAGATTCCTCTTGGATTTGTACACATACCTCATTCTACTACCTACTCTTCATCTCATGATCAACTTGCACCTTCTTTATAGGAATGATTTAAAGAGGAGTAGTTTCTTATTCATTGGAAGATTAAGGCCAATAGAATATTGTTTTAAATTCAAACACTGAGGTAAACTTTTCTTTGGATCATCTATGATAATTTGAAAAAAACCATCTTGCTTACCATCACTTGCAATCAATTCTAAGAAAGTAATAGACCCCTTAAGAGACTCAAACTCATTTCAAATGCTTACAAATTTCTTCCACAAGTCCTTTTTTTCTCTTTGATTAGCATCATGAAGGTGAACAACAAGATAATTTCTTTCATCTTATTCTTTATAATCCAAAAGGACTCCATCCAATATCTCTTCTTTGATATAAGGAAGGCATTCTTCATTATTGACACAACAATAAGATTCAATACAAGGACTCATTTCTTATTCAAAATTTAGAAAATATTAAGGAATTTCAGGTTGTATATCAACTATTCTAATCTAATTTTGGTTCTTAAGGGATACAATATCCTCAATTTCCTCCTCCTTAATGATGCCAAGACTAGGCATCTTGTAATCAGGTGACTTAGCCCAATGAGGCTACCAAGGAGCTACATTTTCTTCAACAAAGAGTTATAAATTATTATCAACCAAATGCCCTTCTTTAGTTTCCCATACCATAGGTCCATCAAGGAAAAGGGTGATGGTATGAGGACAATATGAACTATTTGGTGGATTTGGAACATAGAACTCAACATCAAATTGAGAATGCATTATAGGGGATTATTTTGGGAGTTCTTGAGGAAGGGTAGGTAGACCTTGAGCTAAAATAGCTTATTTTTATTCCTTCCATTTGAAAATCTCTTAATGAAAATATGATTTATCTTGAGGACTCTCTTGAGGAAGGTTATATGGGGTGTGTTTAAGCATAAGATCTTCTTTTGGCTCTAAACCTTCCATCACACCTTGACTCAACAATTTCATTCTTGACTCTAACTTTTAAATTTTCTTGGCTAGATTATATTGGAAAAGTCTTTATTGAATTTTATAGGCATCTTCATGAGGATAAGGAGTAAAAGAGGGATGACATGGAAAATAAGAGGTATCTTAAGGAAGGGTGGGAGGTTTTTGCATAGGATCAAACTCCTTCTCAACCTCACACTCTTTATCTAGGATTTTATCCTCTTTCTTTTCCCATGATTCCACTATCTTATTTCATTTTAGGATGTTAGGATTAGGAGCCTCTTCTTGAGGTAGTGATGCAATTTGAGGAGTGGATGAAGTCTTCAAGAAAATTGGGATCTCCTTAGGCTTGGATCCTCCACATTGTCTCTAACTTGGAATCTCATATCTAGAGGTCTCTTCTTGAGGTGGGGATGTAATTGGAAAGGGTAAAGAGGGCTTAGGTTTCACTTCCTTTGTTGATAATATGGATTGATTAGAGAAGTGACTGGGTTGACTAGGAGGATCAAGATATTGATAAGGCTAGTTATATGACTGATACAACTCATGAAAAGGTTGATAAGGGCCATATTGGAGCTAGTAAGGATCATGACAAGGCTGATAGGGAATGTCATAAGCTTGATATACCTCACCAACTTGTGTAAAATAATAATCAACACTAAAATTAGCCATATAAATTCATTATAAAGAACACAAGGAATTATTATCAACAATCTTCAAAAGGAATATTTGGGTTGCTTGAATAGCTGATGTAATCTCAGATTCACCATTGATGTTTAAATAGATGCCTCCAAAGGCTAATTTGTTGAAAGACAACACTAAAAATCTTTCAACTTCTTAAACTAAGATTCCCACTGAGTGTGCTAGAAACTGATGTCACTTGGATTTTCACCATTTTAATAGATGTCTAAGCTCTCCTCATCCAAGTGTCACAATTGAAACACCTCTAGGCTATGGGTAGCCTAAGGATGAGGTGAATCTCTAGATAGGGATAAATCCCTTGAAATACCACTTTTGGATCACTACTACATCTATGCTTACAAGGAAAAGGGAGAGAAAGTGAAAGTAAACTATCTTAAAGGAGGTGATACACCAAATTGATTGATGACTACCAACCAATTACATGTCACACATGAAACCAAGAGACTAACTAAACATACATTTCTCTAATCTAAATCTTCTCACATAAATATTTCATTATGAGGTTGTGATGAATGTTTAGGCTAGGAAGATTATATAAAATGCCTAGGATATCACTATTTGAATATAATAACTAACTCAACCTTGACACTTCATAGAACACTTCACATGACCTACAAGAAGAAGCTTTCAAACTACAAATAGGTAAGAAAATGAGATAACAATGCTAAGGAAATAACAATTATCACTAATCAAGATCAATAATTCAAGTGAACACACAATGAATAGTCATAAAATAGGTAAAAATCACTAGTATTTATTTTTTCATGCTATTTAAATGAGCAGGGCTTAACCATACTCAAGTGGAGCATATTTTACAAAGGCCAAAATGGCTTGTTCTTATATAACTTGAGAGAGAGAAGAGAAGAGATAATTCAAAAGGTCACAAGGACACTTTTAAAGATAATAAAATGAGTTACATGTGTATGAAGAGGGAATGTGAAACTAGTCATGCAAATTTAGGAAACACAAGTGTCACCCCAAGTCATGAAACTCTTGAAATGTGGTGTAGGAGTTCTCATTCTATAGAAGGAAACTGCCTTCATCATTCACCATTATTTGAACATCCAAAAACTAAATAGGGATAATTATAATGATTAGAATAATATTTAAGGGTTGTATACATTCTTTTCGATGCATTGGTTGCATTCCTAATCACTCGAAGACTTCTAAAAATAAGCCATCACAACCTACAGTAAAAAAAAACTCCTCTTTCACACACCTTGTACACTTGACCTCAAATTTGGATTTATTTTCCCATGAAAATACATAAAATTGATTGGATGACACTTTTAAAAACCATCCATGGCCTTGGAGGCATTAGGCATACCTTAAAATCAGCTTACTTGAAGCTTTTCACCCTTCTCACTATCATGTTCACTATGCTAGTTTTGATTGGCTGAGATGAAATATTTGGTAGGAAAACTTATGGGTTTTTTTAATTATTAAATTTACATTTGGAGTTATCTTAAGTCTCTATCTTCCTCCCAAAGTTTATTTCATCTCTTGAAACCTTGTAGAACCTATACAATACACAAAATAGTTAAAAGAAGCAACTCTGAACCCTATCTGTATAGGTAGGGAATTCCTCAATTATATGGAAATTGTATTTTGATATTCCTATAATACCTCCATATTATTTCATGGTCATTCTATCCACTTGTATATCTTACCATCTTCATTTCCTTCATCAAGTCATTCTTAAGGGTTTGCAAGAGTTTTGACCTCTTAATCTTCATTCATGAAGATTAGAAATTCAAATATAAACTCAATTCCAAAAAATATTTTTATAACCATATATAACTCATCCTATCCCTATGAGTCTCCATGCAAGGTGTACAAATAGATATGCGTAATCAAACCTCTCTTATCAAGCTTGTTTCTCCACTTTGCATAGGTCTGAGTTGTCTTAAAGCCCAAAAATAGATTCTCGTGGCTTACCATGCATGAAAATATCTTATAAACATATTTATTAACCCCATAAACATGATCCAATAGGTTATAATTCTTACCTAAGGCTATAAATGAAACTTCCCTCTCATTTGAATTCTAGGCCTAACCATGCCTAATAGGCTTGCCTGCAAGTTTGAGGGTCTAGGTCACCCTGTTGGAATTCCTCCTTATATTCAAGGTCTCTTATCTTCTTCTTATTTTTTTTTTAAAATTATCTTCCCATACCTTCATATAAGTTTCACCTAGCTCTTGGTCCACCCTTTTCACCTTATTCTCCAAAACTTGCCAATTTACACTCAAGAAGAGTGCCCTCTGTTTGAGAAAAATAGAGGGAACTTACCCTATTTTATTAGACAAAATGAATGTTTTATGAGCTTATTAAAGTACTATATATTATTTTTATCAATTTTTATCCCTTTATCAGGTCATTTGACCCCCAAACTCCTTCAAATTCTAAGGCACACTCCTAGAAAAGGTACTATGTGTAGTATTTTTTGCATGTGGACTATGTGATGTTTAATTGGAGCCTCTCTTTGTTATATGTCCATAATGAGAGATCCATAAAAAAATAATTATCATAGTATATGTATTAAAATCCTCATTTATCCCTTTAACCTCTCACATACTCTTCCATACACCTTGTCTAGTCAAGATTGAGTTCCATCTCTTATTGTATTTCTTGTTTTGGAAGGTACCTATAGGTGGTCCTACATGGTTGGACCTATAAAATAGTGTTACAAGACCTCATTTAAGACTTTAAAGACGTTTTTAAATGATTTGGACCTATTTTATTCATGTTCATGTAATACAAACATCAAAATATCACTCTCTAGCTCACTGTTGCATACTGTCAACTAAAGTGGACTGTACTTAGACAAGAAGAAGCCCATAAGTGTTGGCTTCACCTTGTAATATGTGTCATGCTATTTGGAGGACATTTGGAAACATTTAATATAATTTTTTTTATTTTAATAGGCTTATCAGTCATGTCTATACCTTCCAACCATTTTTTTAAGCTCACTATTTGTCAAAATTAGACATAGTCAATTGTAGGTTAAAAAGGATCTTCTAAGTGAGTATAGGGCCTAAAACATAGAACTCCAACTCTTAGAATGACTCTTAGGTTATTGATGATATCTTATACCATATAAAACCATTCAATCATGAACATGGTTTGGTTTTTCAACCTAAGGGGAAGAGGTCTACTTGGAGCTCAAAGCCTATAGATTTCAATGCTTGGATTTAGTGTATAAAAGTGATTATTTAGGCCTCCCAACTACCAATATTCACTAATTATTTGTTCTCCAAACCTTTAAAATTATTTCTCCTATGTGGATAATTCAATACAAACACATTAGGATGTAAAAAAGTTAATGACAACCATATTATATGACCTTGGTAAAAAGGCTTAGGTCCTCTATTTTCACCTTTTGGGGATTTGATCCTTGAACATAGATATTGAGTCTTTGAACATGGTTTCCCAAATCCATTTGTCAATCCAACCTCTTAAATATGTATGTAATGAACTCTAAAACACATTAATACTTCATTAATTAGTTCTTCCACATGCTTCAACACTTCAAATGATTCCTTAGTTCTCTATTAAGCCATCTGTAGGTGTGCATTTTGATGCACAAATAACCAATTTAAATATTTTATAAAGATTACATGATGGATGATCATTTTTTCACTCATATTTCCTTCCAATATCTTTGAATTCTTGATTGAAACCTTGAGGAGTTGAAGACCATTTCCAAATATGTTGTTTCCAATATGTCACCTGTACCATGCATTTTTAAGGTACCCAAAGGTGAATGCAATAATAGACATGAACATTGGGAAAGATGTATGGATTATGAGCATGTATCATGACCTTAACACATTTTAAGGTTTAAAATTAATTCCTTAATTTTATGTAAACTTTAAAAAATTCCAAAATTACTCTTTCTAATGTGAATATTACTCGTGAGAACCTGTAGGTGTGTATCCATGGCTAACTATGTGTAAGTGTTACATATGACTGCAACAGTCCTTCTTTATTATACCATATATAAGCTTAACTCACTACCTTATGTGGATATAATATATTAAAAATATTTAAATCTTTAATCATACTTATGTGAATGTTTTTAGAGCCTTGCATAACTCACCTAGCTGACTGTGTATGGTAGTCATATAGCAAATTGTCTGTATGGCACTTTATGGTTGCACTCTCATGGAGTAGTTATTTTAATATGAGATTTAAATGTGAGGGGACCAATAAGGACAATGTAACATGATAATTAACCTACCATAACCCTCTAAATCCATTATCAAAGCATGAATATTCTAAAAATGGTGAAAACCTATCTATCATCTCAAATGAGACCAATCTACAAACATGAGATGATTTTTTTATCTAAACACCTTGAAACACTAAAAAAATAATTTATAACATGAGGTGAATATTTATATGTCCTTTGGAGTCAATTCCAATAGTTAGATTGTATGGAATCATCTAAACCAAAGCAAAACCTATATGGTTCATAGATTAGCAAGCAAATTGGATAGGTCAACTTCTTAGTAATAGTTCATAAAGCACAGGTCACCATTCATTTGAAACAAAACATAAAATAGAATCTAAATAAGTTTAGAATATACCCCCAAGATCAATTTTCTTGAAACCTCCCTTGTTGACCATACTAAGTACAAACTTGCTAACTGGTTTTGCATGTCTAAAAGGGTGAGAAAGGAGAAAATTAGTTTTAACTCAAATTTGGAACTTTTAGATAATTTAAAAGATTTAATTTAGTTTTAGGAAGCTTAAAATACATTCCATGACTTTCTCCCATGTCTCACCTTCCCCCTTGGGTTGTACAAGTGCCAAACTCTTCCCTTTTCTAAGAAAACTCGTCTTTCTTCTAAATAACCTACCACTTTTCAGTTATAAATAGTTACTTAAGACTTTTTAGGACACATGGGGAATGACATAACCTTTTTAAACCTTCACATTACTAAAGGAGGCCGTATAACTCATTTAATGCTCAATTTTTACCCCCAAAATGACTCAAAAAGACATAAATATTGAAAATGATCAAGACCAAGGCTAATGTGACATGAAATGACTTAAGACATACCCTATGACAAAATACTAGACCCCTAAAACATCTAAAAATCAATTTTTTACCTATACGGATCCCAATTTGACCTCTAAGATCAAATTTGGTCAACAATAAATTTTACTACACCTTCTAGAAAATTTCATTATAAGAAATTTAATTTGGGGTAGCTAATACAACATATAGTTTTTAAATTAATTTATTATGGTTTATATAGATGATATTATAGTATTCTTTAAGAAAATATTAGACTGCATTAATCACTTGAGGAATGTTTTTGAAATATGCCAAACACGTCTAAATCCTAACAAATCCATTATAAAAGTCTTGAATTTTATTTGAAAATATTTAGAGTTTTATATAAATAAAGGAACATATCTTTGAATGTAAGGTAAAAAATCAAAGTGAAACATCAATGGAAAAAATGAATGAATTGAACAAACTATAGTAATCATGAGATATGAGTTTAAATATCACAATATAAAATATTTTAAAGTAAAAATAATCAATAAACTATTTAAATTTATACATTCAAACTCACACATGTTTGACAACAACCACAGTTCTTAATTCAACATTAAAATCAATCTTTACCTAAAAATAGGCTAGATCCAAAAGGGAGGATGGATGTCTAGGGTTCAAAATTTAATGTTGATATATCAATTCAAAAGAGGTAAAATATTAAAAAATGCACCCATAAATTGAAGAAAAAATAAAAAAATGCCAAAGGATCCACATAAGAAAAATAACCACTTTTAGATTATTTTGAAAGAGGTTAGACCACTTTTATAGTTAATTCAAATTTGGTAAGAACTCAGGAAAAAACTAAAGGATAGGGATCCCTAATCATAGACAAGTGGAGATGAGAGAGAGAATAGAATAAAGGTAGAAGCAGCCATATAGAGAAGAAGGTAGAAGCAAAAAACATGAGAAAAATATTAATAAGTACCTAATATAAACGAATCATTCATATGTATTACAAGCCTTACAACAAAATTAGGTGTCTAAATAATGTCTATTTTGATGTGTGTATGTGTATATATATCAAAGTAATAAACAAAAAATGATACTTAAGATGATTTGAAGGAGGAAACTACATCTTTCTTAGAATGCATCACCCACACTCCAATGGTAATAATTCAATTGTACTTGAAAAAAAATGTGAATGCATAAAATTATATCATAAACATGATAATCTCATAACAATTTAAAAAAATAAAATAAGTGAAATTGAAAATGAATGAATGAATACACTTGACAATATGAAAACCATGATGCCACCTAAGAACTATGGGACTAAATTTGTTCCTTTTTTGTACCAATCTAAAGACAAATAAAATAAAAGTGGAAAAAATTAAACTAAAATATTGGTTCCTACTAAGACATGGCACAAGCAAGACTTTGTTTCTTATCCAAAGAAGTAGACACATGGTATCTATAATTTTTAATCCAAAACTTATAATATATAACCTATATAGATTATAACCAATTGGAATCTATAACCATATATATATAATATATTAGATAGATGCCCCCTTTTAAGGAGAGGGATGTTCATGCATATAACTTATCTTAGAATAAAAAGATTATATGCACCATGTGTAACATAAATAGTAAGAAAATATATTATAATAATTGAAATAACAATTAAAAACCCATTTATGTAACCATATAATTTTTTTATCATGTAAATATCAATAGTAATATGTAAACCAATACAAATATGGTGTAAGTGCAAGAAGTTTGGAGGCGAAAAAGGGGACATTTTTTGTAAATATGTGATTTAAATCTAAGCCTAACCAAAAAAAAGCATTCACATTTTTATGATTTAGGCTTGGATATGACCATACCTAAAGTTTTTATGTGGTATAACACCTACCCACTAAATAATTTATGTGTTATAATGTGTGTACATTAGTATGAAATGTTCTAGGGTTATAAAGCAATGAACTTGAATGATCAAAAGGCAATGGGGTTGTTTACTAAAATAAATGTTTAAGTATAAGGATATAATAAAAAAATTATTTATTATATCCTTATACTTTAAATTTATTTTATTCAAAATAAGAATTGGGGCTATTCTTACTTATTGATTGCATAGCATGCCCTAATTTCATCACTAAAATCATGGAACCTTTTTTGCTAGAAAGTTTGGTCTTCTAATCTAATCAAGTTTGGGTCTATTTTATTCATTATATGATTGAAAAGATTATTTGGGGTAGGATTAAATAATCTTTTTTAATCTTGATTTTCTATTCTTACCAAGTCTAAAACACAACTTTTCATCTTATGTGTTTGGTCTAAAATGATTACAATTAGGGCTTCATTTTTAAAACTATCTAAATTTTCCTAAATATGATAATTTTTGATTTGTTTCTTTCAATTACATTTAAATTTCTATTTCTAGACCATTTTGCATCAAATTTATGTAGATTATTTGATAATTTTAGAGTTTTTTGTTGTTTTTATTGATTAGTTTGGCCTAATAACATCTATTTTTAGTTTTTTTGACTGGGTATTTTCATTATTTAACTTTTAATACTTAGTCACTTTATAGATTATTAGAATAAATTTTCTCTAAGTTATGATCAAATATGAATATATTATCTATTGAATTTATTCATATCTGGTGTCTTTGTTAATTTTGAATTGATTTGACTAAGTGTTCTCAAATTTTTATTCTAAAACTTAGTCTCTTTCTAAAAATGGATCATATTGAATTGGCTTTAATATTGGAAAAATTCCTATGTTTATTCATTAACTTTATTGCATGTTATCTTTCTTTCTATTCAACCTTTTTGTATTTATGTTGGATTTGTACTTAGTAATTTTATCAATGTTCAAATTTGAAAATTAATAGCTACTATCCTTTTTCCCAACCAATGGTCACTTTTATTCCCACTTTTCTCTAGGCAAGTGAGGAGTGGCCACTTATTGCTTGCTCAATTTCCTGAACCTATTTTAACTTAATAATTTTTTTTATCTTTAAGGTTCTTAGGATGAGGACACATGGTGAAATATAACTTCCCCACTTCCCTGGACTCTTTGATTTCCTTCACATACCAAAAACCTTTTAGATGTATAGGATCACACCACATGACATAATCCCATTTCTCTAATCCCTTAGGATGGTTTGTATACTTCTAATATATATTTAAGATATCATATTCTTGGGATCAAACCACATGGCACGATCCTATTTCCTCACTCCCTAGGATGGTATGTATGTTTACAATTCTCATTTGAGGTCTTGGATGAGTGAGATCTAGAAAAATGTCAAGATCTCACTTCACCACGATTGTAGAGGTCATAAACCTAGGTGGAAACCAAATTAGGCCTCATATGGTCAAAAATATGTTGCATGGTATGAACTATCAATTATATGACATTTTTATATCCACATCTTCATTACACATGCTTAAGTTTGATAGTTGTCTGGCCAATTAAGATTGTAAATAATTAGAATGCATTCTCATTGGGATGAAATTTTTTATTTTGTTTAAGCCTATCAATTTTTTGTCTATTTATATATGCTTAATTATATATGTTATATTATTTTATATTGGGACTTATTCATGCATATTTTAAATGGACTAAGGGCTCACATTGTTTCCTTTTTAGACCTAGTTATTGTACAATTGATATACTAGATTCAAAATGGGAGTTTATTTAATCAAATAGATTTGTCCTCTAGTTTTAGCCAATTTATGCCTTGTTTTGACTTAAAATGGTTGATGGACCATACTTTTTATCTTTTATACTCAATAATTTTTCTAAAATATACTAAAGTAGTTGTGCTTCACAAAAATCCCCTTTTTATTTTACTAATTTCATGGGATTTGTTTCACCTTTCTCTTTGATTTTGACTTAGTCTTTTTTATTTTTATGCTTTTAGACTTAACTAATTTTATTTGAAAAATAAAATTAACTTAATAGAGATTCATTGAGAAAATACCACTTATAATAGTGTGCACATTAGGATTAGTCAAGATAAGATCATACAAAGATAAATAATTCCTTAATTAGGCATTATCACCACAATAAATCATTCAGTCAATAATTAAGAAGAGTGTTCATAGCTTATAGATAAAGTTTTCTCTAACATTTAATACAACATTAATCCATCCAAAATACTAAAATTCAACATGAACTTGTGTAAATTGGAATAATGTATTATTCTAAAATTTCCTTATTACCAACATTTAAAGGAAAAGGTGCATTCAAAGGAGGCATTATTATCTTGAGGATGAGCACACATTGAATTTTTTCCTTGGTTAGTGCCTACTATTTAATGTTTGTAACCTCTTTTCACTTGGATTTTCACCTTTTGAGGAGATGTCTCAGCTCTCCTCATCTAAGTTGCACAATTGAAACACCTCTAGGCTATGGGTGAGCCTAAAAATGAGGTGAGGACTAGCTCCTTTGATGTACCACTTTGGAATAAAACTATCCTAAGAGAGATGATACACCAAATAAGTTGATGACTTCCAACCAGCTACATATTACACATGAAACCAAGAGACTAACCAAACATACACTTCTCCAATTTACATCTTCTCACATCAATATTACATTATGAGGTTATGGGTGAATGTTTAGGATAGGAGGAATAGATAAGAGGCCTTGAATGACACTAGTGAATATACTAACTCACTCAACCATGACACTTCATATAACACTTCACATGCCCTACAAGAAGAATCTTTCCAACTGCAAATAGGATGAAAGAATGAAAAAACACACTAAGGAAATCATAGTTATCACTAATAAAGGTCAATCATCTAAGTAAAACACAATATGAATAGTCATTAAGAGGTAAAAATTAGTATTATTATTGATCAAATGGTATTGAAATTATTAGGTATTCACCATACTCAAGTGGAGCATCAGTTATAATGGCCAAAATGGCTAGTTCTTATAGAACTTGAGAGAGAAAGGAGAAGAAAGAAGTCCAAGGGTAACAAGAAAAATTGTCAAGATAAGAAAAGGAGTTATTTTTGCATGAGAAGAGGATGTATGATGAACCATGTAATTTTATAAGATACAAGTGGCCATAAAAGGCATGAAACTCATGAATAGTGGCATAAAAGTTCTCATTATGGCTCAAAACATTGCCTTCATGATTTGGACCTATTTGAATATCCAAAAACTGATTAGAGATATGTATGATGATTTTAATGAGAGGGAAGGATTTAATACATTCTGATATATTCATTGGTTTTAGTCCTAGTCATCTATAATCTCCCTAAAATGAGATATCACCATCTGGAGTCTAAACAAATCCTCTTTCCCACACCTTGCACACTTGGCCTCAAATTTGGCTTTAGTTTCCAATTAAAACACATAAAATTGAGTGTATGACACTTTTAAATAACCTCTATGGTCTTATATTCATTATTCATCCCTTAAAATTAGTTCACTTGAATTGTTCCACCCTTCTCATTAGCTTGGTCACTATGCCACTTTTGACTGGCTGAGATGAAGTTATTTGTTTAAATACTTAGGATTTTTTTTAAAGAATGGAATGAATATGAAGGTTTATCCCAAGTCCTAATCCTTCTCCTAAATTTTTTTTTGTCTTCATAATCCTCATATAACTTTAAAAACATATAAAATAGTCAAAAGTACCCTATTTTATACACTATCCATATAATTTTATACAGCTCATCCTAATGGGGAGTACCCTATTTGGACCTCTTAATCTTTGTTCATAAATATGGGACATTGTAATTTAAAAAAAAATCCACAAATTCATATTTAAATATCTTCATCAACATCCTTTAACTTTTTAGATTCCCATGTATAGCCTCAAGGGTGATGTGAGCATCCAAAATTGTTTTATCGAGCTTGATTCCTCATTTCAATAGGCCTAATGTTGTCTTTGAGACTAATAAATAATTACTAATACTTTATCTATAATTTTGAAGATGAAACACACCTATAGTGATCTTATTAACATGATCCAATAAGTTATAATGCATATCTAATGCTAGAAGTGTGAATGACTCCTCATTTGGACACTAGGCCTAAACCTTGCTTAACAGGCCTGAGTTGGTTTAAGACCCAAAATAAATTTATCATGATTTTATATTCATATAAATAGATTAAAAACATATATTATTCCTCCATAAACATGTTTAAGTCCATTGGAATCCACATCTAGAGCTAGAAGTGGCATTGGTCTCTCATTTGGAATCTAGGTTTCACTATGCTCAATAAGCCTGTCTGCAAGTTTGAGGGTTTAGAGCACCCTAATAGTTTTCATATTTATATGAGATATCTTCCATGTTGCCTTGGATGTTTTAAAACTTTACACACTTTCCTCTAATCCTCTTTTTTAATAAATAAAACACTTCTAAATCTAGATCTACTATTACCATAAACTAGATATAAAGCTATGCAATAAAATGCATCACAGAAACATTCCTTAATTCACCATTAATATGAAATCATAAATGAGAGAAAGATAAAAATAAAATAGATAACATATATCTAACATATTTTACCTAATTTTGGCTACATCCACCAATGAAATTTCTCAAATAAATTAGTAATCTTAAACAAGATTACAATGAACTCTTAAAAAGATAGAAAAATCTCTTGTAGAAAGTGGTGCACAAAAATTACACTTTCACCTACACTTACACAATGTTTTATCTCACAAGTTACTAAAAGACACCCTATAATAAACACCTGCACTTTAATATGATCCTCAAATCCACACCCTAAAAATAAATGATCAACCTCTAAAGGCCACACCATACCCTATATATATAAGAAAATGAATAAAATCCACAAAAGGAAGATCAAATGTGTAATGCTTATCCAAGATAAGCATTATCCAACATGTGACAACCCTTTTCCACCTCATCAAGATTATCTAAAATCTCTACCAAGGACAAATTCACCATATTCATCTTTTCCACCTTTTAAGGGCACATTTTCCCATGAACATGTGATCCCAACCAACTCCACTCAATAAGGAAGGAGTTCCCTTTTCCAAAAAATAACTAGCTTCCTCAAAACAAGGAAGTCAACATGGGAAAATGCATCTAACAACTAACTCCATGAAATATGGAATACATATAAATTAGGATTATAAGAAATATTCCACTCACATGTGGAAAACATGAAAATTATTCCCCACACCTCTTTGGAGCTCTTTAGACCCCCAAAATTTATTCCTATGGTCATGTGATAGCCTCAAAGGGCTCCACACTCAACAATCTCCCACTTGGAGACTATTTCTCTTGAATATAATCTATCACTACTCCATGACTCTTAAGGCCAACCAAATCTAAACATAATCTCAACTTGTCTAATGTGACCACCTTGGTCATCATATCTATAGGATTTTGGCTAGTACGAATCTTCTCCAGCTTCACCATGTTCTCCTTTAAAGCTATCCCAATGATGTGATAACGTAATTGAATGTGTTTCATCCTCGAGTGGAAAACATAGTTCTTTGAAAAATGAATAACACTCTGACTATCACTGTGTAGTCCCCCAAGTTCTTGCTCATGCCCTAACTCTCGAAATAACTCCTATAACCAAATCATCTCCTTGCTAGCCTTTGTGGTAACAACATACTCTACCTCTAAGGTTGACAAAGCCATAACCTTTTATATCTTGGAAATCCAACTAACTATTGTATCTCTAATAGTAAATATATATCATGTCATAATTCTCTTTCTATTAATATCCCCTACCATATCCGAGTCTACATAACCATGAAAAGTGGTATCTAATCCACCATAACATAATTCAAGTCCATGGTTCCTTTCAAATACTAAATAATCCATTTCATTACCTTCCAATGCTCATAACCTGGATCAGTCATATACCTACTCACAACTCCCATTGCTTGGGAAATATCCAACCTAGTACAAACCATGACATACATCAAGCTACCAACTGATGATGAGTAAGGTACCTTGGACATCTTAAGCTTTTTAGCTTTCATCTTGGGACACTTCTCCTTTGATAATCTAAAGTGGCTTGCCAAAGGAGTACCAATAGATTTAACATCTAACATGATAAACCTTTCCAAGACTTTCTTCACATACTTTGATTGGGATAAGATCAACTTCCTCTACTTCCTATCATGATAAATCCTCATACCAAAGATTTGCTTTGTAGCACCCAAATCCTTCATAGAAAAGGAGTCACTAAGCTATTTCTTGAGCATATGAATATGTTATATGTTATTTCTTACAACTAACATATCATCAAAATACAAGCATAATATAATAAATAAACCATCATCAAAATGATTTATGTACATGTAATGGTTAGAATGACACCTTTGATATTATTTTTTCAACATAAAACAATCAAATTTATTGTACCATTGCCATGGAGCTTGTTTTAAGAAATACAAGCTCTTCTTTAGTCTACGCACATAGTTCTCCTTCCCTTTGACCTCATATCCCCATGGCTACTTCATATACAAATCTTCATCCAAATCACTATGAAGAAAATTAGTTTTCACATCTAAATATTCTAAGTGCAAATATTAAACTACAATTAGACCAAGAACAGTCCTAATAGAAGTCATTTTTACAATATACGAGAAAATCTCATCAAAATCAATACCTAATTTTTGTACAAACCCCTTGACCACCATCTTGGCCTTATACCATTTTATCCCTTCATCCTCTTCTTTGATTCTAAACATCCACTTGTTTTAAAATACACTCTTCCCTTGGGTAGCCTAACCAAATCCCACATTTGGTTCTCCATGAGAGATCTATGCTCTTCATCCATGGCTTGTTCCCATATCAAATTGGCATCTATTTGCATTGATTCCTCATAACACCCTGGCTCTCCATTATCAATGAGTAATAAATAATTCAAAGAAGGAGAAAAATGTTCAAGTGCTTTTCTCACCCTAGAAGACCTTCTTACCATAAGATTTTGGGGTCTTTGTGTAGAAGGTTTCTGAACTAAATCCTTAGATACTTTGCCATTCACAATGTCATTCAATATTGTGTACTCTTTTTATTCTTGATCTTGTTCCTGTAACTAATCCTTATGCATGAATTTTTCATTAAAGACTACATCTCTAGACCAAAATATTTTCCTATCTTTAATTCTCCATAAACAAAAACCAAAGTCACTCTCACCATAACCAATGAATGTGCATTTCTCTAATTTATCCTCTATCTTGGTCCTATCCTCTTTCTTGATGAGATCAAAAGCTTCACATCCAAAGACTCTAAGAAAAGAATAATCAACATTCTTACCAGACCAAGCTTGTTCAGGAATGGCTCCATTCAAAGGCATAGAAGGTCCTCTATTAATCAGATATATTGTTATGCTAACTATTTTTGTCCAAAACTATAAAGGTAAACCTACATGTAACATCATGCTCCTCGCATGTTCCATTATTATTTTGTTCATCCTTTTAGATACCCCATTATGCTATGGAGTTCTTGGAACTATCCTTTGCCTATGAATTCCATTGTTAGAACAATAATCAAATAAAACATCACTATAATACTCACCTTCATTATCTGATCTGAGACATTTCAACTTGAGACCTATTTCATTCTCAACCAAGGCTTTCCACTTCTTAAAAGTGTCAAATACATCATATTTATTTTTAATTTAATACACCCAAACTTTTCTAGTTGCATCATCTATAAAAATAACATAATAATTGGATCCACCAATAGAAGATACTTGAGTTGGTCCCCATACATTTGAGTGTACTAGATCTAACTTGTGATCTTTCTTTGTGGGTCTAACCTCTAAGAACTTAACCCACTTCTATTTCCCATATCAAAAATTCTCACAGAAGTCTAGATCTATATCTTTCAATCTAATAAACTTATATTTTAAGATCTGCATGCCCTTATGGCTCATATGATCGAGCTTGTAGTGCCACATAGTTGCATCTCCATATGCAGCAACTAAATCAATATAATCAAAACTACTAGTCAAATACAAAGTACCAACTTTCTTACCTCTCAAAATCACAAGGGCACCTTTGATAACTTTCCAATAATCTACAGTAAACATAACCAAACATCCCTCACTACCCAATTACCACACTAAAACCAAATTCTATCTCAACATAGGCACGTGTCTAGCATCCTTCAGGATCCATGTGTTACCAATTTTCATCTTAACCTAAACATAACCTTTCCATACTATCTCACATGGTTCATCATCACCAAGATATACATGTCCTAGAGACTCTTGAACATAATCAGTAAAATAATACCTATATGGGGTGGCATGAAAAGAAGCCCATGAATCTAATACCCAAAACTTAAAAAAACTATCCAGAGAAAGAATTAAGGAATATTAACATGATTTACCTAATGTCACATTTACCTCATTCATTTCCTCCTTGTTGGAGTTCCCAAAGTGACCAACAATCCTTCTTTGAGTGTCCACTCTTCCCACAATGCCAGCATATCATCTTGGATCTAGATCTAGACTTAGATCTACCTTTTGAATTTCCTTGATTGCTTTTGCTATTGCCATTTTGCCTCCCTCTAGTATAAATGGATAAATAATTACATAAAAATGATTCACCAATGATTTTCCTTTGCATCTCATCTCTAATAATCACATGTACAACATCCTCAAAATTCAAGCTTCCCTTGGCAGGGATTGCATTACTTACAGCCATAACCAAACTATCCCAACTATCAGGAAAAGAACATAAGATTATCAAATCTCTAACTTCATCATAAAACTTAATTCCAACTCAATTGAGCATACTTACAACCATATTAAAATCATTAATATGATTATCATTTGAACCATTCTCAGACATTTTCATGTTAAATAATCTTTTCATAAAAAATTTTATATTAAAAGCTAAAGGTTTCTCATATAACTTCCCAAGTTTATCCATGAGATCCTTTGCAGTTATCTAATCTACAATTTTAAATACAATAGAAGATGTAAGGCATAACCATATGGCTCTTAATGCCTTCCTATCAAGTAATGACAAATCTGCATCACTCATACTTACAGGTTGTCTTCCTTTCCCCT
This sequence comes from Torreya grandis, assembly GCA_037957365.1. Classification (NCBI taxonomy): domain Eukaryota; kingdom Viridiplantae; phylum Streptophyta; class Pinopsida; order Cupressales; family Taxaceae; genus Torreya; species Torreya grandis. The sequence continues at coordinate 2,011,890 of JARHVA010000636.1, forward strand.
CCAAGGGGAGTTGAAGTTCTTTATGATATAGGTAATCTTCCATCTGCATTTTCCATAAACTAAAATATTTACCATAAAACTTCTTAACTCTAAATCTGATCTCTTCTCCCATAGCTCCCACTCAAGCTAATAGCCTTCCTATGATTTACCACTTCAGCAAAACACATAACCAATGGCTCTGATATCAGTTGTTAAGAATAAAAAACTTCTAAATCTATATCTACTATTACCATAAACCAAATATAAATCTATACAATAAAATACATCATGGAAACATTCTTTAATTCACCATAATATGAATGCATAAATGAGAGCAATATAAAAATAACACATATCTAATGTGGTTCACCCAATATGGGCTACATCTACCAATGAAAGTTCCCAGATAAATCAATAATCTAAAACAAGATTACAATTAACTCTCACATATATAGAAAACTATCTTATAAAAAGTGCTACACAAAAATTACACTTTTACCTGCACCTGTACAATGTTGTATCTCACAAGTTGCTAAACCACACCTTGTAATAAACACCTACACTTTGACTCTGATCCTCAAAGCCAACCCTATAAATAAACCATCAAACTCTAAAGGCCATACCACACCCTATATATATAATAAAATGAATAAAATCCATAAAAATGAGGAGAAAATGTGTAATGCTTATCCAAGATAATCATTATCCAACATGTGATAACCCTTTTCCACCTCATCAAGCCTATCTAAAAGCTCTCCCAAGGATAAATTTGCCATATTCATCTTCTCCACCTTCTAAGGGCACATTTTCTTATGAACATGTGATCACAACCAACTCCACTCAAAAAGGAAGGAGTTCACTTTTCCAAAAAACAATTATCTTCCTCAAAACAAGGAAGTCAACATGGGAAAAGGCATCTAACAACTAACTCCATGAAATATGGAATACATAAAAATTAAGAATATAAGGAATATTCCACTCACATGTGGAGAACATGAAAATTATGGCCCCCACATCTTTGGATCTCTTTAGGCCCCCAAAATTTATTTTGATGGTCATGTGATAGCCCCAAAGGGATCCACACTCAACAAGCCTCTGGTTCACCCTTCTATCTTCATTTTCAAAATCTTGCCAGTTTTAACTCTAGGGAACTACCCTCTATCTGAGACAAAATAAAAGATACTTCCCCTATTTTATATAAAAAATTGAATATTAGAGAGTCTTATATATGTTTTAAATACCATATCTATAATTTTTTAGTCCTTTTCCAAACCATTTGACCTTTCAAAATATTATAAAACTAAGATAAACCTGCCAGACAAGGATTATGTGCAGGAATTTCACTTTAGACTATGTATTTCATCATTAGAGCTCTTCCTCCATTGAAGTTTTCTCCTTTCAAAAATTTATAAAGTTTTTCATGCTCATTATAAAGATGTTATAGTATTTATTCACTACTCTAACCTTTCATTTACCCCTCTAATCTTGAACTCTCAAGACTGTGTTTTGCTCCAATATGTTACACCTGTAGGCGAACATGTGTGTTTAGGTCTTGAGTGTGGTGCTTAGAGGACTATTTTTAATCCCCTAATACCATTTATCATTGATTTTAAACATTTCACCTCATCTTTATGCACCCCCACATTCAAAATCACCAAACTAGCATATTGCCAATCTCAGTTATAGTAGACTATTTTTTGCTTTGGAGGGGTTCATTTGAAGTAAACATTGCATAGTTTGGACATTGAAAACATTGAATGAGATTCCATAAAACCTTCTAAGACCATTTATTATTGATTTAAACTTGTTCACTTATGTTACTTGGGCTAGATCATCACTTAGACAATGTTTTTAGCTCACTACCTACTTACCCAGTTGTGGGTGGGGATTGGCCTAAAAATCCTATGTTGGCCTACATTAGGCTTGAGACATGTCCAACAGACCTCTCCTCTGATGCACATGACTTATATTGATGTCATCCTAATTTCATAAGGTTAAAAACATGCTTTCAAAGTTAGATTTATTAAGTTGATACTCCAAAGTACCTTTTCATCTCCTTATAGCGATAGGTGGGTATTTCAAGGCTTAAAACACCCCTATAGGTGTAGGTTAGGACCCCAAATAGTTCCTATCCACCTCTAATAATGATAATTTTGATCATGAATACCATTTTCACTATTTGTAACTATTTATCTTTAATGGAATGTTCTAGTACCAACTTTGCAAACAAAAGTTGCTGAAAACTCAAAAATCTTATAGATGATATTGAAGGAATTTAGTGTTTTTTAAGTAATTTTGAGCCTTCAAACCTCCAACCTCCATTAATGTTATGCCATCAATATTTTTTGGAGTCCTTATCCTTGATATAGACTAAAATATGAGCACATTAAAATGCATAAAAATCTCTTATAACCATGTCATATGCTATTCAAAAAATACCCATGGACCTTTATTTTCACATTTTGGGGATTGTGTCTCTAAATACATAGTCACCTTATGATCATGGTTTCTCATTCTAACTTGTCCACATAACCTTTCCTAAGGGTCTATCATGATCAAGAACACCTGATATGACTTCAATGAAGTTTCCATCATTTTTTCCATGCTCCAATATATCTCCTCAACTCTTTGTTAATGCCACCTATAAGTAGGCATTTTGATGCACAAGGAATGGGTGGTTTTATGAACAATATGTATGGTTCTTACCAATGTAATCACTCCTAGACTCATCTTAAAATCTTAAATATATGTTTTAAACCTTTAAGAGTTAAAAACAATTCAATTATTTCTTTTTTCATATTTCATCTTCCTGTAGATCACCTATAGGTAAGCACGTTCATGGTGACTGTGAGCATATGTTGCACATGACTACAACAATCTTCTTTTTACACTCTTTGAGAGTAAAATATATTAATTACCATTTATAAACACATGTTAACATTTTTTATACGCTCACATAATCTCCATGATCACAATACATAGTTTCATACATGTGATTGTAACCATGGCAATAAGTAAAAAGTGAGCAAAGAGTTGGCTGCATAGTGTTTATGACTAAAAATCATGGAATGTTGATTTAGAGATGAGATTTAAAGAATAAGGGAATAAATAGGACATTTATAAAATTAAAAATGACTTATCACAACCCTCTAAAACCATGATGAATCATGAAGTTCCTAAAAATGGTGAAAAATTGCATGTATCACAGAATGGTGTATCCTCTTACAACATAAGATTATTTGCATATCCAAACACTTTGAAGCACTAAAACAAGAATATTTATAATTATATAAGGAATAAATAATAATAATAATAATAAATAATCAACATCAGTAATTAGTTTGTATGGACTTGTCCAAAATGGATCAAAACCTATAGGGTGCATAGATTAACAAGCTTTAAAACATAGTCAACTTCATGACGATAGTTCATAAAGTAAAGACCAAAATTTTTTAAAATATAATTATGGAAATTAATATATATGATTTTAATTTAAACTATTAAAGGTTTTTAACTTAGAAGTTATCTAACAATTTGTACCAAGCATAAACCTGCTCACTGGTCCTGTGTGTCTAGAAGGATAAAAAAAAGATTAGAATGGTTTTTAGCTCAAAAATGGAAATTAAAAAGAATTTAAAACATGTATTTTATCTTTAGGAAGTTTAATATACATTTCATGATCTTAACCCATGTGTCACACTTTCCCATGGGTCTTATAAGTGTCAAACTCTTCTCTTTTCCCAAGAAAACTACCCTTTCTTCTAAAGAACCTACCACTTTCAGTTACCAATAGTTTATTAAGATCATGAAATCACATTTTTTAACCTTAAAATTTCCCAAAGAGGCCATATAAGTCATTAAATGCCCCTTTTTTGACCCCAAAATGACTCAAAATGACATAAGGACTAAAGTGACTAATGACCAAGGCAAGTATAAAATGAAAACACACTAAATTACCCATAATACACCATAAGACATATATATTATACCCTAAAACACCTAAAAATAAATTTATTACCTATAAGGGTCCCAATTTGACTTATAGCAGTAAATTTGGTCAACAAATTTGTGATTCATAGGGGTAGTATGCCTGTTATACTAACTAGACTAGTAGACTTATCAGTCCATTAGGCTTAGGGAGTCATCTGAAGTCTAAAACAAAACAATGAGACCTTTGAACATTGACCACAAGCTTTTATCAAGACAAGACCACTTGACTACCTCAACCACATAAAACAAAGGACATGCACAAAACCAAGAAAACAAACTAACAAGACATACATGTGTTCAAGTAAATTAGGAAAAATAGGAAGATAAGAACTATATACAACTAAAAATTAAGCATACCTCCCTTTCTAGGATCAAAAGGAAAGTTTTTTGCATCTACTTCTTCATGAGATGAATAATGGTGCCAAGCATATTGTTATTTGGATTGAACACCTAATAGATCAAACCTACTTATTTACACCTCACTTGATATGATCTCAAGTATAGCACATTAAAATAGGTCTCTAATGTATATATATCCCTCTTAGCCTTGTGCACATACCTCATATTGATGCTCACTCTTCATCTCATGATAAACTTTCATCATCTTTGTAGGCTTTATCTCAAGAAGAGTAGTTTCTTGTTCCTTGGGAGATTGAGGCCAATATAAGATTGTTTTGACCTATAAAGGATTATGTGAACTTTTCTCTTTCTCATCTATGACATTTTGAACAATGTCATCTTACTTACCATCACTTGTAATGAGATCTAACAAATTTTTAGACCCCTTGACAGACTCAAACTCATTGCAAATGTTTTCAAACTATTGCCACAAGTCCTCATCTTCTATTTGATTAGCATCATGAAGGGGAAAAACAAGGTAAGATCCTTCATCTTCTTATTTATAATCCAAAAGGACTTGATCTAAGATTTCTTCTTTGACATAAAGAAACCATTCTTCATTATCAACCAAATAAGAAGACTCAACATAAGGGCTCACCTCTTCCTCATCATTTAGGACCTCTTGAGTACTCTCAAGTTGTATCTCTACTATCATTATCTAATCTTTCTTCTCAAGGGTTGCAAGATATTCAATATCCTTCTCTTTCTTAGTGATGCTAATACTAGGCATCTTAAAATCTAGTGACCTATCCCAATGAGGCTACTAAGGAGTTACACTTTCTTAAAGCAAGAGTTATAAATTTTCATCAAGTAAATGGTCCTCTTTAGGTTCTCATAACATAGGTCCATCAAGGAAAAGGGTGATGGGGTGAGGACAAATTAACTAGTTGGTGGAGGTAGAACATAGGGCTCAAAATCAGATTGAGAATGCATTATAGGGGATTCTTTTGGGAGCTCTTGAGGAAGGGAAGGTAGACCTTGGGTTAAGATATCTTCGTTATCTTCCTTCCACTTGACAATCAATTCATTCACATTATTCAACTTGAGCACTCTCTTGAGGGAGGTTATATGGGGTGTGTTTAGGCATATGGTCTTCTTTTGGTTCTAAATCTTCCATCACACCTTGACTTAACAATTTTATCCTCAAATCCAAATCTTAAATTTGCTTGGCTAGGTTCTCTTGTAAAATTTTCTCTTGAACTTGATAGGCATCATCATGAGGATAAGGAATAAAATAGGGATAACATGGAAGACAAAGAGTCTCTTGAGGAAGGGTGGGAGGGTCTTACATAGGATCAAGCTCTTTCTCATCTTCGCACTCCTTATAAAGGATTCTATCCTCTTTCTTTCACCATGATTCCAATATCTTACTCCAACTATGATATTAAGATTAGGATTATTTTCTTGAGATGGTGATATAATTTGAGGAGTGGATGAAGTGTTCAAGAAACTTGGAATCTCCTTAGGCTTAGACTTTCCACCTTATCTCCAACTTGGAATCTCACATCTAGAGGTATCTCCTTGAGATGGGGATGTAATGGGAGAGGTAAATGAGGGCTTATATTCCAATTATTTTGTTTATGATATGGACTATTTTATCAGATTATTGGCTAACTCAATCTGCCTATCAAGATTAGCTTCAAAAATAAGGTTTCTCTTTTCAACTCTCTATTCTATCTGATTGGGAAAATGATGACTTTGACAAGATTGATTGGGATCATGAATAAGAGTTAAATAGGACTAATATCACTCTTGGTGAAGTAGATATGAAGGCTGATAGGTTTGGTGAGGCTACCTTTCATGAATTCTTAGCCTATCCTCTAATGAAGAAACCAAGCCAAGCAACTCACATCTAGCGTCTCACTTGTGAGCCTTTGCCAATTTTCTCTCTCAATAGGTGCCCACTCTCTTTTGACCAAATATAATGCATCTCTCACCTTATGCATAAGATTAATAGGAACATATAGACCATATCCCCTTTGTGTGTTAATATCCAACATGTACTTCTCATATCCCAAAAGATTTTGCTTGAACATGGAAATAGATTGATTAGAGAAGTGACTAGGTTGACTAGGAGAAAGATATGGAGAAGGTTGATTGTAGGGCTGATAAAATTCATGAATGGGATGATACACTTCATGTTGGGGCTAGTAAGGATCATGACAGGGCTGATAGGGGATGTCATAGGCTTGATATACCTCACCAACTTGTGTAAAATAAAACTCAACACCAAGGTCAACTATGGAACTTCATTAGGAAACAAGAGCACAAGGAATGGTTATAAATAATATTAAAAAGGAATACTTGGGCTGCTCAACTAGCTGATGTAACTTTAGAGTCATCATTGATGCTTAGATAGATGCCTCCAAAGGTTGATGTGTTGAAAGACAACACTAAAAATATTTCAACTTCTTAGACTAAAAGTCCCATTAGGCATGCCAAAAACTATTGTCACTTAGATTTCCACCCTTTGAGGATATGTCTTATCTCTCCTCATCTAAGTGGCACAATTAAAACACCTCTAGACTATGCATGAGCCTAAGAATGAGGTGAATCTCTATATAGGACTATCTCCCTTGATGTACCATTTTTGATCACTATTACACCTAAACTTTGGGGGGGAAAGGGAGAGAGAAAATTTAAAGAAAACTATCCTAAGGGAGGTGATACACAAAATAAGTTGATGACTTCCAACCAGTTGCATGTTACAACCAACTGCATGTTACACATGAAACCAAGAGACTAACCAAACATACACTTCTCTAATCTGCATCTTCTCAAATTAATATTATATTATGAGGTTATGGGTTAATGTTTAGACTAGGAGGACTAGACAAGAGGCCTTGAATGGAACTAGTGAATATACTAACTCACTCAACCATGACACTTCCTAAAACACTTCAAATGCCCTATAATAAGAAGCTTTTAAACTGCAAATAGGATGAAAGAATGAGACAACATGCTAAGGAAATCATAGTTATCACTAAGTAATATCAATCATCCAAGTAAAACACACTATTAATAGTCATGAAAAGGTAAAAATTAGTAGTCTTATTGATCAAATGGTATGCAAAGGAGTAGTGTTTTTCCATACTTAGGTGGAACATCAGTTATAATGGCAAAAATGGCTAGTTCTTATATAACTTAAGAGAGAGAGGATAAGAGATAAATCCAAGGGTCATAAGGATACTTTAAAAGATGAGAAAAGGAGTTACTTTTGATGAGAAGAGGATGTGGGATTAACCATACAAGGTTAGAAGAGATAAGTGGCCATACAAGGCATGAAACTCATAAAAAGTGGCACCAAATTTCTCATTCTGGCTCAAAAAATTGGCTTCATGATTTGGACTTATTTAAACATACCAAAAATAATTAGGGATAGGTATTATTATTATAATTATAGGGAAGTCTTTCAGACATGCCTCTTTGTGCATTGGTTGCAGTCCTAGTCATCTAGAATCTCCCCAAAATGATTTATCATCATTTGTATTCTAAAAAACTCCTCATTCCCACACCTTATACACTTGGCCTCAAATTTTTCTTTATTTTCCTATGAAAATACATAAATGGTAGTTTATGTAACTTTTAAATACCCTTCATGGCCTTAAAGGCATTAAGCACACCTTAAAATTAGCTCACTTGAAGTTTTTCGCCCTTCTCACTAGTTTGGTCACTATGCTAGTTTTGATTGGCTAAGATGAAGCTATTTGTTTGAATAATCAAGAGTTTTTTTGAATAATTAAATGGACATGAGGGGTTATCCCAAGTCCTAATACTTCTCCCAAAGTCATTTTCATCTTTAGACTCCTCCTAGAACCTACAAAACACACAAAATAGTCAAAAGTACCTTATATTATACCTTATCCATACAATTCCATATAGATAATTCTGATGGGTAGTATATTTAGAGAGTAATATAAAACCTCCAATCATCATATTTGTCAAAATATGCCATCAGATTAGCTTTCCATCTCCATTTCCTCAAACTGGTCACTTGCAAGGGTTTAGGAGGGTTTAGGCATGTTTTGACCTCTTAAGCTTTGTTCATAAATATAAAAGATTATAAATTAAAAAAAATAAAAAAAATCATATTTAAATACCTTTATAAACACCCTTTAACTTATTATATTCCCATGCACAACCTCAAGGGAGATGTGAGCATCCAAAATTATCTTATCGAGCTTGATTCCTCATTTCAACAAGCCTAATGTTGTTTTTGATCTAAAAAAATAATTAATTATGATTTATCCACAAGATGGAAGATTAAAAAAACCTATATTTACCTTATTACCATTCTCCAATAAGTTAAAATGCATATATAATGCTATAAGTGTGAATGACTCCTCATTTGGACACTAGGCCTAAACCTTAATATGACTGAGTTGGTTTAAGACCCAAAATGACTTTCTCATGATTTTATATTCATAAAAATATATTAAAAACATATATTATGCCCACATAAACATGTTTTTATCCATTGGAATCCACTTTTATAGATGGAGGTGGCATGGTCTCTGATTTGAAATATAGGTCTCACCATGCTCAATAAGCATGTCTGTAAGTTTAAGGGTTTAGAGCACCATGTTAGGTTTCATATTATTTTTATATGTCTTACATGTTTCCATAAATTTTTTCCAACTTTAAACACTTTAATATAATAATAATTAGCTTTTTTTCACCTTTTTATCTTCATTTTTCAAATCCTACTAGTTTTGATGCTAGAGAAGTACCCTCTATTTGAGACAAAATAGAGGGTATTTACCCTATTTTATTAATTTTTTTGAATGTTTGATAGTATTATATAGGTTTTAAATACCAAATATACAAGTTTTTAGTCCTTTTTCAAACCATTTAACCCTCCAAAAGATTAAAAAACCAAGATAAACCTACCAGGCAAGGACTGTGTGTAGGAATTTCACTTTAGACTGTGTATTTCATCATTAGAGCCCTTATTCCATGAAATTTTTCTCATGTAAAAAATTTATAAAGTTTTTAATTCTCATTATAGATAATTTAAAATATTTATTTACTACTCTAACCTTTCATGTACCCCTCTGATCTTGAACTCTCAAAACTGAGTTCTATCATGATTGTGTTTTGCTCTAATATGCTGCACCTGTAAGTGATCATGTGTTTTTAGGTATTGAGTGTAGTTATTAGAGGCATATTTTGAACCAATTAATACTATTTTTCATTTATTTTAACTTTTTACCTCATCTTTATGCACTCCTAGACTCAAAATCACCAAACTTTCATATTATCAGTCTTACTTACAGTAGACTATTTTTTTGCTTTAGAGGGGTTCGTATGAAGTAAACATTGCATAGTTTGGACTTAAAAACATTGAATGAGATTTCATGACACATTATAAGACCATTTAAAAGTGATTTTAACTTTTTCACTTATGTTACTTTGGATATATCATCACTTAGATAATGTTTTTAGCTCACTGCCTGTTTACCTAGTTGTAGGTGGGTGTTGGCTTGAAAATCCTATGTAAGCCTACTTTAGGCTTGAGATCATATCCAATAGACATATCCTATATGCCCATGAATTATATTTATGTCATCCTAATCCCATAAGGTTCAAAACATTCTTTCAAATTTAGATTTATTGAGTTAATACTCCAAATTACCTTTTCATCTCCTTACAGTTATAGGTGGGTATTTCAAAGCTTAAGACACCCCTGTAAGTGTAGGTTATGCCCCAAAATAGTTATTATACACATATACTAATGATTATTTTGATCATGAATAAAATTATCACTATTTTTAACTATTTAGCTTTGATGGAATGGTCTATTACTACCTTTGAAGATAGAAGTTTCTTAAAACTCAAAAATCTTGTAGATGATATTGAAGGAATTTAGTGATTTTATAGGCAATTTTGAGCCTTCAAACCTCAAACCTCCATTAGTGTTATACCCTCAATATTTTGTGGATTCCTTTTAATTTCTATAAGATACAAGATAAACACAGTAGGATTCATTAAAATCTATTATAACCATGTCATATGCTATTTACAAAATACCCATGGACTTCTATTTTCACCTTTTAGGGATTGTATCTTTGAATACAAATTCATCTTATGATCATGGTTTATCATTATAACTTATCCACCTAACCTATAATAATGTTATATCATGATCAACACCACCTAATATGGATTTAATTAAGTTTCCATCATTTATTTCCATGTTCCAATATATCTCCTCAGCTCTCTGCTAAGGCCACTTATAGGTGGGCATTCTGATGCACAAGCAGTGAGTGGTATTATGAATAATATGTATGGTTCTTAGAAATTTTATCATTCATATCCTCATCCAAATATATCAAATATATGTTTTCAACATTTATGATCTAAAAACCATTTAATTATATCCTTTTCCATATTTCACTCTCCTATAGATCACTTGTAGGTAAGCATGTTCATGGTGACTATGAGTAGATATTGCACATGATTGCAACAGTCTTATTTTTACACTCTTAGAGATTAAAATATGTTAATTACCATTTATAAATACATTTTAAAATTTTTTAAACCCTCACTACACCTCTATGAGCACACTAGATAGTTTCATACACATGATTATAACCATAGCAACAAGTGAAAAGTGAGCAAAGAGTTGATTGCATAGTGTTCATGACTGAAACTCATGGAATTTTGATTTAGAGATAATATTTAAATTATAATGTAATAAATATGAAATTTATAACATGAAAAATTAACTATCATAACCTTTTGAAACCATTATCAAGTATGAAGTTCCTAAAAATGGTGAAAAACTACCTGTAACATAGAATGGTGTATCCTCTTGCAACATGAGATGATCTACATATCCAAACACCTTTAATAAATTAAAAAAAAATATGGATAATTATATAATTAATCCAAAATCATCTATAATAAACCTTAATAACTGGTTTGTATATACTTGTCTAAAATAGAGAAAAACCTATAGGGTGCACATATTAGTAGGTAGAAAAATATAGTTAACTTCATGAGGATGATTCATAAATCATAGGCCACTATTTTTTTAAAATATTTTTATTTAAATTAATCTCTCTAAGTTTAATTTTACCTCCCAAATATGTTTGACCTAGAATTTCTCTAACTATTTGTACCAAGCATAAACCTACTGATTGGTCCTATGTGTCTATAAGGGTAAAAAAGGAGTAGAATGGTTTTGGATCAAAAATTGAACTTACAAAGCATTTAAAATGTGTATTTTAGATTTATGAATTTAAATATAGCTTACATGATATTATACCATGTGGCACACTTCCCCATGGGCTGTACAAGTGTTAAACTCTTCTCTTTTCTTAAGAAAACTACCCTTTCTTCTAAAGAACCTACCAATTTCAGTTACCAATAGTTGATTAAGACATATGAGGAAACATTGGGTGTTAAATAAAAAATTTTAACCTTCAAATTTCCCAAAGAAGCCATAAAATGTCATTAAATGCCCCTTTTTAAATCCCAAAATGACTCAAAATGACATAAAGACTAAAATGACTAATGATCAAGGCTAGGATAACATGAAAACACACTAAATTACCCATAATACATATATATTAGACCCCTAAAACACTTAAAACTCATGTTTTAACCTATATGGGTCCCAATTTGACGTGTAGGGTCAAATTTGGTCAACATAACCACCTGGTAGGTGAGGGATATTGGATTGAAAATATATGTAAGGCCAGCAATAAGAATTAAAAGAGGCTAGATATTTTTGTATTAGAGAGTAGAGTAGAGTAACAAACACTTATTTCCTAATTTCTAAGTTAGTTTTTCTTATGAGCTATGTTGTTTTGAAGAAATGTTTTTACTCCCCTAATTATGGTGGATCCAAACATTATTTTTAATAAAATATCTATCAATTGAAAAGGTTTTGAAGACTATTGTTCATTATTTATGCATGGATATGGTTATTTTGACCATATTTATTCATATTTGAACACCTCAAACTCTTACATCATCTTTGTTCATGGTTGTGTGTTTATTGGTTAGACAACATATTGATTTAATGGATACCATCTAGTTAATTGGATCATATTTATCTTCACTAAAAAATAGGCTTACATATTTTTATGTCCTCTTCTCTTTTTATATTTTTATAAATTTGTTAGATTAGGTAGAATTTATTTAAATTTATAATCCATGTTTACATGTTTATCTTGATTGTAAACCTTGTCATTATTGTTAACACACTATTAAATTCATATATGCAATGAAGAATACTTAAATCATTTGTATTCCCATGACAAATCCAAGCTAATAATTTTTCAAACAAAAAATCCATGGTACTAGTATTACCTATCATTTATCCAAGAATTATTCTAAATATGCCCCTCAAATGGAACATTTACACATCAACCACTAGCTTACCTAGAAATACCAAGACCTGGTAATATAGACCTTATAGAGACTACATCTCCTTTCAGGAGAGGTTGTGTAAATCTTTACCTTACCTAAGCTAGTGTGACAAATGATCCATCAATAGATTGGGGTTATAATGAGGGCTTGCACTTGAATTATTTTAAGATATATGATCAATTATTATTTAAAACTAAGGTTTTACTTATAAAATTAAGGAAATATTGATTACATTGAGACATTCAAGTTTTTAAAGCTATAAAATAAAAATATTATCATGAATTCAAAGTCTATTGAGGGTGAATTTGAACTATTATACCTCACTGAGCATTAAAAAATATATTTGACAAATGGAAATCCAAGACTAGATATACTCATTCAACAAATAGTTCTCCTACATCTACAGTTTCTTTTGTCAATATTTTTTATACCCCTCAAACCCCACCAATGGTTTTTTATTGGCTTGGTGGAGGTAACTATAATTATCATTTTAAAGTGCACCCTTTGAATAAGTGGTTTCAAGACTTCTCCCTTCATTTGATATAATGGAAACACCTCTTGGGCTATGGGTGACCCTATATGCAAGGTGAATCTCTAGAGAAGGTTAGTTCCCTTAGTTGATCACTTAATTAAACCTATTTTATTGATGCAATGAGAGAGAGAGAGAGAGAGAGAGAGAGAGAGAGAGAGAGAGAGAGAGAGAGAGAGAGAGAGAGAGAGAGAGAGAGAGAGAGAGAGAGAGAGAGAGAGAGAGAGAGAGAGAGAGAGAGAGAGAGAAACTAAACCTAAGACCTAAGAAAGGTGATGCAATAATTATGTTATATACCCTATGCCAACTTATTGACAACATAAAAAGAACTCAATATGAACTAAAATTCTCTTACACCTTATTCAAATCAAGTTCTTCAAATATCAGCGTTTCATATGGATATCATGGTTTATGCATAAGCATTGAAAGGGTAACTAAAAATCCTTGAATTAGACATAGTATGATAATTTCCTCAACAAACCACTAACATAATCAGCTTCAACGTAATATATGACCTATATAAACTCAACCTACTGATATCAAGGTGAAGTAAAAATGACATATGAGAGGGATAAATATTTGTACTATAGATGTAGATCAATAAAATATTAAAATCACACAAGAATATCAGCATAAATAATGTAAAAATTATTTGTATATTGATTCAAAAGTCTTAAAATCTAGTAATACAAATAGGTAGAGTATTGTCATACCTAATGGAGAGATACAATGAGAGGAATTCTCAACTAAATTTATAGGAAAATGATGTAAGAGAGCATTATTATGCTTCATCGCGTAGTTGTTACAACATTTTCTACATATTCATGAGAGAAATATAACTAAAAATTAATTTATTATGCCTTTTCTAACACCTTCATACCTACCATAGTGATGAACCCTTGAAGAGAGTGGCATATGAGTGGAAGACAAATCCTTTTCTTTACTAAATTTGTCTCTTGGAGTGATTTAATAGGGGTGGCTTAGTCAATTGGTTGCTCTATATTTTTATAATTCCTACCTCCATCCCTAACTCACCTCATTTCCACCTCATTGTGCATGTGAAGAGGACTATTGCATGTTTAAATTTGAGGTTTACATGCCACCTTAATGGCATGCAAGGTTCATATTTGACCTAAAACTAAAACTCCCATGGGCATCATTCTCCTAGTGATCATTTAATATTTGAAGGAGGCGTAATCCTATCATTATAAACCAAATTATTTATTAAAGATGCTTGAACTCATCCCAAAACATTTATGATTCATTCTTTCACTATCATTCTATCTTCTTTGCTTCTAAGAACTCTTGAAATGTCCAAGAATTTGGATATCATGTTTGGGGGCTCTATATTAGTCCATTTTTTTAAACAATATGATGTTTGTCTCTTGGAATTAGTTTGAGGTCTTCTATCTCTTTTGGAAAGCCCTAACAACCCTCCTTTCTCCCTTCATTATGCATAACCATTCAGTGGCAGACCTTGATAAAGGTATACATGATAATGAAGGCTTACCTCTAATCTTGATCATTGCACAAAACCCCAAAAAAACTCAATCTCAAGACATAAAGGCCTTTTTATTCCTATCTAAGCTTGAAACATGGTATTCTACATCCTTGAAAGTTTGGTCACCCCTATAAGTCTTCAACATTACAATTCTACATGGAATTTACATCTTAGTTATTCTTCAATGTATCTTCATGTCTTGTCCAGGGTTTGAGAACTCCCCCTATAGTTAAATCATCACCATGTCCTTTATAGATAACTTGAGTCATCATTATGAGAGTTACCTTTAACTTGCACCATCAACTGGCATATGTTTAATGAATAGTTATGAAGTTCATCTATGTTGAATTGGTATGAGGTTTGGGTCATGGCTTGGACCTAGCTCACATTATACCTTTAGATTTTGGCCAAGACTCTAAATATTTGTAAGAAAAAAAATTTCATAAAATCTTGTTACTTATCCTCCTAAGCTTGCAAATAGTCTCAAGCCTACAATTTCCCTTTAAGTCCTCTTGAGCCCTCCTTCACCAATACTTGAAAAATTTAACAATTTTGTGGGTTACCCTTGTAAAATTAGAGATAATAAATTAATATCAAAACTTATTCAGTCTATTTAAATCTAGACACCCTCAAGGTGGTTGATTCATCAAAATCATTGAGTTGTGGTTTTGGGGTTTAAAGGGATTTTAGGCCCTGCTTAGTTTTTTCCTATATTCTCATTTATTTTCTCATAGATTTTAGAAATTGTTGTAGCATGGAATTTCACCCTTGTGGGAGAGTTTTTTAGGCTCCCTCACTTCTATCTATAGTCATGGTAACAACCTCAAGCTATGGGTATCCATTAGTGAGGTTGAACCTCTGTAGTAGGCCGGTTCCCTCTTTGATGCTCACCGAAACTAAAAGTTAAACTAATGATTCATAGGGAAAAGGGTTAGAAAGGGGATAAGGGCTCCTAATAAATTTAACTAGGTGATGCACAAAATCTAAATGGGAAAATCTCACCATCTTAAACCCATAGTGATTCTACAGAGGATAATACTAACTTGCACAATCTCAAGACCGAGCTAGTTGCATTTGTATTTCATGAAAAAGGTTCTAGAATCAATGAATGCAAATAAAGAGGAGTTTTATGAATCACTAAAATCTCACATCAATGGCAAAAATAACATTAAACCATACCTACAAAAAACATTGAAAACACCCTAAACAAGGCCATAAAGGAGGACCATGGATGAGGAAGATTCTCCTTCACACATTACCATAGTGTACAACTTAATAGACATGAATCCAAGGCAAGAGATAGGCAAATAAAGTCATTTTATTACATCAAAAGGTAGTTCTTACAAGTGCTTAATAGGGTCAAGCCTAATCAAGCTGAGCATATTTTGCAATATCTCAAAGAATGTCCCATCTCCTAGAAAGATGACAAAGTCTAAGAATTGGGAATCCCTTACAAAATGGAAGATGTGAGATATATATAGAGAAAGGGGAGAAGATCTTGTAGCTGATGGGGAAATTGAGAGAGGAAGTCATTGATGACCATAACTACTACCATTTTTTATACTCAAGCTCTTTACATTCAAATCATGCAACCTACTTTGACCACCAGATGAACCATAGTGTACAACTCAATAGACATGAATCCAAGCCAGGAGATAGGAAAATAAAGTCCTTTTATTTCATCAAAAGGTAGTTCTTACAAGTGCTTAATAGGGTCAAGCCTAATCAAGTTGAGCATATTTTTCAATATCTCAAAGAATGTCCCATCTCCTAGAAAGATGATAAAGTCTAAGAATTGGGAATCCCTTACAAAATGGAAGATGTGAGATATATATATATAGAGAAAGAGGAGAAGATCTTGTAGCCGATGATGAACTTGAGAGAGGAAGTCATTGATGACCATAACTACTACCATTTGTTATACTCAATCTCTTTGCATTCAAATCATGCAACCTACTTTGACCACTAGATGAACCATCCAAAATTTCCACCCATCTCCTCAAGTTCCTTATGCATCTAATTCTCCTTCTTGGAACTGAGTGAGCCATACCGATGGTAGCTACATGTCACTACCAAGTGTGAGTGATTTGTCCTTGAATTTAAAACTCAATGTGTTCTTTATTATAATCTGGACTATCCTAGTTGTTCTTTGCACACTCACTGCTCCACCTAGATGCGTCTAATCCTTGTTTGACCACTTTGAATGTTTTAGAAGTGAGTTGTATGTACTTGTGCCACTTGTCCTTGGTTAATTGAACCTTTGTATTTTTTGATAATATTATATGGCCATTTTTTTTCATGGACTATTTTCCATAATTTTCCTTTTGGAATTTTCCATTTTACTCATTCGGGCTTCGTACTCCTTACAACTTACTTCAGACTTCTCATTGCTCATTATTTGCTTCAGATTTTTCATCTGCAACTCCTTACTCTTCGAGTTGTGTACTAATCTCAACTTATCCCTTAGGCTTATTTTCCTTAGAACATTTTCTTTGTTTATTTCCTTTGGAAAAAAAGTTTTAAGGAATTCATTTGGAACATTTCCAAAATTGTTTTTCAGGGTTTTTGACAAGGACTTTCCCAAAAGGCAAGAGACCCTTCAGGCTTTCTGCAAATGGTCCTTCCAAAAGGAACACACCCTTTGGAATATTTAAAATCTACTCTTAGAACCTCTAAAATGGTCTTTGGGAAAGGTGTTTAGCTCTTTTTGGAGAGAAAGTACCCTTCATAAATATTTGAATGAATCATTTCTCCAAAAAATTACCCTTTGGAAAAACCTATTTGGTCACTTTGCCATGAATAACCTTTCAAAGAATTTGAAAGTGCCCTTTGGAAATATTATTTTGGTCCACATTCCCAATAAAATAATCCTTCAATAAAGTTGTATAGGGAAACCTAATTGATGAGTTCATTTCTTTGGAACCTTTCTTTCAGATAAACTATCCAAAAAATTTCATTACTTAGTCAAAAATGAAAATCTTGAAAAGAACACTTGGCCAAAAATAAAAACATTCCTTTGGAAAAATTGTGTGGATAATTTTTTTGAAGGAAAACCATGAATTTTAAACCAAATAAAATCTTGAGGGAAGAAACACACTTAGTTCTTTCAAAGCCCTGAAGAATGAACAAGGACTTAGCTAAATAAAATAACTTTGCACAAACTTTTCACTTAACCCTTTGGCTTGTAGGCTTACTTAAGAACATTATTGTTGACCCCTGAACACCCTGATTAGATCCTTGTCTAGTCCCCTTTGATCCATTTCTTCATCAAAAAATTCAAGAACTTTAGTATGTAGGCCAAAAATGGCCAACATTTTTGGCAACTCACAGGGAAGCATGCTTGTTATGCTTGAAGAACCCAACCACTTGGCTTGCCTAGTCCATTGGGCATGGAATCATCAACCTCTATGAATGGGCTGGTATTAAATTGGATACAAGGCTGACCCTTTTTGGAACTTCCTCTGAAGAAACAAGGATAAAAAAACAAAGTTCATATGGCACTTGGGAAAGGAAAATAGGATAGAAAGGAAATGTGCACAAGGCACTTATTAAAAGGAAAATAGCCTAAAATGAAAACAAGGAGAACAAACAAATGTGCCAAAAATAGCACTTAGAGGAAAACATGAAAATTAATCTAACATGTACATGGCTACAATCTACAAGTATTTTCCACCCAATTCAAATGGAAAACTATTTGGTGCACCTTGGATCTTTGAAGCATACTTGTTTTTTCTTGACAACTTCATTTTTTATCTATGAGCAATTAGATGCTCATGTCTTCTTGGGGAAGTGACTAGTTCCTCTACTACCAATTTTAGCTGCATGAATTGTAAACATGGGTCCAAGACCCAATCATAATCCTTCTAAAATTATGGACCTTGTAGGAACAACTTCAGTTCTTCCCCATTCCTAAATTGTCGATCATGAACATATAGACCAACTCGATGTGTCTCATTTGATATATCTATGAGGTTGACCTCTAAGGGAGATGGACCTAACCCTATTGATTCCTGAGGCCATTTGAACTCCTCAGCTTTCAATAATAGAGATATGTCTAAAGTTGGAGAGAAAAGTTGATAACCATGTTTGAAAAGTTTAAACATGTCATCTCCTGAGAGAATAACTACCTCCTACTTGATGATAATACTCCTCTTATCCTACAATGAACCCCATTCAAATAAATAAAAACCTAAATGTAGCATATCAAACAAATCAAAATATTTTTTCTCATGAAGTTGTAGCTCAATTAGAGCCTTTTCAAACTAAAAGTCAAAAGCAAGCATATCAGCTTCTTAACTAACAACATGAGGTTGTGAACCTTCTTTTAACATCTCAGATTGGTCAATAAACATTGCTTCATTTTCAATATCAAGCTGATGATTGAGCATGCTCTCTAATCTATCTTGTTCTTCTCTTATAAACTCTTGTCCTTCATGATAAATGGTAGTTTTTTTGTTATTGAGGAGCTCATAGAGAACATCATTAACTTGTCCAACTAGGACATCTTTCTTCAACACATCAGCAACCTCTTCCTCATGTATTTGTATTTCAACCTCTACCTCAAATTTCTCTTGGACTTGTTCCATCTTTGCATCATCATGGAAAACTGAAGCATATTTGTCCTTGCCAAGAGGTGTCCCAATCATGATTCATTCAAATTGGTCACTCAAGTCACCTTCATTTCTTATTTCTTTAGCTGCATCTTCTTGATTTTCCTCATAGAAGATAGGCTCTTTTTAAATAGTGGCATAGCATATCCTTGAAAATTCTCAACAAGGTGAGAAAGGTCCAAAGAAGCTACCATAGGTACCTAATTTTTAACCTGAAGTTGCTCTTCTTGGATCACCTTCACTTCCTCTTCCTGATTCTTTGCCTCTTGATTAGCTCTCCATGAAGGAAAGGCTCTAGGATTTTAAGGGGAAATGAGTGGAGGCTACAAGGTCTCTTGTCTGAATTCAACAATCACCACCTCCTCCTTCTGCCCACTACTTTGGATGGATTTCCAATATGGAAATGACCTAGGTTCTTAAGGAGAGAGAGATGGGGAATGAGTAACTTTAGGTCTGCTTGACTACATGACTTGGTTCCAAGATGGAAAGCTAAAAGTTCTCCTTTGATCTTTTGCTTCTCTTCATGATTCTTTTTCCTCATCTCCAACTCTTGATTTGCTTCACTATATTCTCTTGAAATAGATCCTCTTTAAGGTGGTTAGGAACACAAGAGAGCTCTTGAAGAGGGATGTTTGTATAGGTTTATATTATTCCTTAACATGGACTCTTAATTCCAGATCTACCTTCTCTTTCCCACCCCATGACTTTACCACTTTATTCTAGCTTAGAACATGGAAAGACTTCATAAGGGGTTCTTGAGGAAAGATAGAGTCTTGGATCTTACTAGCAGGCTGTTCCACAATAATCTCTTCATTTTTTTGATATCTCCCTTGGATGGATTTCTAAGAAGGAAAGGTATGAGGAACATATGAAGAACTTGGAAGCTTAAAAGGAACACTTAAAAAGGTATATTGAGGAGGAAATGATGACACATAATAATGTTGAGGTGGTGTATATGTAGGCACAAAAGGTTGGTGAGGTTTCCCCTATTGTTCCTTAAGTCCTTTTAGCTTGTCCTCAATGCTTTGAATGTAACCACCTATATCCATCATGTCACTTGTGAGTTTGTTCCATTTTGATATCTCAATAAGGGCCCATTCTACTTTTATTTACTAAAATGAGTCTCTCACATAATGAATCTGGTGAGTAGGGACATCTTGACCATAAAATTTTTATGAGCACACTTCTAGAGTATGATTTTTAAGGATTATTAAAGTTTACTTCAATATTGGTATGGATGGCTCATGATAGGGCAGATGAGGAGCAACATTATGATAGGCTTGTTATCCATAGGAAGGACCAGGGCAATTATCTTGTATAAATGTATCATGAGGAACTTTCCAAGGTTCCTCATGGCTTTGATAGGGTGGATGAAGCTCATATGTATTATGAAGAACTTGCAAAGCTTGCTAATAAAGAGATGGATAATAAATATATTGACCATAGCTATTCATATTGGCCTCATATATCGAATGAGGTGTAGGAGCTATTTAAAAATCTATAATGAGACATACCTAGTCTACTCATAACTAGAAGCTTTACTTTAGAGTCACCATTAGTGCTAACTACTTGCTTCCATAAGCTGATCATAGGAAAGACACACCAAGATCTTCCTCATCAAATAATTATGATTAGGCACTTGGGATGCTTTAAACCAATTGGTAAATGCTCAAAGTCACCATTAACATTTTTTAAATGCCTACAAAGGCTAATATGCAGAAGAACAACACCAAAAATTCTTATACTACTTTATACCTTGGTCCCATCAGGCATGCTAGGGATCTTTATATCATCACATTTTTAACCCACTTGTACTCCACCTCTACACCATCTTCAAATCCCTAGATGAGTCAAAACTTGGACTTGATAGGTTTGAACTATGTTTTTTTGGTCTATAGGTATTTCAACTCATTTATATCTCCTAAAAAACACCCTATCACCTTAAAATCACTTTGCACACTTTGAAAATGGTTTCTACTAGCTCCCTTTGGAATTTCACCAATTTTAGTTGAGTAGAATATAAATTATAGGGTCCTCTTGGATCCTAGAAACCCTAAATAGATAATAAAATGAAATAAAAATCTAAGGATGGACTCTTTTGGATGCATTAATTTTGGTGCCTTATTGTGAGGGTTTTGAGAATGACTCATGGCTTAAAACATTCCTATATTTATTCTACAATTCCCCTTGACATTTGGATAACTGCAAATTATGGTGCAACATTCCATACTGACTATTATGGCACCAATTTTCTATAACATAGGTCTAAAACTTTATTGAGGGGTCTTGAGACTTGGACATAACTTGTCATGAGGTATAGAGACATTCATATCCTCCATTTAACATGTCAAATCACATTTACAACTAGGAAGAGGATTCTAGAGTCCTTGAGGGGAAATGTAATCCTCTTTAACCTTGACCTTTCTTCATAATCTTATGAACAATTTCAACCTTCTCTTCCTTGACTTGGAGCTTGCCTTGACAAGAGTTGAATGAATGAGGAGTTCATTGGTTTAGAAGTTATATACTAAGATACAAGTTTCTCAGGACATATGAACCTTCTCCTTATGCTTGTAACCCCTTGAATTTAAGCCTTGAATAAATTTGACATCTTTTCCTATATGAGGTTGTAATTCATAGGCATTTGAAATACATTCTTGAGGCCATTTATCCATTAATGGCTTTGTTCACTATATGTAGTCTATATGCCCCCCTAACTAAGCTTAACATTCATTAAAACTCTCTTTAAGGCATTGAAAATGGTGCTCTATGGGAGAGGTGCTCTTGAAAACTCATTGGTACTCCCAACACTATGCTTGTAGACCTACTTAATCATCTCCCAAACTAAAACTTCCTCAAAAACCTTGGAATCATGGTCTTATGGGTTTAGATGCATCTTTGATATTATTTCTCTCATTTGATAACCTTATCTTACTCATGTAGCATGTATATCTTTCCCATTAGTCTTAGGTTTATTGAGTTATTTTTTAGCATGGTATTTAAGATTTATAACTATTATACTCCCTTCATCTGACCAATAACTTGTTTTGGTATAATTTATAAGTGCATGGAGAACCTCTGAATTGAGGACATCCTTGTTTGTTGTTTAAGAGGAACCAAGGAAAGATTATTATGTTATCTTATTAGCTCCCTAATAAATAAATGCACATATTAAAGAATTTTAAGTACCACCCTACCTACAACCTGTTATTGTTTCTTCAATATTTGAAGCACCCTTGAATCTTCAAAGACATTTCTATGAGACTACTCTAATTTTTATTTAACTAGTTTGAATACTCATTCTAGTGCAAGAAAACCTTAAACCTATTTTAAACCTTGATTAATGCATTGAACTTAACATCATGTGTTTTCAAATTTGTGCAAGCCACTTCAACCCTAAACCTTCTCTTAAAACTTTGAAATATTTGGATTCTATGGTTTGAAATCATGTTAGAAGAGTCTTGGGAGTTAGATAAAACATTTAACTTTCTTAAATGCTTTCACAATAATGATATGCTAGATAATCAACAGAAACCTCCATCTTAACCTCACAAACCTACACCCTCCCTTCAAGCCTGGATAAACCTCAAAACCATTGGTTGAATCTCATGGCTTATAATGTATTCGAGGTCTCTTAGGGAACGTTAATCAACACCTTAACAACCCTCTATCTCTATGAAATATATTATAACAAGATTAAAATGACTAAAGGTTTGTCCATGTGATCCTAATGTTTTAGGGGTTTTAAAGCAACCTATCTTCTTAATGATGATTCATAGCTCCCTTACACTCACTATCTATCTAAACACCTATATGAAATTCTTAATGATCATGTTTCATTTTCTCTAATAGTTTACTTGAGCCATGCAATAGGATAAATAATATCAAACTGCAAACCATGTCTTCATCAAGTTATTTGAAAGTGAGTTTGGGCTTCTTAGTGATTATTTATATCATTGTCTCCATATCTATGTCTCCCAAAACATGTACAAGGTTATTCAATACCCTTTCTAATTCCTCTAATGGTCATACTAGCCCATGCATATGCTCAAAAAAAG
Organism: Torreya grandis; assembly: GCA_037957365.1. Classification (NCBI taxonomy): domain Eukaryota; kingdom Viridiplantae; phylum Streptophyta; class Pinopsida; order Cupressales; family Taxaceae; genus Torreya; species Torreya grandis. The sequence continues at coordinate 2,035,335 of JARHVA010000636.1, forward strand.
TAGTACATCCCTAAAAAATAGATCATAAGTGATTATGAAGGGATTATAGGGTAATTTTTGCTTATTTTGAGGATTAAAATCATTATTTCCTCTTTTGATTACTTTTAAGGGTTAGAAAATGATTTAGGGGACATTTTGACCCTATTTTGCATCTGTATAAACCATTGTATGGTCTTATAACTCATGAAAAGGACCTCATAAAACCCTATTTTATTTGTCATTCTTCATATTTAAGAGTATTCATGACTTGATTTGCCTGTAGAATCATCAAATAGGTCTTGATAAATATTTTGGCTTCTCATGGAAAACATGAAGGCATGTCTCATGCATGACACCATCTTGACCCCTATTATTTGCACATTAAAATCTAAACCTGTAATAACAAAGACCTGAAACCCCATGAAAGCTTGAATTTTATGGTTATTACTTGAAAACCTGTAATTATTATCCATTAAAGAACCTTCTCATCATGAGGGACCTATTTATCTCTCCTAAAATAATGAAAATCTTCTTGAAACCTTAACAAAGGGGTTAATAATTTTAATAGGTAAGCTATGTCATTGATAGTTTTGGCCTAATTTGAGCCCATCTGAGCATGAATCTTCTATTTGAGACCTAAAATGGGTTGGGCATAATGTGCATGACCTCCCATGGCTTTACAAAACCTTATAAAAATCTTTAAAACCATGAAAATTGCATGATCATGCATGATATGAAATAGTTTTAGGATACTAAAGGCACTTTTACATGTTTGAAGAGGAAATGAAAGTCATAACAAGCCAAAAGAGAAGTAAAATAAGTCATTCCATGCAATTTGACTCATTTTGTATGAATTAATGGGGGTGATAGGGGTTTTTTTGGTGTTATCAGGCCCTATAAGACATCAAAGATGGGTCTCTTTTCCAAAATTATTTGATTAACTCAAATAACATGACAATATGACCCTTTTATACCTTTACATGCACTTTAGAGACTCTTTTTAATATGTTCATGGCTTGATTATGTAATATAAAGATATTTTCCCCCTCATTTTTGGTTAAAATCTACCTTGAAAATACCTCTATTTTGTGCACATGATGACATAGTTGGGGCTTCTAATCAAGAAGTGTATTGCTTAAGTTTGAATGTTACTGATTATACAAAGTAATCCAATCAAGGTGACACAAGGCCTTAAAACACAAACTATGCATTGATAAACCACCTAGAGACTTGACATCAAACATGATCCATGATAAGGAAAAAAGACTCCTTTAAGGTAGCTAAAAGTGAAGGACTTAAGCATACTTAGTTTAGAACACTATTTGACCTTCATGGGATGAGTGCAAAGAAGGACACTAGAGTGATTTTTGTAAAAACTTACCCTCCCAAAGCAAGTAGATGTTCTAGGTACTTAGGTGGCTAGAATAGACAATAAATACCAAGTAAACATTTTAGGGGTCGCTCATGATTTTCCAAAGAATCCCAAAAACTTCTGCCTAAAAAATGTACAAGGTGAGATTTAGAATACTAAAAAGTACAATCAATATTTTAAATATGTCATCATAATAAATCAAGTCCAACATGAGGATGTAGTTTTCCACTTGTTTCCTCGTTCCTTAGATGAGGTGGCCTATGGTTAGTATCTTGGCATATCAGATAGATCCATCACCTCTTGGGATGATCTAGTAATTGTGTTTGTCAATCACTTTAGGGTACCTATTAACCATGCCATCATGTATCATCACTTTGTTGTTACCCATATAGAACCAAATAAACCAATGATTATGTTTAACACATGTTTCTATAAGTTTTATAAAAGATTAAAATACCAAAATACCCAAACATAAGTGGCTAATATTCATAATTACTTAAGAACATTATACCTAATGACATATATGTTTCTTAGAAGAACTCAGGCAATTCTTGCATATTTTTATTTTGTCTATAATGAAGCCACCAATATTGAGCAATAAATGATGCCATAAGGATATGGTGTTGGTCCATTACCATATTTTAGATAATGAGGAGCATACAATCAAATCCCAATGATTAATTAGACATGTATACATAATATACTAGTGATGAACCTAATCTCAAGAGCTATGTACCCAAATTAAAACATGACTTATAGTCCAATCCCTTTGAATCAAATGTTTGGGATTCAATTTGTTCCTCCAAATCAGATGTTACCCTATCTAGGTAACTAAAAACTTATTCTTATGCCCTACAAGAACCATGTTGATATAACCAACATGATTGGTCGTGTTAGTCCATATCATAATCAATAAGTAGTCCTATCATTTTTAAATAATTAGACACCTTCTAATATGGTTCATAATCTAATAACACCTAATGTACCTACATTTTTAAATGATGTAATGCCTATAGCCAACATTAATTATAAGAATGGTATGGGAAACAATCAGAATAATAATGTAAATCCTAAGATAGGAAACTTGTAGTAGTTAGTTAGAAGGTTGACCAATGATGTAGTTGATTTATGAAGACATGTACTTTAGAATCAGATTACCAATAACCCTCCTTAAAACATGAATTTTAATTTTTAAAGGAATAATCACCAAAGATATACCAAGCATAACAATGGATGTATTACTTATCCCCTTGATAATTCGAATCACACCAACAAAAATGTTAGAAATTTTGTAAATTTAGTTGATTTAGTCTTACCCATTTCATGTAGAATACATAATACATTGGATCATGTTGAAACTAATTGTGTTGATTTTATGTCATTCTCAAACATATTTTAGAAAGAAATAGAGAATTTATAAATAATGTCTATAACTGAAAATAGCCAAAATCAAACTAGGATAAACCCAATTACAACCTTAGTTTTAGAAATTTATTAATTCCTAAGTGAGAGTGACAATAGGTTGGAAGATAAATTAGATTAAATTTAGGATTTATAGTAATTTCAAAGAAGATACAATTACATTTTGAGGATCAAATTTTAATCACCTTTGACAACTTCTACTCCTCCAAATAACATCCATATTCCACCTAATGAAAACTTGAATAATAATCCATTTCCACTAAAAGGGCATAGCACATATTCACAATCAATAACAATGCCACTCACCTACAAGATGATAATTCACTAGAAAAAAAACCTTGGATACAAAATTATAGAAGACTTAAAGAAAACTAAAGCTAACATATCTATGTTTTAACTACTACAAATATCTAATCATAAATACTTATTGTTAAAAGCTTTATATCCTCCAAAAGGAAAGAAAATTTGTAAATTACAGGATGCACATGTTTTTGTTTATAAATAAAATATTGAAAATCCTCACTTTTTATAAAAATTCATATTTTTGGTTAAAAAATTATATAATTATTTGGTGGATTCAGATGCTTCAGTAAATGTGATGTCATTCTCAGTTTGTCAAATTTTAGGATTGAATCCTTCCAAGTCAAACAAGAAGGTGGTGTAGCTAAAAAAATTAAAGTTTAAAGTGGTGGGAGAGTTGAACCATATTCACATGAAATAAACTTCAGATCCTTGTATATAATAGTTCATTGATATTTAGATAGTAGATATCCCAGATGCATATGCTATGCTCCTAAGTAGATATTGGTCTAGGGCATTGAACAAATATATGGTAACTAATTTTTTTCATATGTGACTCCCATGGCATGGTATACCAAATCAAATTAAGATTGAGAGGGAAATAAAAATGAAACATTTGATCATTGAATACAATAATACCAATGAGATCTTGTATGGAAAATATGATCTCGATGTTTATATTGTTGCAAGTAAAGTTGAAGAAGTCTTGTTCACTAGTGTTGTCTCACCTATTGATTAAAAGATGATAGAAAAGGATATCAATGGTGTTGATGCTAATGATATAAAAACTATTTATGATGAGTTAATTATTAAAAATTTGAATGTTAACATTTTATTCTTACAATAAAAATTATAAGTTCCAAGTATTCAACTAGCAAATGAGATCAAGGAACTATAAAAAAAATGATGAATAAGATTCATTATATGAAACTGAGTTAACATTATCATCTATTATAATCCCTACATTTAGACATTTGAATCATCTTGAGCCTTAGGTGAAGTACCATAGTCCACCATTCCTCTTAGCACTAAAAAAAATAGAAATAAATACAATGGGAAGTTATAAACAAGACAATCAACATGAATATGAAGAGTTTACAATGATCAAGGTTAGAAAGACCTTTACACTGAACAAATCCAATCATACTTCAGGTACTAAAGAGATAACCAAGAGGACATTGTTAAGTGAAGAACAAGATGTTTATCTTATTGATATAAAGAGTCTAAATAATAAAACTAACATTTTTACAACACTCATATCTTAAAATCATCAACAAAGGAAGGAAAATCAGCTATGGGTCTTAAAATTTGATGGTTCTAAATCCAAACAAGGTTGTGGTGAAGGAATTAAACTTATCAATCCAATGAGGAAGGCTTATTTGGTTGCATTCAGATTATAATTTACTTGTACAAATAATCTTTCTTAATAAAAAAATTAATTCATGGACTTTAGCTTGCTCTAAGGAATAAAGTCAAATATTTGAAGGTGTTAGGTGACTCAAATATTATGGTTAAACAAGTTATAATTCACTATGCTTGTAATGACAAATGATTTTCAAGGTACTGTAGTAGAGTATGGGATTTGATAGAGGGATTTGATGTATTTAACATATAAACAATGCTTCATATGAGGAATCACACAACAAATGCTATAGTAATAGCTGAAAATAATTTAGAGCTAATTACTAATTCTCACTTGAATATATTTTAGTATAACTTATTTCCATTCCTTTCATCCTAGATAATATAAAAAAAAAATCAAGTGTTTAATGACGATCAATATATTATTGACTTTATCATGAACATGGATGTATTTAAATCTCAAATCATGGATTAAGTTTATAGAGATTATTTTAGGCTAAAAGAAGAAGTTATGTTAAACCTAAAATAATCCCAAAAGGTATAGTCTCCTTGGAAATGTTGTTTGACATGGACTATCAATGTAAGATAGAGAAGGTAGCTCCTTCCAAAGGTATGATGCATGATCTATATAATCTTTGGAATGTATATGATTCAAAGTAAGTGATCTTAGGAAAATTTTTACTAAAATGGAGGGGCATAAACTTTTAAAACCTTTAAAATAATACAAGGATGTCATAGCCTAGAGTTATGAGGACTTTAATGTATTTGAGTATTTAATTCTCACTCGTACCATTCCTTTCAAGCCTAGAATTAATCATTTTCATTAGAGACAGAGGACTATGAATACTTTATTAGAACCTATAATCTTTAAGGAAGTACAAAATTTATTTTCAACAAAGATTATTTTTCATATTAGACATTCTATGTGGGTGGTGAACCTTGTTCCTGTGTGGAAAGAGTAGAGAGATGTGCTTGTGTGTAGATTTCAAGAATTTGATTATAGATTCAAAGAAATATAATTACCTATTTCCCACTTTGGATGAGATGTTACAAATTTTGAATGGTTCATGAATGATGTCTTTTATAGATGGATATTATAGTTAGAATCAAGTATTGGTGAACCATGAGGACTGAATTAAATAGCTTTCACCAAAAAATGGGGAACCTTTGCATACAAGAGAATGCCATTTGGATTAATTAATGTAGGTGATACATTTCAAGTGTTATGGACATTACATTCAAGGATCTGATTGGTAAATGTATTATGATATATATGGATGATCTATCCATCTTTTCTAAGGACTGATGAGATCATGTGAAATATTTGAGAATGGTATTACAAAGGTATAGAGAGCATAGTGTCTCTCTGAACCCAAAGACATGTATATTTGGAGTTATTGAAGGAAAGTTATTGGGCCTTTTTTTTTTAAAGAGGCATATCCATAGATCTAAATAAGGTAGAAACAATTTTTAAAATTCCCTTGGCTAGAAGCAAAAAGGATTTGAAGTCCTTTGGTAAAATTAATTTTACACATAACTTTATTTTAGGTTTCATCGAGATAGTTAGACCATTAAACAACATGATAAATAAAGATGCTAAGATTAAATGGATTGGTGAAGCACAAGCTATAATTTATGAAATTAATAAGTCCATTGTAAGCATGTTAGTGCTAATTAGTCCATATTATATGCGACCTTTATACATATATTCCTTTGCCTCAGAGCATTCAAGTGTTGTTCTAAATCAAATAAAATAATTTGAAAATGAGAAACCAATGTCTTTCATGAGTTTTCCACTCAGAAATGTTGAACTCAGGTAGTATACTATTGATAAACAAACATTTAATTTAACTAAAATATTTAAAAAGTTTAGGGATTATATTTTACATAGCAGAGTGTTTATCATTGTACCTTATCATTTTGTAATAGGTAATGTTGATGTAAAATGGACTAGATGAATGTAGAAGTAAGTGGATGTATATTTTACAATAATTTGATTTAGAAATTTAGGTAATGAAGATAGTAAGAGGTCAAGGATTGAGTAAAATGATGGTTGAATTTGATTCTTAGATCGTATGTCAATAGTACACAGTGCATTCCATAACCAATGATGAGTGGTGTCAATACATAGTCTATTATTTATTGAATAATAGTTGTCCTAATTACTTGAACTCCACTCAAAGAATAGCACTACACTTGAAGACCAACAAATTCATTATAAAATCAGGGATTTTATACAAAAATAATCATGATAGTATTTACTTTAGATGTCTAAATAGAGTTGAATCAACTAAAATACTTAAATATTTTCATGAAAATTATGGAAATGTCCATGGTTTAGGAAATGTTATAGTCCACCAAATATTTTTATTAGGTTACTATTGGCCACATGTTTTCATAGATGCTCATGCACATGTGATAAACTACCATACTTATCATATTGTAACACACAAATAATGTTGAGGTTCAACCTTTTGAAAATTAGGAGCTGTACTTTGTTATAGATATCAATGTTAATTCATCAACTAGACATAAGTTTATCTTCATGACAACTAGCTATTGTACTCATTGGACTGAGGCTCAAACATTCAAAAAACACATAATTGAAGTAACAATCATCTTTATTGAAGAGCATATGATCATCGGGTTTAGAATGTAAAATAATTTGGTATGTGATAATGGTCCTACATTATATTCCTTATAATTCATATAATGGGCATATGATAATAAGGTAATCCTTAAGTTCTTATATAATTATTAGCCATAGGGTAATGGTGTTGCTAAATTTGCAAATAAGAATTTTCTTGATGCGATTAAGAAAATATTGGATAACAATCCTTTGGATTAGCATAAAATGTTTAAATTTGCTTTTTTTTTTTATAGAATTAAAATCATGTCCTCCCTAGGTACTTATCCATACCATTTGGTGTACAGTCAAGAGCTAGTTTTCCCTATGCATTTGAAAATCTTTGTCTTACAATTCATGATGGACTATCTTGAAATTGATGACAAGATTGAAGATAGCCTTCTGAGCTTAATATGAATAGAATAAATATGAGATGTAATGTTATTGCACTTTATCAAACATCAAGGTGTTTTCAAGTGATAGTTTTATAAGAGAGCCAAAATAAAAGCCTTTAGGATTGTTGATCTTATCATGTTATGGGATAATGCTCATGAGAAAATGGGACAACATAAAAAATTTGATGCCCTTTTGTTAGACCCATTCCAAATTGATGATATTTTAGGTGAGAATTATTTTAAGATAAATATTTTTACTAGTGAGGATGTCCCACTACCTGTTAATGGGAAATTTATCAATCACCATTTCTAAATGTGAGTCAGCCTCATGTGGCTTTGTACATAGTTATTTAGTTTTTGTGTGCTTGTTATTTTTGGTTTTATTTGTTGTTTTATTTATTTTATTGTTGGTGTGTCCTCAATATTTTCCTCAATTTTTTTATTGCCATGTTCTGAGTCATGTGGTATATTTTGATTATATAAAAGAGAAAAGTGTTGATTGGTAATAAACCTTAATAACATTTTGTTGCCTAAGTACTTTACTTATTTTTTTATGTAAGATTTTGCTTATGATTTTTAGTTTTAAAGGCTTGGACTGTGGCATATCTAAATTTATTCATGTTTTAATAAGCTTGGGTAAAGTCTTTGACTTCTTAAAGATATTCTCTTGAAACGTTACACAAAATATACTTTCATAATTTTTGGATTTGCTAAGATGAAAATGTTGCAACCAAGATATAGAGTGAAAAACTATAATTTTACCTCTCATTTGCCATGGTGGTCCCCAACCCTAAATTGAGATTCTCAAAGAAAAGAGAAAAAGAGAAGAGAAATAAAAGAAAATAAAATATATTATCCAAAAAACTTAAATTTCTAAGTGATTCAAGTAAACCTCTACTAGGGCTATGGATGCCTAGTTGACAGTAGAACAAGTCTTTGAATGGGATCAAAAATAATTCTATCAGGGTTATGGATGCTTGGATAGTAGTAGAATAATGTCTAGCTATTTTCCCTAAGGTAAAATTCACTAGCTTAATGATCTCAACTATGATAACTAGTCCTTATAAATAATAAAAAGGTAATGAACACATTGCTCAATGTGAATATCTAATTTCATTCTAAAACCATTATTTATTATCCTTTCATGAGTTATTTTTTTTTTATGCATGGTTTTAAACTAAATATTCTAGGTTCTTTAACTATATTTTTGTGCCAAAATATTTAGGATAATTTTCTAGTAGAGTCATCATTTGTTTTTGCTTGCGCCCTGATTTCATCATTGAAAGCATAGAATCTCTTTTGCTTAGGAGTCCAGTCCTCTAATCTAATCAAGTTTGGATACATTTTACTCATTATTTGATTGAAAAGAGTCTTTGGGTTAGGCTAAAATCATCCTGATTAAATTTAATTTTTTGTTTTTACCAAGTCTAAAACATAGATTTTCATCTTATGTGCTTAGTATAAAAATATTATAATTGGAGCTTCCTTAATGCAACTATCTGAATTTGCCTAAATCTAATAGGTTTTGATCTATTTTATTATTATGTTTTGAACTACATTCAAATTTCTATTTATAGACTATTTCACCCCAAATTTATACAAATTATTTGACTATTGTAGAGTTTTTTATTATTTTTCTTAAAAAGTTTTGCCTAATAATTTTGATTTTTGACTAAGTATTTACATTACTTAAATTTTAAAATTTAATCACTTTGTGGACTATCAGAATAAATTTACTCTAAGTGTTGATCAAATATGACTATTTATCTATTGAATTTATCTCTTTTTAGTCTCTTTGTTCCTTTTGAATTGATTTTTTAAAGTGTTTTTAAATTTTTCTTCTAAAACTTTTTTACTTTCTGAAAATAGATCAAACTAAATTGACTTTAAGATTGGTAAAATTCCTATGTTTATATGTTAACTTTATTGCATTCTGCCTTTATTTTTATTCTACCTTTTGGCCTTTATTTTAGCTTTGTACTTAGTCAGTTTTATCAAAGTTTAAATTTGTAAACTAACTGATGCTATCTTTTTTTATAACTAATGGTCACTTTTATTCTTGTGTTTCTCTAGGCAAGCAAGGATCTACCATATGTTACTCGCTCACTTCCATAAGCCTCTTTTAACGTAGTCATTTTTTTTGGATCTTCTAGTGTTAGGGATGAAGATGCATGGTGTAATCTAACTTCCCTACTTACCTAATCCCCCTCAATTTCCTTAATAGACCAAAGACCTTCTAGATGTAAAAGATCATTCTATGTGGTATAATCTCATTTATCTAGTCCCTTGGGATCATTTTTATACATGAAATCTATAATCAAGCTTTCAAATTCTTGGTATCATGCCACATGGTAAAATCTAATTTCCTCACTTCTTAGTATGGTCTATATGTTTACAAGTCTCAACCGAGGCCCAGGATGAGCAAGATTTGGACAAGTGTGACGATCTCACTTAACAAATTGTAGACACCGAAATCGTGTCTACCCCTTGGTCCTTTCTCCCCTCTTAGTCCCCTTTGTCCACTTAACAACTCCTAACCCATGTTTTATTAATTTGAAATAAATATCCTATTTTAAATTAATAAAATCCCTTTTCCCTCTCTCCCTTGCCACCTCACCACCCTTGGATACCCTTCTTGGATTCCCTTACTCCCCACATGGCCAATTTTAATGCTTAGACTCCCATTCCAACTTCTCCCCTTTAACTTCTCACGTCCATTTAGCCACCTTCGACCATTTCTTCCTCGGACTCGCTAACCCAGCAGTTGGGAAAATGGACGAAAGGCTATTTTTAGCCTTTTTCCTGCCTTCCAGCCACCGACATCGGTCAACTATCGACCGACGTCGGTGATATTGCCAGCGTCGGTCACCTTCATAATGGTTTTCTACATCCGTTATCCGCCCCTTGGCCTCTCTCTCGAATGGGACTCTGAAATATTTTAATCTATCAATCTTTCGCTCCTCTCTTCGACTGCTAACTCTTTGGCTGCAGGTACACATCAAGCAACACTCTCAGGGACTCTGCATCAGTTTTCTACATCAACAACAGGGACTCTACCTTCGTCAACATCATAAGCAACCAGTCTGCAACACTCCTTCAAGACAATCACAGATAAGTATTTTGTTTGTGCTTTCATTGTGTTTTTCTAGTTATCTGCTTCTAAGTTATGAACTAGATTCAGCACTCTCCAGACCAGATCAGACCTGAATCCTCATCTCCATGTCTCCCTATTGGCCTCCTCTACCCTTATGTCCCTTTTTGACATTCTGTCCATTGTCCTAGACCTTTGCACAGACTCTCAAACCATTAACCAAAACCAGACTCTCGGACCCAGACCCCCAGACCATTTAACCAAGACCAAAACTCTGTCTCAGACCCGTCCACAGACCAAAACTCATCCAGACCTCATCCACAGACTACTTCCCCAACTGACGCCAGTCACTTCCCCCATCGACATCGGCAGACTAACCGACGTCGGCATCCTTAATAACCGACACTAGTAGGACCACCGATGCCGGTGACTGTGACTAGGCCGACAGCAACTTCCAGGTAAGCTTTTGCTTCCACTTCCTTTTCAGCCTTTTATCATTACAGTATTTTATTATTCTATTATTTATCAGACATCCTTTTTATCAATCAGTGGGTTGACATCCCTTAAGGAAGTTTTCATACTTCTGAGATCAAGCTTTCGCTTGGCAACCCACCATCTCCTTATCTAACGTTTTTCATGTTTTAGTGTCTTTCTTTCACAGGTGTCATTCCTCCACAGCCAAAGAGGAGTACCTTCTATCGTCTAGATTACAGTGCGTAGACTATATCCAGGTACACAAGCCTTGACCATTCTTCTAGTTTCTTGATTTCTCTCTTTGAATGTGAAAGCGAAAATCTAGCGTAGAAACATTCTGGCATGCCCGGTGGGACCCTAGGGCCTTCCTTGGGTTCTTTTCCTTCTTTGTTCATTTAGGTGCATTAGGTTTCTTCCTCTTCACCTCTTTCTTCTATCTTCCAAATGACATCATAAGCAGGAATAAAAAGAACTTTTCTTTTCTTTTCTTGCACTTCTAGACTAGTCAAAAATCATATCCTTCAAACCCTTTCTCAACTTGTTTTCATTCCAACTTCACATTTTGACTTGGGGCTTAAAACACACTGCATTGCATTTCTATTTACTTGCATTTATTAGTCCACACTTAGTAATTAATAACCACATATTGAATTAATCGTAGTCCACTTGATGTTACACAACCAAACCACTTGCACTAAATCAAACATCAAACATACTTGAGACAAGGCCCGACTGGGATTTCATTGCCTAGCGGATACCTTACCCCTACCTGGCAATCTCACTTGGATTTCATCACCAAGGGGAAAGCCCACTCCGTTCTCTGGCGAAGGATAATCTCTAGGCAAGGTATATTTTGGTTAAGCGAGACCAGCTCATCACTGGGCTCGTAAAGTGAGGGGAGCTTGCTCCTTAGCACCAGGCCATGTACCGAACCTAATATAGACTTCTTGAGCACCTAAACATACCTGAAACCATCTATATACTACCTATTCTCTAGGACCCTTCTTCTAGCCAACCTCCCCAAACATCACTTTAAGGCATAAGTCATAAGATTCTAAAAGTTGATTCTTAGGATTTAACGCTTAGTGTCTGCCTGTCTCCATTTATTTCTCTATTCTTATTTGCTTGTTTGAGTTAGTGAGGATGTTCTTCTTCTTCTTTTTTCAAGAATCTTCAAATTCACTGAGTTTCTAGAAAACCACAGTCACCGGCATTGGTTTTGTCACCGACGTCGGCCTCCCTTCTCACCGACATCGGTTATCTGACCGACGTCAGCCTTCTGATATCATCGACATCAGTTTTTCAACCGACATCGGTCACTGTCACAGTCCTCTTTTTCAAAATAGTAGCCTAAAACTTGACCCCTTTTTCTGCCAAAAACCACATTCTGAGTTTCTGAAACTGAGAAAACACAATTTCTAAAATCTGACCCTATTTGCCTTGAATGGTTTTGACACATAGTCAAACCAAGGCTCTTCTTGACCACACTAGCCATCAACCACTTCTGCCTTCCCCATCCATAACCAGTCCTATAATGGAGTTCCACTCGGAGACCGAAAGAACTCCTACTCACCCGACCCCGACTCAAACTCCCATCGTCCCTGAAGGGGACCAAGATTTCGCACGATTCTTGGACCTCAACGTCAAAGCCCTCCAAAACTATCTCGTAAGAAACCAAATGCGGGACCTTTCAGTCGCAGCGGCAATGACATCGACGTCATCCGCTACCCAACCCATCATGACTCAGCCTATTGTCTCGACTAGTTACTCAACCATGGCCAATATGCAAAGTTTGGCCTCCTCATCTATTTTCGAACCTACCTTCATTGGGGTGTCATTACCCCCTCAACTGCACACAATTCAACCAAGTTCTACACCTTACCAGAACTTAGTTGTCTCGACTTCGCCCACTCTTGCACCTATACACGCGGGAGTGACAACCTATCCTTTTATTAGTGCCACCACTCAACCACTTATGGCAGTATCTAGTCAACTTGTGTCCTCCAATTTCATGACACAAGCCCCTTTGACCATGACATTTATCCCTATGACGTACTATCCATATGTTGTGCCTACACAAGCACAACCAAGTACATCATATGCCTCTTCGACCACCTTCCAGGTACCCTACAACTTAGGGGGTGCCTCGCCTGTCAATCCGTCAGCAGACGTCATCAAAATGTTGATGGATAAAATGTCCAGTCTCGAGACCTCTATCTCTGGTTCAAGCAATGCTCTATCATATGAGCAAATTTGCAACGAACCCATCCATCCTTCTATGCCCATCTGACCTTATCCCAACCAGTGGGAGCTCCCTAAATTTACTCACTTTCAGAGTAAGGAGGACCCACAACAACATCTTTGAGCGTTCTAACACGCTTGCTATCTCATTGCCCATGACGATGCGTTACTTTTATGCACGTTCCCTATGTCCCTTTCTGGCCCCGCTCTTGACTGGTATAGTTCTCTTACCAGACATTCTATCTTTTCCTTCATTCAACTCACCCAATTATTTCTCGACCATTTCTCTATTAACATCACCAAACAAGTCTCAATCATAGACCTCTATTCCATCAGGCAATTTGATGATGAATCAATAGTCGATTTCATCACCCGTTGGAGAGGCCTGATTAACCAGCTCTCCTTTTCCTTGCCTCAACCTGAGCTCATCGAGCTCTTTTCTCGAGCATGTGCTAGGCACATCTCTTCTACCTTATGGATCTAGACATTCCACACTTTTGACAAAGCTTTCACCAAGGCAAGAAAGCTTGAACTCTGTGCCATCGACGAAAATAAGGTCAAATTGCGTAATAACAACGCAAAATCTAATGACCCTTCTTCGTCCAAACCTTCTTCTGCCCACTCCCAATCCAAGGGGTCGGCAAACACTATCATCTTTAGACCATCATCTTCAATAATAACCAATTAACCTCAATATTCAACATCAGACTACATCAATAAACACTTTCAACGTCGATCCATACAACGTCAATTCACTCCAATTGGAGAATCATATGCTTATGTCTTGGATAAACTCATCAAGCAGGGGGTCCTCAATCTCCCTTCAATCTGACCACATCAAATCGACCCCTCAACACCTATCCCTGCATGGTACAGGGAGAATGACTTTTTCAACTATCACCGTGTCAAAGGCCATGACACGGACAACTGTCAAACCTTCAAAAACATCATCCAAGACATGCTAGACAAGGGGGATCTTATCTTGGATAACCCGAACTCTCTGCCCAACCAAAACTTTGACATCTTCAAACAACCCTTTCCTAATCACCCACCTACTCAAAACAATGTCAAGACCATGACCAATGACCCTCAAGACCATGATATACATATGGTCGACACCATCTTTTCTCTTGTCCCTGACCAACCTTCTTCACAGGTGGAAGACCCTTCTTCCCCTATTCCTCCTCCACAAGATGAAGAACTTTCTTCTTCTATTAGTCCTCCATCGACCTCTCTCATATTGGAGGATGCTTTGATGGCACCCACACCGGCTGCCTCACCCTCATCCTTCTTGTCATCAATGGGGGATCATACATTCCCCACGCCTAGACCACACATCAAGACCATGACCATTCCTACGCTCTATCCAACTGCAGAGCCACACTCTCCTATTTCTTCTCCACCAAGAGAAGAACCAGTCTCTTCACCCATTTCGATCGAGGAAGACCTAGTCACGGTTTCCTCTTGCCCTTTGCCTGAGATTGCTACATCTCACTTGCCTCCGTCCACATCCAAATCCAAACCTGAATCCAACCTCGCCTCGCACAATAGTGGCCCTCATCCCAAACCAACGAAGGCCATTAAACCACACCAGAGGACTCTTCCCTCACCTTCATCATTACCTTCAATTTTGGGCCCGCATCCATCCACTTTAATAGGGGTACTTCCTACTCCCATACCTCACAGAGGCAAGTCGCCTCCATTATCCTCTCAACCCATCAGACATATATCTCTTCCAATCCATCGACCAATGCCTCCTAAACCAAAGCCACCAACCCTCACTGCAATGAAACATCCAGACCCGTTAGCAGGTTCTTATGCCTTGCTGTTACGGCAATTGTTGCAATCCTCTCGTATCAGTCTCCTGCCGCTTAAGCCATATCAATCCCTCAGACCAAAACCACCCTAGTTCAACGACACTCACATTTTTGCGTATCATCGCATGCTTGGGCATGACACTGAGCATTGTTGTGCCCTCAAGGTTGTCATTTGCCAATGTCTGGGAAATGACACCCTTCTTCTCGACCACATGATCCACAAACCTTCAACACCACCCCACTCATCAACTCTCAAATCAAGACCATCTTGGTTTGACAACTCTAAATTCTGTCTATATCACCACACTCCAGGACATGACACTGAGCGTTGTTGCGCTCTTAAAGCTGTCATTTGTCAAAAACGGAGAAAGGATTTCCTTCTTATCAAGGATCCTCTTGCCCACCCCTTCGACAAATCATCAACACCAACTCATGCTTCTCAAACCTCATCACCTAAATTGGGATCTCCATGCCAGCTTAGGGTCCCTTCGCTGCCTTTAACCCCTTTATTCGACATCAACATAGTCAATCTGACCACCAAGCCTCAACTGACCTTGACCAATCTATCAAACATTCTCCCTACTTGTTGGGGGAATTCAACTTTCATCCAAGCCTCGACCAATCTTTCAACCCAATCTCGACCACATATCAATCACGTTTTTAATCCTAAACCATCAACCAGACCTCAACCAGACCATCAACCAGACCTCAACCAAACCGTTGACCTGACCTCAACCAAACATTCAGTCTATCTTTGACCAAACATTCAAACCAACATCAATCAAACCTTGATCAAATATCGACCAACTTCTTCAGCATCGACCCCAAACTTCGACCAAATATCAAACAACTCCTTCAACATCAATCAACATGTGACCAATTTGGAACGAAGCAAATGGGGCAAGTTTGCTCCCAATTGACTTGGACCTTACATCGTAACACAATCATGGGTCAGGACTTTGTTAGAACCTGAGCCCCTTTATGTCTTGCCTCTTTGACCAGTTCACTGTTAGTTAAGTAATTATTCATTTGACGTTTAACTTGAGCTCGATCCCTTGAGCAGTCCCTGTCACCGTCATTCCTATTCCTTTCAACCCTCAATCCTAACCCTTTTGTCAAGCATGAATGCTTTGTCTTAATAAAAGGGAAACCCTCTAAACCTCTATAGTCAATTCCATGACCAAAAGTCCAGTCAACAAAACAATCAAATATATACCAAAATGGGATGCATATTCCAAGGTCATAAAACTATAAATGTAGACTGCTCCCTCAAAGGATAGCTGCATCATCATTGTTGTATTTACTAGACTGCTCCCTCGAAGGACAGCTAGGCCAAAGTCATATCAAAAAATAAAAAGTAGAATATAGACCACTCCCTCGAAGGATGGCTATGCATAAATTTTGCTACATACATAGCACTATCTCTGAAGCTTCCCACATCGATCAGCTTCACAACATGACCACAAAGCAAGACAATATCCCATCGCAGGCTTCCCGCATCGATCAGTCTGTCTTCAAAAAATAAAATAAAATTGACTGACTGACAAAACTTTAGAGTCATGGACTTGTCTATAGTCATTCTCGGGGTCACCTATAAAAGGGGCAAAGTTGTTCCTGCCAAAAAGGGTTTCCTCTTCCATCTCATTATCAATCCTATCACCCCTGCATACTCAAGGGATTTTGAGCTCACTTAACGTCAAGTGATTCGATTGCTTCTCTAACATAACCACTGGTCAATGACGCAATGCATGAACGGGTCTTTTGTTTCTAAACAACCCCTTACCTATGCCATCATTCGTGGTCCTTGTCAATGAAAGAGCAATTTGCCTTTCACCTTTTGACACATCTTGGTCACATCCAACCCAATCATTATCTATCCAAATCAAACCAATCAAACATTTTTAGACCAATGACATGACCTAGTCTATTTCACATAGTTTCTGTGGACAACAATACCCATGGAAACTATCGACCAGCCGCAATTTATGTTAAGCATAAACCAATACTTGCTGAAGCATAAGTAGACCTCAATTCATCTTTAGCCTACATCCATCACGAATATGGAAAATTGCTAGGGATGAAAGACTCCTCAACCAATGTTGCAGAATACACCATTTGGAAAAGGCTGTAACATCTCTTTCTCCTCATCATTTTGACACATGACCAAAACCAATCCTCGACCAATCTTCTCAACTTGTTCGAACTACATTGGTCTGAGGCCCTAAGACCAGGGCTATGTAGGCAGCACTCAGATGATACGACATCATCTGGGGTTAGCTCAACCACCCTCATTTGTTCATCTCTCTGATGGACAAACCTTCTTTCCTCCTTTTGACCATGACCTTGCCCTTGACCAAGACCAATTCCATCCCTTTGACCCTTCCTCCCTTCTAGGGAGAACTACATTGGCCTGAGGCCCTTTCCACAGGGGCTATGTAGGCAGCACTCAGTTGACATGGGGTCTTCTGAGGTTAGCTCGGCCACATCCTTTCGTCCATTCCTCCCCCTCGACCAATGACCATTGGAGATCATGCCTATCTCCTCTGACTTTGACTACTTCCAAAGTAATGTTGCCTTGGTTTTTTTTGCCTGTATGCTACCTCATGACTGGTTAGCAAATTTGTGCGCAGACTATTTTTTGGACCCTCACAAGTATAGGATCGTAAGCTGGTTGATCCCCACTACTTGTGACTTTTTTGTGTTTCTAGGAGCACTTCCTGAGCCTGGGATACCTAGAACACGATGACCATTGGAGCTTCAGCTTAGATTGAATAACCTGATCAGCAGACGACCAAATGCTGGGGCCCAGTTATTTCAATTTTAGCACTCCTTGACCCTTGACTTGCGACAATTTGACCTGACCATCTCATGTAGTGGTATGCGCACAATCACAACTTTTGCAGCGTTCACCCTCACCCTTTTTTCATCCACTTTTTGTCAAATCAGCACCCGATTTCAGGTTCCCTTCCCTCGACTCATGCTTTGAGGGGGAATACCTCATCCATAATCGAGGCAACCCAATCCTCTTGTTTTTGTCTTGCAGTTCACTTGAACAACCAACAAGATGAAATCAACCTTATCCCATACCTGGGGTAACCACCTCCTATTTTTGTCTTGCAGTTCATCTAGAACAACCAACAAGACAAAAAGGGGCAAATGTAGACACCGAAATCGTGTCTACCCCTTGGTCCTTTCTCCCCTCTTAGTCCCCTTCGTCCACTTAACCACTCCTAACCCATGTTTTATTAATTTGAAATAAATATCCTATTTTAAATTAATAAAATCCCTTTTCCCTCTCTCCCTTGCCACCTCACCACCCTTGGATACCCTTCTTGGATTCCCTTACTCCCCACATGGCCAATTTTAATGCTTAGACTCCCATTCCAACTTCTCCCCTTTAACTTCTCACGTCCATTTAGCCACCTTCGAACATTTCTTCCTCGGACTCACTGACCCAGCAGTTGGGAAAACGGACGAAAGGCTATTTTTAGCCTTTTTCCTGCCTTCCAGCTGCCGACGTCGATCAACTATCGACCGACATCGACAATATTTCCAGCGTCGGCCGCCTTCATAATAGTTTTTTGCATCCATTATCTGCCCCTTGGCCTCTCTCTCGCATGGGACTCTGAAATCTTTCAATCTGTCAATCTTTCGCTCCTCTCTTTGACTGCTAACTCTTTGGCTGTAGGTACACATCAAGCAACACTCTCAGGGACTCTGCATCAGTTTTTTACATCAACAACAGGGACTCTGCCTTCATCAACATCATAAGCAACCAGTCTACAACACTCCTTCAAGCCAGTCACAGATAAGTATTTTTTTTGTGCTTTCATTGTGTTTTTCTAGTTATCTGCTTCTAAGTTATGAACTAGATTCAGCACTCTCCAGACCAGATCAGACCCGAATCCTCATCTCCCTGTCTCCCTATTGGCCTCCTCTACCCTTCTGTCCCTTTTTGACATTCTGTCCATTGTCCCAGACCTTTGCACAGACTCTTAGACCATTAACCAAAACTAGACATAAGTAGACCTCAATTCATCTTTAGCCTACATCCATCACGAATATGGAAAATTGCTAGGGATGAAAGACTCCTCAACCAATGTTGCAAAATACACCATTTGGAAAAGGCTGTAACATCTCTTTCTCCTCATCATTTTGACACATGACCAAAACCAATCCTCGACCAATCTTTTCAACTTGTTCTAACTACATTGGTCTGAGGCCCTAAGACCAAGGCTATGTAGGCAACACTTAGATGATATGACATCATCTGGGGTTAGCTTGACCACCTCCTTTTTTCGTCTCTCTGATGGACAAACCTTCTTTCCTCCTTTTGACCATGACCTTGCCCTCGATCAAGACCAATTCCATCCCTTTGACCCTTCCTCCCTTATAGGGAGAACTACATTGGCCTGAGGCCCTTTCCATAGGGGCTATGTAGGTAGCACTCAGTTGACATGGGGTCTTCTGAGGTTAGCTCGGCCACATCCTTTCATCTACTTAACCACTCCTAACCCATGTTTTATTAATTTGAAATAAATATCCTATTTTAAATTAATAAAATCCCTTTTCCCTCTCTCCCTTGCCACCTCACCACCCTTGGATACCCTTCTTAGATTCCCTTACTCCCCACATGGCCAATTTTAATGCTTAGACTCCCATTCCAACTTCTCCCCTTTAACTTCTCGCGTCCATTTAGCCACCTTTGACCATTTCTTCCTCGGACTTGCTGACCCAACAGTTGGGAAAATGGATGAAAGGCTATTTTTAGCCTTTTTTCTACCTTCCAGCCGTCGACGTCGATCAACTGTTGATCGATGTTGGCGATATTACCGGCGTCGGCCACCTTCATAACAGTTTTTTGCATCTGTTATCCACCCCTTGGCCTCTCTCTCACATGGGACTCTGGAATCTTTCAATCTGTCAATCTTTTGCTCCTCTCTTTGACTGCTAACTCTTTGGCTGCAGGTACACATCAAGCAACACTCTCAGGGACTCTGCATCAGTTTTCTACATCAACAACAGGGACTCTGCCTTCATCAACATCATAAGCAACCAGTCTGCAACACTCCTTCAAGCCAGTCATAGATAAGTATTTTGTTTGTGCTTTCATTGTGTTTTTCTAGTTATCTGCTTCTAAGTTATAAACTAGATTCAACACTCTCCAGACCAGATTAGACCCAAATCCTCATCTCCCTGTCTCCCTATTGGCCTCCTCTACCCTTCTGTCCCTTTTTGACATTCTATCCATTATCCTAGACCTTTACACAGACTCTCAGACCATTAACCAAAACCAGACTCTCAGACCCAGACCCCCAGACCATTTAACCAAGACCAAAACTCTGTCTCAGACCCGTCCACAGACCAAAACTCGTCCAGACCTCATCCACAGACTACTTCCCCGACCGACGCCGGTCACTTCCCCCAGCGACGTTGACAGACTAACCGACGTCAGCATCCTTAACAACCGACGCCGGTAGGACCACCGACACCGGTGACTGTGACTAGGCCGACAGCAACTTCTAGGTAAGCTTTTGCTTCCACTTCCTTTTCAGCCTTTTATCATTACAGTCTTTTATTATTCTATTATTTATCAGACATCCTTTTTATCAATCAGTGGGTTGACATCCATTAAGGAAGTTTTCATACTTATGGGATCAAGCTTTCGCTTGGCAACCCACCATCTCCTTATCTAACATTTTTCATGTTTTAGTGTCTTTCTTTCACAGGTGTCATTCCTCCACAGCCAATGAGGAGTACCTTCTATCATCTAGATTACGGTGTGTAGACTATATCCAGGTACACAAGCCTTGACCATTCTTCTAGTTTCTTGATTTCTCTCTTTGAATGTGAAAGCAAAAATCTAGCGTAGAAACACAAATATCATAGAAGTTATCAACCCATAAGGACGCCACATTAGGTCCTGGATGAGTGAATGGATGTCATGTGGCATGAAATTCCAACTAGACAACGTGTTGGCATCCATGTCTATATTATATATGATTAATTTTTACATTCTCTGACCTGTCAAGATCATTAAGAATCAGAATGCATTCCTTTTGGGCTGAAATTTTTTAGTTTATTTAAGCATATTGATTTTGGGTCCATTTCTTCTCTTAATTATATTAAATTCACTATGTTATATTATTCTATTTTGATACTTATGCATGCATCTTTTAAATGGATTAGGGGTTCACGTTGTTTCATTTTTAGACCTGGTTGTTGTACCAACTAATGGACTAGATTCAAAATGGGAGGCTATCTTATCAGGTAATTTTGTCCTCTAGTTTTAATCTATTTTTTATTTTTTAGACTTCTATTGGTTGATGGTATGTATTATTTTATCTTTTAGACTCAGTCTTTTTTCCTTGACATAGACTAAATTAGTTATACTTGGAAAAAGTCCTCTTTTATTTTACTAATTTCATAGGTTTTATTTTACTTTTTCTTTATTTTTGCCTTGTTCATTTTTATTTTGATACTTTTAGACTTAGTTATTTTTATTTGAAAATTCAAATTATCCTAGCAATTAGTTTCTTTTCTCTAGGCCCACATTCATTGAGAAGCTACCACATGTCAAGATCTCTTCCCTCTTCTTCTCTAAAGCACTTCAGACAAAGGGATCACCTAGACATCTTATGGGTCCTGTTGACCATTTTGCCCCTATAGGCAAAAATTGTTCTCCTTCTTCCCCTGTTGTTCTGAACTGGTTCAAAGTTTGGGTTGCACAAGTCTTTCGGTAGAAGATGAACCAATTAAAAGAATGAAAGGGATTTTACAAAGATTCTTCAAACATTTTGTCTGAATAAATTCACAAGGAAACAGAGCTAAAATGATTCAAGACACTTTTTCTTAAGGTTAGAAAAAGTGGTTCAATGTTGGTGTTCAATGACATGATCTCTCCAAGAGTTTTGAATTTTGAACTTCGAACCATTGAATAGTTCAATCAGTTTGGTTCAATCTTTGGTTCAATTAGTTAGTTCAAAGAGTTGGTTTAGTCTGCTTGGTTCAAAAAATTGGTTCAGTCGACTTGGTTCAAAGAATTGCTTTAGTCGATTGGTTCAATTGAATAGTTTAAATGAATGGTTCAAAGCGATTGGTTCAAGTAGCTAATTGACTAAGAAGAATATAGTATTGAACCATTGAACTATTGAACCATTGAACCATTATTGGTTTAATTGGTTGCTTCAATCGAATGGTTTAATCAGTCGGTTCAATCAAGCCTCCCAAGGCTCGAAGGGCAGGTGCCATTGCAGGGGACTCTCAGCTCCTGAAGGAAGGACCTTTCTCAAGGCCTGAAGGGACACCTTCCCTTTGGGAAGTTCCAAAGATAAAATCCTAAATGAAAGGAAGCAAAAAGGCTAAAGCAAAGGAAAAAGTCAAAGGAATTGACCAAGGGGTGACGATCCCGTAGACATCAAAGTTGGGTACCATGAACTAGCCATTGGCTTTCAAATGGTGACAGGCCTATGAATGTCAATTTTATGGCAATGAAATAGTCGTTGATCTTTAAATACTTGAGCGCCAACTAGAAGGGAGCCCAAAGAGGTAAGAGAGGAAAAGACAAAACTAGGAAAAGATGACGCTAGGAAAAGACAAAAGTTAAGAATGAACTCAGCAACCTGCTGATGAAAGAGCCCAAAGAGCCAAAGAAGTAGCATAAGATAGCCCTCAAGGGCCAAAGGAGAGAAAAGACAAAGATAGGAAGAGATAAAAGAGCCAAGTGTAGAAATAGACAAAATAGTCCAAGTGGCAAAGGAAGGTGTCGACTCAAGGAGTTACTCTAGCAGTTGACACAGTGCCTACCAAGTGGTCATCAAGGGGCACGAACAGTGAATGGCACAACCTATTTTTTTCAACTTTACATTGATGAGTAGACAAACCACATAAATGCCTTTAAGGAGCAGTCTTGTTTGTGGACAAATGGTGCAGCTTATGTTTTTTAAATGCCTGAAGTCAAAATCAAAGCTGACACATCATCATCTTTTAGCAGCTTCCTCTTCCCAACGCTCTCAGCACACATGGGCCACTTGTCAAATGGTGCCAAATTCTTTTCCAAAAAGAGAACTTTCATTTTCTTCTTCTTTATATATATTGTAAATTCTCATTTGAAAAATATATATATCTCATGTTGTAAGGTGAAGCCTTGCCAATTTTCACCTGGATTCAATAGAATATGCATTTTTACCTCTATTCTGGTTGGATATATCTCTGAGTGTGTCTGAGTGTCAAACTTGTGTTCAGTCATTTATTTCTTAATTATTTTATAGGCTTGATACCAACACACTTGGTATATACAAAGTGCCATTCCTACAGGTGAAAAGAAGAGTTGTATCTGGAGCACAGAGGCAGAAGGAGGTTACTAGATAGTGTGCTTTTCCTACAACACCTATGGTAAGTCATTTTTATATGTGTTTCCATTAAAGACTCCCTGTCAAACTCCCTAAAGTCTGGTCCTTTTACCATTTAAAGTGTATGTATGTGTTCTTATGGTTTAGAGTGTGAGTATGAGTAGATCAAACTTGTTTGGTGCATCACCCTCTTAGGTTAGGTTCTATTTTTTCAGTAATCCTTCTCACTTTTCACCCCACATTACATTTTATGTGTGTGTGTGTGTGTGTGTATTAACAACTTATTGGAATAATTTAGATGCATCAAAGGGAGATAGACCTTATCTAGAGACTCTCCTCTTAGTTTTTCCATACCCACAGGCAAGAGAGGATTTTCCATTGTGATGCGTGGAAGACAGGAGCTTAGCCTCCTGTCAAGGGTGTAATCCACTGCATCAATAGTTTTTGGCACACCCGATGGGACCATTTTTGAAACATCATTTTTAACACTCAATAAAGTTCCAGGATTGATGTTGGTCTTGTTATAGCAAAATCAACCATTTTCTAGCATGTGGTGACTCCACTATTAAGAAATCAGTCTCTGATCAAAGACCAGTCTAAACTCCTATGCCTAAAATCACCACACGATCTACTACTAAGGGTGTCCCTTTTGAATTCATTAAATTGCCTTTGAACTCAACAAAGTGACTGAGGTTTTAAAAAACCCATCCTTATTTAGCCAATCACTTTCCCAAACCTGCTATAAGATACACCTACACAAGAAAGCCTCAGTTGAATCCTATCATAGCTATGGCTTTACCTTTTGTGGCCTTTCATGGTTAGAGTCCTTTGAATCTCCAACATTATGACCCAATTCCAATAGAATTCCTTAAAAGTGTGCCTCCCTTTAATGGAGAGGGGCCCATTACCACTATCGAACACATCAAAAATATTACTAACCTCTACAATATTCACAATGTCACTGAGGAAAACATTGCTATCAGATTGCTAGCATTGTCTTTCAAGGGCAAAGTTATAGACTGGTATGAGAGTTTGCCCATGAATTCAGTTGATTCCTAGAATGAATTGGGCACCCTTTTAATAAACTAATTTGGGGAGAAGAGTGACCACCTCTCACTCACCGAGTAGCTGACCACATTGAAAAGAGCTCCACATGAATTCATGCAGGATTTCAATACTCATTTTTAGAAAACATGGGATAGAATCCCCATTCCAGTAAGGATAACTCTGAGCTATGCTTTCCTCTATTATTTGAAAGTGTTGAATAGTGACATTGCTATTATGATATAGTCCATGTGAGGACATGTGATGCCTGATGCCTATGACATAGCTATAGTGGTTGAGAATTGCCTAGTGCAGGCTGGAAAAATAGCTCCTAGGCCTCATATGCTGCTCTTCCCTAAATTTTTGCCTCCAATCTAGACTGTTTCACCCACCTTGGCTCTTCTACCTGGCATAGAGAAGCCAGCTGCTACTTCATCCAATGACCTTCATGAAGTTAAAATCCTGTTATAAAGTGTAACAAATGAACTAGTGGCTCTTAAAAGGTAGCAAGCTCAAGGCAATCGACCAAATCAAGGATATCAGTAGTACGGGAAAGTAAATAGACTCCCTTTTTAGAACTACAATCAAGGGCAGGGTCAGTTTACACAGGCCAGACCTTTTCAAGGCTACAATCTAGGTACCCCTTCATCATCCAAGGCTCTAGCACCTGCTCAAAATAATTTGGTATAAGAACAACCCAGTTGCTAAACCATGGGATGTGGTCAATATCAGGTTGTTTATACAAGTGAAATGCTGAGTCACTACATAAATGCACAAGATAATCAGGAAAACACCCAATTCCCAAGATTTGAGGCTTCATTGCAACCTGGCATGGGCAACAGTTAGACTCAGGCTGATTCTACTCTCATGAATCACCTGAAAGATGAGTTCTATGCAGTCAATTACATGGGTAGTGCAGACAATCAGGGTGACTATGTTGTAGCCAACACAAGGTCCAAAAGGAGAGCAATTGAAGAAGCTTAAAAAGATACCCAAATTTTAGCAACACCTTTATCACATGTAAACCAAAAGGTTCTAAACTTTAGACTGCTAGTTGTACCTTCAGTACCTCAGCTTGCACCTCAGGCTATAAGTAATCCTAAAGAAAATTTGAAGGAAGGCAACTCTCGAGTCAACATGGTAGACCAGATGAAAAAGCTACACATGAATATCTCCTTGTGGGAATCATTATCAATACTGGGGAAAAAGGACATGCTATAAAAGGAATTGCACGAGCTGAATGAACAAGCTACCCCAGTAAAAGTCGATAATGTTTTGATGATGAATGGGTAGCCTTCCACATCAGGCCAAGTTAAGAAAGAGGAAAAGGTTCCCCCTTTTTATTTATCCTTGGTCATAGGAGATTTTTTGGTGCACAATTGCATCATTGACAGTGGAGTAAGCACCTTAGTAATGCCCAAATGCATATCTAATAAGCTGGGTCTAAACTATAAAGAAATGACTAAGGGAGTCCTACAACTAGATGAAACACTAGAAAAGACACTTGGGGTGGTGAAAGGTTTGAGCTTGATGCTACATGCCTGTCCAACCTTCTCAGTTCCTCATGATGTGGTAGTGGTGGATGTCCCTCCTTACTTTGCTATTTGCTTGTCTAGGGATTTCACATGCAAGATAGGCGGCTACCTAGTAGCAAACTGGTCTTATTTGGTTTTTAGAACCAAGTATGGGACTAAGGTTAAGATTGAATTAGAGCCACTCCATAGAGATCATCTAGAGCCATACTGGCTCAATGTGGCAAATGTTAGCTATGCCATTACTGACTAGGAAGAATTCCAAGTGGATCAATCTCCATCCTCTGCCCTTAAAAGAGTTGCTGACCTATTCTTATATGAATGGGGAAGTGACAACTTTGAGCATGATCCTTACAAATTCATAGAAGAGGCAGGCCTTGGGGTTTATTGCATGCACAAAGAGGGTAATTTTGTATTGAATTTGATGAAAGCAAGCCAAGAAAGCTTTGGTCTATGGCAGCTATTATTTAATGGCTTAAGAAGTAAGTTGGGAGCTGGTGGTGGAGTGGTGTTAGTTTCTCCTTCAAAGGAGAAATACTTTTCATCTTTTAGGTTTCAATTTTCTTGCATAAGCAATTTTGTGGAGTATGAATGTCTCATCCATGGTTTGGAGTGGGCAAGGAAAAGAGGAATCAAAGAGCTACAAGTTTTTGGTGACAGTGCGCTGATTGTGAATCAGGTAAGGAGCTAAAATTTGACAAAGAATTTTTTACTAAAATCCTTTAAACACAGGGTGTGGGACTTAGTGGAGAATTTCTTTGCTTTCAATGTTACCACCATTCCTAGAGAGCATAACAAGCAAGTAGATAGGCTAGTAGCAGTTGGTGCCTAGTTTGATATCCCTAGGGAAATAGGTTGAGACCATAGTTCATGCCACTTGAAGGTAGTAATCTATCCCTCTGTACCTGACAACATCACTAACTGGCAGGTGTTTGATAGTGACCAAAAAATAGAACTCTTCCTGTAAGAAGAAGTTTAGTTCACTGCTAAAAACTAGGCTAAGCTACAAAAGTAGTATGGCAGCCAAATTATTCAGCTAAAGAACAATAAAATTCCCAAAGGCTTGGTCACTCTAGAGAGTATCTTCAATGAAGATGACCAATTGAAAAGTGATAATGAATGCATCACAACTAAGGAGGATAACTATGAGAAGGTTGAAATATTCAAAGATAATTTGTTGGCACTTGGGAAAGTGTGCATGGACCATGAAAGGCAGGTCTTCATCTTGTTGTGTCAAGAGTTTGCTAATGTCTTTGCTTGGGAATATAGAGATTTGAAGGGTTTCGACCCAAGTTTGGCCTAACATACCATTGAACTGGAGGAAGGCACCAAGCCGATCAAGCAGAAACAAAGGCATGTTAACCCAAAGATTGAGCCTCTCATGAGGAAGGAACTCACCAAGTTGATTGAGTCCAGGATAATATTTCCAATCAAACACTCTTCTTGGTTGGCCAATCTTGTTCTTGTCTAGAAAAAGAATGGGGAGATCAGATTATGCATAGATTTCAGAGACCTCAATAGAATCTCTTTGAAAGACCATTATCCTCTCCCAAGCATGGAGCAGATCCTTTAACTGGTGACAGGTAGCGAGCATTTCTCCCTCTTGGATGGGTATTCAGGATATAATCAAATTTTGGTGCAAGAATTTGACCAATACAAGACAGCTTTCACTACCAAATGGGGGATGTTTGCTTATAGGAAAATGCCATTCAGACTATCTAATGTTGGTGCCACTTTTCAACAAGCCATGGACATGGCCTTTCGAGGCCTGATAAATAATAATGTGTTGGTATATCTTGATGACGTGACAATATTCTCTAAGGAGGCAGAGCAACACATGAAACACCTCAAACAAATCTTTGAGAGGTGTAGAGAGTTTGGTATCTCTCTCAACCTGAAGAAATGCATGTTCATTGTCCATGAGGGTAAACTCCTTGGCCACATTGTTTCTAAGGAAGGCTTGACTGTTGATCAAGAGAGAGTTTGCTCCATCCTGGAGCTGTCCTTGCCTAAACACAAGAAGGGCCTATAGAGCTTCTTCGACAAGATAAATTTTATCTAGAGATTTATTCCAAATTTTGTAGAGGTAGTCAAGCCATTAACCTCTATGCTGAAGAAAGATGAGAAGTTCACGTGGACAATGCAAAGGAGGGATAGCTTTGAAGAGATCAAGTAGGTTATCACCCAGGCTCCTACTTTGATCAACCCTAACTTCACCAAATATTTCAACCTCTACACCTTCAAAAATGAAGAGGTAATCCTTGCCATGCGTACCCAAGTGAATGGTGATAACCTTAAGCAACCACTTGCAATTTTTAGCCAAGGCCTAAAGGGTTTTGAGGTCAGGTATACATATGTGGAGAAGCAAGTCCTTACAATCATATGGAGTCTAAAGAAATTTAGGCATATGTTGTCCAATAGTAGAATTCACCTCATGGTTCCACATCCTAGCATTAAAGATTTCTTGACCAACCGTGACCTAAATGAAAATAGAGTGGGGTAGATCACTAAGGTAATGGAATACGATGTGGATATCAAGATCACCAAGATGGTAAGAGGGAGAGGGCTATGTGAACACCTTGTTTTAAACTTTAAACAACAAATAGAGGATAGACTGCTAATTCATGATGCAGCTACAGTAGAAGAACTAGCTGTTATGAAGGATTGGACATCAGATTTGATGCATTTCCTTCTCACTAGTGAGTGCTCGTAGGGCCTTGATAAGACTAAGAGGATATATTTTAGACTCTAGTCTCTCCCCTATGTCTTGATTGATGGAGTACTATTCAGAAGGGATCTCTCAGGAGTCCTTTTAAGGTGCATAGACCTAAGTCAGGCTAACAGGGTGCTATCTGAGTTCCATGATGGGCCAACTAGTGGTCACTTTGCTCCTAGGCCTACAACTACAAGAATAATGAGAGATAGTTACTTCTAGCCTACTCTATTCAGAGACACCCATGTCTGGGTATGAAAGTTCTAGAAGTGTGTAATCTTTGATGGGAAGCAACGACTGGCTACCATGCCTTTATAGCCTATTCAGGTGGAGTAGCTATTCATGCAATGAGGCCTTGACTTTATAGGGATGATTAACCCTCCCTCTAGTGTTGGACACAAGTGGGTCTTGACTACCATAGATTACTTCATAAGATGGGTAGAGGTTGTCACTTTGAAGGAAGCCAATGAAAGTGCAGTCCTAGATTTTTATGAATACTTAGTGGCAAGGTTTAGGGTTCTAACTACCATCATCTCAGATAACACTTTAGCTTTTTTGGGAACTAAAACAAGTGAATGGGTGTTGAGATGTGGTATCTATCTTAGCACTTCATCCAAATACTACCCACAAGGGAATGGGCTAGCTGAGTCCACCAATAAGAATTTGATTAGGATTATCAAGAGGATAATGGAGGAGAATCAGGGGACTTGGCATGCCAAGTTGAAAATAGCCCTGTGGGCAGATAGGGTCACTCCAAAGAGGGCAATTGGTAACTCACCATACACGCTCGTATATGGAAGGGAAGCTAGGCTTCCTATTTCACTTGAGTTACCAACCTTGGACCTTGCTCACCAGCTGCAAATAGAAGAAGGCAATAGCATGGAAGTTAGGCTATGTGAGCTGATGAAGCTTCAAGAGACAAGGGACCGGGCTATGGCTTCTATGACCAGTTGCCAACAGTAGATGAAGAAACACTTCAACAAGAAATATTCATCAAAATGTTTCTCTAAAGGAGACATCATCTTGAAATGGGATTCAGACCAAGCTAAGCCTAAAAAGCACACAAAGTTTGATGCCCTATAGAGTGGTCCATACGTCATCACTCAGTACAAGCAGCACAATGTGTTCCAACTCTCCAGGTCGGATGGTAAAGAACTATATATCCCAGTAAATGGGATACATCTTAAGCATTATCACTAAGCCCTTTTCCCATCATGTATATATTTTCCTTGCTTTTCCCTATTTTCCCTAAGTTATTTTGCACATGTTAGTATTTTTCTTAGTCTTGTGCATGTTTTCATTTCCTTTTCGGGTAAACCTTCGTGATTGATTCTTGGATATCTCAAGGCTATTTCTAACTTTTCAAGCTACGTTTTGACTCCATGCCCAATGGACTTTGAGGCTATTAGTTTCTAAACATATCAGGCATGCTTCCCCTGGGAATCACCAATTTGTTAACCATTTTTCCCTTGCAGGCTAAAATCGGTCTCCTTCTTCCCCTGCTATTCTAAATCGGTTCAATGTTTGGGTTGCACAAGTCTTTCGACAGAAGATGAACCAGTTCAAAAAATGAAAGGGATTTTACAAAGCTTCTTCAAAAATTTTGTTTGAAGAAATTCACAAGGAAAGAGAGCTAAAATGATTCAAGACACTTTTCCTTAAGGTTGGAAAAAGTGGTTCAACATTGGGGTTCAATGACATGATCTCTCCAAGAGTTTTGAATTTTGAACTTTGAACCACTGAACCATTCAATGAGATGGTTCAATCATTTGGTTCAATTAGTTGGTTCAATCTTTGGTTCAATTAGTCAGTTTAAAGAGTTGGTTCAGTCAGCTTGGTTCAAATAATTGGTTAGTTGACTTGGTTCAAAGAGCTGGTTCAATGACTTGGTTCAAAGAATTAGTTCAGTCTATTGGTTCAATCGAATGGTTAAAATGAATGGTTCAAAGTAGTTGGTTCAAGTAGCTAATTAAATGAGTAGAATACAATATTGAACCATTGAACTATTGAACCATTATTGGTTTAATCGGTTGGTTCAATCAAACGGTTCAATCAGTTAGTTCAATCGAGCCTCCCAAGGCCCAAATGGTAGGTGCCCTTATAGGGGACTCTCGACTACCAAAGGAAGGACCTTTCTCAAGGCCCAAAGAGACACCTTCCCTTCAAGAGGTTCCAAAGATAAAAGCCTAAAGGAAAGGAAGCAA
This sequence comes from Torreya grandis, assembly GCA_037957365.1. Classification (NCBI taxonomy): domain Eukaryota; kingdom Viridiplantae; phylum Streptophyta; class Pinopsida; order Cupressales; family Taxaceae; genus Torreya; species Torreya grandis. Next base: position 2,066,258 of record JARHVA010000636.1, read on the forward strand.
AAATGTCGAAGCAAAGGAAAAAGTTGAAGGAATTGACCAAGGGGTGATGGGCCCGTGGAAGTCAAAGTTGGGTACCATGAACTAGCCATTGGCTTTCAAATGGTGATGGGCCTAAAAATGTCAATTTTATAGTAATGAAATATCTGTTGATATTTAAATACTTGAGTGCCAACTAGAAGGGAGCCCAAAGAGCTAAGAGAGGAAAAGACAAAACTAGGAAAAGATGATGCTAGGAAAAGACAAAAGCTAAGAATGAACACAGTGACTTGCTAATGAAAAATCCCAAAGAGCCAAATAAGTAGTAGAAGATAGCCCTCGAGGGCCAAAGGAGATAGAAAAGACAAAGCTAGGAAGAGACAAAAGATCCAAGTCTAGAAATGGACAAAATAGTCCAAGTGGCAAAGGAAGGTGTCGACTCAAGGAGTTACTCCAGTAGTTGACATAGTGCCTGCCAAGTGGTCATCAAGGGGCGCAAATAGTGAATGGTGTGGCCCATTTTTCTCCACTTTTCATTGATGAGCAGACAAACTGCGTAAATGCCTTTAAGGAGTGGTCTCATTTGTGGACAAACAGTGTGGCCTATGTTTTTTAAATGCCTGAAGTCAAAATCAGAGCCGACACAACATCATATTTCAGTGGCTTCCTCTTTATAATGCTCTCAGCACACATGGGCCACTTGTCAAAGGGAGCCAAAGTCTTTTCCAAAAAGGGTGCTTTCATTTTCTTCTTCTCTATATATATTTTAACTTCTCATTTGAAAAAGATATATCTCTCATGTTGTAAGGTGAAGCCCTGCCAATTTTCACTTGGAATCAATAGAATACACATTTTTACCTCTATTCTAGTTAGATATATCTCTGAGTGTCAAACTTGTGTTCATCCATTTTTTTCTTAATGCTTTTACAGGCTTGATACCAACACCCCTGGTATATACAAAGTGCCATTCCTGCAAGTGACAAGAAGAGTTGTATCTAGAGCATAGAGGCAGAAGGAGGTTACTAGATAGTGTGCTTTTCCTACAGTGCCTATGGTAAGTCCTTTTTCTATGTGTTTCCATTAAATCCTCCCTATCAAGCTCCCTACAGTCTGGTCCTTTTACTAGTTAAAGTGTATATATGTGTTTTTATGGTTCAAAGTGTGAGTATGAGTAGATCAAACTTGTTTGGTGCGTCACCTTCTTAGGTTAGGTTCTATTTTTTTAGTAATCCTTCTCCCTTTTCACCCCCCATTATATATATATATATGTATGTATGTATGTATGTATGTATGTATGTATGTATGTATGTATGTATGTATGTATGTATATGTATTAGCAACTTACTAGAATAACTTAGATGCATCAAAGGGAGCTAGCCCTTATCTAGAGACTCTCCTCTTAGTTTTGTCATACCCATAGGCAAGAGAGGAGTTTCCATTGTGATGCGTGGAAGATAGGAGCTCAGCCTCCTGTCAAGGGTGCAATCCACTACGTCAACAAGTCCCTAGGATGATGCCATGTGGTGTAATATCATTTCCATGAGCCCCTAGGATGGTTATTATAAGGTTAAAAATTAGTAAACCCTCTAAATTAATGGGATGATATCATGTGAAACATCCCACTTCTCTGCACCTCTAGGTTAAAAAATTTAGTATGATAAAGAAGAGATCAAGTGAATACCTAGGATGAGACCATGTGGTAACATCTCAAGGTTTTAGGTAAACAAGACACATTAAACATCAAAAAGGACCTACAAATCTCTAGTGATTTGGATATTTCCACTTGTCAATATCTTATTACACCATTGATAAAGAAAGGTAAAGATGGTATGGACCCTGTTCTAACTTGTGAGTTAATGAAAATAATACACATAGCAAGACCCTAATAATTATGGATACATTGGGTTTTTTGAGCCATAAAAATTGGACATGTGGTGAAAAATTTCCAAGGCTAACATATGAACCTCCATAAAAAGAATATGATCCTAAACTTTAGGACCATCATGTCTATATAGGCCATCAAGATCCAAAAATTAAACTATGAATTTAATTAGATATATACAGTCATGAAATATCTTATTGTCTAGTGTATGAAAGATTGTGGAAATAGTTTCTTAAGTAGGTCAAATAGTGGATTGAGTCAAAAAATGGTATGCACATTAGGATTAGGCAAATTAAGATTACAAAAAAGATTAAAAAAAAACACCTTAATCAGGCATGATCACCACATTAAAGTGTATAGGCAATTGTCAATAGGATTGCTCACAATTTAAAGATAAAGTTTTCCCTAACATGAATACAACAATAATCCATCAAAAGGACTGAGATTCAACTTTACCCTCTATAAATTGGAATAATGCATTATTCTAATATTGACTTATTACCAACTTTTAATGGAAAAGGGTATATTCAAAAGAGGAATTATTATTTTAAAGATGAGCACACATTGAATTTTTGACTTAGTTTATGTCTATTATTTAATTTTTGTAACCACCTAATGGGTGAGGGATATTGGATTGAAAATATATATAAGGCCAATAATAAGACTTAGAACACATTGCTTTTTTTTTTAATTAGGAGTAGAGGACTAGACATTTATTTTTTATATTTCTTGCTTTCCTATTTATTTTTTCTTGTGAGCTACATTCTTGTGAAGCACTTTCTATACTCCCCCTAATTATGGTGGATCCAAACATTATTTTTCAAGTAAATATATATTAATTTAAAGGTTTTGAAGATTATTGTTCATTATCTACACATGTATATGGTGATTTTATCTATATTTCTTCATAACTAAACACCTCATACTCATGCATCATCTTTATTCATGGTTGTGTATATATTGGTTGGATAACAGATTGATTTAATAAATGACATATAGTTAATTGGATTAGATTTATCTTCACTACAAAATAGGCTTACATCTTTCTCTTTACTGTTATCTTTTGTTATTTTTATAAAACTATTAGAGTAGGTAGAATAGATTTAAATTTGAAATATTTGCTTACATGTTTATCTTTATTGAAAACCTTGTGTTAAATCCATGTATGTAATGAAAATATTTACATCAATCTTATTCCCATGATAAACCTAAACTGATAATTTTACAAGTAACTAATCCACAATACTAGTATTACCTATAAGTTCTAAGAATTATTCTAAACATGTCCCTTGAAATATAATAGTTACACATCAACCACTAGGTTACCCAACAATACCAATACTAGGTAATATAGATCTTGGGGAGATTCCAGCTCCTTTCATGAGAGGTTGGGTGAATCCTCACCCTTCATAAGTTGATATGCTAAATGATCCATCAACACTCTACATCTTCTATAATTGGTCTCATAGCTCCACAAATTATGATTTAGAAGACAAATTTTCAAAATCCAATTTAGTTAGTACTTAATCATTTTTTCAAAATTTTAGTATTGAACCTAAGGATTTCATAACATAATTTTTTTAACTGATATTCATTTTAGCCATACATATAGTCATATTTTAGGCATGGGGCCTTTGGAATTGTTTGTTGACATTTCTAGGAGTTCTAGGTTTAACCATCATTTCATAAAATCTAGACATATTCCAATTTAAATTAAAATATGAAACTATTTTTACTAATTTCTATAGTATCAAATATTAAAATCATATATTGTTATTATCAAATTTTAATTTAGTTTTTTTTTGGTATTAGATGCCATATTTTTTGGATTCCAATTTTGGATTTTTTGATATTATATGTCATTTTTTTTTGTATTCTAATTTAAAGTTTATTAGAATATAGTGTTCAACAACTATATTCTTGAATTCAATTTTTTAAAATAATTTCAATGTTTTATTGTAAAACATGGTAATAATTGATAGTTTATTTTGATGTAAATCTTGAAAATTTTAATTTTTTACATCAATTCAATGTTTTGTTCTAAAACATGGAATAATTTTGTATTTTATTTTAATTTTATTGATTAAAAAGCATCTAGAATAAATTTTAATACATTTATCAAAAAATATTATTTCTTATTTGCTTATGTATAAATGAAATAAAAATATCACAATCACCCACACAATTTTAATCACAATTTTTGGTATTCATTCTTCAAATCTTTGTCTCTCATTTTATCTCCATCTATTGGTTTTAGGATGATCATTGTTATCCAAATTAGGACCCTCCTCATCCTTGGATTTCCTATTCTTCCTTTAAATTTCATTTTCTTGGTGGCAAGGTTCTTTATTATTATGACCAATTTTCCCAATCCTTCCTTTTGCCTTTTCCTTGGGCCAGGTGTATGATATATATTTTTAATTGGTATCCTATATTTTATTCCTTTTCTATTTGGATTGATTGGTCCCCATCATCATTTGATCCCTTCATGGAAATTCCCCTACCACATCTCTCCCCCATGTCATTTCATGATGACAATTTTCTTTTTATGGTGCACCACCACCTCCCTTATCTCATTTACTTCCCCACTCTAAGTCATCATTTTCAAGGATTTTATTTCATCATTTCAAACTTTTATGAACACTTATTACTTTTTCATTTTTTAGGGTCATCAAGATTCACTTGGATTTACTTTAGTCCTTCTAAACTTTTGATAATTGTCAGAATCAGCTTATTTGATTTCATGGCTTCATAGTAATAATCAATGGTAGACAAGGAAAAAGAGATAGAGTCTGAACATGATTATCTTAACTATGAGGTGACCAAATTGGTAATTGATATATTTTATCCCATTCCCTATTTGACTATGAATAATAATAACCTTATAGTTTGGGCAATTCTAGAAAAAAGGAATCTCACCAAGTTTATGCTTAGAATTATTGGGCATGATCCCAACCTTGCTAAATATTTTGTTAAGGATTAGAAGGAAATGATTATTTTTATGAGGGGTATGAGGATTAAGGTAACTGAAGAATCCATCACTGAAGAAATTGGGTTGATATTACAAGACCTTAAGTACCATAAGGACAAAACTATGAAGGATGAATGGGTGTCAAAATTCTTCAACTCTAAAAATAAATAAAAATAAGTCACCAAAAGTTTTTAAAGGATGGATCTCTCGAAGGTTTTCCCAAAATTCTACAGACAGGTGATGTTGTATATTACCCTAGACTCTAAATTCAATTTGGTAGGGTCTCACCATTTCTTGTTATTGAATCACTTTTAGGGAATTTATACGATTAGTATTCATTTCTACCTAATTTTCTCTATTGAGGATTCCATGAGGGATTTCAAAGGAAATAATAAAGTTTCAATTGCACAACAATCTCTCATTTTGCTTTTATTCAAGTTTTCACCCCCAATGAGGAGTATTGAACTATCTTTGGTTTCACGAGTGGTGGAAATAAAAGAAAGGAAAATATCTAAAGGGGTATGTGTGGATATTTTCAAGGGGATAAAAAGTCTAAGGTGGGTAAGCCTAGGGAAAAAATCATCTTGGAACTTGAAGATTCAAAGGAATTTAAATTTGAATTGACTGGCTCCTTGAAGAAGTTAGTTCCCTTGGTTATCCTCTCAGACTCAGGTTCCCTTATTACCTCCAGTCCTATAGATCTTATTATTAAGGGATTTCATGAGGAACCTATCCTAGATAAGTCCCATCAAGAATCTAGCTCTCCCAATACCATACTCTATTCTATCAAATTGAGATTAAAGAGCAAAATCAGGGAGATAAGAATGATTTGAATGGAGATTAAAGAAATTAGTGGGGTCCTGTTACCAAAATTTGGTGTTGAGGGTAAGTTGGGAATAACTTTAGACTATGATATCCCCACAATTGGAAAGAAGGATGTGACTATTGATCCATATGATTTAGATCTTTTAGGAGAATCTCTAGAAAATTTGGTATATCATCTTCGAACCCTTACAATAACTACTTCTCCCTCAGCTACTAAAGGTATGAAATCAGTCTCCAAAAAAGGCCCCAAGTTTAGGACCCATGGAAAAACCATTAAAGGTTTTTGATATGTATTGAAAGGTCTTATTGACTTGAATTTTGGTTATTACAACTATCAGTCTTGTGTTGTTCCATCTTTTCTATTTTCTATTTTATATTTTACTCATTATTTATGTTGTGTTATTTTTTGTTTGGGCTAGTTAGCCCATGGATTTTCTAATGTTTGATCTCATGGAGACGTAGGACTCTAGATGTACCAAGGTTGATCCCAAACCAAATAAAGGTGGGATTATCTTAATATAAACATTTATCACATTTTTTTTTACTATGTTTACATATAAGTAGAGGGAAAATAACACAAATATCTATATAATTTTCAGTGTGGATAAATCAGGGAAAATATAAGTGTAGGAAAAATATCATAAACATCCATGCAATATTTAGTGTGGAGAATTCACATCAAATAAATCCATTTAAAAATTTAAACATTAAAATAAATTTAATATATTTACTACTTACCTTACATTTGTGATATCTTTTACGCTTAGTAATATCAGTCATATTTCATGCATCAAATAATTTTCATCATATAAATAACTATTAAATATATTTATAATGATATAATTACCCTTGTCATTATGAATATTTTTCTCTTAAAAGTCATCAATTATCATTATATTGAATTGATTATATATACCCTTGTTACATTTCCAAACTAACTCTAGTGGTTTACAAAATATTACATGGTTTCCAAAACTTTTATAATCATCTCAATGAATTTATTAAAAATATTCTTAGGTTTATATAAATTCAAATCTATTTTGTATCAATGTTTTCTTTCTTGAATCAATGAGATCATTAAGTCATTTAAATTTTATAATTAACCTATGTCCATATGCCAATTTTGAAAATAAAAAACATTTGTGTAATAAATCCCTTAAATTTGGTTGAAAGAAGTATTTTCTTGGTTTGAGCTAAATAGCCCCTACCATGTATATATTATTTATAATGGCATACTTTTATGAACTATATGAATTAATACACCATTCAAGTCTTAACACAATTGAAGTTGTTTGGTATACTTTGTAATCTATAGACAATAAATTATCTTAAATTCAAAACCATTGAGATCTACTCCATAAAATTATCAAATAAAAATCTTCTAAATTTATTTTTTTTAAATATCCAAGAGTAGTTACATTCAAATACAAGTTTTAATAAAAGCCACTTATTTATGTGTTACTATAGAAAATCTAAAATAAGTTGTTACTCTACTAAACATAAAGAAGTACTTTAGCAAAAATGATCAAAAACAATATTTTGTTATAATCTATCTTCTATTTTTTTTTTAATCAAAGAATCCAATTTTCCATAAAAGGAGAAAGCATATAGTAATAAGGTATCATTTCATAATATAATTAGTTTAAAGTGGAGATATTTAACTTAAGTTTTGTAAGTCGGAGCTACAACTCACTGATATTTTCACTAAGACATTTTCAAAAGAAAGTTTTGAACATATAAAAGAAAATTTGGGTGTCATGAATGAAGAAATAACATCTTCAGAGTGTTTTATTCCTAAGATCTGGACTCACATAGGAAAATCTAAACTATACAAAAGTATCTATAGACTATACACAAATAGATCCAAACTACATACAAAAGAACTTCGAATTCAATACACAAGTAACTTTGAAGTATCTTCACGGGTGGAGAAATATTTTGTATAATATGATAACAATTTCAAGATTAAGGGAAAGTGTGAAAATATGATATTGACAACTTTATAACATAACAATAGTTTAAAAATAAGTAAAACAAACAAGTTGTTTTCACCATAATAAAATAATTTTATGCAATAGAAGAACAAGAACAATAAAAAAAATAGTAGAATATGGTATAGAAGAGAGTAGTTGTTTGAAAAGAAAATTTTGGTTAATTTTTTTGTATACAATATAGTTTTCTTATATACATACATACATGCATACATAGTTGTTTGAAAAGAAAATTTGGTTAATTTTTTTTGTATACAATATAGTTTTCTTATATATATAGATACATACATAGATACATAGATACATAGTTGTTTGAAAAGAAAATTTTGGTTAATTTTTTTGTATGCAATATAGTTTTCTTATACATACATATTTATGTATGTATGTATGTATGTACATACATTATGTACACACACACACACACACACACACATAGAGAGAGAGAGAGAGAGAGAGAGAGAGAGAGAGAGAGAGAGAGAGAGAGAGAGAGAGAGAGAGAGAGAGAGAGAGAGAGAGAGAGAGAGAGAGAGAGAGAGAGAGAGAGAGAGAGAGAGAGAGAGAGAGAGAGAGAGAGAGAGATTTATTATATGTGTATTTTTTGTATACAATACTAAATGTGATAATCTTATTTATTATTTATCACCAACAAATTTTCAAGTGGTTGCGAGATATTTTTCAAATATATTTTATTAATATAATAAATCAATAAATAGATATAACACAATGATCTCTTAAGTTATATTTAAATATAAATTGTATACTAAATCATTTATTTGTACAAGTTATTGTAACAAATGAAAAATAAAGATATGATTTTATATAATAGATACAATCTAAAAAAATGTAACTTAACTGAGTCAAATTCATTAAATGTTTATTATAGATTGCCTTAAAGTGAAGCAATTTAATCAAAATCACTAATAGTTTTCTTGTATGTTTCTAAAGAGTGACACATGTTTATGTGTGGTCCCACATGCTCTAACCACACACATAAGTATGTTAATATCTTTATATTAGAATGTAGTGTGCCATCATATTTCCAACTCAAAGTCAATAAAAATTTAAATATATCTTGTTTGTTGCAATCGAAATATGTTTTCTTGTCTATGAACTATATATTTTTTTATCCATATACATATTTATATTTATCTAGAACTAATTGTATGTTTTTAATGTATACCGACACAATATTTCATTTCTTTGATCTAAACAATTGATCACCTATCTTGCAATGTGATATACCCCAAGTAAAAACAAATTCAAAGTTTTGTAGCTAGTTACATTGAAAAATGAAAGAATTAAACAATCTTGAGTGCAGATAAGTAAACCATAATCCATTATTGAAATGTGTTTTTGTAATCCTTAATAAATCGACTAAACATATAGTAAAAACATCTGTAACATGAATCTAAAAATGAGGTTTTCTACTTGGTGATCTAAATTTGGTAATCCCTAGAACTCCAAACAACAACGCTTATTCCAACACCAATATTTTTTTCCAACTAGAACAAGATCTTAAAATATGAGAGAAAGAAATAATTTTTAATCTTGGTGTAATAAGGTACAATATCTATATAAAATTATTTTTGAAATAATAAAACAAAAACACAATCTTAAATACAAGTTTATATAAATATAAAATTTGAATTAGACAAATTCTATTGAAAATCTAAACAAATCAATCAAAACTTGTTATATATTTTTCAATCAAGTATTCAATATTCAAACAAATCATAAATTGAAATATTCAATTAGTAGTTTACATTATAGTCAAAGGTAGTAAATAAATTTGAAATATTATCTTAATTTCAATTAACATTCTAGTCATAGATGTATAAATTAATATTTTAGTCATTTTAGAGTTATAGAATAGAAATATATAATTAGTAGTTAATATTTCATTTAATCATAGAAAATAAAATTCCAAACAATATACAATTGTTATATCATATTAATTTAATATGTGTATCATATGTAATAAAATATTAATCATTAATTTATGAGCACAATAATTTATAAATAGGTTAGGATGCTTTAGAAACTTTTTCAAATCCTGTTCATTCTCAATTAAGGATAATTGTGTAAACAACGTCATCATTGACCATTTGTATTTTTTGAATTCTTGTCCTTGAGTGACCTTCATCGATATAATAAAATTATCTCTAGTCTTTACAACATTATAATAAAATTGAGAATCAACCTAAATTGTATCTAAATTATTAATACAAGTTTCATCTTTTTTACCACAATGCTCTACTCCCCAATAAAACATAGGATATTCCTTCACTTTAGCTTATATTAATTTTGCTATAATTTTTTATGTTATTATTTACATCAAACAAAGTCTAAAATGCATATATATAACAATTAGAAATTAGGTGGCCATTCCTCTTTGTTTAATGTGATCATTATTTATCTAGAATTTTTATTCTTTTTTTAATTACATTTTTGTATTGACAACCCATCTGAATCAAGAACAAGTAAATGTTTACAATAGTTATAAATTAGGTATCCATTCATCTTTGTTTAATGTGATCATTTTTTAGATGGAATTTTCTTTATTTTTTTAATTACATTTTTGTATTGGCAACCTATACAAATTGACAAGAAGCAAGTGTTTTTAGAGAGAAACTATGAAAAATAACAATATTAAAATTTGAAAATAATTGAAAATATAAAAATTAAATAAAACAAATATTAATTATTTTTAAGTACCTGATCAGAAGCCAAAATTTTCAATCGATGGTGTTTGCTTTAATGTATATATTATTTTTATCACCACCAATTATACAACATCTTGAAGATCATATAGGTCTTTAGTTGTGTCATCATGTTATTTGATAGAGATAATTATTTTTTCAAGGTTTTAAGTTGTGATTATTAGGTATATTTATTCATTTACATACATCCTTAATTGTATAGGCTCAATAAATTATAATAAATAATCATACAACAGAAACAAATTTCTTAATAATATGAAGATGTAGGACTATTTTTAGGAGTAATTTGCTTTAGTTTTGGGGTCTTGCCTTCATTCACTATTAGATATTTTTAGTAAATTTTTAACATATCCTAATTTATATTCTCAACTATGCATATGATAAATCTCTTTTTAAATTTATTATTTCTTTCAATGCATTTGACTTGCCATAGATATTCATAAAAGAGTATGAGTTTGTGTTAAATCTGTTAATCATGTGCTTGTAAAAACCAACTGATCTCTCAAACTTAAATGGATTTTTTGATAGAAAAATCCCAATATCTAAGGGATCCATATGTGATCAATCAATTCCTATGGCTGCCTCTTATTTAATAATGTTTTTTTCACTTTAAATGCCAGAAATCACAAAGAATTCCTTAAGCTCATCTTCATCATTTATAATTCTATAACATCCTTCAGAAATATTTCCATTCATGTTTTTAACTATTTTAATGTAGTTTCAAATATTTTTAATAAATAAGTGTTCTTCAACCACCAAGATAAGAAATATACAAACACAAACCATGCCATGAGAATCAATGCAAGAGAGTGGTTCTATAATATCACTTTCTATAATTTTCATTAAAAACTATATAAATCGATAATAATAACTTCAATATGAAGGGGAGGGAGATGTTTTAATCCTATCAAATTTCTTCTAAATTTAAAGAGAAAATAACTTTGACACGTGAACTCATATGTATCTTAATCCCTTGCATAGGTGCTAGTATTTAAAGATGATATATACATTTCTAGAAGAGTTTTAGCATCCTTTGACTTTGTTAATTCTTCATCTATTTTTTTTCTTACTCTCCTTCCTTGTAATAGTTATTTTTATCTTGCTGGTTCCCTTCCACTCTCTAGACTCCTAACAAAGCTAAAAAAAATATCTTTCATTAATATCAAAGTTTTTCACAACATTAGATGTAGTGCACCCTATCAAAACAAGTTATTCGAGCATGTGCGACTTGAAATACTCTAAAAAATTCCCTTGAAATTATATATTATTTAATTATTTTAAAATAATAATTTAACATTTATGCTTTAAAATAAGGGTCAGTGGATGCTCTTAACCAAAATTCCCCATTTATAACTTTATTTTCAAGTATGGATGCCTCCTCGAGAGACATTCTCCTTGTTCATTTAAATTTTTTTGTTATTAGATTTTCAAGATAATTTGGATTGAACTTTAGATCACTCTCTTTATTTTGAAAAAATGAAATTCCACCATTTCTATAGAGTTTAAAACACAACACTTTTTTTTTCCATATATCATCTGGAGAGAGGAGAAATGATAACTTATCATCCAAGTTGTTTATTTTTTATTTCTTAAAAATATTAAATTTTTTTAAAACCTTTATTCTGAACATAAAAATAAAAGGTTAAAAATATTTTAAAATACATTTCTAATGTTATTACAATTCAATTAGAAACATTAAATACCTTCTAATTTTTTATCTTTTCATGGTCGACATCAGATCATTGTGGTCTTCTCTCTATGGTCTAGGTTGACCTTGCTTTGGATATCTTATCAATAAATTGTGTATGAACCCATACCTCATTTGAGATGCTTTTTGTTTATAAATGCTAATTATCTACTCAAGTTTAGCCTTTACTAACAGAATATGAGCAAACATTTGTTTCAATATTTTGTGTTGAATGAAAAACTATGGTTTTTGAAGATAATATTTTTTTATTTGATGGTATGTTGGCCATCGATAATATAAAAATGAGTCTCTCTAGGTCTTGCAATTTTTGCTTGAACTCTAGATTTATGATATCACCAATTATTTATAAAAAACTAATAATACTACATCATTTTTAAGAGGTAAATATTGAACTAACCAATTGATCAAGACTATCTTTGTCAAGTGATTGGTACTGGTATTTGGACTATTTTAGGTGGTAGTGCTTAAATATAATCTTGAAATATTTCTCATTGAACCAAAAAAATAAATTTCATGAGTTGTTGAAGACTCACTATTTTAAAACTCTTTCTCAACCTATTTTGAAGCATTTCTTTATTGTGCTGACTATTTTAATTCATAAATCTATGATTCTGAAGTATCTTTTTCTAGATTGGCTAACTTTTATCTCATAAAACTAAAAAAATTTGTATGAAATGTTCTTTTACCAAATTCCTTATTCATATTTGATTAATGAGCAATAGATAAGTAAATACATATTGATAAAGTTTTGTAAATGCAGTCCCAATTTCATTGTAAATATTATGATTATTTTCTACACATCTATTAGAATCTAGATAAGATTATATTTTTTAATCATATTAATAATAGAATTCTTTTGGTGTTTGGTAGAATGAACCATGTCACTTTTATTTACAATTACATCTCTAACTCCATTTGATTGACTTAGCATGAATGTTCAAAGTTATTTTATAAATTTCAATTGAATAGAAATCAAATGTTTAAAAATATATTTCATACTTAATATAATTCCAATGGATTCATGTGCCTCTAATCTTGAATGAAACAACCATAAGTCATTGTGGTAGTTATTTAGACAAAAAATCTCTATAAACAATTATTCATATTCTTTGTCCTGATCAATAGATCCATATATAAATGAGATATCTCTTTAAGAGGTGTGGCCAATCAAATCCATTATTTTCTAAAATCAAATAATTATTAACTATCAAAGTTAAATAAAACATAATAAACTACCATGTCATAATACATATGTTTCAATGGTGAATTATAGTCTAAATAAAATAAAAATTAATTCAAACAAGATAAAAAATAAGTTCAATAATAAAAACATGTGAATATAAATAAAATGGATGTAAAAAAACTAGGATACTTGTTCATATTTAGAGTGGGAGGATGCTCACTCTAAAATATATCCCAAGATGGACTAATTATGAATATAATGCTCAGGTGTTATAGCTAACAACAACAAAATTCAATAATGCATGTAAGTTATTCATTAACAGAATTTAACATTAATTAAATTCAACAATGAAATTGAATATAGAGCTTAGGTGTTATGTCTTTAACAATGATGAAATTAAATAATATATGCAATTAATTTTAGACATAGTGCAAATAAGAAGAGTAATATTATTGTTACTCTAGGTAATCGTTTTCATTTTCAGTGGGTGGCCTCACATTCTATGAAAATGTCAATGACACCTTTTTCACTTTGTTGGATTCATTTTTATTACAAAACCTAAATATAACAAAAAAAATGATATAACATGTAACTTACATTTCCTATATAATGAAAATAGTCGATGAGTAGAATTATTTTTTCTATCCCTATAATGGTTCTCATTTTTTAACTATAAAATAAAATATATAAGATAAGGAAAAAAACTAAGAAAATAAAATAAGAAGCCAATAAGATAAATCTAGACTAGCAAAGTAAAACAATCAATAGGCACAATCCATAGAATTTTGTGAGACCATAATCTCTATTGGTTACCTTTAATGAATAAAAAAATATTAAAATTTATTTAAATTAACCTTAACTCAAAATTTAAGTTGACATGCAAAATTTAAAAAATCTAAAAAAAAAAAAAAAAAAAAACCCTAAAGTTAATTGTCCCTACTATAAATAACAACTTGATTTTCATAATAACTTTTACATGCTAGTTCAGATGGTAGTAAATTTTTAAATACATCTTATAAATAATAAATTCATGGTGTTGGATGATATTCAACCCAATTTCATGTCAAATTTTAAATTTATCTAATTTCTTCAATTTTTAGCATGACTAAAGATATTATAATGTAATTTTGGACCCTTAGATGATCTCCTATGGATATCCAAACATCTTAGAATTATCCCTAATTGGTGAATAAATTTATGTTTGCATGCTTATTTCCTCTATCTTTAATTTTCCATGAAGGAAATTTCAATTAGGTTAACAAGTCAAAATTTATGTCTCGTGGAAGATAGGTCTCTGCATCATTCTCTTCTGGTTGAAAACAACTTAGCTTCTATGAGTTACCCTGATTATATTCCTTCAATTTATTATTTTTAATTTTATTTAGATCCTATTCTAAAATCCAAGTTTTGTCTTCTTATTATATGCCCTCCCATTGTATCTAATAATTGGTATAACTTCCTTGTCTTGTGTTCACTATCTTTTTATCCAAAATTTGTACTATTTTTTCTTTCTTCTTCCTTGGTACTTATTGCTTCCAATATAATTATTCATCTTCTTCCCCTTAATTATATTCTCCATGGTAATAATATAAATATAAAATAGGAAATACTTGATAGATATCAAAATGTGGTAAACTTGCCTCATAAGCATTGTCAATGGACCAATTTTATTGTACTTCAAATTGTTGTATATTCCATTGGGAAATATTTATTTTCACAAATACACCATCACAAAATATCGTTATTAAAATGAATTTGACCTTATTTTTACATATTATGATGATTTATACTTTTCATTGATTTCCTGTAGTTTTCTTTTTGATTTTTTTTTTAACTATTGTATGTGCTCTATAAATGTTTCTACATCATCACAAACTCATTCTAAAATTGGTAACCTTACCAAATCTAAAACACCTATAAGATTTTTTCTATTAAAAATATGAAATAATGATTTTCCTTTTGATATATTCATGGAATTATTATATACAAACTCAACTTTTAGTAAAGTCAAGTCCTATTTCTTGGTCTTCTCTACAACTATGCATCTCAACAAATTTATCAAGCTCTTGTTTACTATTGTCCATATATTTTTGAGTGGTATGCACTACTAAATTTTAGTTTAGTTACAATTTTTTCCATACATTCCTTCTAAAATGACTTAGAAATTTTGTGTCCCTATCTGAAACTACTCAAATATATCCATGGTCCTCTTAGAACTTGTAATGGCATGTATAACCTTGTGTTTTATGCATGGCCTTTAACTACTTGGCATATTATGCAAATTTAAACTTACTTTACTGCATCTCTCTTCGTATTTGACCAATAATATTCTCACTCAAATATATTATCTAAGTCTTACCAAAATTTCCACCCAAACCACCATTACACAATTTTATTATAATATTGTTTCTTAGGGACTCAAGTATAATGCGTAATTGTTTTCCATTAAAAATATAACCAGCATGTATAAGGTACTCATCATAAATAGTACTTCTCTTACCTATTAATGGACCTAATTTTTTTAACTATCTTTCTAAAATTTAGATCAATATAATATAATTCCTTAATAATTTAAAATCCAACTACTTCATTAACCATAACAGTAATAGTGTCACACTCCTATTTAGAGCATCAACTACCTAATTCTGATTTCTTGGTTAATGTTTCAAAAAAAAGTATATCCCTGAAATAAAGACGCCCACTTTGCATGCCTACTATTTAACTACTTTTGAGTGTTCATATACTTCAAAGCCTAATGATCTATAAATAGGATAAACTATGTAAGTACTAGGTAAGGCCTTTAATGGCTTAATACGTTTACAATGGCATAAAATTTGACATCATATGTATAATACTTCTTTCTTACCTCTTTAAAATATGTTATTGGACTTTATTATTGACTAAAAAAAACACCAATTCCTACATGTGAAGCATCACAATCTACCTCAAACACTTTGTTAAAATCTGATAATGCTAATATAAGTTTTTTGGTAATCTTCTTATTTAATAATTGAAAGCTTTATATTATTTACTTTGTCTACACAAATTAATTTGCTCTCATGCAATTGGTTATTGATGTAAATTGATACTAATAAAATTATTAATGAAATTTTGTAAAAATATGTTAAACCATGGAAACTTCTTACATTTTTGGTTTTTTTTGTAATAGGCCATTCAAAAATTATCTTTGCTTTTTATTTATCCATTCTTACACCATCTGTTAAAACTAAAAACCTAAAAAATCTAAATAAACGTGCACTTCTTCAGATTTACATAAAGTTTATTCTTATTAACAATTATAATAACATTCTAAGATGCCTCAATTACTCTTTTATATTCTTACTAAATATCAAAATATCATCAAAATAAACCACTACAAACTTACCAATGTAATCTTATAATATTGTGTTCATCACCCTCATAAATGTGTTGGGTGCATTAGATAATCTAAATGGCATCGCCATCCAATCATACAAGCCATCCCTAGTCTTTAATGTTGTTTTCCATTCATCTCGTTCATGAATTTGAATATGATAGTATCCACTCCTTAGATCAATATTAGTAAATTATTTACTCATGCAAGCACATCCATCATATTATCTAAATGTGTATAGAAAATTTGTATTTGATAGTTATTTTATTGATTATTATACTATCCACACACACTCCATGTCCCATATTTCTTTGGAGTTATTATTTTTGGTGTTACACATGGACTCATGTTCTCCCTTACTACACCCTATATCACTAATTTAACAATCTTTTTATTTAATTTTGCATGTTTTGTTAGACTCATCCTATAAGCTGCTTGATTGAGTAGAGTTGATCAATAAATATGATGTTGAATGACTCTCTTCGGTGGTAAACCATCTAATAGCTCATTAGGTATAACATTTACATATTCTTTCAACTACTTCTACTATTATTTGCATCACTTTTATGTCTTTTTTATTTGCTTTTAATGCATAACAACAACCTATCATCTCTATGTTGTTTATTAATTTTTTCATGGACAAAATGATTTATACATTCCCTTATTATTTAAGAGTTAATAAAACTACATTTGTACCACTTTTCCATAAAGTATATGTATTCTTTGCTCCATCATGAATTATTTTTTTGTTATATTATTGCAGCCTTCCCAACAACACATGGCATGCATCCATTAGAATAATATCACACCATAATTCATCTATTTAATTCTTTTCTATAGAAAATGTGATTAAACACATGTTATCTATAGTAACTTCATTTCCTTTATTAAACCATGAAATCCAATAAGGATGTGGATACTTTTCACATTGCAGTCCTAGTTTCTCTACCATTTCTTTAAAAACCATATTTTTAAAACTAAAACCATCAACAATTACTTTACATATCTTTCCTCCTGAAGTTAATTTTGTTTAGAAAATATATGTATGCAATCATGAATCACCACATTCTTTATTCTACACATGTTATTTCCTTGGAACTATCATTTTTATCCTCATCATGAGATTTTTTTGGTCTATTTATACAACTTTTGTATTTTGTTTTTCTATTTCAGCCTCAACTAAGTTGTCTATTGAGTGATCCTCTTGTCTCATTTCTTGTTCATGATAGTGTGGAGACTCAAATACTTGATGTCCTTCTTGTCCACATATGTAACAAACATAAGGTCTATGTGGAGAATCCCATCCTCTACCATTGATATAACCTCTACTTATCTTAAATCCTCTTCCTCTTCATTGATATCAAAAACCTTGTCTATAATCCTCTTATATTTTTTTACCATTGGATGATCCTCTTCTAGTGGAATAAAACCCATCTCACCCCATTACTATAGATTATTATCTTCTTTTTGTCCTAATTAATCTTCTAGAAAATTTTCTATTTTATTCTTCTTCTGCCTTCAAAGCTATTTGATAAGATTCTTCCATGAAAATTATTCTATGCATTCTCAATTCATACTAAATAGAAAACTTCAAACCATTTGCATACCCTATGGCCATCTATTCTTTTATTTTGTCATGCTCCACTCATATGGAAAACTTATAAAAATGATATGTATATTATTGTATATTGTGATAATTTTTCCTTAAATTATAGAATCTTATGTATAGGTTTTATACATTATCTATAGGAATAAATTTATCCCTCAACTTCTTCTCCATCTTGCTCCAAGTGTTGATATTCTCTTTACCATTTTTCTCTCTTTTTGTAGGTGATCCCACCAAATATTTGCATGGACCTTTAATTTCATTCATGAAAAATTAAATTTCTTGTCTTCTCTTAGAATTTTCCCTTTGAAAAATGTTTCCATGTTATTTAACTAGTCTATCAACTCCTCTAGTTTTAGATTACATCCATACTCTAAACTTCAACCTTAATTCCTTCCCTCTAAAGAATGAACCATCCTTTCTTCCATTGATGGTGTTTTTTCTTGTTCTTCCTCATTTTTTTGAACTTCTTCTTCACAATATGTTTCTTCCTCTATTTTCTCTCCTACTTGTATTTATCTTTGATTTGTGGCATTTGTGATAATTGTAGTTAATTATTCAACTTATCTCTACACTTATTGTATAGTTATGTTCATCTATGAAATTCCTCCTCATCCTCTCAACATATTTACACCTTTTATTCAATCACATATTAATCTCACATAATACAATTTAAAACTTAATAAAAATTCACAAATATATTACCATCAAGAATTGAATTTTCTTTGATACCAAATGATGAATCCATAGACTAGCAAAGCAAAAATATCAATAGGCATAATCCTTGTAATTTTTTGAAACCATAATATTTATTGGTTTATATTTAATGAATGGAATAATTAAATAAAATTATTTAAATAAACCTCAACTCAAATTTGGAGTTGACATACAAAATTTAAAAGAATCTAAAAAAAAAAAAAAACTACATAGAGTTAACTGCCCTTACTATAAATAACAACTTGATTTTTGCAATAATTTTTTCATGCAAATTAAGATTGGCCTAAAATTTTAAAAATATTTTATAAATAATAAATTCATGATATTGGACAAGTTTTAACCCAATTTCACATATGGTTAAAAAGTTATCTATTTTTTACTATTTTTAGCATGACTAAAAACATTATGATG
Organism: Torreya grandis; assembly: GCA_037957365.1. Lineage (NCBI taxonomy): Eukaryota > Viridiplantae > Streptophyta > Pinopsida > Cupressales > Taxaceae > Torreya > Torreya grandis. The sequence continues at coordinate 2,085,621 of JARHVA010000636.1, forward strand.
TGACTTTAAACGCTTAGATGATCTCGTACGACTCTTAAAACATATTAGAAATGGTACCAAATATTTAATATATTAATTTATGCATGATTATTTATTTTATATTCATTTTTATATGAATGATAACTCAATCAAGTTAACAAGTAAAAAATTATAGCCTTCAGAAGATAGGTCTCTACATCAAATCACATAGAGAAAGGAGAATAAAACCAACAAACTTATAAAATAAAATAATGAAATCATGAGATGTGTGTGAGTTGTTAAGTGGCTTAGTTATTTCCTACCCCACCTAGGCTCAAATCTTAGTGGGCATGTGAGGTCGATTATGGTCGTTAGTGGTATAATCAAAATATGTTGGCTATAATTCTAGTATTTATGGTGGTGGTTGATCACTTAGGGATATGGACCCCCATTATGTCCTAGGTTAGAGAAAATACCAACAATGGTTCTCATAACATGTAACTTTCATTTCCTATATTTTAAAAATAGCTGATGAGTAGAATTGTTTTTACTATCCCTGCAATGGTTCTCATTTTTTATTATTAAATAACATAGATAAAGGAAAAAAATGCACAAACTAAGAAAATAAAAAAAAGGAGTCGATGAGATGTAGGTGAGTTGGTTAAGTGACTTAGTTTTTTCCTATTCCACCCAAGTTCAAATCTCATTGGGTCTGTGAAGTTGGTTATGGCTATTGGTGGTATACTCAAAGCCTATTGGTTGTAATTCTATTATTAATGGTGGTAGTTGATCACTTAGGGATTTGGGGCCCCATTTTATCCTAAATTAATTTGTATCTTTGATCAGAAGTGATTATCTATCAAATGTGTGTGTGTGTGTGTGTGTGTGTGTGTGTGTGTGTGTGTGTGTGTGTGTGTGTGTGTGTGTGTGTGTGTGTGTGTGTGTGTGTGTGTGTGTGTGTATATATATATATATATATATATATATATATATATGTATATATATATATATAAATTGTTATTAATCATGTTTGAAATACCAATTATCTATATAAAATATCACCTCTTGAAGGGATAAAAATGATTAACTCTACATTTTTTATTAGAAAAACTTACCAAAATTACATTAAATATTAACTAAAATTAGTTGTAATGAATAATATAAGGGTGAGTTAATTAGATCTACATAAAATACCAATAGTCTATATAAACAATCACCTCTTGAAGGGTTAAAAATTATTAACTCTGAGCTTGTGATCATGATAACTTACCAACATTAAATAAGATGGTAACTCATATTAGGTGTAATGAATGTGAGAGAGGGTGAGTTATTCATATCTACACTATCATCTTTCTTGTTAAAGAAATGTTTACAAATTAAATGCCCTTTAATTTGAGTGAGAATAAATATGCTTATGATCATAATATATTCAAGTAAAAACATCATGCAGGTTGGAATATTAAAAAATAAATAATTTTAAACATCAAATGTATATTAAAATAACCTTTAAGACTAAATAAATCATTTTATATTGATTTCATAAAATATATTTTAAGGAAACACATCTTTCATATGATAAAATATTCAAAATAATATATGGAAAATGATCAAAAAATATAATTCACTTATATTTATTTATAACAATACAATCATCCAAAATTTCTAAAAAATACCAATGGAGACCGAATGGAGCAACAATGGGTGGGAGAAAAAAAATCAGAATTTTCCTAAGAATGGGAGAAGGGAGATGGGGATAGGAGGGGTTCAGATCATGTGGAGAAAGGAATAATTACATGGATAGTGATAGGTTGTAGACAAAAAACATCTTGGAAGTAGTCCCAATAAATTTGACAAAGAGGAACCAAAATTGGATTCAAGTAAGGCTTCTTGAAGCTCTAAACTCAAAGGGGTATAGGAGAATAAGGAAATACATCCTAAAAATTAGATTGAGGTTATTAAGGATGGTAATAATTTTCATATTTAAGTCTTTACTTCACTCATTGACTGAGCCTCCTCTAGAATGGAATAGGTTCTAGTGGGAAAATTAATGGGGGCCAGACCAAACATTGATATATTATGAGCATTGGCCATGGAAAAATGGAAATCTAAAAGACATTAATAAATCTTGGTAATGGTGGATGGATTTTTATGATCAAAATTAACAACCATGAGGATTTTGCTCATATTTTAATAGGAGATGCTTGGTTCTTTGGTAGATCATGACTCTATAGAAAAATGGCACCCAAATTTTAACCTTGAAACAAAAAATATCAACTTTATTGTCCCCCAAAAATATCACTCATTTTTGGGACAACATTTGAACTATTTTGGTCCAACAGACCAAAATCCTCTCTCCCCTTCTCAAAAATTGTTTTGGGCATTCAATTTCTTCATTATTCAAGCTTTTTCAGATATCTACGAACTCTACAGGCTTGAATCTACAGACTCTATAGGCTTGAATCTACAGACTCTGTAGGCTTGAATCTACAGACTCTGCATGCTTAAATCTACGGACTCAGTTCTATTGACTTCACAAGAAGGAATCTATGGACTCATTTATATGGACTCCACCAGTTCTACGGACTCATTTCTATGGACTCCACAGGCTTAAATCTATAGATATGTTTCTACGAACTCAACATTCTTGAAATCAGCAGGTTCAACAGGTTCAAAGGCTTCTATAGGTGAGTTCAATCAAAAGAACAAGTTTACAACACTTAGTCATTTTTAGGATTGGTTCAATGCCTTGTTTCAACCAAAAGAGTTCATCAACAAGATACTATGCAGCGTTTAAACCTTTGAACCATTAAACCATTGAGCCTTAAACCATTTTGGTTCAATAGGTTCAATGGGTTCAAAGGTTTAACATCATCAACAAGAGTTAAGTACATTTTTCAAGGTTCAAAGTTCAACCACTTCAAGGTTCAACAGCTTCAAAACACTTATCAAAGAGAAGAAGGCTTGAACCATTAAACCGTTGAACCATTGAACCAGTTTGGTTCAAAGGTTCAATGGGTTCAATGGTTCAACAGGTTCAATGGCCATATGGTTCAATGCATTTGGTTCAAGAGATAAAGAAAAGACTTAGTCAAATAAAGAGATTGAATTGATTAAACCATTGAACCATTGAACCAAAGTTGGTTCAATCGGTCGGTTTAATCAGACAGGTTTAAGGGGCTACCCCAAAGCCAAAGGAAAAAGTGCCCTTATAGAGGGCAGTGAATCAAGCCAAGTGCCCTTGTAGAGGGCAGTGAACCAACTTGAGTGCCCTTGTAGAGGGAAATGAGAAAAAGAAAACAAAGAGAATTCCTTTAGAAAAATGAACCAAAGACAAATAGCCCTTGCGAAGGGCAGGTGAGGAGTAGATGGACCATTGCAAAAGTCTGAAGGATATTTTTGGGCTTGAACAATCCTTGCAGAGGGCACAGTTCTCTTTTGGGAAAAGAACATGGAAAATTGACTAAGGCAAAATGATTAGGCATTTCCTTTAGACAAAATGTCTGAAGGAATTCCTTTAGACTTTTGTCTAAAGAAATAAGCCTGAAGCAAAGATAAAAACCCACCGAAAGAAAGCCCAATGGAAAGTAGAGGCAAAGCAAAAGAAGATTTCCTTCGGACAAATTGTCCAAAAGAATTCCTTCAAAATTTTTGTCTGAAGGAAAAGTTTGCCAAAAAAGGAAAAACCCATTGAGGAAATAAAAGCCCGAAGGCAGCCTAAAAGATCTCGAAGGGTAGGTACCCTTGCGAGAGGCTCTTGCCATAGAAAGTGGACCATTTCTCAAGACCCTAAAAGGCAATTTCCCTCTGAGAAAGATCAAACATAAAGTTGTAGTGGAATGTACCATGTGTCCCTCATAAAGTTGTAGTAGAAGCCCCCACATTCCCTTATAAAATTGCAGTGGAAGCTACCAAGTGTCATCTTCTGAGACACAGTTTCTAATAAGTTTAAAAGATACGGAACATGCCATGTGTTTTGTTATAACTCAGCAAAAGTTGCCACATGTCAACATCTACAGTTTCTTCCTTTTATTTTGTAAGGACTATGGTGGGCCCTGGGTGAGGTGCTAAGGTCAAGTGGAGAGCGACAAGTGTCTACATCCACGTGGATCCAAAAGAGTCCCCAATGTTTTTATAGTGCTTCTATAAGCTCAATGGATGCTGCCAGGTGTCCTCACCTATTTCACAGTGGAACATGCCATGTGTCACTTGTTGAGAGAAGCAAAAAGTGGCCAAAGCAAATAGGAAAGACATGAAAGAATTACTGAGGATGATGGGCCTACAGCTGTCAAATTTAGGGCAACCAAGTAGTTGTTGGCTTTCAAATAATGGCCTTGAAGACGTTAGATTTTTAGAAATGAAATAATTGTTGGTCTTTGTAGACTTAAGCATAAACCCTGTGAATAATTTTAGCGACCAGCCAAAGAGATATCTTGAGAGCTCAGATTGCATAGAAAATGATAAAATATAGCTAGGAAAGGGGCAACAATGAAGAAAGATCAAAAATACCCATGCATGGGATATGTTTCTAGAAGGTAAAGCAGTCCACTAGGTGGACATCAAAGAGCACAAATATTCAATGGCATGGCCTATTTTTCTACATTGAGTGGAGTGAATAGCTATGCACACATAAGGAAACACATCAAGCAACCCATATTAAAAATCGATGCTTGATTCCAACATAGCCCATGGATAGAATTTAAAATACATTAAAGGCATTAAATGCATCATAAGCCATTTATATGAAATAAAGTGCCCAAGTCTTTCTTGAAGCACTATATATATTGGACTCTCTCTTATTGTTTTAGGAGATCTCTCTCTATTATCAGAAACAAAACTCTACCTAAATTGAAAGACATTACTGAGACTTTGAGCTTAGATTGTTGATCATATTTCGTTATTTGAATAAGAAAACAAGTGAATTTTTAGAATTTGTGCTGGAATAGCTTGGTTGGGGAAATTATTCTTATGTTTTTTTCTTTAATATGTTTTTTGTCCATTTAATTGAATAAGCATAATTAGTGAAAATAATCAAAAAGGTGTCTTGAAGCCAACTATGGAGAAACTTTGTGCCCCTAGAATTGCCTTTAGTGTGTTTTCTTTTTATTCTTGTGTAAAGTATCTTGAGATGACTTTGTGCCCTCATTATCCTTTATATTTCACTCTTTGGCAGTTGAGGTAGAGACTTTGTGCTACATTTCATCCTTCTATGTTACTGCACCCTATTATAGTTACTTGTCACCACCTGAAAGGTTCCTTTTATCTGTTGAATAGCACTTCTAAAAAAAGAGGAGTGCCTTCTATCATTTCATCAAGATTTCTCCTTTGATTTGTGAACATCATCTCTCAAAAAAGATGGATGGTTTATCCTACCCCTGAGTGTCATTTTTTGCTTATATATATAGTATATAGCTCTTGCATATTTACAGGGAACCTCCCCTTGATGAGAGGAGAGATTTGTCCCCATTTGATGTAGTAAACCTACACATCTGGCTGACCAATTTCCCTATGATGTGGCTGAAGAGACCTATTTTCTCATCAGTTATTTGATTGAAAAAAATTACCCAACAATTTTTAGCGACTCTGCTAGGGATCAAACATGCAGTCTGAAGCCTTAAGTTTTAGATTGAAGTAGTCCTTACCTTTATCCATTATAGACTCTAGGGACTCCTTTCTATGTCTTGCCCACTATCATTATAGCCTTACCATCTCCCTCCACCTCCACACTAACTATAATAGAACGCGCAGTTTGAAGCCTTAAGCTTCAAGCTAAAATGGGGCCAGTTCTTTCCAATTTTTGTTCCACAATTTGGAAACTCCATGGTATACACAAAGCCAAAGGGCTAAAGGTATTGTTGACCCTATATTCAAGTTGGTACAACAAAGTAATTTTGATCTATTTCCTTCACCATCTCATCTCTAACAAACTAGGAGCTTTCCTCCTACTAAATTCAAGTCTCCATTACCAAACAAAGCCTCCATTTCTGCTATTAATAAAGCTTTGTCAATACTTACCCCTCTAAGATTTGTTATTACACCTTTTCATAGTCATATGATGGCAGTTCAAGGTCCTTGGGGTAACTCTTTTGTCCCACTCAATTTAACTCCACCTCTACATGAGCTACCAAGCAGTTCAAGGAAAAATTTCCCCAAGTTATATGGTGATGGGAAGGTTCATCCTAATGAACATATTATAGCCTTCAGCATAGCCTGTGGTATAATAAGTGTAGAATATGAGGATGTAGCAGTCAGGGTATTCATGGAAACTTTACAAAGTGCTACTGTAGACTAGTTCTATCATCTGTAGGCCTTAACTATGACTGACTGGAACACCCTCACAGCCAAGTTTGAAGCTAGATTCAAGCCTTCAAAAGATGTGCATGCCCTATTGGCTCAACTCACACAAATGAATAAGGAGCCTCATGAACCAATGAGGGATTTCATATCCAAGTTTGACAAGCTGAGGAACAAAATTCTTGCAATTGCTCAGCCTACACCTGAGAATCTCAAATGTTTCTTCATCAACTCTCAGCTACCTAAAGTAAGTTTTTTGTTGAGATGTGCTGGCCAAATAGACCTTGCTACAACTCAATATTTGGCCACTGAGGTGGAAGATGACCTTATCTTGGCAGGAAAGATAAGGAAAGATCCTAACAAAGGTAAATCTTCTTCATCTTCAGAATATCCATCTACAGGTACCACTAACCCAATGGTGCAAAAGCTGGTAAATGAATTGCTATCTCTTAGGAAGTAAATGGTGCAAGGGATATCTTCAGATCCTTTGTATAAAGATATTCTAAGAAGGACATTCCCCAATCAGTCATACCATGGCAATGCTGCCAAAAATCAAAGACAGCCAAATCATCTTCCTCCCCCACAGGGGAAACTTGCCATTGAAGAACCACCAACCAATTCAGCAGTTAGATATCTCAAAATAGAATCTAATTTCTCTTTCTAACCTGAATTGAACTAAGAAAATGATGTTGATCTCCTTGTAGAGGACCAAGAAGAGTTAGTTAGTGACTCCAACATTGGTTTCCTGAATTACCAGGATGAACCTAAAAGTAAAGATAAAGTAGATGAGGGATCATATGATGTATTCACCTAGTCCAATAATCAGTCAGCCTAGCAAGCTAATAAAAAAAGAATAGAGGAGCAACCTCAACTATAAATTTCAATTGATAAGCATGGAACCACTCTGCCTTTCTAGCCAAAGGACCCGGTGATTGCCAGAAAGGTAAGTACATCAAACATCTCTGCAACTTCAACTTCAATTCCACATATCAATCCTCCCCCTCCTAAAAACTAGAAAGATGAACTCCCTTCCTCTATTCCTAGTCCATTTTAGTCATTTGACATAATCGATCATGTCAAGAAGACTAAAATTTAAATATCTGAATTTGAATTCCTACAAGCCAATCCTGAGTAGTTGGACAGGTTGGTAGAGTGTGTGAAGAATAAAGCCATCCCTATATGACAAGATGCTAAAAAATTAACTCATGATCTCCCAAGGAACATGTCTATCCCAAAAAATCTTGTCATTACTCCTCCTGTTATCCCTAGGAAAATAGAGCCTTTCTATGTTTCCTTGTTGATAAATGGTCACAAATTGAGCAATTGCATCAAAGACTCAAGTGCATTTGACAACATTATACCAGCCAAAGTGGTAAAATCTCTTGGACTCACACTGACCAAAACCTTTGGGAGATGTTTCTCCATGGAGAACAAATAAATACCTCTACTAGGACAAATCAAGGATGCCCAATTTGCATTTGTAGCATTCCCAGACAAAAGAATCAAGATGACAGTCTTGGTGGCCAACGTCCCAGCCTCATACGACATTCTTCTAGGGTGAAATTTTTGTAAAGATGTTGGTGGTGAGTTGAGCATGGACCTATTTGAAGCAAGGATCCCTGTCAAAGGCATCATGTAGAGGCTGCTTCCTGAAAAGGAATCAAAATATGTTATTGATCAGACATTAGCTCCTGAAGCTCAAATTCTATTTGAATCTTCAGACATGGCTAACTATTTCTTGACCATAGAGGATACTCATATTTTAGCTGATGAAACTTCTAAAAATGACAATCTAAAAATTAGTTCAGATGGAATAGAAGAAGAGGTGAGAGAACACAATGCAAGCACAGAAGAATTCCCCCTTCTAAGTAAGGAAAAATCTAAGGAAATATCAATTTCTGATGATGTTTGGATCCTAGAATTTGGTGGCAACAATTCTTCTACCAGCTCAGGGGCTGGGATTGTGTTGATATCTCCCCAAGGAGATATTTTTCCTTCTTCATACAAGTTTTAGTTCAACAACACCAACAACACAACTGAGTATGAATCTCTATTGCTTGGATTGAAGGCTACTTGAGATAAAGGTATCAAACTCCTTCATGCCAAAGGAGATGTTGAACTAGTGGTTTGTCAAGTAAGGAACCTGTATCAAACCAAAAATAAGAGATTACGCCATTACCACAATCTAGTCTAGGATCAAATTGAAAGATTTGATGCTTTTAACATCTCTACCATACTCAGGGAATTCAATGACCAAGCTGATGCACTAGCTATTTTAGTAACTCTCTTAGTTCCTCATCTAGACTTTAAAGGAAATAAGTACACTATCAAATTGGTCTTTAGACCAAGTGTGCCTGATAATGCCAATCATTGGCAAGTGTTCAATAGTGACAACCAAATCATCACCTTTCTAGAATAAAAATATATCTTTAAACATCTTCACTTTGAAGGCAGTAAGCTCCAGAAACTTGAATAAACTCCTGAAATGAATTCAGATGCAGGTGAAGAATTCTTGTAGCTAAAAGGGAATTAAATTCCCAAAGGGCTGATTTGTCTTGAGAAACTATTTGAAAAGCACGATAGGTTCATCAAATAGCAAAAAATGGATTCAAGCTCCCCCTAGGGGTTTGATCAGATAAATTTGGGTACCAAAGAAAATCTCAAGATGGTAAACATTGGGAAGTGATATACTCTAGAGGAGAAACTCAAGTTTACTAACCTGCTTCGCCATTACATAAATGTTTTGGCATACTCTTATGATGATCTAAAGTCACTCAGGCTTGAGGAAATTCACCATGAAATTCCTCTCAAGAATGATTCGGTGCCTTACTAGAAAAAATCTTGATAGTATAATCCAAAGATGTCAGGTACTATTCAGTCTGAGATATAAAAAATGCTGAATGCTAGGATAATTTTCCTAATCCATCATTTCACATGGATTTCTAACATAGTCCCTGTGAGGAAGAAGAATGGAAAAATTTGCATCTGTGTGGATTTCAGGAATCTGAATCAGTCATCTTTAAAGGATAACTATCCTTTGTCCATCATGGATCAAGTGCTCCAGATAGTGATCGGCTCAAAGATGTTATCAATGCTAGACAACTTCTCAAGATATAATCAAGTTGAAGTTGGTGAAGTAGACCAGCACAAGATGGCCTTCACCACACCTTGGGGCACCTTTGCTTATCGAAGAATGCCATTTTACTTGATAAATGCTAGTGCCACCTTTCAAAGAGCAATGGACCTTGCTTTCAAGGATGAGATGGGTAAGTTCATTATAGTTTATCTTGATGACTTGACCATTTTTTCTAAGCATCGTTCAGATCATATATGCCACTTACAATAAGTGCTAGAGCGTTTCCACCAAAATGACATTTTCTTGAACCCTCAAGAAGTCAATTTTTGGAGTAACAGAGGGGAAACTTCTCAAAAACATTGTGTCTAAAAGAGGTATACAGATTGACTCAGATAGACTCAAGTCTATCCAAGAGCTTACCTTGCCTACAAGTAAGACTGCTGTTCACTCTTTCTTCAGAAAGGTGAATTTCTTACAAAGGTTCATCCTTGAGTTTGCTGAGAAGACTCGACACATTATGAACATGATGAAAGAAAAGGCCACCTTTAGTTGGACTGAAGAAGGCAAGTCAACATTTGAGGATATCAAGACTGCCATTGCCCATGCCCCAATTTTGGTTTATCCAAAATACAACAAAGAGTTCATCATATACAGTTATGCTTCTGAACACACACTTTCATCAATTTTGGTTCAATAGAATAAAGAAGGTATGGAATCTCCTATTTCTTGCATGAGATACCCTCTCAAAGCTCATGAGCTAAAGTACTCAAACATGGAGAAGCATGCTTATGTAGTGATGAAGGCAGTCAAGCATTTCTACTTCTACATCTTGAATTCTCACACTACTACCTTGGTTCTTGATACCACGGTCACATCCATACTAACTCAGTAGGAGTTTGGGATGAAAAGAGGCAATTGGATTTCAAAGATCCAAGAGTTTGATCTAGTCATCAAGCCAACAAAGTTGGTACGGGGAAAAGGCCTATGCCAATTAATTGTTGATAACAATCCAAAAGAAATAGAGCATGAAGAAACAGAGGTGAAAGACACACCGACAATCCTCTTTGTCTCCACCACGAATGAGTGGTACTTAGGTATTGCTCATTTTCTTACTTATGGTGAGTGTCCTGCTCACCTATCTTACAAAGAAAGGAGGAGTATCAAGTTGAAAGCTACCAATTTTGTCCTTTGGGATAATGGCCTGTACAAGAGGAGCCTTGATGGAGTGTTCCTTCACTATGTTGACAAAGAGCAGCAAAGCCAACTTTTGAAATCCTTCTACAATCTAGCCTGTGGAGGATATATTTTTGCTCCTGTGACTGCCCATAAGATTCTATGAGCTAGGTATTACTGGCTAACTCTTTTCCAAGATGCATATAAGTGGGTAAGAAAATGTGAACTATGCCAACAGTTTGTTGGGAGACCCAAGTTAGCTTCCCTACCTCTCAAGCCAGTGGTCATAGAGGAACCATTCCAGCAATGGGGAATTGATTTTATTAGAGTTGTAAACCCATCTTCAAGTGTTGGACATGATTATGTCCTTATAGCAACTGACTACTTCACCAAATAGGTGGAAGCTATCCCAACCAAACATGCTACTTCAGAAGTAGTGTGCAATTTCCTCAAGGAAAATATCATTTCTAGGTTTGGGGTTTCAACCAAGATTGTCATAGACAACGTAGCTTGTTTCACTTCTCAAGAGATTACTCAATTATATTTTTACTATGGGATCACCCTCTCCCACTCTTTCGATTACTTTCCATAAGGGAATGGACAAGCTGAATCAAGTAACAAGAACCTGATGACTATCATCAAGAAGCTGGTGGATGACAACCAGAAGACATGGCATAAAACATTGATTGATGCTTTGTGGATAGATAGGATTACACCAAAAAGGGCAATTGGTATGTCTCCTTTTCAACTTCTTTATGGTATCAATGCAAAGATACCAATCACCCTAGAATTACCAGCATTGAAATTGGCTAAAGCAATTGAAGATCAGACATATGAAAGCCCCTTTGATAAGAGAATCATGTGCTTGACTAAGTTGGATGAGTAGAGAACTATGGTGGTGGATCGAATTGCTACCCATCAAAGTCTGGTGAAGAAGCTCTTCGACAAGAAAGCAAAAACTCATGATTTCTAGGTTAGAGATCAAGTCCTATTGTGGGACAAGAGAAGAGAACCAAAGGGGATGCATGAGAATTTTGACTCCATTTGGAGAGGTCCATTTATTATTCATCAGCTCAATGGTGAGAATAGCTTCTTATTGAAATATCAAGATGACATGCTCTTCTCTCTACCTTATAATGGGCAGCATCTGAAGCACTTCAATCCATGAAGTATCATATAAGATGAGCTTGTACATATGTATATTTTTATAGTCTTTAGTTCTATTTTTGTGCTTTCATTTTTTTTTTTTCACTTTCTTTTTGGATAGCATGACTCCATATCCCAATGGCATACTTCAAAGCACTAGAGTTTATGGTTTCTACTCCCCTTAGCTATTCTAACTGAAGGAAGTTCCCCAACTGGATCTAGTTGTTGTCCTCTAAAAATATCACTTATTTTTGGGACAACATTTAAACTATTCTGGTCTAACAGACTAAAATCATCTCTCCCCTTCTCAAAAATTGTTCTAGACATTCAATTTCTTCATTATTCAAGCTTTCTTAGATATCTATGGACTCTACAGGCTTAAATCTATGGACTCTGCAGGCCTGAATCTATGGACTCTGCAAGCTTAAATCTATGGACTTAGTTTTATGGACTTCATAGGAAGGAATCTATGGACTCATTTCTATAGACTTTGCCATTTCTATAGACTCATTTCTATGAACTCCATAGGCTTAAATCTACAGATATGTTTCTATGGACTCAAGATGCTTGAAATCAGCAGGTTCAACAGGTTTAAAGGCTTCTACAGGCTAGTTCAATCAAAAGAAAAAGTTTCTAACACTTAGTCATTTTTAGGATTGGTTCAATGCCTTGGTTCAACCAGAAGAGTTCATCAACAAGATTTTATGCAGCGTTTGAACCATTAAACTATTGAACCTTGAACCATTTTGGTTCAATGAGTTTAATGGGTTTAAAGGTTCAACATCATCAGTAAGAGTCAAGCACATTTGTCAAGGTTCAAATTTTAACCACTTCAAGGTTCAATGGCTTCAAAACACTTATCAAAGAGAAAAAAGCTTGAACCATTGAACCACTTTAGTTCAAAGGTTCAATGGGTTTAATGGTTTAATAGGTTCAACAAGTTTAACGGCCATATGGTTCAACATGTTTGGTTCAAGAGATAAAAAAATACTTAGTCAAATAAATAGATTGAACTGATTGAACCATTGAACCGTTGAACCAAATTTGGTTCAATCGGTCAGTTCAATCGATAGGTTCAAGGGGCTGCCCTAAAGCCAAAGGAAAAAGTGCCCTTGCAGAGGGAAGTGAATCAAGCCAAGTGCCCTTGTGGAGGGTAGTGAACCAATTTGAGTGCCCTTGTGGAGGGAAATGAGAAAAAGTAGATAGATAATTCCTTTAGAAAAGTGAACCAAAGACAAACAACCCTTGTGAAGGGCAAGCGAGGAGCAGATGGACTGTTGCAAAAGTTCAAAGGATATTTATGGGCTTAAACAATCCTTGCGGAGGGTACAATTCTCTTTCAGGAAAATAACATGGAAAATCAACTAAGGCAAAATGATTAAGGCATTTACTTCAGACAAAATGTCTGAAGGAATTCCTTCAGACTTTTATCCAAAGAAATAAGCCTGAAGCTAAGACAAAAGCCCACTGAAAGAAAGCCCGATGGAAAGTAGAGGCAAAGTGAAGGAAGACTTCCTTCAGATAAATTATCTAAAAGAATTACTTTAGACTTTTTGTCTGAAGGAAAAGTCCATCGAAAAAAGAAAAACCCGCCAAGGAAATAAAAGCCTGAAGGCCACCCGAAAGATCTTGAAGGGTAGGTACCCTTGCGGGAGGCTCTTACCAAGGAAAGTGGATCATTTCTCAAGACCCCAAAAGGCAAGTTCCCTCTGGGAAAGATAAAACATAAAGTTATAGTGGAATACACCATGTGTCCCTCATAAAGTTGTAGTAGAAGCCACCATGTGTCCCTTATAAAATTGCAGTGGAAGCTGCCAAGTGTCATCTTCTGAGACACAATTTCTAATAAGTTTAAAAGTTGTAGAACATGCCACATGTTCTGTTATAACTCAATGGGAGTCACCACATGTCAACATCCATAAGTTCTTCCTTTTATTTCATAAAGACTGTGGTGGGCCCCGGGTGAGGTGCTAAGGTCAAGCGAAGTGTGACAAGTGTCTACGTTTGCATGGATCCAAAAGAGTCTTGAATGTTTCTATAATGCTCCTATAAGCTTAGTGGTGCTGCCACATATCCTCACCTATTTCACAATGGAACGTGCCACATGTCACTTGTTGAGAGTAGTGGAAATCAGCCAAAGCAAATAAGAAAGAAACGAAGGAATTGCTAAGGAGGATGACGGGCCCATAGCCATCAAATTCAGGGAAACCAAGTAGTTGTTGGATTTCAAATGATGATGGACCCAAAGACATCAAATTTGCAGCAATGAAATAACTATTGGTCCTTACAAACTTAAGTAAAGACCCTGTGAACAATTTTAGCGACTGGCCAAAGAGATAGCCAGAGAGCTCAGATCGCACAAAAAAGGGCAAAATATAGCCAGGAAAGGGGGAACAATGAAGAAAGACCAGAAATATCCATGCATGGGATATGTTTATAGAAGGTAGAGAAATCCACTAGGTGGACATTGAAGAGTGTAAATATTCAATGGCACGGCCTATTTTTCTGCATTGAGTAGAGCGAATAGTTGTGCACACATAAGGAAACACATCAAGTAACCCATATTAAAAATTGATGCTCGATTCTAGCATAGCCCATGGATAGAATTTAAAATGCATTAAAGGCATTGAATGCATCATAATCTATTTCTATGAAACAAAGTGCCCAAGTCTTTCTTAGAGCACTATATATATTGGACTCTCTTATTGTTTTAGGAGATCTCTCTCTGTTATCAGAAACAAAACTCTGCCTAAATTGAAAGACATTACTGAGACTTTGAGCTTAGATTGTTGATCATATTTCATTATTTGAATAAGAAAACAAGTGAATTTTTAGAATTTGTACCGGAATAGCTTGGTTGTTGGGGAAATTATTCTTATGTCTATTTCCTTAATACATTTTTTGTCTATTTAATTGAATAAGCAGAATTAGTGAAAATAATCAAAAAGGTGTCCTGAAGCCAACTATGGAGAGACTTTGTGCCCCCACAATTGACTTTAGTGTGTTTTCTTTTTATTCTTGTGTAAAGGATCTTGGGACAACTTTGTGCCCTCATTATCCTTCGTATTTCACTCTTTGGCAGTTGAGGTGGAGACTTTGTGCTACATTTCATCCTGTTGTGTTACTACGTTACTTGTCACCACCTAAAAGGTTCCTTTTGTCTACTGAACAACACTTCTAAAAGAAGAGGAGTGTCTTATATCATTTCATCAAGATTTCTCCTTTGATTTTTGAACATCATCTCTAAAAAAAGAGAGATGGATGGTTTATCCTACCCTTGAGTGTTATTTTCTACTTATATATATAGTATATACCTCCTGCATATTTACAGGGAACCTCCCCTTGATGAGAGGATAGATTTGTCTCCTTTTTATGTAGTAAACCTACACATCTGGCTGACCAATTTCCCTATGTTGTGGTTGAAGAGACCTATTTTGCTCATCATTTAGCTGATTGACAAAATATTCACCCAATAAACTTAATGCCCATTTGGGTGCATCTTCTTAGTCTCCAAATTTAACTTTGGGAGGAAGAGCTCTTCATCATCATAGTTAAGACATTTGTATATTTTATTGCCTTTGATTCAATAATAAAATCTATATATAGAATGGTACATGCTCATTTATGTATAAAAACCTTTGTAAATTATGAACTTTCTTCATCAATTTTTCTTCATACCCCTTTGGGGGTCTGTAACTAGAAAATAGAGTTTGAAAAGTCAATTATTCTTTGTTAAAAATATCATAAATTGGTACATTCATCAAATGTTTTCCCCATAGTTCTTCAACATAAATTGGCTCAGCTCAAACCTTCCTGGCATAAAAAAGGAGTATTATTCAAAGAAGTAGAAAAGCTTCTAAATCTAGAATTTACTACAAATCAGGAGAAGAAAAAAGTTAAATCAGGACTTACAGAAGAAGAAATTTCTTTCAAAGAGGTGGTTTAGGAATAAGGTAAGTAGGATGAAGTATAAAATAAAAATCATATAGAGGTAATTGACACAAAAGAACCAAATTAGTTGAATAGCTCAAATATTAATTGGTTGTTGATCATTCAGGAGATTAATTTAATAGTCTCAAATATTTAAAATAGGGTGGAGGCATTGTTAACTCAAGATTTTCAAAAATCTCCAAATCAATTTGATATCCTATCATAACTACAATAAAACCAAGAAATTTTTTAGAATGATAATGAATCAAGCAAGAAGATTTTAGGGGAAAATCAAAGATTAGAATTTTTAAATTGACCAGTAATTTCTTCCCCAAAATATTCTCAAGAGGGGGATGGTAGATTCAAAAAAGATAACTTCAACCCCAAAACACATCATATAAACCAATTTCTCTTCATCTATCACTAGAAGAGGGAGCAAAGGTCCTACTTTGTGTATGCCTCCTAAAGTTGGGAAATCTTCCAAAAGAGAAATTTTCAAAAAGATCACAGAAGTGGAAATTGCAAATGGAACTCAATCCACTTTTGTGTTCAAGGGAGGCAACCCTTCGCCTTTTAGTTAATTATGTTGATATATTCTTGTAATATTAGAGGAATGTAAAGTTACTCAAAATGAAAATTATTTAGATACTTTATTAGAAGTCACAAACCTTCTATTTTGGCAATTCAAGAATCTAAAATTGAAGAAGAAATCTTTAAGAATCATAAAAATGCATATTGGAGGGATGTTGGAGCTATTTGTTCTAATTCAAAGGGTGCATTAGGGGGTCTTATTAATTTTTGGGATAGTAATATTTTGGTTGGGGAGCCTTTTTTTAAATCATCTAATCACTTAGAAAAAAATTCACAGATCCAGTAGATTGTAGGTAATGGATTTTTTCTAACATTTATGCACCTAATCAATTATTGCTCGTAGAAAAGTATGGGATGATTGAAGATACTTTAGAAATACTTGTAAGGATTTATCTTGGATTATGGATGCATATTTCAACTCTCCCTTTTATCCAAGAGATAAAAAGGAGGAAATAAAATTGTTTCAAATAGTATGGAGGATTTTTATTCTCTCATTGTAGATATTGGTTTACTAGATGTGGAATTAAAAGGTTCTAAATTCACTTCGATTAATAGGAGATTGTGATAAAATATAATTCAATGTAGACAAGATATATTTCTCATTTATATGGATTGGTTGGCTCATAAGGATTTCATGCTAAAGTCTCTACCTTGTGTAGGCTTAGATCATAACCCATTGGAGTTAAATATTGTATAAAATTTTGTTAAAGAAAATATATATCCATTTAGAATGTATCATATGTGGTTTAACGATCCATATATTCATGACAGAGTAATGGAGTGGTGGTCCCCAAGTGTGAATGGCATGACCATGTAATGGTTGGCTGAAAATATTAAGAATGTTAAGATAAAAATAAATGGAATAAACATGTATTTAGAAATGTTCTTACTCATAGAAAACTCTAAAATCTACAATTTCTATGTTTGAGTCTAAAATAGTAAGTAATGGGTATGATATAGACAATTATAATAAAGAAAAATAGTTATTTTGTGAATATCATATAATTATTGTGAGGGAGGAGAATCTATGAAGACAAAAATCAAGAAATATTTGGCTTAAGAAGGGGGATAGGAACACACATTTTTTTCATTTATCCACTTTGAAACATAGAGCTCATAATTCAATAAAGGAAATAACAAATAGAGAAGGAAAAATCATGTCCGATAAAGATCTCATTAACCAAAAGAGTGTAAGTTTATTCAAAAAAACGTTTAATAATGACTTTAAAAGAAATGTCAGATTTGAACAAGATTTTTTTCATGTTACCAAAATTGGCAACCCTGGAAGATAATTCAAATCTTATTGCAATCTCATCTAATGAAGGTCTTAAATTTTTCATTTCCAAAATAAACCTGAATAAAGCTCCAAGCCCAAATGGATTTCTAATAGCCTTTTTTTAGAAGTTCTAGGATATCATTGGAGATGATGTGGTAGATGTAGTTAATGAATTTATCAATTATTCTTAGATGTCAAAATTATTTAATCACACTTTCCTTGTCTTGATTCCTAAGTAGGAAGGAGTTTTTATTTTTATTTTATTTATGCCCAATTAGCTTGTGTAATTCCATTTTTAAGATCATGACTAAGTTATTTTCTTTAATATTGTTGACCAATTTTTGACCCTACAGGTCAAAATTGGGCACCCCTATATGAAAATTTGGCCTTTAGATATTTTAGAGGTAAATATCATGTCATAGAGTGATCTCAAGTTTATTCAACATAATATGAATGTTATTAGCTTTGATCAGTTGGTTGTCTAGGCTCTTTCATTCTTTGAGTTGTTATAAGAGGTTTGAACATAATTTAAAAGAGCATTTTCAAAGCACCAGATCTTGCACATGCAATAGTTATAGAGTAAAATAATCATGTAGGTTTGTTCATCTTGGTTCAAATTTGCTATGTACTAAATCTAAATTCCTTTGTCAAAGCATAAGAAAAGTTGTTTAGGTTCAAAGACTGGCTTCAAAAACATTTATGGACTTAATCATTCGAGCTTGGTTGTCTAGGTTACACCTTTTGGCTAATTCCATTATGTAGAATTCCTTTGAAGGAGGTGTTACACTAAAAACCCATGGTAAAGTACAAGGTTTATTTCTTTTGACAAAATATGTTTTGAGCTTTTTTTTCAAGTGTTGGCAATTGTCTCAGACATTTTATCCAAAATAATTTCCTTGAAGGTTATCTTTTCAATCTAAGGGTTAGATTTCTTTCAAGAAAATTGTTCGTACAATCTTTCTAAAGGGATTATTTCAAATATTTTATCCAAAATAATTTTTCCAATAGGAAATGGTCCACTTCAATCTTTTCGAAGGGCATTTCAATCTTTTTGAATGGTCCTTTGCAAATTTTTTGAAGGGAACTTCAATCTTTTCGAATAGTCCTTTACAAAGTTTCTGAAGGGTATTTTTTGAGCAAAGTGTCCTTCCCAGATGGTCTATTTCAAAAAATCTGAAGGGTCATCTAATAGTCTAAAGGAATTAATGCAAAAAAAGGGGTCAAAGGAATTGTTTCAGGAAAAAATTCCAAAGGAAAAGAACTGATACAAAAGCCTAAGGAGAATAAGCAGAGACAAGTACCCTTAAACTAAGCACCCCAAACATTTCCTTGAAATATATCTAGTAAGCAAAAGTGTCCCATGTAGAGGTCTCAAAAGGGCACTTTCCATGATTTGAAGGGCACTTTATATGATTTGGAGTGCATTTTCCATGATTTAAAGGGCACTTTCCATGTTTGAAGATCATTTTCCAAAACTAAAGGGTACCTTTTTGGAAAGTGACTAAAGGAATAGTCAAAGAGCACTTGGTAAAAGTGCCGAAGACCTTATCCACATAAAAATTATCTATAGAAATTGTCAAAAGCAAAAATCCCAAATGAATTCTTTTGGTAAATGTGCCAAAACAAAGTGACCTTGGGAAAAAGTGTCTGAGGAAAATATCTTGAATGAATAAGAATGGTGATGGCCCCATAAACATCAATTTCAATTTTCAATAAATATCCATTGGATTCAAAAAGCTTGGCAAGAACCTGAGGGTAAATGTGGAGGTAACAAATGGTATAATCTCAAGCATCTAGTGCACAAACAAAGTAAGTAAAATATAGGCAGGTTGATAGTTCGAGTTGTTGTTGATAGCTAACCAATCAAGGGGCTTCCATGATATTGAAAAACATAGGTGTCCAGAGGATGGATAGTAGTTAGGAGGATCATTATCTAACTTTCATCATGAGTTCTACTTCCCTTAGCAATGCAATGTGTCATCTCCCCTATTTTTAGTTTCAAACACTCATGGATGATCTTTGATAGAAGTAGTTTCCTGTGCCAATTCTGAAGATTTTATGCCACTTTTCACCATTCTTATTACTTGTTTCAGATAAGTAGACCTCTTGACTTAGCATGACTCACCTCAACCCTCTTTCACATGCAGTTGTAACTAATATCCTCAAGGTGACACATGTTCAAGTGACCTTTGGACTTCCTTTGCTTGATTTATCTCTCAAAGCTATATATATGCATTATTTCAGCTCTTTTTAGTAGCCTCTGCCTGTTATTAAGAAAACTCTAGCTAGATTTGTACTTGAAAAGAATCTTAAAGAAATAATATAGGTTATTTTACCACTCACATGCTATAATATTGAGTATTAGTTTAAATCTTGTTATTCTTGTTTAGTGAGAGGCCATCTTTCCTAACATTCCATCTTCGATTACCTACCAAATGTGTAGAAAGAGTGTTGTTGTAGATACTTGTTAGTATTCGTTTCTTAGTGTATATATGTTTTAGAAGTTTTATATGATTGTATTCCTTCTTGGAATCATCTGTTGACCTCTTAAATTTTTAATGCCTTCTTGAATCTAGCATGTGAAATGTTGATGTGACAATGCACAAGGAGTTGTGAGATTTGTGTGAGAGAAACTTTGTTAGTATTTAAATAGAATATTTTTAGTCAAATAGGAGAAGGTAAATATTGGTGCATCACCTTTTTTATTTCTTAATTATTTTACTAAACCCTTTTCATAAATGAATTGATAGGTTATAGAGAGCTTTAAAGGTGCATCAAGGGGAGCTAGCCCCTTATCTAGAGATTCATCTCAATGAAATTGTCACCCACAGCAAGAGGGATGAATCCATTATGCCACTTAGATGAGGAGAGATGAGAATCTCCTCAAGGGTGCAAATCCAAGTGTCAAAATTTTTTGGCATGCCCAATAGGACCTCCAAGTCCTAAAATATTATTCAAGGTTGGTGTTGGTCTTGGCTTAGTGAAGTTGAAAGAAACATCTACATTCAATACCTAGTGACTCCATTAAATAATTCAAGTCTTCGATTGATGATCAGTCCTTCTTTCCATGCCAAAGGTAACCACTAGGTTTACTATTAAAGGTGTCCCTTTTGGATTTATGCAACTACCTCCATATTCCACCAAAAAGTTTAGGTTTGTCAACACTCATCCTTACAAAAGAGATTTTGTGTTTAAAGCTTCTAAGTTTGTTTTACATTCCATTCCTAACATCCATAGTGATCATTCCAAGATGTCTAGAAGATAACCTTTTATGCCTTTCACTGGGGAATCTCCCTTACATCTTGCCCAATATGATCAAACTCCAAGAGCATCCCTCAAAAGTGTCCCATATTTTAGTGGGGATGGTCATATTACTACCATTGAGAACATTAAGAATATAGAAAACTTTTGTAATATCCATAAATTCACCTAAGAAAATGTAGATATTAGGTTGTTGGCCTTGTATTTTAAAGTAAAAGTTTTGGATTGGTATGGTACCCTACCTATAAATTCTATTAGCTCATGAGATGAGTTGGGGAATCTATTGAGTAATAGGTTTAGAGAAAAGAGTGGTCACCTATCTCTAGTTGAGTAATTGACCACAATCAAGAGGGAACCACATGAACTCATGCAAGACTTTAATACTAGGTTCCAAAAAACATGGGATAGGATTCCAGCTCTTATGAGGCCTACACCAAACTATGCATTTTTATATTACTTAAAGGCATTAAACAGTGATGTTACCATGATGATTCAATCTATGGGGGGCAATATACTCACTGATGCCTATGAGATAGCTATAAATGGAGAAAATTTTCTTTTCCAAGCAAGTAAGATATCTCCTAGATCCCCAATGCCTGTGTTCCCTGATTTACAATCTCCTAATCAAGTTGCATTGCCTACATTATCCCCTTTTCCTAGTCATGACAAATCTGATATAGTTCCTTCTAATGAAATCCATGAGGTAAAAAGTTTGTTGAAAATTTTTACCAATGAATTGGTTTCCCTCAAGAGGTAACAAGCTCAATGTTAATGACCATATCAGCCTCATTACCAGTTTAGACAAACCAATAGACCTCTCTTTCAAAACAATGTGTGTGGACAAGGTCAAATCACCCAAGCTACACCTTATCAAAGGTATAATACAAATTATTCCTCATCCTCCAAAGCCTTTTTTACCACCCAAATAAATCTTGTTCAATAACAACCATGCTACCCTTCTTTTGAGCAAAGTCAAGAACAAGTTGTTTATGCAAATGAGATGCATAGCCAAACCATAATAATGCAAGGAAATCAAGTACCACAAGTTCCAAGTTATAATATTTAAATGTAATATTGGATGGAAGGTGGTAAATTCCAATCTAATTCTAATCTCATTAGCCACTTGGAGGGAGATTTTTGTGCCATTAATTACTTGGCAAATTTAAACAACATCAATGCTAGTGTGGCTACTAACACTAGATCAAAGAAGAGGGTTGTGGATGAAGTTCAAGAACCAATCAAGGACCTATTTTGACCCCTAAATCATCTCATATGGTAATTGGATATAATACATCTCCTAAATTTCAAGAAAATTATAGGATTCCAAACTTTAGGCCAGCTCCTACACAAGTTACTTCACAAGGTCTTGGTGTTCCTAAAGATTTGCCTAAAGTGAAAAATCCTCATATCAATGTGGTGGCCCAGATGAAGAATATTTAGATAAATATCTAATTATGGGAATCCTTGAAAATTATAAGGTAGAAATATATACTTCAAAAGTAACTACATGAATTGGGTAAGCAAGCTAGCCCACCTAGACATGATAATGTGGTCTTAGTGAATGGAACCCAATCAATTGATGGTCAAGTAAATAAAAATGAAAAGACTCCTCCATTTTATCTCTCTCTAATCATTGTTTATTTCTTGGTACATAATTTCATTATAGATAGTGGGGATATCACTTTAGTTATGCCTAAATGTATAGCTAATAAACTAGGCTTAAAGTATGAGCCAATGACTAAGGGAGTCTTACAATTAGATGGATCACCAGCCAAGAGTTTGGGGATAGTAAAAAATATGAATTTAATACTTAATTATTTTCCTAATTTTAATATTCCTCATGATGTTGTTGATGGTAAATTTACCCCCATACTTTTCCCTTTGCTTGTCAAGAGATTTTATAGCTAAAATAGGTGGGTACTTGGTAGCTAATTGGTCCTACATGGTGTTTAGAACAAAGTATGACACTAACGTGAAGATTGAATCTAAACCTATTCAAAAATATCACTTGGAACCATACTCACCTAAGGTGTAAAATTTCAACTATGCCATCATTGATGAAAAGGAGCTTCACATTGACCAATCTCCATCATCTTCCTTTGAGGGAGTTTCTAATTTATTCCTAGACGAGTGGGGAAATAAACACTATGAATATGATACTTACAAGTTTATTGAGGAATAGAGTATTGGGGTATATTATATGCATGATAATGACTCTTTCATGCCTAATTATATGAATTCTATAAATGTGAATGACTTGTGGCAGCTCTTCTTTGATGGGTCTAGAAGCAAGATTAGGGCAGGTGGTGGAGTAATGTTGGTTTCACCTTCAAAGGAAAGGTATTTTTCAACCATTAATTTCCAATTATCTTAAAATTTAAATGTATAAGAATATTTATCCCTTATTCATGGTGTTTAATGGGCTAATAAGAGAGGTTTCAAAGAATTTTAAGTGTTTGGTGATAGTGAACTTGTTGTCAATCAAGTTAGAGGGCAAAATTTGACAAAAAACTCTTTGCTTAAGTCCTATAAGCATAGAGTGTGGGATATTATGGAAGATTTAAAAGCCTTAAACATCTCTTCTATTTCAAGAGTATATAACAAGAATTTAATAGGTTGGCAGAAATTGGAGCTTAATTTGATGTTTCAAAAGGGATAAAAGAAGACAAGAACCAACCTCATCTAAAAGTGATTGTAAGGCCTTCCATACCAGATAATGTCACTAATTGGAAGGTGTTTGATAGTGATTATAAAATATAAATTTTTCTACAATAAGAAGCTAATTTTTATTCCAATAATTAATCTAAACTACAACAACAATATGGAGGGTAGATTGTGTAATTAAAGTCTAACAAAGTCCCCAAAGGCCTAGTCATTCTTGAGAGCATATTCATTGATGATGACTAGCTAAAGAAAGAGAAGATAAGCATATTTACCAAGTATGAAAACTATGAAAAGGTTTATATATTCAGAGATAAATTTCTTTCACTTGTAAAGTTATGCACTAGCAAAGAGAAGCATACTTTCATTGAGTTATGCAAAGAATTTTCTTATGTCTTTGCATGAGAGTATAGTGATTTAAAAGTTTTTGATCCGAATATAGCTTAGAATACTATATATTTAGATGAGAATGATAATCCTATTATGAAAATTCAAATTAAAATCAATCCCAATATTGATCCTCTCATGAGGAAATAATTCACCAAACTGATTGAGTACAAAATCATCTTTCCCATTAAGCATTCATCTTGCTTGGCAAAACCAGTTCCTATTAGGAAAAAGAATGGAGATATAAGGTTGTGTGTTGATTTTAGGGACTTGAATAGAGTGTATTTGAAGGATAATTACTCACTCCCTTCCATGGAACAAATCTTTCAAGTTGTGGCTGGTAGTGAAAGATTTTCTCTCCTTGATGGGTATTCTGGGTGTAATCAAATTTTGGTGAAGGAAAGTGACCAAAATAAGACAACCTTTACTAATAAATGGGGTACATATGCTTATATTAAAATTAATTTTGGGTTTTATAATTCTAGAGATACTTTTAAATGTCCAATATATATGGTTTTTCAAGGATTAATCAATGACTATGTATATCTTGATGACATGACAATTTTCTCCAAGGAAGTAAAAGATCATTTGAATCACCTAAGGTAGATTTTTAAGAGGTGTAGAGAGTTTGGGATCTCTATAAACTTAAATAAGTGTGTGTGTTTTTTTTTCATGAATTCAAACTCTTAGGTCACATTATTTCCAAGAAAGTTATGTCTATTAATCCTGAAAGGGTAAGTGCCATCTTGGCATTGTCTTTGCCTAAACATAAGAAAGGTTTGCAAAGTTTTGTGGAAAGATAAATTTCATAAGGAGATTCATCCATGATTTTTATAACTTGGTCAAGCCCTTGAACTCCATGATAAGTAAATATGAAGTATTTACTTGGACAAGAAGGAGGAAAGAAAGTTTTGAGAAGATCAATAAAACCATTGCCCAAGCTCTTACCCTTGCAAGTCTTAACTTCTCCAAAGATTTCAACCTGTATACTTTTTGGGAATGAAGAGGTAATATCTATAATGCTTACCTAAGCTAATGATGAGAATTTTGAATAACCTATTGGCTTATTTAGTCAAGGTTTAGAAGGATATGAGGTAAGATACACATATGTTGAGAAACAAGTAATTTCAGTCATAAGGAGTTTAAAGAAGTTTAGGCATATGTTGTCTAAAAAAAGATTCACATTTTTATGCCTCATACTAGTGTGAAAAACTTTATATTAAGCATATATTTGAATGAAAATAGGGTAGGTTGGATCACAAAGGTGATGGAATATGATGTGGATATCAAGACAACAAAGTTAGTGAAAGGAAAAGGGTTGTGTGAGCATCTTGATTCAGACTTGAAAGAGAAAAAATAAGTTTTTTTGGTACTTCATGATGAATTTATGATAGCTACACCTTCATCCATGAGAAGTTGGACACAATACATGATCCATTTCCTTCAAACTAGTGAGTGTCTACAAGGTCTTAATACGGCTAAAAGAAGGTACTTTAGGTTGTAATCCATTCCTTATGTACTTGTTGATGGAGTGATATTTAGAAAGGAATTTTTAGGTGTCTTGATTTGGATCAGGTTGACAAAGTATTATTTGAATTCCATATGGACTAGCTAGTGGTCACTTTGCTCCAAGAACCACAACTGCTAAGATTATGAGGGCTGGTTACTTTTGGCCTAGTTTATTTAAGGACACTCATGCTTAGGTAAGTAAATGCCAAATGTGTGTTATTGTTGATGGAAAATAAAAGCTATTTGTCTTTCCTCTTTATCCAATCTAGGTTGAGCAACCCTTCATGTAATGGGGTTTGGATTTCATAGGCCTAATCAATCCACCTTCTGGTGTTGGTCATAAGTGGGTGCTGATAGCCACTGATTATTTTATGAGATGGGCAGAGGCTATATCTCTTAAGGAGGAAAATGAAAACTTAGTCTTGGAATTTTATGAAGGTATAATAATAAGACTTGAATCCCCTTAAATAATAATATCAGACAATGCATTAGATATTCTAGGAGTAAGGATAAGTGAATGGGATTTAAAGCATGGTATCTATCTCATAACCTCCTCCAACTAATTTCCCCAAGGGAAAGGACTAGCTAAGTCCATAAAAAAAACTTAATCAAGATCATTAAGAGGACAATAGAGGAAAATCAAAGGACTTGGCATACCAAGTTAAAGATAGCCCTTTGGGCTGATAAGATTACACCAAAGAGAGCAATTAGAAACTCACCCTATACACTTGTCTATGGAAGGGAAGCTAGACTTCCTATCTCACTTATGTTACCATCTTTAGGTCTTACTTATCAGCTATAATTGATGGAGAATGAAAGCATGGAAGTTATATTATGTGAGTTGATGGAGCTTGAGGAGACAAGATATCAAGCTATATACGCCATGACTACTCACCAACAACACACAAAGAAATATTTTTATAAGAGATCCATGTTGAAGAGTTTCAAGGAGGGAAATATTATTTTAAAATGGGATGAAGATAGGGCCAAGATGGGAGGACACACAAAGTTTGATGTTTTGTGGAGTGGCCCAAATGTGATCACATAATGCAAACAACATAATGCCTTCTAACTCTCAAAGTTGGATGGAGAGGATATCCATATCCCAATCAATGGGATATATATAAAACATTGTTGCTAAGGTTTATCCTCTTCCCTTGTACATAGTTTCTTATTTTCCTTGTCTTCCCTAAGTGCTTATGTACATGTGTGAGTTGTCTTGTGTCTTGCTTTACGTTGTGTCTTGTTTTGTTTTATTTTTGTTGTGTCTTGTGTCTTGTGGCATGGGTTTTCATTTTGGTTTGGTGTGTCTTTCAGGGTCATTTTTTGTGTCTTTAGATGACTCCATGGCCAATGGACTATTTAGGCTACCAGTCTGGTTCATATAGTAGGCATACTAGCCCTACAAGACACTATTTTATTGATCAATTTTTGACCCTACAAGTCAAAATTGGGCACCCCTATATGAAATTTGGCCTTTAGATCTTTTAGCAGTGAATATCATGTCATATAGTGATCTCAAGTTTATTTAACATAATATGAATTCTATTAGCTTTGATAAGTTTGTTGTCTAGGCCCTTTCATTTTCTTTGAGTCATTCTAAGAGGTTTGAGTAGAGTTTAAAAGAGTATTTCCAAAGTGTTAGATCTTGCACATGAAATAGTTGTAGAGGAAGATAATCATGTGGGTTTATTCATCTTGGTTCAAATTTTTTGTGTACTAAATCCAAGGTCCTTCACTGAAGAACAAGCAAAGTTGTTCAGGTTCAAAGACTGGCTTCAAAAACATTTTTGGACTTAGTCATTCGAGCTTAACCATCTAGGTTACACCTTTTGGATAAGTCCAATATGTAGAATTCCTTTAGACGAGGTGTTCCACTCAAAACCTATGATAAAGTATAAATCTTCTTTATTTTGTCAAAATATGTTTTGGGCTTTTTGTTCAAGTGTCAGGAATTGTCTCAGACATTTTGTTTGAAACACTTGTCTCAGATAAGGGTTAGATTTCTTTTAGGAAAATTTTCCACACAATCTTTCCAAAAGGATTGTTTCAAAAAATTTGTCCAAAACAATTTTCCTAAAAAGATGCTTCTCTAGGAAATGGTCCACTTCAATCTTTCTGAAGGGATCAATTACAAATTTTTTAAAGGGCACTTCAATCTTTCCAAATGGTCCTTTGCAAAGTTTTTGAAGGGCACTTCAATCTTTCTGAATGGTCCTTTGTAAAGTTTCCAAAGGGTATTTTTTAGGCAAAGTGTCCTTCCTAGACTGTCCATTTTAGAAAAGTCGAAGGGTCATCCAATAGTCTAAAGGAATTAATGTAGAAAAAGGGGCTGAAGGAATTGTCTCAAGAAAAAATCCCAAAGGAAAAATCCTGATAGAAAGAGGATTGATATAAAATTATGAGGGGAATAGGCAGAGACAAGTACCCTTAAACCAAGTACCCCAAACCTTCCCCAAAATGTATTTGGCAAGCAAAAGTGTCCCATGCAAAGGTCCTAAAAGAGCACTTTACATGATTCTTAGGGTACTTTCCATGATTTAGATGGCACTTTCTGTGATTCAAAGGGCACTTTCCATGATTTAGAGGGCACTTTCCATGTTCGAAGAGCAGTTTCCAAAGTTGAAGGGTACCTTTTTGGAAAGTGACTGAAGGAATAGTCAAAGAGCACTTGGAAAAAGTCCCAAAGACCTTGTCCATGGGAAAATTATCTACAAAAATTGTCAAAAGCAAAAAACCCAAATGAATTGTTTTGGGAAAAGTGCTAAAACAAAGTGATCATAGGAAAAAGTGTCTGAGAAAAATATCTCAAATGAATAAGAATGGTGATGGCCCCATAAACATCAATTTCAAATTGTGAGAAGTAGTCAATGGAGTCAAAAAGCTTGGTGAGAACTTGAGGGTAAATGTGGAGGTAACAAATAGTAGAATCCTGAGCATCTAGTGCATAGACAAAGAAATCAAAAAATAGGTAGTTCGATGGTTTAATTTATTGCTGGTAGTTGACCAAATCAAGGAGCTTCTATGAAATTGACAAACACAGGTGTCTGAAGGATGGCTAGCAGTTAGGAGGAGAATTTTCTAACTATCATCATGAGTTTCATTTCCCTTAGTAGTGTTATGTGTTAGCTCCCCTATTTTTAGTTTTGAATGCTCATGGATGATCTTCAATAAAAGTAGTTTCTTGTGCCAATTTTGAAGGTTTTATGCCATTTTTCACCATTCTTATGAATTACTTCAAACAAGTAGACCTCTTGACATGGCATAACTCACCTCACCCCTCTTTCACATGCAATTGTAACTGATATCCTTAAGGTGACACATGTTTGAGTTACCTTTGGATTTCCTTTTCTTGATTTCTCTCTCAAAGCTATATATAAGCATTCTTTTGGCTCTTTTTAGTAACCTTCATTAGTTATTGAGAAAACTCTAGCCATATTTGTACTTGAAAGACTCTTGAAGAAATAATACAAGTTATTTTTCCACTCACATGTTGTACTATTGAGTATTGGTTCAAATCTTATTATTCTTGTTTAGTGAGAGGTCATCTTTCCTAACATGTCATCTTTGGTTACCTACCAAATGTGCAGAAAGAGTGTTGTTGCAGGTCCTTGTTAGTATTATTTTCTTAGTGTATAGATGTTTTAGAAGTGGTCTATGACTGTATTCCTTTTTGGAATCATTCATTTCCCTCCTAAATTTTAAATGCCTTCTTGAATCTAACATGTGAAATGTTGATATGACAATGCACAAGGAGTTGTGATTTTTGTGTGAGAGAAACTTTATTAGTCTTTAAGTAGCATATTTTTAGTCAAATAGGAGGAGATAAACATTAGTGCATCAAATTTTTAATTTATTAGTTATTTTATTAATTCTATTCATACATGAATTGATAGGTTAGAGAGATTTAAAGGTACATTATGGGGAGATATCCCCTTATCTAGAGATTCATCTACATGAAATTGTCACCCACAGTAAGAAAGATGACTCCATTATGCCACTTGGATGAGGAGAGATGAGCATATCCTCAAGGGTATGAATCCAAGTGACAACAAATATTACATCCAATTATGGAGGATACTGTTAAGGCTTAGCAAGGAGGTTTTGTCCCTAGTAGACAAATCTAATATGGGATCATTGTTGTCCATGAATCTTTACACTCTATGGATGAAATCCAAAATGCTATAATGGTGATAAAATTAGACATGAATAAGGCTTATGATATATTAGATTGGGGATTTTTAGATGGAAACATGAGACAATTTAGTTTCTAATATAAGTTTAGGAAAATCATAAGGCCTTGTATCTCTACTTACATGTTTTTAGTTCTTATAAATGGTGTGGACATAAGGTTGTTCAAAAGTTGTAAAGGAGTGGGACAATGTGATCCATTATCCCCTTTCCTTTTCATAATTATGGCTAAATATTTTAGCAGATATATTTCAAATGTTGTGATAATTAGAGAGCTAAAAGGTTTTAAACCAACAAGGAATGTAGATCTAGCATCCCATCAACAATTTTTTGATGACACCATTATTATGGTAGAGGTGTCCATTAAGGAAGCCAAAGTGTTTAAGAAAATTTTGATTATTTATGAACAAGCTTCAAATCAAAAAGTAAATTTTGATAAAAGTTTAGTTTTCTTTTTCAATATGACTTTGGGAAGGCAAACTAGAATTGTTCAAATTTTGGGCTACCAAATCAAACAAACTCCATCCTCCTATATGGGCATGCCTCTCTTTAACAGCAACCTTTCTATTATAGCTTGGAATCTTTCAATGGAAAGATTCCAAATAAAGTTGGTTGGATGGAAAGGGAAGATTTTATCTCAAGCAGGCAAACTATTTCTTATCAAAAGTGTTTTTTAGAGTCTTTCGGTCTATCTTCTTTCTATTTTTAGTCTATCTAAGAGCATAGAAGATAATCTTAATAAAATCCAAAGGAAATTTTTTATAGATGGGTATGGAAGAGAGAAATAGAATCCATTTGGTATTTTGGGAAAAAGTGTCCATGGCCAAAATAAAAAGAGGTTTAGGCATTTGAAGATTAAATTGGATGAATAAAGCTATTTTCTCTAAATTTGTTTGGATATTTCTCAAAAGCAACAATACTTAGGCTAATATTTTAAGATTTAAATACCTGGATGGGAAAACTCTTATGTGTATTTTTTAAGATGAATAATTTGTCCAAAGGTCTCACTTCTAGAATTTTCTAAATTTAAACAAATATGTTATCTCCTTGGGTTTTAAATGGAAAGTAGGTAATGGTATTCATGTCAATTTATAAAAAATATTCTTGGATTTTAAACCAACCTCTAAATTCATTAGAATCATGGAAGCTTATTCAAATTCACTTTAAAAACAAATATGGAAATAAGGTTCAAGATTATTAACAGATTATAGAAGGTACTAGAAGATGGAAAAGGTTGAATATTAATAATTTAGATCTGGAAGATAATACTATTTTGTCTAACTTGAATAATTTGTTGAGAACTCATCATCTATCGAAAACCATCAATGAAGATCAGTTATTTTGGAAAGAATCTATTGATGAACATATCAAGTTCTTCCAAAAAATGATGTGAATTGGGATTGATTATGGGACAAGTAATTGATCCTCAAAGTTAACTTCTTTCTATGGGTATCTATTCAAAACAAAGTCTTGTCTATGGAAAATTTAAGGAAAAGAGGTTTAATATTGATCAATAGGTGCCCTATGTGTGAAAATGATAATGAAAGATTTTTTCATCTACTAGTTGACTGTCCATTTGCTAATGAGGTTCAGAGATTCTTCCTTAATAAATTCAATGTACTTTAGGTAGTCATTAGTTCTGTGTTTGAATTATGGAAGTCTTGGGAGTGTCCTTTTCAAAATAATCTTCTAAATAAAATTTGGAAGCTCACATTTTCACATGTCATTTGGGGAATTTGGGATGAAATAAATAATAGAATTTTTAGGAATAAAAATTTCACTATTTTGTCATTAGCCAATAATAATAGAAAATTTTAATGTTATGTCTAGTGGAAAAGGCAAAAGTTTGTAAATGTTTGAAAAATAAACAAATTTAATTTGGAAAATTGATTATTTATGAATTGGTAAGGTCGATCCCAGAGATGAAATAAAAATAGGACTTAATGGAAACCTTCACCTATTGGATGGCTAAATATCAATTTTGGTAGGGCCTCCAAAGGGAATCTAGGACCCTCGAGAGGAGGAAGGATTTTAAGAGATCACCAAGGGAGATTTTTTTTTGCTTATGATGATGATATGGGAATCGAAATGAACCACTTGGTAGAAGTTATTGCTTCTCTTTAGGGGTTAAAATTGGCTAATCAATTGGGTGTTCAACATCTCATCTTTGAGGGAAACTCAATGAATATAATAAATTATCTTTCCAAAAAAAAGTGAGTTGAAATATTAAATAGGTGGTGGATGAATCTATTTATGTTTTAGATTCTAGGTAATAAGTGGTAATTCAACATGTCTATCATGAATGAAATAATGTTATTTATTTGTTTACCAACAAAGGAGTTAGCTCGTATAGTTTTATTAACTAGACTATGAGAGAAGAATTACCTCAGGATATTTACTAGAGGACTGATGAGTAAGTTATTATTTAATGTTCAAAATGGTTGATAATGTGGGGGCCTTCTCCACTTGTAAAAATAAAGTTCATTATAACTTTATGGTTAAGTATCTTGGTTTTGTTATGTTCCTTATTAATGTTAGTTTGCTTGTCCTCTTAAAAGTACTTAGAGATAAGTTTCTAGATTCAATAGGAAGAAGATAGTGTCATGTTAAGACTTTTCAAAATTGGAAGCACATCAATAATGAATTTGAGTGGGCTGACATGAGACATGCAAGGCAAACTATCACTTCAAATTTGAGGAGCCCAAAAAACCCTTATTTAAGGCTAAAGAGATATAATCACATCATCCTATTATTCATGGGGATTCTTAATAGAACTAAACCCAAGATGTTAGAAGAAGTGAAAATAATGAATAATTTTGGGATATACTCCAAATAAGAGGAATGACAAACTTTATGCAAAGAGTATAAGGTCATGACAAACATGTCTTGACCTTATTTTTTAACTCCTGGGATAACATAAATTTGAACATCAATGGAGTATTACTTGATATCTCCAAAGAATTGATCACTTACATCACTAGTCCAGAGATGGAGGTGACAAAATTGTATAAATTAGGTAGAGATTACAAAAAGGAGAAAAATAGACTTTCTTCTAGAAGGATAAACTTTGGAGGTGTTATATAATGGTTTTGATTGTGAATCCTTGTTGAGACCATATGGAAATGTGTCTTTGCATCTCATGCAGTATATCACTCTAGAAGGTAGGTTTAATTTTGTTCATTGGTATTTTTTCATTTTTATAAATTACTTTCGGCATGATATACCCTTGAGTTTACCTTTTTATATTCTGATTTGATATGGAAGCCTCCATTGAAAAGGTTAAAAAGTATAAATACATGATTCTTATGCATGAAAGGATAATTTTCCTCATTCATAAATATTTCAAAGGGATGAATAAAATCACCCCTAAACTTTCAAAACCCCACAAAAGTAAAGAGGAATTTATTAAAGTGTAAAATATTTGGATTAAGTATCCAAGAAGTATTACTTCTAAGGATAAATGATAGACTACTAATAGGAACCCACAAAAATCTCAAGGCCTAGTCATTAAGACCTGACTAAGAAGTGTTGTTAAGAATACTACTACTACTATCTAGAAGGTTGAAAACACTAGAGAAATTGGGCTTTCAACCAGGCAATCCATCATGATTGAGGATGTGGTTGAGGGTAAAGATGATATGAATACATAAAAGGGGTCTAAAAGAGGGGAAAACAATTATACAACTAATAATAATGACAATGGAAAGAGGAAAGAGAGGGATAGAACTAAAGATAAAGAGGTGGAAGAACCAGGCACCTAATCCTATGATCCAAATGAAAATTTCAATGCCATGGTTGACTCTCTCAAAGGTAATCAAAGTATTGATAAAATTGAAGAATTAAACTTGTAAAAGTTGATAATGAGGTGGTTTATGAGGTAAATATCTAAACTCAAAGGAAAAGTGAAAATTTTTAAATAAGACAATGATAGATTAATATATAAATATTATGATAATGATCATAGCATATAAATTTAAATTCTTAGAGATAGGGTTAGTGCCCTATAATGTGAAAATTATAAACTTAAAAACAAAATCAGTTATTTGGTTAATTGCAATAAGACATCCATGCATGAAGGAATTTAGAATGTGAAAAATCTAAGATCACACATGGGGGAATTTTTTGATACAAGGACCTCTTCTAAGGGCAAGGTAAAACACATTCAATGTAGTGAATTATCTAAAGACATATATGAGGAAAAGTTACTTCTTCAGATTGACTCAAATCTTCAATGTATGAAAAGTTGTTGGGAGGATGTTGCAAGAAACTTGGACATGTAAAAGGTTTTTTTTTAACTTTTCTAGCTACTTTTCATTTTTGGTATTTATTTTACTAATTTGGGACTATATTTTGGTAGTATTTTAGCTATTTTTATGTCTATTTTTTTTGTTTCGCTTGCAGACTTGGTTAGTCCTTATGTTCTCTTTTTGGCTATACTCTTTCTAGGGTTTGGGTTCCCTAGCTAAAACAATCCCCGCATATATTATCTTGAAACTAAAACAACCATATGAAGTCATTTCTTAACATGATATCTATTGAACTAATAGTTTTTAAAACATGTAAAATGAATATTAATAATCAAAAATTAATTTAGTAATATATCATCAATAATAGTGTTATAAAAAGATAACTATTGTGAAATGATATTTATGTTTCCTACATCAAAATATCATTTAAAGCTCCCAAAAAATGTCACCTAACATAAACTTACTAGTTTTCATATGTTTTAGATAGCATAATATTGATCAAACCATGCAAAAATCAAATAATTGAGTATCAAAACAACCACCAAAATAAAATGTCAAAAATTGTTTATTGAAAAGCTAAACATCATTTATTATCAAACCTAAAGACAAATATAATCCTCATCCTTGATCAAATCCATAAATGATGAGTTATTATATTTATCACACTCCACATACTCATATGGGGTTTTTTGTAGCTCAGTGTTAGTAATAATCCTAAATCCATCTTGGATTTAAATTTTGATTTTTTTCAAAACATATATCACCAAATGTATGGTGGAAGAGGATTTATCACACTTAGATGTGGAATGTACAATATATAAATGAGTGACAAGATGAGGAGAATAATGAGCATAAGATAAAGATGCATGGTAGATAACAACATTTTCATTAGGTTGCATCAATTTGAGGGGTTGATTGAATAATTACAAAGAGCCACATGCAACATCTTCTCCAATAATAATTTCATGAGGATGTGAGGGAACATCATGTTGAAAATATGAACTTACATGAGAAGGATGATAAAAAATAGGGTCAATATAATTTTCAACCTAATTAATATTAGGGGAATGATGGGGTTGTTGTTCAAAAATATGTTGACCAAGGTTTCCTTGGGATGCTAAATTAATAAAATACCAAAGTCAAGGATTATGAGTATCAAAATGGATAGACACTTAGTTACCTCTCTTTAAATATATTTCACCAAAACCTTGAAAATACCTACCACCCCAAAGTGTACTAGTGCCTCTTAGATATCATAAGTTCATACCTATATTATTATCACTTTTATATGAGATACGTTGATTATTCCATCTTATACAATATCCCATTCCTTGGGAAATACTTCTCCAACTCGAACCTAACATGAATGTAATCAAATTTCCTTCAAAAATACCTAAAACAATGAAATTTTATAACTTAAAAAATCAATGAATTACTCGTTTGAATGAAATAAAACTATCTATGAAATCATTCATATTGAAATTTAATGTACAATTTATTAACTAAGATATTTCACATTATGTTTGTTATGAAATAATAATTAACATTTTAACAAAATTAACATACCCAAACTTTAGATTAATCATTATCATCTCAAATGATGAAATAAGTGAAAAATATTTAAAAACTATGAAGATAAAATGTTATTTTTGAGTAATAAAATAATGGCAATGAGAAGGATTGCATGATTAAAACTTCATAATACCAAATAATAAGGTATAATTTCCCATATTATACTTCAAAAATGGAAAAAATAAATTTATTTCACAAAACTATCAAGATAAAATCACGGTCTATATTTCATTTATTTAGACATAGAGTCTCAATCCAACTTGTAGTTGGAAAATCTTCACTTAATATCAAAGAGTCTCTATAGAGTTAAATAATAAACTATGTAAAAAACATATTGCCTTGAAGAAACATTAATCCTAATTGTAGGTTACAAATAAAAAAAAAGATTATGCATGAGTTAACTAGACTCTCATTTAAAAAAATCAAACCCATTTAATTCTAACCATAGAAAGCCCTCAACATGGTGTTTTTCACCAATAACTAATTAAATTTATTACCTCAGCACTGTAGTAAGTTCATAGATAAGAATCTATCAAATAATGAGCATCAACTAATATTCAAAAGTGTTGATGTGGTTTTTGTACACACCCTATAAACCTTATGAGGCAGCCTCTAATGTTTCAGGATTTATGTATGTAAATCAACTCTAAGGCATGAGTTATGGGGTATTGAATTTTTTAAACAAATTATTGGTGGAATAGTGACAAGCGAGGTGGTTTGTTTAGCATGGATGGGTTGGCTATGGATGAATCTGAATCTACTTGAGATGGGTGGATTGATGTTGGATCCAACCTAAGGTGGGTAGGACCAAAGGAAACTCAAAAAAGAGGGAAAGGTAAGGCAAAAAAAGATGTTTGTGGATTAAGTAAATTAAAACCTTTCTAAGCCATCACTTGAACTAAAGGTTGGACAAGTGATTTGTTGAGTTGTAGAGCTAAAAGCTTCACTGTTGAGCTCTTGTGGAGGTTGTTGGTCTTTTACCAGTAACCGACATCGGCAGTGTCACTGACATTAGTCAGGCATGGACCAGAAGCTGCTGACATCGATCAGAGATCAGCCGATGTCAGTCATATGTAGACTGACAGCAACCGATGTCGGTCACCTGTGTGTGTGCAAGCATTTGCATGTGTTTCTAGAATTAGACTCGTCTAATTTTAGGTGGTCCAAGAGTTTGCATGTGAAGACTAATTTAAGTCTTGGGTCTGTGTTTCTAATTATTGTAATTGGGATGTCTAATTATTGTATGCCTTGGATCCTATTTAAGAGACCCATGGGGCATGTTGTAATCATCCAAGAAAGTTGTAAGTAAGATCAATTAGATCTACAAGGTGTGTAAGATCAAGAAGATCTATTATAGTAATTGGTTGAGAGAGAGAGAACTCTTGAGAGAAATACTGTACAACTAAGAGGTGTGGTGGAAGAGTGTGATTTCTTCATTGTATTTTGGAAGAGTTTAATACAAGTTTTCATTGTTTCTTATATCTCATGTTCTTTGTTGATTATGATTTCTAGTTACTTGTTACTTCTGGTTAAATTTTGTGTTTATTTGCTTATACGAAAGTAATCAATTGTACTCAGTAGTTCCTAACAAGTGGTATCAGAGCTTGGGTTCACTAACAGGTTGTATCAGATCAGGTTAGTGTGTGTTGATTACAAGTCACTCACAGAGGTTTTTGTTTGAGTGGGAGCAAAGCAATGGTAGAAGAAAGTAAGCTAAGAATAGAGAAGTTTAATGGCAAGAATTATCAATTATGGAGGATGCAGATAGAGGATTATCTGTATCAGAAAGATCTATTTTTTATCGTTGGGTGGGGTTGACAACAAGCCCATAGGTATGCAAGATGAAGAATGGAATGTTCTTGATAGAAAGGCTCTTTGATCTATAAGGTTGATCCTGGCATCTTCTGTGATTTCCAACTTATCACAGGCAAAGACAATGGTAGAGTTAATGGATACTCTAGCAAACTTATATGAAAAACCCTCAGCTTCGAATAAGGTATATCTTATGAAGCAATTATTTAGTTTGCAAATGCTGGAAGGTGGATCTGTATATAGTCATCTTAATGATTTCCATGAAATTGTAAATCAATTGAATTCAGTCAAAATAGCTTTTGATGATGAAGTTAAGGCTCTCTTGATCTTATGCTCTTTACCTGAAAGCTGGCATAGCTTGGTAATGGCGGTAAGTAATACTGCATCTGCTTCAAATATCTTGAAAGTTGAAGATGTTGTTGGTGTAATCTTGAATGAAGAAATTCATAGGAAAATCACAAGTGAAACATCAGGTAATGATTTGAGTATTGAAATCAGGGGAAGGCAAAGAGAGAAGAGCAAGCATGGGAAATCAAGGTCAAAGACAGGCAGGAGATCTAGATCCAGAACTAGCAGAATAACCTGCTGGAATTGTGGAAAGAAAGGACATCCAAAGAAAGATTGATGGTTGAAGGATAATAAAGAAAATTAGCAAGAAGGTAATAAAGAAGCAAATGTTGCAGGTATTATTGCATAGGATGCTCTTATATTTTCTTTGGATAGTCAAGTAGAATCATGGGTTTTAGATTCTAGTGCTTCTTTCCATGCAACCCCAAATAGATAATTTTTCAATGATTATGTCCATGGAGACTTTGGAAAAGTTTATTTAGGGGATGGTGAGCCTTGTCAAATTATTGGCAAAGGAAAAGTGCAGCTGAAATTGCAAAATGGCAACACATGGGTGTTGAAATACGTCATGCATGTACCCATCTTGAAGAGGAATTTGATTTCTATAGGAAATTTGGGTGATGAGGGTTGCACAGTAACTCTCACAGCAGAATCTTGAAAAGTTTCCAAGGGTGCACTTGTATTAACAAGAGGTAAAAGAGTACTTACTCTTTATCTGTGTAATTGTATTACTGATTGTTCTCCTTCTGTTTTATCTACTTTAGATGTAGATGCAAAGATGTGGCACTATAAGCTTGGTCACATGAG
Organism: Torreya grandis; assembly: GCA_037957365.1. Lineage (NCBI taxonomy): Eukaryota > Viridiplantae > Streptophyta > Pinopsida > Cupressales > Taxaceae > Torreya > Torreya grandis. Next base: position 2,123,857 of record JARHVA010000636.1, read on the forward strand.
TGAGAAGGGAATGAATGTTCTTAAGTCAAAAGGTAATCTTTCAGATTTGAAAAGCATAGATCTAGATTTCTGTGAGCATTGTGTTTTTGGAAAATAGAAGAAAGTGAGGTTTCTCAAGACTAGGTCAACAAAGAAGAAGTACAAGTTGGAGCTTGTTCACACAGATGTGTGGGGACTAGCTCAGGTAGCTTCTATTAGAGGATCATAGTATTATGTTTCTTTCATTGATGATGATACAAGAAAGGTATGGGTTTATTGCATAAAGAGGAAATCTAATGTTTTTGACACATTTAAGAAATGGAAAGCTTTGGTTGAGAATGAAACAGGTTTGAGATTGAAGTGTCTTAGATCTAACAATGGTGGTGAGTACTGCAATAATAAATTCAACAGTTACCATTCTATGAGTGGAATACGTAGGGAAAGGATGGTTCCAAGGACACCTCAACAAAATGGAGTTGCTGAAAGGATGAATAGAACAATAATAGAGCGTGCACATAGTATGAGGTTGCATGCGGGTTTGCCCTTAAAGTTCTAGGCAGAAGTTGTGGATACTGCAGTGTACCTGATTAACAGAGGACCTTCTACTGCTCTGGATGGTGGAATACCAAAAGAGGCTTGGACAGGTAAAAAGGTAGATTTTTCAATTCTCATATTTTTTGGTTCTGAAGCTTTTGTGCATGTTGATAAAGAAAATATAAAGAAGCTGGATGTTAAATCTATGAGGTGCACATTTATTGGTTATGGCTCTGAAGATTTTGGATTCTGATTGTGGAATATAGGAACTAAAAAAATAATCATAAGCTGTGATGTTGTTTTCAATGAGAAGGTGATGTACAGTGATCAACTTAAGAGGCTGAATAATTCTGAGCAGGGCAATCTTGATTTGGATGAGGTAATGATCCAAAATGAGCTCGTGGGTAAAAATTATCAGTCACAGGAAAACACAGAGATTGATGTTGGTCAGGGAACCGACGTCGGTGGTCTAACAAAGACCGATGTCAGTCAGGGAATCGACGTCGGTCAGGGAACTGACGTCGGTAGTTAGGTAGAACTGACGTCGGTCGGGTATAGACAGAAAGATGACCAAGATCAGTCACTGATAGAGAATTTGGGTGGACAACAAGCTATGGATGAGTCTCAAACACCCATAAGGAGGACTGTAAGGGTAAGTAAACCTCTAATTCATTATTCTCCTTCTTTATACTACGTATTGCTAATTGATGGTGGAGAACCAAAAAATTTTGATGAGACAATGTAGATAGAATCCAAGAAATAGTGGGAGCATGGCATGAATGAAGAAATTGATTCCTTAGTGGAGAACCAAATGTGGGATTTGGTTGAGTTGCCAGCTAGAAAGAAAGCACTAAAAAATAAATGGGTATACAGGTTAAAGGAAGGACATAATGGATAGATGAGACATAAGGCTAGGTTGGTAGTAAAGGGATTTGCACAGAAACTAGGTATTGACTTTGGTGAAATTTTTTCTCCTATAGTAAAGATGACTTCTATTCAAACTGTATTGTCTTTAGTTGCTATTGAGGATTTGCATCTTGAGCAGCTTGATGTTAAGACAGCATTTCTTCATGGAGATTTGGATGAAGAGATATATATGGAACAACCGGAAGGTTTTGAGGTCACAAGTAAGGAGAAACTTGTGTGCAGGTTGAAGAAAAGCTTATATGGTCTTAAGCATGCTCCAAGACAATGGTATTTAAGGTTTGACAGGTTTATGACAAAGCATGGCTTTAGTAAATGTCAATCTGACCATTGTCTTTATTTTACCAGATTGGATAATGGTCATTATATTATCATGTTGTTGTATGTGGATGATATGCTTGTTGCAGGTTCACACATGTAGGAAATTACTGAGCTAAATGTAAAATGAGCTCACACATTTGCCATGAAGGATTTAGGAGTAGCAAAGAAAATCCTTGGCATGAGTATTAAGAGAGACAGGAAAAATCACAGGCTGATTTTGTCTCAAGAGGATTATGTGAATAAGGTGTTGGAGAGGTTTTATATGCAGGATACAAAACTGGTACGCACACCTATGGCTGGACACTTCAAGTTGAGTAAAGAACAGTGTCCTAAATCACATGATGAGGTTGAGTACATGACTAGAGTTCCATATGCTTCAGCAGTTAGGAGCTTAATGTATGCTATGGTATGTACCAGACCTGATATTGCCTAAGCAGTGGGATTTTTTAGCAAGTTTATGGCCAATCCAGGAAAGGAACACTGGAAAGTAGTTCAGTGGATTCTTAGGTATCTGAGAGGGACTAGCAGTAGGTATTTATGCTATGCAGGGTTAAGCACTTCTCTACATGGGTATGTAGATTCGGATATGGTAGGTGACTTAGATGGCAGGATAAGCACCATAGGATATGTGTTCACTATTGGTGGAATGACGGTTAGCTAGATTTCAAAGTTTTAGAAGGTTGTTGCTTTGTCTACTATAGAGGCAGAATACATTGCAGTCATAGAGGCTAGCAAAGAAGTGATATGGATGACACAGTTCATGGAAGAGTTGGGAAAGGAGCAAGGGAGTTTTAGATTGTACAGTGATAGTCAAAGTGCAATTCATTTGGCAAAGAATTCAGCCTTTCATTCAAGAACCAAACATATACAGCTTAGGTACCACTTCATTCGATAGGTATTGGAGGATGGACAGTTGAAGCTGGAAAAGATCCATATGGATAAGAACCCTACAGATATGTTAACAAAGCTGGTAACAAAGAAGAAGTTGAGTCTTCATTTAACTTTTGTTGGTCTTCAAGATTAATCTTGAAGATGAGATGCAAACCAAAGAAACAAGATAGAGGATGTTGTTGTATAGGTACAGGTGCAGCTATTTATCTCCAAGTGGGAGATTGTTGAGTTGTGGAGCTAAAAGCTTCACTATTGAGCTCTTGTGGAGGTTTCTAGGCTTTTACCAGTAACCAACATCGACAGTGTCACTGACATCAATCAGGCGTGGACCAAAAGCTACCGACATTGGTCAGGGATTGGCTGACATATATCATATGTAGATTGATAGCAACCGACGTCGATCACCTGTGTGTGTGCATGTGTTTGCATGAGTTTCCAAAATTAGACTCATCTAATTTTAGGTGGTCTGAGAGTTTACATGTGAAGACTAATTTAAGTCTTGGGTCTGTGTTTCTAATTATTGTAATTGGGATGTCTAATTATTATATGCCTTGGATCCTATTTAAGAGACCCATGGGGCATGTTGTAATCATCCAAGAAAGTTGTAAGTAAGATCAATTAGATCTACAAGGTGTGTAAGATCAAGAAGATCTATTGTAGTAATGTATTCTGGAAGAGTTTAATACAAGTTTTCATTGTTTCTTGTATCTCATGTTCTTTGCTGATTCTGATTTCTAGTTACTTGTTACTTCTAGTTAAATTTTGTGTTTAGTTTCTTATACAAAAGTAATCAATTGTACTTAGTAGTTCCTAACATGATTAGAAATTAAAGTTTGTTTTAAGCTTCTAAGAACACACCAACAATCAAGCATAGTCATAAGCCTAAGGAAATAATAAACATTGTGAACTTAAGCATATATAATCAAAAGTTGTAACATTTGTAAGATTACGTTATCACATTTACAAGGGGGTTATGATCAACACACAAAAGGTAATTTGAATCATAATATCACAATAATAATAATTTTATTGAAATACAAATTATGCATAACCAAAAAACTAAGATACCAAAATGAAAATATTTCCTACACAATCCACAAGTTTGGAGAAGTATCAAGTTTTTCACATCAAAATCAATTATATAACTTTCCTCAAATTTTATTATTAATTTCAATAGCCAAAATTCTCTTCCTTCTAGGATCAAGAGGATATAAATATATATACAGGCTTTTGGAAGGGTAAGGTCTTATCCTCCAAGAGAAATCTAAATTACATCTTAAAAAATAACATTGTATGCTAATCATCATGAAAAAATGCATATTCAAAAATAAAATTTCATGTCAACTCTCATATGAAGCATGCATGTACAATAGAATTTCCCAAAATAGAATTGTGACTAAAATATAATATATATGCAAAATAAATTAGGAACTAACATTATAACTTAACAAAACATGCAAGTACATATATATTTTTAAAGGGATGTTGATGCATCACTGATGGAGGAATAAAATGATAAAGTAATAGTCATGAAAACTATTATGGACATAATTGATGTTGTACCTTGAATGGTGGCTCAAATATGCACTATTACCACATATGTGGTAGAAGCTATCATCAATGTAGTTGTAGAATATAATTACATGTATTAATATTAAAATCCATGTGAATAACAATGGATTTCATTTATCCATACTGTACCTTGTTCTTTCCATTTTAATTTCAACACCAATTTCCATAGATTTTATTTCCATGTGGCTTTATTTGCCTTCTTATGGGTGTTTAGTCATCATAATATGATAAATATCTATTTTTTTCTCTTTCAAGCTTAGCATTGGTGTCTTTAATATTTACTTATGTGGCTGAGGGACACATGTCTAAGTATCACTTATTTTCTCATAATTTAGTTATGGATTACTATGCTTCATTCTTTTGTCTATAGGCTAGCGAGATGGTGACACTTGGTAAGATCCCAGTGATCCACTTACCTAATCTTTTTCATACAATGCCTTTGTTGAAATTACCTTTGAGTTAGTGGGATGGTGACATGTGGATGACTCTCAACAATCCTCCATCCTAGGATTGATCATACAAAGAACTCTATTGATGTCACCTCTTAGTGAGTAGGATGATGACATGTGGATGGATCTTAGTTATCAACTTGCTCAAGATTATCTATACAAATACCTTTTTTGATGTCACATCTAGGTCAATAGGATGGTGACATGTGGATGGATCTCATTGATCCATTTTATTAGGATTATTCATAAAAATACCTCTACTAATGTCACCTCTAGGTTAACAATATCGTGATACATAGATGCCTCTCAACACTCCAATTTTCAAGGACATTCTATACAAGGAACTGTGATGATGCTACCTCTAGTTTAGCAAGATAATGACATATAGATGGATCTTGTTACTCTATTTTCCTAAGATTTACCATACGAGTAACTATGTTGACATCACCTCTAGGTTATTAGGATGATGATATGTGGAGGATCTCACTACTCCACTTGATTGAAATCAATTATACAAATAACTCTACTGACATCACCTTTGGGTTAATAGGATGGAAACATGTGGATGGATCTTAGTGTTTTTATTACCTGAGATCAACCATACAATTTCCTATGTTGATGTCACTTCTAGGTCAATAGGGGGGTGACACATGCATGGATCTCACTACTCCATTTGTCTAGGATTGATTTAACTATTTAAGGTTATGGAGTTTAAGCCCTCGATTGTTAAAGGTTTGGGTATATTAGTTAGAGAAAAAATATGCAATAAATATAGTAATTGATTTTTAATAGAATTAACTTAGTATAATATTCCTAAAAATATCAATAAATAATTTATATAATTACTTAGCTATAAAATGAGAGATTTGGAGGCTAAATTTTTTGATAGTGGCTTATCTGAGCATTACAGATAGGATCTAGGTGTCAAAACCCTTCTTATATAGTAGCACCCTAATTGGATAGTAGATTAATGTGGTGCTAATGTCCATATTTTATCACTAGTGTCCTTTATGTATTATTCCAATTTTATAGGTGCACCTATGTCTGGGTCTGCCAAGCCTAAACTGATGTGCATAAATTTTGGATCTCTATAGATGGCCTATTTTAATTAATTTTATATGAAAAACCTAAACCTCCATGTTTATAGGACATCCAATTGTAAAAATTAGTAAAGTATGTTTTTATTTGGGCAGGATGGATATCCTCAACACCCCACTATGATGATATTTTCCTACATACCAATACTCTGAATAGGGATCAAGCTTGATGTAGTTCTCTCCACCTAAGTGTTGGTGTAAGTGCAAGTGAAGCTAGTATGAATTTTGGATTGAGTGATTTTAATGTTATTGAGATTGGAAACCTAAGTAATCTAAGCTTAGGAATGGTGTAGATGATTGTATGCAAAAGTAGGGCATAATAGGGATCGATAACCTTGATTGTGCATAACTTGTTCTAAGTTTATTTATGTAATTTGCATCTGATTTTCATCTAGTGGATAAAGGGATAAAATTCAAGTATATATATTTTTCTAGTGCTTGTGTGGTTCTTAAAAGAGTCCTTATATGACCCTAGGTGGTTTCTCATTTTAAAATATATCCATTGGTAACAAAAAGAGGGAATAAGATAATAGTGCCAAAATTGGGACACTAGTGCCATGGGGCATTACTATCCAAATTATAACACTAGTGTCTACGTGGAATAACTTGATTCATTAAGGGCCAATATGCTAAAATGAGGGTTGTGACTACTTTTGGCATGTTTAGGGATGTGTGTTGCCCATATGAAGGCTAGATAAGTGTTTAAATAAGACCTAAGATAGTCTAGGGTTTAGTAAGGGATGGGTGGTCTTAAGTAACACTCTTAGAACTCAAGTGTCATTTTTAGGTGATTAAATTACTCCACCCTTTTATTATATAAATTATCAAATAAAAATGACTAGGATAAAGGAAAATGAAGTGTACCTAGACTTACCTAAGAGGCAAAGCTTGTGAACCTGGATTTGAGTATGTGAAGCATGCCCCATTGTGTGTCCTATAAATGAAACGTGCATAGATCATTCCTTACTTAAAATACATTAAAAATAAAACATAAAATTTAGTAAATAGATAATAGATAGGAAAGGAATGAGTACATGTAGATAGTGATCAATTGGTAAATAACTTGGATGAAGCTGATGGATTGATCAATCCCTATGTGTAGGTGGCTCAATAACTCAATCCAATTTTGACTCCATCATTCCCACCCCTACTTGGTGTATTTTGACCTATAAATAGCTTGGATTATACTAATGGTGTGTCCAACTCTTTAATGTAGGTGGCTTAAGAACTCAAGTAGACTATGACTCCATCATTACCTATCCATGTGTAGTATATTTATCTAAAACTGAAAATATGAAATGTAACTAGATATTTAAAGCTATATATGTCAACTTTATGGCCACTCAAAAATATTAGGTAGCTCTAGGCCACTTGAGAATGCCAGCCACTGTAGATGGAGTAATTCATGAATCTAGTATGTAACTTGAAACATGATGTCTATGTGTATAATGTAGAGAATGACATGGAGTTTTCCATTCCATCTAATCAACTAGTGTATAAGAGATCATACAAAAATAATTTGATGCACAAATACCCCCAAATCTCATATCTAAATATATGGATTATTAATTGAGTTGTAATATATTTATATAAGCATCTAAACTAAAATAAGAATTGTTGATATAGTTTTTATGCACACCAATTCATAACAAGGTAGCCTTTAACATTTTAAGATCTCAATGGAGGTAAACTACACTCCAAGGCATGTGTTATAGGTATGCATTTTTTAAAACTAAGTGATGGAATAACAAGCATGGCATGTAGGTTGTTAACTAGGATTATGAATGGATGAATGATTACTAAAAGAGAGTTAACATTAGGATATTTGATGGATGGATGGTTACTAATATAGAGTGGGTAGATCTTAGTAATAAACTCAAAAATAGAGGGAAAGGTAGGTCAAAAAATAAGGACTCTGTGGATTTAGGAATCACCTCTTAGGTTGGATTCTAAGTGGATAAGTTATTTCAAAACCAATGTTTGTAACTAGTAGCTACTTCACACACATAAACAAACATGGTCAAGTAATTTGGGATAATTTAATATAGGAAACTTAGAGGTTACCATCAAAGTTTGTTTCTTTTAGAGTATTTTTTGCATACCCTTAGGATATTATGACTTAGACCAAGGAAGTATATGAGATAGTTGTTGCACATACATAGAAGACTTTATCATTGAAAACACCTCTACACAATCAAAAATATGAAACACTTGACTTACTCAAAAATGATTAACATAATTACTAATTATTCAATATATTTTTCAAATATATGAGTAGCATATTAATCATAAAAAGAAATAATTACTCATAGATGTATCACACTAAGAATTACTAAATCAACAACTAAAAAGATAGATCCTAATTACATAGATCTTGGAGATAAAATACACCAACACATTTATTGACAATTAAAAATTAATTTTGATTATATATTGAATTTTTTGAGCACCCTTGAAAATGAGGGTTACATATGTTTAAATAGACTTATGGAGGGGTTGCCTCATCCTTAAGTACATGCAAAATTGTTATTACATTCAGTAATTTGAACCTCAATTGTAACTGTAGTTTCAAAACTGTATGTAATGTATACATATAGTTATCTTTCATTTATCAACAACTAGCATTTATAATATTATGAAATGTGTGCGTGTTTACAAACAATTTAGGTAACTTTTACATTAATTTCTAACATAATTATATTACGAATACAAAATTGATGCCATTATATTGAATTGACATACACAAAATTATCCCTTTCAACTAAGGTTAAGTGGATGTTTGCATGGATGCGTTAAATTTTGTCGGAGTCATTATTGTAGATGTTGGTGTTGAACTAGATGTTATAGCCTTAGTCCTTTGCTTCTTCACCTCCAACTCAAGATAACATTTATGACCCACATCATGCTACTACCTGATGATGTCTAAGATGAGTAACAAGGGTATGTGTACCCTGTTAACTTGCTCTAAGAGTTTTGCATGTTTATCCTTTGTATTTTAGAATTTGATCTTTAAAATATCAAATTAGTTTTAATATCCTCAAGTGTTGATTCTTGAAGACTTTACTTAAACTTTTTAGATGCTTCTTGAATGAGTTGGTCAAAATTGATTCTACTAATCAACTTGCCAGTACCATCCCTTGCCTTTAACAATTTTAATTCATCTAAGATCTACAAGATTAGAGTTTCATGTTCTTGATATTTGGCCATTATTACCCTAGTTGTGGTAACCCACTCTCTATCTTCTTGTATTTTAATCACCACCAAATTGAGGGAATTTGATGCCTTCAATGGTGTCATTAAGTTCAGATGGCTATATGCCTTATTAGTAGCGTAAAAAATCAATAATTTCAATTTATTTTCATCTTGATTTAAATAATTAAAAAATTGATGTATCTAAGCTATATGGCCAATTACGCTCTCATTGCCTCAATTGCCTCAAGAGCATTATAACATTTTGATGCAACTTCTTAAACTTCAATCTCAATTCCTACTGGAATATGGATTATTTATTGTTGTTCTTTGATTTGATCTAATTCTTGTTCCAAATCCTACCTTACCATTTATGTCCCCTCAATGTTATCATAACATATGTATGAGTTTTAGCTAGGGAATTGAAAACTTGTATGTACCCATACTACCCCAACTGTCTGTTCTTCCTTTTTGATAAGGCATATACTTCTTTCCTTTCTTCAAGGATAATCTCCATCCCAACTCCATCCTCCAATTTATTCTTCCTAACCCTTTGAATACTTCTAGAGGGATTATCACATAAGGGGGTTATTGATGGCAATTATTTAATTTTGAAATTAGGCTTTTGGTAAGCCTTCAATCTAAGATCAACTTCCTAAGGTGGGATAACTAGTTGGGCCGAGTCTATGAATTATTTATCCTCAATTTTAGCCTCCACCTCTAGGTCTTCTACTTATTACTTATTGTCTCATTTGAGAACTATGTTATGAAGGGAGGCCCAAATGATTTTAGACCAATCCACACTTCCATATTAGAGAAGTAGATGGACTGCATATACTTTTTTACCCCTTTTGGCCTTCCCTAAGGATATGATAGTAGTATCCTAGGAGGAATTGGTGAAAGGCATTATCAAATTGATATGTGTGGAAGAGACATGGATTTGGGATCTGACCAATGTTATTTCAATTTTTATAGAGGCCCTTTTATTTTTCATGGTTCAGACTATAGTAGTCCTGGAGGGAATGTTAGTAGTGGTGGAAATAATGGAAATAGATGGCACTATGGTGGGAAATGAAATAATAGTGATAGAAGAAACATCTTCTACTTTGGGAGTAAAAAAAGGTGTTGGTAAGACAAAGGTGAGGGGTATTTAAATATTAGGGGTGGATGTGACATCTTATACCTTTGAAGTGAGTAAAGGAGTCTTCAAAACAATACCAATAGTAAATAACCAAAAATAGGAACAAATAAAGAAACTTGGGAAGAAGGGTTTGAAGGCTGAGCCTTCTTACATAAATTATCATCTTTGCTTGGTGACTTCCCTTTGTCAACTATAAGGCTTAGTTCCTTGGATCTTTCCAATTCTTCTTCTTCATCTATTATTTTTTTTCCTTTATTTGTTATTGGAAAACTAAAGGTATGCCTTGTGGTTGATCAATTATTGGATTCTCTATGAGGAGAGGAGCCCTTGGATTCCTCTTATAGAAAATATTAGTCTTTAATGGTAGGGAGGTGTCTTATTGATTGAAGTGGTAGCTACTTATTTCACTATATATTCATAAAATTATGGTGTAGTTTTAGGTGTTTGCAATGGCAATGTAGATGGGTGGTCCTGGTTCTCTGCATCAAAGGAGTCCAAGTCAATTAGATCCCCTTGAGTTCCCCTATGCTCAATCTTGTTCAAACCAAGCTCTTTATTAAAAACCCTCAATAATAGGAGAATTCCTAGGGAAGGCATTTCTTATATCTATATTTTTTTTGGGGGTATATCACCCCAGAATTCATAAGTAGCCCATCCTCTAGGGGGTGGTAGCCTTGTATGCATCTCATGTACTGAAATTGAAGTTTCTTACTGAATAATCCTTAAATGATCTTCTTTTAAGCCTATAATTTTTACCCTTTCTAATACTTGGGCATCATCCTTAACATTTAAGAATAGAAATTCATGGTCATAGGGAACATGTTGGTGTGGAATACCAATGCCCTGGATATGCTTTTGAATCCAACTATGGAGGTCCTAATCTCTATATAGCAGGGTAGGCAATTAATAATGCTTTCTCTTATTACCTACATACCTAAAATGTTTCCTCAATATATAACACATTATGCCTATGATAATGTGAGATACATAAAATATTCCTTTATTTTGTTTTATCAAATCCTCTTCCATGATCTACCAAAGTTGATATGCAATTTCTTACTCTACAACCTTATTTGGTACATATTTGGGGAGGTGTAGGGGTAAACCTTATGAATGATGACCATGATCACCATATAATCTAGGTATAACCAGTGCTCACCCTAAGGATTTAGTGTATCTATTATGCTATTTGAAATTCTAGGCAGTGGGTCCTGATGAATTACCTTCCATACATGAGCATACATGCCCTCGATAATTCAGGTCATGTGCTTAGTATATGCATAAATTGGTAGTAATCATAAATGTGATTCTTTATATAGTCAGTATCCAACCTCCAAATCTCCCCAAGGTCCTAATACACTATGCCCATTAATGCATCTAAAAGGTAAGACATCATATAAAATGGCTAGCTGAATTGAGCCTTTTACCTTTATGCAGAACTTGCTCCCTTAGCTTGAAGCTAATGGTCTCTCCCAAGGAAAAAGTTACATCACTAGTCATTATCATATCTAGTAATAAGATCAAATCTAGGTGGAAAAATGTATACTTGGCATTCCATATACTCTATTTAATAAGGCCATCCCAATATAGACCCCCATTCTGAATTTGTTAATGGGGGTGGGAGACTTTCCCTTTAGGACCATAGTCTCCCCAGGAAGAACCCAAGAGCTCAGAACTTTCTCAATTGAATTATGATTTTTCCATGTTACCACCCTATGGTTATCAAATATTTAATCTAGTATTGGTAGAGATAGGCACCATTGAAAATCATCACCAATGATGTAGGCTATGAGTGTCTAGTGATCCATGTGGTGAAATAAGGCATCTTGTGTAATCTTGATATCAAAGAACAAGTCTTGTAAGAGGTTGATGCATGGCATAACCTTGGTCTTGGCTATAACAAAATGTAATATTTATCTCTTAAGAGAGAGTAATCCTATAAGCAATTGGAACTATGTGGTTGATAGATTTAATTCATGTGAAAATGCGTCGATGACATCAATAACATCCCATAATTTTGAGTAATTAACACACATATTATTGAATATTGTTGCATCAAACATCATATTTATAAACTCTATATAATCCTTGATGTAAAATGGGGAGGGTGGTAGCATTCCTTTGAAACTCTTGGATGATGAAGACATTGTAATTGCCTAGTTTACTTGAAGTCTGTTTCCATGTACTGTGAAGACTTTTTTTTTCTAGTTACTTGGTTACAATGGATTCATAGGTAGCTAGGGCTTTTATTCATAAATTAGAAATTGAGTTTGAATTCACTTATGATTAAATGAACACATCGATGGCCAAAAGTCATTGATATAGATTTTTACATTCAATTCTCATTCATGCACTTTTAATCTCCAACATTCATATGTTTGTTTTACCTGCACAATTTAAATCTCATTAGTTTGGTTGGTGGGTTACATTCTTGGGCAAGTGTCGAGAAGTAGTTTCACTTTGTTGGTTAATTATATCAATATTTTGGTAGTTGGGAGTTGAGAGTTGGGTTTTATGTTAGGACAGAGCTAATAAGTCTTATGAATCAAAGGCTCTAAACATAAATCTTGAACAAAATCCTTGAAGACCAAATACCTGAAAATAATGTTTAAATAAAATATCTGAATAAAAAATTTGATCAAAACCTCTAAAATGCATAAAGCCAATGATGACTATTTTAGAAAAATTCTCTGATGAAAATTCCCCAAAAAAAAACTAATGAAAATCTCCAATCAAAAGTTCTAATATCAAAAATCCTGAATAATGAGTTCCAAATAAAAACCAAGTCCTTTAGAACATTGATTGAACAAAAAATTTGAATTAAAATGTTTGATATAGAAACTCTGAACAAAATGTCTGATACAAAAACTCTAATAAAGATTGTTCTAAATAAAAGTCCTGAATAAAAGAAAACCTAAACATAATTCATAAACAAAAATCTGATGAATAAACACCAAACAAATCTTTCAAACAAAATGCCCATTGCAAAAATTATGAATGAAATGTTTGATAAACAAGTCTTGAAAAAATAGCTCCAATTAAAACTTAGTTTCAAAACCTGCATAATATAAATACTCCCATAAGGCATTAATAAGTTAGTCAAAAAATGTATTATATCATTATTTGTACTTCCATGTGTATATATTGAGTAATTAGGTAGAACTTGCACAACTATGTAGAGAAAAACTTAACAAACAAAGCCAAATCTCAAATAAAGTCGATCCCCATTTTCTTCTTAAAGAAAAAGGGGGATGTTGGGTACAATAGGAATGATCATGTGATGCATAATTCCTCCAAACTAAGCAAACTGGTATAAATTTAAGCTAAACTAAGCCAAAACTAATAATTTGTAACTAAATTTATGCAAACCTAGATTTTACCTACCATACTTTTTTGGCCAATCTAGAATTTTCTAAAATTTAGGCTACTAGATAGTAGTGTCATATTTTGGACAATATCACCATGTGTGCTAATGTTTAACTATTTTGATTTATGTAAAACTATAACTGATCTTTGTGTCATTATTTCCCACTATGTTTTCCTCAAATTGATTTTTGTATTTCATACCTATGTGCTGAAAAGTATACTCTAAGTGCATTTAAATAACTTCATCTTTGTGAAAATCTAGTCTAAATTCCCCTCTTTTGAGGGGTTGTGTTGAACCTATACAAGAACTATCCTTAAAATAAGAAGCTCTAAAAAATATGTGTTAGTTAGATCATATATAATATCCACATAATAAACCAATTTAATGTTCATATATAACATCAAAATGTAAGATGTTTTGAGCGTAAGTTTTTAATCTATGATGTATGTTAGATCTAAAATTCATAATATTGTCAAAATAGATATAACAATGTATATGAATAGTAAATCTAAGTAATAAACTAAGTAACTACTTAGGGGGATGGGGCATGATGTCCATCAAGGCACCCAAAGAGGAAGGGGAGATGCATGAGGTCCCTCTTAGCATCTAAAAGTAGAGTTTGTAAAAATCAAGAGATAATTATCATGACCATGATGCATGCATGAAATCATACTTAAAAAAAACATGAGGCATGTAAAGTAGGCCAAGGGACCATAATACAAGGGACATGGGCATATGTCACTAAATTTAATAAAGTAAGATATACAAGTACATGTTTAAATTTCCACATATGTAAAGAGAAAGCAAGTTAGCTTAGATCCACATGGAATCAAATGTTCATATGTCTGCATATGAAATTAGGAAGGCACACACAAGAACATGGGCACATGTCTGAAGCATACATATAATAAAAGGAAGTGGTATATATATATATATACATATATATATATATATATATATATATATATATATATATATATATATATATATAAATGTCATATTCAAATTCCCTCAAATAGATGTAAAAACATAGAGACACAATCAAGTCTAAACTATGAAATCTAGAAATGAAAGTTTACACGAACATGTAGTACAAATCTATATAAGAGAAAAGATGTACAAAATCTTAGTCTAAATTAGTAGTAGTCGGTAATGAATTTAAGTAGTGTAATATGATTAATATCAAGATATAACATTACTAAATTTGTAATGTAGAGTTTAGAAAGATTTAACCTGGCAATCAAAACTATGTATATCATGCCCCCAAATGGGTGACTGTATCAAATGAGGAATCTATGTATATTACCCTAATGGGTAGATAGTATCAAATTTAGATCTATGTGGTAGACCTAAGTCTTTTAATTATCTTCTAACACTCTATAGGAACAAGTGAAACATGTATGTATGATTAAAAAATTGACTATACTAAGATAGCTAGCATATGTAGTGTTTGGCAAGTATAAGAAGTGTATTTGACATATTCTATTATTTTTCTATTTTATGGATATAAGCTATTTATAAGAAACATGAAAATGGAACTATATATAAGGATCAAGTAATAAGTAAACTATGTATAAGAATGTAGGCACTTACTAACCAATGAGTCTCAAGGGAGACTCACTATTCATGTGGCCTATGTCAAATAAAGTAACAATAATCATGCATGTTGTGTGAAAAGGTAACTAAGGCCCCATAACTTGTTGTATTGAGTGATCTATAGCTAACACTATCTATGAAGTGGTGATAGGAATCTGTGAATCTGAGTGGGGTGTCATATAAACTATAGGGGTCTTATGGACCCTTCTGGTAGAAGATGCTATAGTTGGCATAGGTTACCTATGCTAAGAACTCTGGGAACTTAATAACACTAATCTCAAAAGGAAAGGGGTAGAGAGGGGCCCTCTAGAATTTGAAATAGTATCTAATGTATGGGTCTCTCTAATACTAGTCTCCATGGCAGATTATGAATACATTTTAACACTGTAGGAGTAGACCTCACCTACACTAGTGTCTCCACTAAACTTTGTAGTGTATTAATGAGAACTATTCTTGGAGCTATAACTAGTAACTACAATCTAACTACTAGTGGGATAGGTAAAGGATACTCATATGAGATATCATCAACTATGACCACTTGATTAGCATTTATTTACTTTAGGCATATATGCATGGTGGATGGAAAAGCTCATAGCTATTATATATATGGCCTACCCAATAACATGTCAATTGTGCCTACAATAGATACTACTAATAATCTAGTGGCCACATGTGCTAGTCCAACCTATAATGGAAGTAAAATCTCCCCAATGGATCTCTGAACATGGCCACTAAAGCCATAAACAATTGTGTTGGTTGGATAAATGTCATACTCTAAATAACCCAAATGTCATAAAATTATAATAGTGCACAAGTTAATACTGAACCCATTATCAACCATAAAACTCTGAATATGATGATGATCAATGTAGGCTCATATAAAGAGTGCATATAAATATGAATCATCATCAACAATATCCCAATCTAAAAAAGTGATGAGTGATCTAGTTGGTATTTATATATGATACACACCAATTATATTATGTAGGGTTGTGCATCATCTATAGTGGTTAGATATGATGTTGGTGGTGGATGTACCTGATATGTATAGTGAACATTGTAAGTGCCCCCTACCTCATTAGTTGTATGCTTTGGAAATGGATCCAAGAATATTTTTAATTATTTAGATTTTTTTTTTGAAATTTGGGTACCTCAATGGGTGTGCCCACATCAATGTTGTTGGATTTTATTAAATCTTGTATCTTATGTTTCAAGGTGATGCATCAATTTGTAGCATGGCCTAGTGCCCTATGATAATCATAGAATGCATTATAATCATCATTATTTAGAATAAGTCATGTCATAGAACACATGCCAACAATTATTTAATATTGGTAAAAACTCTCCATAGAAGAGTTAATAAAACCAAGTAAGGAGGTGACTCTAAAGTTACGTTAACTATGGCCTTTGGATCACTCTTAGTTTTAGTGGCCCTTACTTTGTATATAGGCTAATTATAACTCTTAATATTTGATTTTAATCCACTTAAATATTTTAATTTATCCGTAGAGAGAATCTTGACTTCCCTTTCTTTCAATGTGGCATAAATCGGTGAACCTTGGAAACTTCTTGAACAAGATAACTTCATGTAATGCTAGTAGTAAACTTTTTTTAAATATGTCTTGCATCTATCTATCTACCATGGGGCTAGTCATCTTTTCCAATATAATTTTATATCACAAGACATATCCTTCAATAGGTTTATTAGAGTTTTTCTTAAATTATGCCACTTGATCATATGAGATCTTATCACTGATGTTAAATGAAAAGTGTGATAAAAACATATCTATAAATGGATTAAATGTGGTGATAAACTGAATTGGAAGATCATAAAACCAATATAAGGCATAGTCTTTTAGATTGCATGGGAAAAACTTAGTAAGTAAGTAATCATTGGACACACATTCCAAACATGTGGCATGGAAAGCTCATAGATGGTGCTCTAGGTCACCCTTACCTTCATACAAAGTAAGCTTAGGTGCCATGAATCCAAATGGCAAAGGATTTATCACTATGTGTTTTTTCAAAGTTTTACATAAAAGAAAATGATAATCCAAGGCATGTAATGGTTGATTATCACCCTAATCAAGATGTAACACCTTATCCTACAAATAATTAATCTCATGCATAAGGGATTGTACATAGGGAGAGAAGGAACTAGCCATAGGAGGTGTAGTTTCTACTGAAGGTTGTCGAGTTAAAATAGGTTTTTATATAAGATGAGTTACCCCCAACATAAGTGTAATGATATTGTTATATGTGTGTATAATATTGACCATTGTTTTATTTGTTATTTATTTCCATTATGGCTTGCATAATGTGTGCATGATCATGGAGCTATTCCCAAAGTCTGTCTCTAAATCTCTATAAAATTTCATCCTTATTGACAATAAGATTTTCAATTTTAAGTGGGGGGAGAGTGTCATGATTCCCAATTGTGTATTATTTTTATCTTTATTGTATTTCTCATCTTTTACTCTATGATTTGGATATTAAATAGTTTTATGCACAAAATTTCTAGGTGTAAATGCATATACATGATGAACACTAGCATATTCTGAAGGCTTTGTACATGTAATTTAATTTGCCAATAATTTGACCTTTTCACTTAATAATTGATTTTAATTCTATAATTTTGATATTATCTTTCTCATATTGATAATTTGATCCCTTAAAGTCTCACAAATGCAAACCCTAGTTGCTTTTGATTGAACATGTAGGCACACACCCTATAGAGGAGAGGTGGAGGCATGGATAGGCTAAGTATGGGATTAGTAAAAATAATATATGCCACATCATCTCATGGGGGAGTGACAACATGGACATAGTTAGAAGGAAATTAGTTATCACCCTTATGGATATGAGGAGGATAATGACATTCTTTCTTATGCATAGGATATGACATTGAAACTTGAAACATGGTTTTTAAGGTATTAAAATTATGGATTAAGTCTAATAAAATATATTATAATTGATCCTGTATGTATGTAAGGATTTGTATCTTAATTAAATTCCACATAAGAGAATAATAACATGATAGAGATAGAATGAAATATGACATACATTTTAACTGATATAAAGCATCATGCACTTATGTGTTTATTTCATCTTTAAATTCATTCCAAATGAAAGGAAACTAGCATGCAAAGGAAGTTATAAAACTTTTTATTAAAAAGTGATAAACTTTATTTTTCATTATTATCATGAATATATGAAATACAAATCAAAAAATAAAGGGATCTAAAATCTGAGTGTGGGTCTTAAAAGGCTAGAAACATAAACCCTAGGGTTAGGGTTTGTTTAATATTTGAAGTCAAGTTTACCAAATGACTTAATTATTTAGGGTTATGGATTTTAAGCCCTAGGTTGCTAAATGTATGAGTATGTTAAATTAAGGTAAAAATATGCAATAAATATAGTCAATAATTTGTAAAAGAATTGACTTAGATTGACCTTTCTAAAAATAGCCATAAATAATGTAAACAAGTACTTAGCTAGAAAATGATTGAAACCAGAGATATAAAGGTTACAAATTAAGATAGAGTCTAATCTGAGTGTGACAGATAGGATCCAAGTATCAAAACCCTTCTTAGATAGTACTGACCTAATTGGATAGTAGTATAATATGGCACTAGCATCCCTATTTTAGCACTAGTTTCCTTTATGTAGTAATGTTTCGAGCTTCTAGATGTACATGTGTCTAGGTCTACCAAGCCTATTCCTATGTGCACATGTTCTAGATATTTTTACATGACCTATTTTTAATGATTTTATATGTAATCCCTAAACCTCCATGTTGCTAGGGCATATAGTTGGCACAAGTATTAAAGTGAGTTATTAGTGGGCTAGGCTAGATATCTTCAACACCCCATTGTGATGAGAGTTGCCTACATACCAACACCCTGAAGAGGGATCAAGCCCGATGTAGTTATCTCCACCTAAGTGCTAGTATGAGTGCAAGTGAAGATAGTATGAATGTTGGATTAAGTGATTTGAATGTGTTTTAGACTAGAAACTTGAGTAATCTTAGCTTAGGAATGTTGTATATGGTTGTGTGTTGAAGTAGAGAAAAATTGGGATTGATAACCTTAATTATACATTACTTGTTCTGAGTTTGTTTATGTAATTTGTATGTGGTTTCCATCTAGTAGATAAATGGATAAAAGTCATGTGTGTGTATATATATATATTATAGAGCTTGTGTGAGTATTAAAATAGGTATAGGCCAACCTTGGGTGGTTGCTCATTTTAAAATATATCCATTAGTACAAAAAGGAGGGAAAAGGACAATATCACAAAAAATGGGATGCTAGCACTATAAGGAACTATTGTCCAAAGAATGTTAGTGTCTAGGTTGTTGAACATGAGGCACTAGGGGACAAGATGTTAAAATAAGGGTTTGAGACTACTTTAAGGATGCTTAGGGATGTGTATGGCCTACACAAAGGAATGTGTCTAAATCTTCCTTCATATAGGTTTAGGGCTAATCTAGGGGTAAGTGGTCTTAAGTAACACTCTTATGACTCAAGTGTCATTTTTAGGTGATTACAGGGACATTATGTACAAGGAATTATGTATTCATCACCTCTAGGTTAGCAGGATGGTGACACATGGATGGATCTACACATTCTACTTGTCATGGATTATCTGTACAATGAACTCTATTAACATCACCTCTAAGCTAGGGAGTTGGTGACACATGAATGGATCTCATATATTTTCTTGTTTGGTACTACCCATACAAAATTTTTTACTGATGTCATTGTTGGGAAACCAAGATAACTTACACTTTTCACTTAGGCTCTGGGTGAGTGGAACAATGTCACGTGGTAAGATTAAATGAGCTCCAACATATTCTAAGAAACACTTAAGTACATAATCACCTATTTAAGACAAAGAAAAGGCAAGTAACCAATTAAAATCATAACATGTCAACCTAGTTATCAATTAAATATTAAATTAATCATGCATATAGCATGAGTTAAAATAAAATTAAAGGAAAAAATTAAATCATATAGTATGGCTTATACACAAATTTGATTCTTCTATAACTTTGAGATACTCTAAAAAATTTAAAGCAAATTCTGTCAATAGAGTTAAGAAAACAATAAAGAGGCAAATAAATTCATTATAGCATCAGATAAATTTCTTGAGTTTACACCTTTCAAAATCCATGTCATAGACATCTATTTTAGAAGACCCTAAAAAATGATATTTGATTAACAATGGCTCCCTATTTGAATTTTCAAATGGAGTGTGTGTGTTAGGGCATAATAAATGGTAACTCAATGGGTAAATTACCCCTGAGTATTTTGAGAACCCATAGTTTCAATAATGCATCATAAAAAAAATTAGTCCTAATGAAAAAATAATAAATGATCTAGACTCTGAAAAAGACTCTTACTTCCTCATGCAACATATTAATCCTTTCCATTCTTTGGATTTGAGTGTGTGATTTTTGTGAGTATATTTATTATTATTATTAAAATTTCGACAAATTATTGGATAAACACTATAGGTTTCATTTTTATCTCATATTTTGTAACCAAATATTAAGGGAATAATGGGCATTGTTTTGTTTCCATCCAGGCATCCATAGCCCTGATAGAGATACCTTTGATTCCTCTCAAATCACACTTTACTTCTAACCATGCGTCCATATCCCCAGTAGAGATTACTTGAATCACCCATCTTCTATCATTTTTTATGATAATTTTTTTTGAAACATAGATAGAATATGGGTTGGGAATCACCTTTGGTTAGGTATATATAATAAAATTTATTTTAATAAATATGTCCCTATCAGTGTGTATCCATTTCTATGTTTATTATCTGTCATACAAGGTTTAACATGTAATAGTGAAGTTAATCTTGTAAAATATAAAGTATTTATAAAATTTGTATGACTATATCATATTAAATAATTAAGGTCTAGTAAAATCATTTAGTCCAAAAAAAATTAATTAATTCATAACATGTACCTTAATCCCAGAAGATCTAGTACCATCAGAATAAATCCTTATGAAAACAAATTGTGCATCCTTGTAAATCATCCCCTTGTTTATGGTAAATCTCTTGTATCTTTAGCATAAGAAATCATTTGTTCTATTATGTAATTTTATAAAAATAATCTAAAAAATATAAAAATTAATCTACTAAAATCAAAATGTATAAAATAGGAAAGACTAATCCTAGAAAGTAAGAAATCTAATCTAGAAAGTAGGAAATCTAATTGTTAGAGGTACAAGCACTGAGAGGGTGAGGGGTAACTCGATGAGCCTAGATAATATAAATTTAATTTCAAACCTTTACAAAAATCTTAATCAATTACTATAAGCATTTATGAAGCATACACATCATTCATAGCAATGAACAAGAGAAACAATTCAAGATCAATCATATAACACATGACATATGTGGGAAACCCTCTTAGGGTAGAAAAACCCACTAGAACCTACAATTAGACTACTTTACTATAATAATAAGAATAGACTTAGACCAGATACAAATGATTAAGGAACTACCATCCCTTATTTTAGTGAGACTGCAATCCCACAAGGAGCTATTACACATGTCTAGTTGAGTTGCCACAATAGCTAGACTTTTAACAAGTTTCACCTTGTAAGGAGGATTCAACCCACTAGATGTTGAGATAACACAACAAAACCTATGAACACTTACACCTTTGAATTTATGTCTTCAACACCTGATGATGGTCCTCTGATTATCACTCTTTACCTTCACTTACACTCAATCTTTAAATCTACAAGAACACTATTATAACATCAAAAATATGACATATAAGTCATACACACCATCATTAACCCATTATACCCTTGAACTCATCCACTTGGTACCCACCCTTTCCTTTGATATACAAAACTATGCTTTTAAATGTAAATTCCACACATAAGTCTTGCACACGTCTAAAAACCATCACATTTGGTTTCACTATTTATAGAGTATTCATGATCATCACCATATTGGTCAGCCAATAGGTATGCATTAACCCTTAAGACATATATCTCATTAAGACACATCTCAATACCATCCACATAGGTCTTCCATAGAACTTATGGGTCACCCTTAAGCAGCTACACCTTTCAATTAGGCCCTTATAGCTCTTATAGGTCTCATGAAGACCTATTCACCCATTTAGCACATCATCAATCAAAATAAGAACATAGGAACACTTATAAATACACAGGTCCACTCCACATGACCCATTTTTCATTATCAAATGCTTTCAATCATCATTTCACTCTTCTATGCAAGCTCAATCAACTCAAACATTAGCCTTGTTCATAAAGACACTATGAACAAACACATAATAAAATTCTTAAGCATTGTTCATACTCAAAATAGATTGTTCACACCTATAAAATACATACATATGATTATAATTGATTCTAAAACACTCTCTAATAGATAATTAATCATGAAACATTGAAATAATGTCAACACAAGTTCAATTATCCTTCTCAGCCCACTTGTAGAACAAACATGAAAACATAATCAAATTTGAACCTTCATAACTTTGATTGTACATACTTTCAATTCTTCAAATCTATATTTTAAGATTTATCTTAGAGTCCTCTACAAATTTCATTTTTACATCATGAGAAAATTTTGCATATATTGAAATAAATGGCCCAAAAACTAGACACTAGTCTTTCCTTTGTTAAATTCAAATATTTGAATTCAATCGGTTACAATGAAACTTCGGTCACCATGTTATCATATTGTGTCCTCACTGCTTAGATTAAATACACATCATCAATATTAGTCTAAATTTAACTCATAGTTCACCACTTCCCAGATGTTAAACTCTGAACACTTGGCCTCATCTCATGCAATCTTGAAATCTTGATCATACACACATTGTTGATCTCTTTGAGATTGTCCTTACTTTAACAATGCTACACAACTATCACTTTGACCTATTGAATTTAATATGCACCTTTGATATCAATTAGTATGAACACCTAATCAATATTAATCCTTGGAATAATCTCAATATTTATATATGTTAAATAATAAACATTGAACACTTGGCACCATCTCACTGCATCCTGACATCTTGGAATGAACATGCTCCATTGATCTTTTTATAAGGAGATTGATCTTTAACTTTGTTAACCAATGAATACTTTGGAACATTTAACTCAACATGCATCATATATCTTAATCTATATGAATTCCCATGATCTATTTGATCTCCATTTGGTCCTAGTATTTAACATTGTGAAAAATAGACTAAGTATGGGGACCATTTCTATCTATCTAGAAGGACAACTTTATGCCTCAATAACGTTTTCTATGCTTAGACACATGATCTAAAATTTTAACCAAATGATATCCTCACATAGGAAAATATAACCATGTTCCAAACTACTCTTGAAACCTTTACATGTGTGAGATATAATTCCATTACTCTCCTCACTCATATTTCTTCTACCACAAAGCCAACTATGTTAAGAACTGTCTTGGAAGGCCAACTCTGCACATGCATATCTTTTGATGCACTTCATTACATGACCTAAAATTTATTTAAAATAAACTAAGCATAAAAATTAACAAACTGATATGATAATTTTCTCCTAACACCTTCATGAGTGTAAAATATAACACCATCAAAATTCCTACTCGACTCTTCTTACCACATTGTAAATTTGGCAAAGTATGGGAAAACATTATCAAAATACCTAAGAGCCCAACTTTTCACTTGCATATATTATATTATCCTTCATCATAAGAGCTCAAATTTATAACATATAAACTAGACACAAATTTTATCATAACCATATAACCAACTCCCCCTGACTCATCCACACATGGCAATGGTGACATCAACAAACTGCCTACTCATATTTTCTACCACTAGATCAAAAATGTCTAGATGAGAAAAATGATAAAAAAAAATGAAATCCACTCATGAAAAAGAACTCAAATCATATAAAATCTCTTATAGTACCTATTTTACATCCTAAAATCACCATACTTGTCCCTGAACATCTCTAACCATGCCAAAACTGAACATCAACCAAGCCTCCTTCAAGCACACTAAGACAAGCACATTTCACACTTTATCATTGTCACTTAGATTAATAATTCACTTCATCCAATTAGTAGGACACTTCCATGACATAATTTAAAAATCTCCAACAATCTCCCCCTTTGTCATTTATGTCAACACCCATCAATATATAGCTCACCTTTCTTCTCTCTCTTAAATCACCCCCACAATAGGAACTTTCTCCCCCTTTGACATAATGACAAAGTGGGCACCAACTAATCCTAAGTACCTAAAAATACCATAAATAGGAAAGGGACACCTTATAAATATGATACTAACTCCCCCTAAGCTTGAGCCTACCTTTTCTTTGCCTTGACAAATTCCTCTTACTATATGCCAATACTCTCTTTAGACACTTTCATGACCACCAATTTTGCATCTGCACTATAGCTTCTTTACAAACCTCTAGAACAAACTCATGAACTTTTTTTTCCTCCTTAACCAAATATTTTATAATGATTCACAAAGAAAGAAATGACACCCAAGAATTGTCTTAGATACTCAAGTGTAGCTTTTGATAATGGTTTGGTCATAATATCTACAAGCTGCTCTTTTTTAGGCACATGCTTCAACTTAACACTTTGATTAACCACTTTTTATCCCAATAAATGGTACCTAATAGGATTTTTTTTTTTTTAGTGCATAACAATATTATTTGAGATAATAATTACTTTATTATTGTCATAAAAGATAGGACAAGGTCCATTTTGTCTTACTTTATAATCCTCCAAAGTTTGTTTCATCCATATGACTTGAGTACAACAAGAGGAAGCTGCTATATACTCAACTTCTATAGTTGATAGAGACACTTAGGCTTTCTTTTTTACTTAGCCAAGACACTAAAAATTCCCACATAAATAAGACCCCACCACTAGTAATCCTCCTATCATCCATACATCCTTCTCAATTTGTATCAATATATGATTTCAAAGAGAATTATTTACTCTTGAGATACCATCAACCATACTCTATGATGACTTTGAGACATCTTAAGATGATTTTGACTATTTTTAAGTGAGATTATCTAGGTTCATCTTAAAACCTTCCTACAAGGCCCACTACTTACATGATATCAGGCCTAGAAGTAGTAGAGTACAAAAGAATTCCAATCATGGATCTATACAAAGTTTGATCAACTTTTGGTGAGTCATCTAGTTTACTTAGCTTACATCATGTGATCATTGGAGTACTCATTGGCTTACAATACATCATATCAAACTTCCTTAACATATATTTGATGTAATTAGCTTGTGAAATGAGTATCCTTACATCAATTTGATCAAATTTGTAATCCTAATAAGAAAGGCAATTCTCCCAATATTGACATTTCAAATTTAGTCTTCATAGTATCTATAAAATCTCCACTCATTTTATCATTGTCAGATCCAAAAACTATGTCATCAACATATATAATAACTATAAATTAATGATTTCCTTCTATCTTAATGAACAAATTAGTATCAGCTACCCCCTTTTAAAACCTTGACTCAAAAGATACTTATCTAACCTATCATACCAAGCTCTAGGAGCCTGTTTAAGACCATACAGAGCCTTCTTTAGTTTACACACAAAATCTTGATTACTTGATATGAAGTATCCTTTAGGTAATTTAATATAGACTTCTTCTAAGTTGTTATTCAAGAAAGTAGATTTTACATCCATTTGATATACCTTAAAACCTTTGAAACTTGCATATGCCAAGAAGAGTCTAATTGCTTCCATTCTTTCCATAGTAGTAAAAGTCCCATCAAAATCTATTCCTTCAACCTGAGCATATCCTTTACACACCAATATAGCCTTCTTCCTTGTGACTTGTCCTTTTTCATTCATCTTGTTTTTTGAAAACCCACTTGGTACCTATCACATTTTTATCTTTTGGCCTAGGAACTAAGTCCCATGTTTCATTCCTTTATATTTTATCAATTTTGTCATCTATTACATCATTCTAAATTTCATCTTTGATAGCTTATATGAATTTTTTGGGTTCAATCATGGACAACAGAGCTAAGTCTTATTGATTTTGATTGATCAACATTTTCCTTCTAGTCTGTAAACCTACACTAAAATTTATAATAACTCGAGAGATTGGATGATCTTTTTGAATTCTTCTAGATGGAGCTTTAGAGTTTTATCTTTCTTCCTCCTCTTCATCTTCATCATTTTTTTAATAGATAACTCATCATTGTTTACAATATAATTTTGAATTGAGTCACTTACCTATAATTTTGACTTCTTGGCTCTACTTGTCTTACCTACCCTTAAATTTTAACTTTAAAAAATCTTGTGAAATCTCTTGTTGAAGCACATATAGGTTTCAATGATATAAGAGCAACCTAAGAAGATGCCCTCATCAGACCTTGAATCAAATTTGTCGATATTTTCTTCATCTATTTTGATGAAGCACCTACTCCCAAAAACTCTAAAATGTTTGGCATTAGCATCTCTATTATTCCATAACTCATATGGAGTCTTGTCACCATTTACTCTGATTTGAAACTCATTTAGAATGTAAACTAAAGTTTTGGCTACCTCTTCCCAATAACAATCTGATAATTTAAAATTTTGAATCACGGTTCTACTCATCTCTTAAATAGTCATATTCTTATTTTCAATAACACCATTCTATTGTGGTGTTCTAGCAATAGAATATTGTCTCCTTATCCCTTTTTTTTACAAAAATCATCAAATACATGAGACCAAAAATCACCTCCTCTATCTAATCTTACACACTTGATATTTGACCCTTTATCATTTTCTACAAGCACTTTGAATGCCATAAATTTTGTAAAAGCTTCTAATTTTTATTTAAGAAAAAATATCCAAGTCATCTTAGTAAAATCATCAATGAGAATCATGAAGTATCTATTACCTTGAATAATTTGGGTTCTCATAGGTCCACATAGATCAGTGTGGATCAATTCTAATGTCTTTTTAGTGGATAAATCCTTGGATTTGTATCTTCTTTTGGTTTGCTTCCCATGAAGACATGCCTTGTAAAGAGAATGAGGAATCTTAAAAATCTTGGGCATATGCCTTACCAACCCTTTTGAATTGATATTTACCATATTATCAAAATTTATACATCCAAGCCTTCTATGCCAAAGCCAACTTTCTTACAATTGACTCATGAAGAACTCCTCCTTGGATTCATGAAATACATACATGTTATCTATTTTATAAACATTTGCAACTAATTTACCAGCCTTTCTTTCTTCACATACATCATCGTGAAAAGTTATAACATTTCCTTTTTTACACATTTGACTCACACTTAAAATATTATGTTTCAAAACTTGTACATATAAGACATTTTCAGTCCTAGAATAACCATTATCTAAACTCACAGTACCTTTGCCAATTATGTTAGCAGATTTGTTGTCACCAAATCTCATTGCACTAGGGTTGGTCTTCCTGAAAGAGATAAAATTGTTGTCTCTTATCATATTATTTGAGCATCCACTATCTATGAACCATCTCTTGTTCCCATATTTTTTAGTATGCAAGGCTATTTGAATAAACATTGACTCTTCCTTTGGTGGACCGCTTGAATTCTTCTTCTTTTCTTCTTCAATCTTAGACTTAGCCTTCTTGAATTATTTTATGGTGTTAATGACTTGTATATCCTTTTTCCAAAAATATATTTTATAGTTTTTGGCTATATGACCTCATTGGTTAAAATTGTAGCATATAATATTCTTTTTGATCTCTAAAGAGAAAGTACAGTCCCTATATCTATGACCAATTTGATTGTAGGAGAAGTAGTACCCATTGAAGACATCATTCAAATTTGACCTTACTTTCTCTTGATCATTACCTATCCATAAATCTTCATTATTGATCCTTTTGTGGGAGCTAAAATCCCTTTTGTCCTTAGATAAGAGAACATCTAAGTAATTCATGACTTTATTTTCCAATTGTTCCTCCCTTTGGCTAAGACCTTTAACCATCATGACCTGTAAATTCTTGAGTATTATTTCTAGATATTTCAATTACATATTCACATCATCCATGCTTGAATTGATGTTTGATAAAGCACATACTAGTTTGTCTTGAAGATAAGCCACGGCCTCTTTATCAACCATTGTACCTTTGATCACCTTTGAGTTGTTAAACTTGTAAGAAGGACCTACTCTGATAATAAATTATTTGAGGTACAATCACTGAGGGGGGTGAATCAGTGAGCCTAGATAATCCAAATTCAATTTCAAACCTTTACAAAAATATTAATCAATTACCACAAGTAGTCATGAATCATACACATCATTCATAGTAATGAACAAGAGAAATAATGCAAGATCAAGTATATAACACATAACATATGTGGGAAACCCTTTGGGGAGAAAACCCACTAGAAATTTCAATTGGAATACTATCCTATAATAAAAATAACCAATTTACACCAGCTACAACTGATCAAGAAACTACCATCCATTCTTTTAATGAAACTGTAATCCCATAAGGAGCTACTACACCTGTCTAGTTGAGTTGACATAACAACTACACTTTTAGCAAGTTTCACCTTGAAAGGAGGTTGAAAACCCCTAGATGTTGAGCTACCATAATAACATATATGAACACCTCCACCTTTGAACTGATGTCTTCAACACCTAATGATGGTCCTCTAATTATCACTCTTCACCTTTGCTCACACTCAATATTCAAATCTATATTAGCACTTTTATGACATCAAAAATATGACCTACAGGTCATACATACCATCATCAACCTAATATTACCTTAAAATCATCCACTGGGCACTCACCCTTTCCTTTTCTATATAAAACTATGCTTTTAAATGCAAATTCCACACATAAGTCTCGCACACATCTAGAAATCATCACATTTGGTTTCACTATTTATAGAGCATTCATGATCATCACCATCTTAGTCAACCAATAGGCATGCCTAAACCCTTAAGACATTTATATCATCAAGACACAACTACATACCATCCACATAGGTCAGCCATATCACTCATGGGTCACCCGTAAGTAGTTAAACCTTTTAATTATGCCATTGTATCTCTTATAGGTCTCATGGAGACCTATTCACCCATTTAGCACATCATCGAGAAAAACAAGAATATATGACTAATTCCAAATGAATAAGTCAACTCCACATGACCCATTTATCATAATAAAATTCGTATAGTCATCATTTCACTCTTTTGTGTAATCTCAATCAACTTAAATATTAGTCTTGTTCATAAGGACACCATGAAAAAACATATAGTTAACTTATTAAGCATTGTTCATAATCAAGATAGAATGATCACACCTATAAAATCCATATAGATTATCCTCATGGAGTCTAAAACACTCTAAAATATCTAAGTCATCATAAAACATCAACACAAATTCAATTATCCTTCTCGGGTCACTTGTAGAACAAACATGAAAACACAATTAACTTTGAACCTTCATAACTTTGACTATACACATTTTCAGGTCTTCAAATCTATATTGATAGATGAAAACTAGAGTCCTCTACAAATTCTCTTTTTACATCATGAGAAAATTTTGTATATATCAAAATATATATCCCAAAAACTAGACATTATTCTTTCCTTTGTTAAATTCAAATATTTGAATTCAAACGATTATAGTTAAACTTTAGTCACCATGCTATCATCTCATGTCCTCACTATTTAGATTAAATATGCATCATCAATATTATTCAAACTTTAACTCATATTTCTATAATTCCCAAATGTTAAAATTTTAACACTTGGCCTCATCTTGTGGATCTTTAAATCTTAATCACACACACTCTGTCGATCTCTTTGAGATTGTCCTTATTTTAACAATGCTAAACAACTATCACTTTGACTTATTGACTTTAATACACATAGTTGATATCGATCAGTATTTATCTTTGGAAGAATCTAGATATTTATCTTTACTCAATGCTAAACATTAAACACTTGGCACCATCTCATTGCATCCTGACATCTTAGAATGAACATGCTCCATCAATCTCTTTGTAAGGAGCTCGATCTTTAACTTTGTTAAAAAATGAACACTTTGACAAATTTAAATCAACATGCACCATAGATATTGATATATATAAATTTTCATTATCTATTATATATCCATCTGTTCCTAGTCTTTAACATCATGCAAAATAGACTAAGTATGGGGACCATTGATATCTTCCTAGAAGGCCAACTTTGCACCTCAATCACTTTTATTGCACTTATATGCATGATCTTAAATTTATACCATATGATCTCCTCACATAGGATAATCCAATGATGTGTCAAACTAATCCTAAAACATTTGCATGTGCAAGATATAAATCCATTAATCTGCTCACTCATATTTCTTCTACCATAGAGCCAACTATGTCAAGAACTATCTTAGAAGGCCAACTTTGCACATGCATATCATTTTATGAACTTCATTTCATAACCTGAAATTTAGTAAAAATAAACTAGGCATAAAAATTAATAAAACCATATAATTATATTCTCTTTATACCTTTATGTATGCAAAATATAACACCATAAAAATACCTACTCGACTCTTCTTACCACATTGCAAATTTGGCTAAGAATGGGAAAACACTATCAAACTACCTAAGAGCCCAACTTACACTTATATATATTATATTAAGCTTCATATCATGACCTCAAATTTATTGAATAGTAACTAGGCAAAAAATTTATCACAACCATATGACCAACTCCCCTTGACTCATCTACACATGGTAATGGTGATGTTAGCAAACTACCTACTCAGATTTTCTGCCACTATACCCAAAATGTCTAGATGAAAACAATGATCAACCAAATGAAATACACTCATGTACACAAGTATTCAATGTATATAAAACCTCTTATAATACCTCTTACACATCTTAAAATCACCATACTCATCCCTAAACATCTCTAACCATGCCAAAACTAAAGATCAACCAAGCCTCCTTCAAGCACACCAGGATAAGCACATTGCACACTTTGTCATTGTCACTTAGATTAACAAGGAACTTCATCCACTCATTAGGACACCTCCATGACATCATTAAAAAATATCCAACAATAATCTACTCTTAGTCTACTTCTCAACTTTTAATTCACTTACATGCATCTCTAGTTGGAGTAGACATGAAACATTGTTTCAAAAACTGTATATTGACTAGAAAGATGAGGTCATTACCTTGGAGGTATTTTAACTAGAAAGCATTATTACCTAGGTTTTATAATAGTTAATATTTTCTAATACACAAATTAGTGAACTTATCATGTTTTCTCTTTTTTCATGTGATTTATCCCATACAAATACTAAGTCTAAAATATTGAAGGCTTTGATCTTGGATCTCTTGTCAAACCATCTTTTGATAATATCTTGATGTCTATTGAATTTGTGTAGTACTTTATCTCTTGAATCTTCCATTTGAACTATATCAAGTAGTGTATATTTTATTATTTCATCTTCCCTTATGCATTCTTACATGAACTAGTACATTAGTATTTTAAGAGTAATGAGGAAGACTAGTTGTTTCCCATACACTAGTAGAAAAGGTGAAGTCTTAAGGGCTTGCTTGTGTTTAGTTTGGTCTTCCCATAATATATAATTCAAAAAGAGATGTCATTTTTTGGTTTATCTTGTGTTAATTTCTTAATGTTATTTATCATATTCTTATTGGTATATTCAACAACTTTGTTCCCTTATGGATAGTAGTTCAAATAGAACTTGATAGTATATTGATTATTGTAGACCCACTTAGTAAATTTTATAGATTAGAGTGTTGGACCATTACCACAAACTAAATAAATTAGAGTACCAAACTTGGTCAACAAATTTTATTCCAAAAATTTAATGGCATTGATTGCTCTAGAATTCTTAGTAGTTACAACTTCTATTCATCAAGTACAATAGTCAATAGTTGTGAGGATAAATTTGGTGTCCTAAATATTTTAGGTTAATTACCCCAATAAATTCAAAGACCCAATGGGAAAAATCCATCCTTTAATGACTAGTTATAAAGGCATGAAAACATTCACTTATCTTTTCCTAAATACCTAGCACTCATGGCAGGTCCTAACATGGTTATGCATATATTTAAAGATTTTAGGCCAGTAGTATCCCATCCTTAGATTTTTTTGAGGCTACCTAAGGGATTCCCACTTCCAATTTTTTGATGTAAATTTTCCAAGATGTCTATAGTTTCTTCTATTGAAATACATATTAGGAAGGTACCTTCATACTCATTTCTATATAGGACTCCATTCTTGATCATATAATGAGTTGATTTGAGTTTGAGGGCCCATATTTGATCTTTTTTTAGCTTAATGGGCATGTGCATGTGAGAAAATAATGGATGATTTGAGTGTACCACTCACCATTATCTACTTGAGTCTCATTATTTTTTTCAATAATGATACATGGATTAGTCTTTGTCATTATTTGGATGATTCCTTAGCCTCTCACCATCTTGGCTAGCCTAATTCCAAGGTCAAACTCTTGAAGTCTATCCATCTACTTGCATATTCTCTTATCTAACTCATTCTATCTAAGTGTGAGCTTAAAAACTAGGTCTAGGATGATGGTAAATATTTTTTTCTTAAGAATATAATGCCTAAATGTTTTCAAATCTTTGACCAAATTATATATTTATTTATCTATCATAAATTATTTAAACTCTACATCTTTTAGATTGGTGATCACAAAGGAAATGAGATGTTCATTTTTGTCTATCTTTCATGTAATTAAATAAGTGGAAATATTTATTAAATTCTAAGTTGATCAGAACTAGAGCTTGAACAATGGTAGTCTTGATGTCCTGAAAATTTCTATTAGACTCATTTATCCACTCAATCTCGACACCTTGCTACATTATAGCATTCAATGGCTTGATAATCTTTGAAAAACCAGAAATTAATTTTCTTATAAAGTTGATATTACCAAAGAAAAACTTCAATTCTTTGTTTTTATTGGGAGGTGTCATCTTAGAAATGGATTAAACTCATTTTAGATCAATGGATATCCCATCCTTCTTGATGATATGGCCTAATAGTTTACCTTAAGTAATTCCAAATATGTTCTTCTTTATATTAAGAGAGACTTCATATATTCAACATCTATCAAATACTCTTTGTAGATGATATGAATGATCAACTTTTCCTTTTGGATATATTGTTAAGTAATCCATGTATATTATGATGCATTTATAAACAATTCCTTGAAAGGTAGAATCCATCACTCTATGGAAGTTTTCTCTTGCATTGATTAGGCTGAAAGGAATCTTTTTGTTTGTAAAATTTCCCCACTTGATGGTAAGGCAGTATTTATTTTGTCTTATGCTTCTACTAACACTTGGTTATAGCTTGAGATTCCATCTAGAAAGGACATCATCTCAAAATAACTAACCATCTAAATTAATTCATCCAATTAAGGTAGGGATAATTGTATTTTTCTAATGTTCTGTTTAGGTTTCTAAAATAAACATAGAACCAAATTTATCCATTCTTATTCCTAACTAGTACTAGATTAGCTACCCAAGTCAAATGCTTGATTGGGAAGACTATCTTGGCATCTAGTAGATTTTGTACTTTTAATTGAATAAGAGGTTATAGAATTGGATTCATTAAAATTTGTCTCTACATGAAATACTTATGATTTATCTTTAATGGAATAGTATGTATGATGAACTTAGGGTCAAATACTTTCAAATCTTCATATGTGCAAGTGATCACATCCTTATGCTCTATTAATAGACTCTTTAGTTTTTATTTCTCACTTTTAATATAGCTCAGTCCAATATTCACATATTGAGGATGTTGTTCCATTATCAAATTATCCTTGATGAAATAAGACTTAGTTGTTTTGAGTTGATTTTATTTTTTAACTTGTGGATCTATGTCAAAATCTCACTCTAGGGAAACTATTCCCAAAGGGATGTAGTTTTCCTTCAATTGTAGGATACCATCCTCTCCCAGGTCTTCACTATGCATGGGCTCCACATATTTTTCATCTATAATTTGAGATTAAAACTTCTTAAAACTACTCATGAACTTAATTATATGTTGATCATCCTCAAAGACCTATAAGTTATCCACATTATCTAGAATAGAGGGACATGAATCAACTCTCTCGATAATTCATGTATTTTTTTATTTTTGTAGTGGTGCTAGATTGGTAGCTAACACTATTAGTGAATCTAACATCTAATTTTGTTACCTTGGGATGGATTAATGTTTAACACCTCAAAAGATTCAATCAAGTCCCATGCTTGATGCTTACATTTATTTAAGTAGGTGAGTTTACATTGATATTTATTTTTCATCTAGTTAAATAACTAACTCATAATCATTGAAGATTTTTAACTGCATGACATTATGCTTCAACATGAATTACATTCTAAGAATTAGATATTCATACTTAGATTTATTATTAGTGTAGGAAAATTTCAACCTATATGCAGTTAGGTTTGCTTAACATATAGGTCTGTCAAGGTTATGCCAATACCAAAACCTTGATTTGATCTTTCTCCATCAAAATGTAGAGTCTATAACTGATAATATCCTTAAAATTCTTGTTCATCAAGCCCCTACTTGGTATTAAATGTGTTTACTCCTATATTTATAGATGTGAAACCAAACTTCTCATTTTTGGCATTATAATCGATGATTAGGTACTTCATCTTTGGTTCTCTGTCCACCTGAATCTGATTGGCCACTCTTTTCTAGGGAAGCCATATGTGTGAAAAATGAGTGGCCATGTATCCATCCAGTGTCTTAGAATAATCATGACTTAGCAATAGGCCATAGGATTTTGGAATATCGATAACTAGAATATCTATATATTGTTATACATGTGGCTCTAAATCTAGTTAGATGTGCATGTTTGTTAGTTATGTAACACATGAGATAGAAGACTTGTCCAACTATAGGACTCTTTTTAACTTATCTAGGGTCAAACCCAGCTTTTTACACATAGTTGTTAGCATCACCTTGACTGGGCTAAAGGCTTATCAAGTTTATATGTAGTTTGTATCCACTACACATATTTTGTAACCTAGCATTAAAGTTTCATATTATCTCATTTAGTTCTTTTCTCATGCTTGTAAAGTGTTGGTAAACAATACTTTCATTCAATATTTGGATAAATTGTGCCAAAAAGGTGTTTTGACATTAATCCCAAGATGTAAGTTAACCCTCTAGGATATTAAAAAACTAGTCATAGGTGACATCTTACAATGTGAAGGGAAATAGTCTACACACCACATCTTCATATGTTACATTCACTATTACCATGGAAGTCTTGAAAGCCTTTATATGTTAATCAATAGTCCTACCTCCCATGGGAAAAAATGAATGAAGATACTCCTTAGGGTTTTTAGGTATATCATGCATGGCCTCGATGATGTTAATAGTATAAATAACTAGCTAGGTATAAGCTTGGGCTATTGGGAATAGTGGAAGATAGGGTTGTCTACTTGGAGATAATGATTGAATCTAAGGTCATATCCTAACTCCTTTACCACACCTAAATTTTTTATGGACTTAAAAATATGGTTATAGAAAGTTAGTTTATGATATAGACCTTACTAATCTTTTGAGTATTTTTAGTTCAAATCAATTGATTATTTTCAAAGAAATAGAGTCAAACGTGTAAAGGTCCTCCTTCTAGCACCAAATTAAACTAATATTAATGTGGGTTTTATGCATACCCAAGAAACCTTACAATGTATCATCTAACATTTTATGATATATGAATGAAAATTCACTCTAATACATGAGTTCTAAGGTATTCTATTTTGTAAACAACCTATTAGTGGAATAACAATGAGTAAAGTAATTTGTTTACCATGAATCGATCAATTATGAATGAATTTGAATCTACTTGAGATGGGTGTATTGATGATGGATATAATCTAGGGTGGTTAAGACCAAAATAAAATCAAAAAAGAGGGAAAAGTAAGGAAAAAAGAATGCATGTGGGTTAAGCAAAATGTAACATATCTAAGCCAGCACTAGAACTAAAGGTTGGATAAGTAATCAGAAACTAATGTTTGTTGCAAGATGATAAGAGCACAACAATAATCAATCACAATAATAAATACAAATAAATAATAAACTTAAGCATATATAATCAAATTTTATTGTATTTATAATATTGTGTTAGCACATCTACAAGTGGGGATTATGATCGACATACAAAAGGCAATTCAAATCAAAAATACCATAATAAGAATAACTTTATTGAAAGACAACTTATGCATAAGAATAAAACTAAGATAACATAATGATATCACTTCTTACGCAATCCACACATTTGGATAAGAATTAATATTTACACATTGAGATCAATTGTAAAACTTTCTTCAAACTTTCCTATAATTTAAATAGCTAAAATTCCCCTCCCTTTGGGATATGGAAGATATAAATATATAGGATTAGGGAAGGGTATGGCCTCATCCTCCAAGTAAATTATAAAATTGCATCTCTATAAATAATATTGTATGCCAATCATCATGCAAAAATACATGTTCAAAAAGAGAACTACGTGCTAACTCTCATGCGAAGCATGTATGTACAATGGAATTACCTAGAATAGAATTATGACTAAAATACTGTGTGTGTGTGTGTGTGTGTGTGTGTGTGTGTGTGTGTGTGTGTGTGTGTGTGTGTGTGTGTGTGTGTGCAAATTAAATTAGGAACTAATGTTCCAACTTAGCTAAACATACAAATATATATGTATTTTTACAGGGGTGTTGATGTAACACTAATGGAGGAATAAATTGATGTAGTAACAGTCATGGGAATTTATGTGGATGGAACTAGTGTTGCACCTTTAATGGTAACTAGAATAGGTATTATTACTGCAAATGTGGTATAAGTTATTTTCAACATAGTCATAGTAGAAAATTGTATGTAAATCTTCCAATTCATGCAAATAACAAAGGCTTTCACTACTTTGTTTATTTCACCTTGTTATTTCCATTTGAATTTTGAAACCAATTTATGTGGATATTATTTCCATGTGGCTTCATTTGCCTTCTCTAAGGTGTTTAGTCATCATAATATGATATGTGTCTCTTTTATCCTCTTTCAAGCTTATCATTATTGTATTTTTTAATTACTTATGTGGCTAAGCGACACACATCTATGTATCACTGACCTATTCATAGATGAGTAATGGCTTTTCGTGCTTCATTATTTTGGATATGGGCTAGTGGGATGGTGACACTTAGAAACATCTCAGTGATCTATTTACTTGGGATTTTTCATACAATGCCTTTGTTGACATCACCTATGGGTTAGTGGGATGGTGACATGTGGATATCTCTTAGTGATCCACTTGTCTAGGATTAATTATACAAGGAACTCTACTAATGTCACCTCCAGGTGAGTAGGATAATGACAATTGGATGACTCTTAGTGATATGCTTACCTAGGATTATTTGTATAAATACCTATGCTAATCTCACCTCTGAGTTAGTAGGATGGTACCACACAAATGACTCCCAGTGATATGATTGCCCAAGATTATCTGTATAAATACCTCTACTAATGTTACCTCTAGATTAGTTAAATGGTGATGTGTGGATGGCACTTGGTGCTCTACTTACATGGGACATTATATATAAATAATTGTGTTGACATCATCTCCAAGTTATCAAGATGATGACATGTGGATGGCTCTCACTACTCCACTTTATTGATATTATCTATATAAGAAATTGTGTTGATGTCACCTCTAATTTAACAAGATGATGACACATGGATAACTCTCACTATTTTAGTTTTTTGGGATCAACCATACAAGGAACTCTACTAACATTACCTCTGGGTTAGTGGGATATTGACCATAGATGGCTCTTGTAATTTAGCTTACCTAGGATCAATTGTAAAATTACTTATGCTAACATCACCTTCAAGTTAGTGGGATGGTGACACATGAATAAATTACACTACTCTTCTTTCTTGCGACATTTCATACAAGGAATTATATTATCATCACCTCCAAGTTAATGGGAGCGTACATATGAACTTATCTCATTGTTTTGATTACTTGAGATTATCTATATAATAAACTCTTTTGATGTTGGCTATGGGTTAGTGGGATGGTGACATGTGGATGGATCTCTATGATCTACTTGCCCAGGATTGTTTATACAAAAATATTTGTTTATGTCACTGTTAGGTGATTGTAATGACTTACACTTTTCATTTGGGCTCTTAGTGAGAAAAATGATGCCACGTAGTAATATTAAATGAGATTTGGGACATTCCAAAAAAATTCATAAATGTAGAATCATGTGTTTAAGACAAAATAAAGGAAAAGAACCAACTAAAACAATAACATGTATAGTTAGCTATTAAATCATAAATCAAGTATACAAATAAGTATGAGTTAAATAAAAATTTAAGGTGAAAATTAAATCATATAGTATGACTTATACACATCTTCGATTCTTCCATAACTTCATAACACCCAATAAAATTTGAAGTAAATCATGTCAATCGAGTCAATAAAATAATAGAGATTAAGATATGCAAAAAAAATCCTTTTAACATCAAATAAATTCATTAATTTTATGTTTTTTCAACTCCATGTCATAGACTTCTACTTCAAAAGACCTTGAATAATAATATTTGATTAATAATGGGTCCCTATTTGAATTTTCAAATGGGGTGTGTGTGTTATATCACAATATAAAGGTAAACCAAGGATAAACCCTATAATACTAAACATAACTCTCTTGAAAATTAAAAAATGAGATGTAAACTTGACATTAAAGTGTTACTAAGTGTCCTTATTAAACTCTATGACTAAAATAATTAATCATCATAAATGGCAAGTATAACATATGCCTCCAAAATTAAATTAATAAAATGGGAGGAATAAACTCACCACAAACTAGAATTAAATATAAAAAAATGTGATATTAAACTTAAATTTTAATGTCATTTTTTATTACATGACTATCGGTCAAGATAGTGATTGCCTTTATAAGTTTATAAATGACTAGTAACAAAACTGTCAAAGTAAAATCATGACCTAGATTTCATTTATTTAGCCACAAAGTATTCTACCAAATGTTTATTAAAAAAATCACTCAATTATGAAAAAACATGTTTCCCAAAAGAAAACTTAAACCTAGTTATAGTTTCCAAACAAATAATGAGATTAAAATGGGAACTAAAGTATTCAGATTGTAAAATTCAACTAGACTCTCATTTTAAAAATGTTCAAAACCATTAAATTTTGAACATACAAGTCCCTTAGCATAATAATTTTCATCAAAAACCAAAACAATCAATCATAAATGTCATGTAGAATAGATGCCACTAAAATTAAATTCACATAATGATCACCTTTATACATTGATAAATGATTACTCTCAAATTTTATTATAATTCTACCTAATTTCATGCCTCCACTTAAATGGTCATGATACAAACTTTTTAAAATATCCCTCCTTTTAAATTATGATTATCTCAAATAAAAACTAAAGTTGAAGTGATATATTTATCGATAAATCTTTCTATGAAGCCCATATGAGCAACACACATCAACCAAGAATTATGCACACCAACCACAAAGTGGTCATCACCAATGACTTAATTATGTTAAACTATGAAAATAAATATACATATAAAGAAAACAAATAAGTTTTCCCCACCAATTTATTCTAAATATAATTCAATTCTTTGAGATATGTTCAAATGTATAATTTTTCTTGAAAATTGTTGTCGATAACAAATCAACTATTTTACCTATTGTAAATGTCAAAGTAGAGTTAAACTAGTTTAATCATAAATACTTAAGATTTCAATTAATATTTATGAATGGTATTTAAATGTTAATATTCAAACCAATAAACAAGTTTAATCATAATCACTTAGAGAGGAGAACAAACAACCAACAAACTAAGAAAATAAAATAAGGAAACAAATAAGAAAGCTAAGCTACATTGTTATTAAGCATGTCCAAAAGACCAATTATATATATATAATAACCTTTGGGTAGTGCATGGAATTGGGGGGGGGCGGGGGCGGGGCGGGGGGAGAGAGGTGGCGGCGCAAAATGGGGTCTTAAGTGGACATGTTTTTATTGAAAAACAAGAAACTTCAAATTATATGGATTATTTTAGACACCTAAACTCAAAATTTGAAGATGTCACGGGAACATGATTATAAAATTTCGAGTCTATTTTTTAAATACTATTTTTATTTTGAAATTTTCAATTATAAGTATGTCAAACATCATAAATTTGAAGAGGTAGTATTGTTTTTTTATAAAAATCAGAGTAGATAACTTTCTGTGTGACCCATCATTTTTTTTTGTATCATTTAGTTCTTTTTAAACTCTTTGATGAAAAGTTAGATAAGATCATATAGTTTAAAACCTATATTTTTTTAAAATTAATTAATGAATATTTATTTTTTTACTAATTTCACAAGTCAATAGACCCTAAATATGATCAATAATGTAGATGTGATCATGCGGACCCCCTAATTGCCTCAAAACATATTGAAAATTAGATTTTTTTTAATGTGTATAAAATTAGGTCTAGTTTGCAACCATATAAAAAAAAAATGGTTTGAATAAATAAATTAAAATATACATGAATTAACATGTATAGTTTTAGCATATAACACTATAAAAAGACATACTTAGAAATAAATATAGATAACAACATTAAAGTAATAAAAAATAAAAAAAGTTATATATTAAGAAAGAGGAGAGTGTATTAAATGTTGTAGTCATATTTTAAATAAAAAGTTTGATAAATTTCACATTTTTTAGCATGGATGAAGTTTTATTTTATTATTTTTATTCAAAAACATGCATTCAACAATGTGTTTGTAGGTCGATGCCTCAAGCTCAGGAATCCAAGCCATTCTTGATCCTTGAGGCATGTGTTAAAAATTTCAAACAATAGAACCACATATGTATATTTACCATGCATGTGGAATTACCACGTAAATTTAATATTTTAATATTAGTTATTAAAATAGTGTACATGGTTTTATTCTTGAAAACCTTATATGTGGTATTGTTGTTAAAAAAACATGTATGTGGGATAGTTTACTATTACATTGGCATACATAGTATAGTTTAAGTTATATTTTATTTATATAGTTTAATTATGTTTGAGAATTATTTTAGACCTATAGGATATATAATGCAAATTCTAGGTTTTGGAGGGTCCTATTATATTTCAGACTTAGTCAGATTCTAAGGTTTCAGGGTTTCAGACTTAACCATATTTCAAGGTTTCAAGATTTCAAAGAGACATCATAGGAGGTATGAATGTTGCATGAAGGAATGTAGAAATGATAAAATAGTATGATAAAATCTCTCAAAAAGTTCCAAAAATTGATCCCACCCCATTCCATTTGCACCCTTTAAGGCATGCACTCTGGGAGAAATGCATGGGTGAGCCCCTAATGCATACATGAACCATGGAATGTAAAAAAGAATAAACATCATGATTTTTAGTTATGGGGTACATTTATAATAGTAATCCCATAAATAAAACACATTCATCACTCCTTTCATTTTATAGATCTTGGATATTTCAATTATATTTTGATAAATTTAAGCATTAGTCAATTAGGGCAATTAGTGATGTGATTCGGGCCAAATTGAGCCTTATGAACCTAATTATTAGTCTAAATGATGTTAATTGGGGTAAAAATGATTGGTTTAGGGTTTAGGATTTAGGTCATAGGGTTTAATGTATATGGTTTAGGGTATAGGGTATAGGTTCTAATCATAAAGGCATTTGGGGCTAATTTGAGCTCCTTGAACCTACTCATAATTATAAAATGTGATATTGGGAAAAATTAGCCCCAATATCATCATAGGTTAGCTAATTATTTAATTTGGGCAATAAGATATGTAATTTGAGACAAATTGAGCCATATGAAAATAATTATTACTATAAAGGATGTTAATTGGGGCTAAATCGATTGATTTAAGGTTTAGGGCTTATGATTTAGGGATTAGGGTTTATGGTTTATGGATTAGGTTATAGCATATAAAGTTTAGGTTTTAGGGTACATTATTGAATCATGAAGGCAATTGAGGCTAATTTGAGCTCATTAAACCTATTTTGTGACTACAGAATGTGATTTTGGGCTCAATTAGCACCACTATCATCATAGATTAAACTAATTATTCAATTGGGTAAATTAGTGATGTAATTTGGACCACATTGAGCCTAGTGAACATAAATTTTATCCTAAATGATATTAATTTGGAATAAATCATTTGGTTTAGGGTTTAGGGTTTAAGGTTTAGGGCCTAAAGTATAAGGTATATAGTTTATGGTTTAAGGTCCAATTTTAAATAAAATTAAGGATAATTTAAGCTTATTTAACCTATTTTTGACTATGTAATATGGTTTTGGGATCAATTAGATCCTATGTCATCACAGATTAATCCAATTAGTCAATTAGGGCAATTAGTGATGTGATTTTAGCTAGATTGAGCATTGTAAACCTAATTCTTAGTATAAATGATTTTAATTGGGGCTAAAATGATTGGTTTAGGATATAAAGAGTTTAAGATTTAGGTTTTAAGTTTTAAGGTATATGATTTAGGGTATAGGTTATAGGTTCTAATCACGAAGGAAATCAAGGCCAAGTTGAGCTCGTTGAACCTACTTTTAACTATAGAATGTGATTTCGGGCACAATTAGCCCCAATGTCATCATAGGTTGAGCCAATTATTCAATTAGGGATATAAGTGATGTGATTTGAGCTAAATTAACCTATATTAAAATAATTATTACTCTAAAATATGTTAATTAGAGATAAATAAATTGATTTAGAGTTTATGTTTTATGATTTAGGGTTTAGGTTTTAGTGCTTAGGGTATAGGGTATAAAGTTTAGGTTTTAGGGTATAAGATCTAATCACAGAGGCAATTAGGGTCAATTTGAGCTTATTTAACATATTTATGACTATGAAATGTGATTTTGGGCTCATTTAACCCCAATGCCATCATAGATTGATCCAATTAGTCAATTAGGGTAATCAATGATGTAGTTTGGGCTTAATTGATCCTTTTAAACCTAATTCTTACTCTAAAAGATATTAATTCAGGCTAAATCAATTGGTTTAGGTTTTAGGGTTTACAATTTAGGGTTTAAATTTTAGGGTATATTGTTTAAAGTATAGATTTTAGGGTATAGGATCTAATTACAAAGGCAATTGGGAAAATTTTGAGCTTATTCATCTTATTTGTGACTATAAAATGTTATTTTGGGCTTAATTAGCCCTGATGGCATCACAAATTGATCCAATTAGTCAATTATTAGGGATATTAGTGATGTAATTTGGGCCAAATTAGGCCTTGTCAACTTAATTCTTAAGTAAATGATGTTAATTAGGGCTAAAACAATTAGTTTAGGGTTTAAATAGTTTAAAATTAAGGTTTTATGGTTTAATGTATATGGATTATGGTTTAGGATATAAGATCTAATCGTAAAGGAAATGGGGGATAATTTTAGCCCATTGAACCTACTTATGACTATAGAATGTGATTTTGGGCATAATTAACTCTAATGTCATCATAAATTGGGCTAATTAGTCAATTAGGGTAATAAGTGATGCAATTCAAGTTGAATTAAGCTATATGAAAATAATAATTACTCTAAAGGATGTTACTTGGGGCTAAATAAATTGATTTATGTTTTATAATTTAGGATTTATAGTTTAGTGCTTAGGGTATAGGGTACATGGTTTAGGTTTTAGGGTGTAGGTTAAATCATGAAGGTAATTAGGGTCAATTTGAGCTTGTTAAACCTATTTATAACTATAGAATATGAATTTGGGCTCAATTAACCCCAATGTCATGACATATTCAGCCAATTGGTCAATTAAGGTAATTAGTGATGTGGTTTGGGCCATATTGAGCCTTGTAAACCTAATTCTTACTCTACAGTATGTTAATTTGGGATAAATTGATTTATTTAAGGTTTAGGGTTTATTATATAGGGTTTAAGGTTTAGGGAGTAAGATTTAAGGTCTAGGTTTTATGGTAAAGGGTATAATGTCCAATCATAATGGCAAGGATTTTTTTAACTAGATACTATTCAATAAGGGTATTCTATTAATTAAGAATAATTGACAAAGTATAAAAATGCTTAAATTTATCAAAATATGGCATAAATATCCATGATCCATGAAATGAAAGAAGTGAGGTGCATGTTTTCTTTGTGGGATTATTGTTATAAATGTATCTCAAATCTTTAAATCATGTTGTGTATGATTTTTTGCATTATATTGTTCCCAAATGCATTAGGGGTTTGCTGATGCATTTCTTCTAGAGTGTATAC
Organism: Torreya grandis; assembly: GCA_037957365.1. Lineage (NCBI taxonomy): Eukaryota > Viridiplantae > Streptophyta > Pinopsida > Cupressales > Taxaceae > Torreya > Torreya grandis. The sequence continues at coordinate 2,168,294 of JARHVA010000636.1, forward strand.
CTTAAGGGGTGCACAGGGAATGGGGTGGGATCAACTTGTGGCACTTTATGAGAGTTATGATAATATTATATCATACCTATATCCCATAATGTAACCTTCATACCTCCTATGATTTCTCCTTAAAATCTAAAGCCCTAAAATATGGCTAAGTCTGAAACCCTAAAACCCTAGAATCTGACTAAGTCTAAAATATGATAGGATCCTCCAAATCTTAAAATTTTCATTATAGATCTTATAGATCTGAAAACACTCTCAAAAATCTTGAAATTATGCAAATAAAATATAACATAAATTATAAGAACATATATGTCCCTATCTAAATGTAAACTTAAATGTTTATTTTATTTATATATTATACATGCTAATGTAATAGTAAATTATTTTGTGTACACACTTTTATAAAGAGAATATCATGTCCATGGTTCTAAAGAATAAAATTTTGTATAAAATTTTAGAGATTAAATTCATTTATGCATTTTTAAATACTAAAACCATGTACGTGATCTTGGCTTGGTAATTGTCGAGCCTATATGCCAAGACCGTGTACAGATTTTTTTTAAACCACATACGTAGAAATGTTGAAATCAATTTGAACATAGCATGTGTCCACTTTTTGGCCCCCAAATATGTGCACTTACCTCTTTTGAAGGGCTAAAAATGATTAACTCTAAGCTTGTAATCATGACAACTTATCAAAATTACATAAAATGGTAATTTAGATTAGTTGTAATGAATAATACGAAAGAGTGTAAGATATTTAGATATATATAAAATACAAATGATATATATAAAATTTCACCACTTGAGGACTAAAAATGATTAATTATATGCTTGTGATTATGAAAACTTAGTGACATTCCATTAAATTGTAACTCAAATTAGTTATAATGAATAAGAGAGAGGGTGAATTATGTATATCTACACTATGATCTCACTTTATTAAATAAATACTTATGAATTAAATACCCTTTATTTTAAGCGAGAATGAACATGCATTAAATCTTAATATATGTAAATAAAAATATCATGTGAGAATATCAAAAAATAAATAATTATGCATATAAAACATATATTAAAATATCCTTTAAGACTAAAGAGATTATTCTGTATTGATATCAGACCAAAGAGATCATTTTGTATTGATTTTAGAGAAAAGAGATCATTTTTTATAAATTTCATAAAATATTTTTTGAGGTAAAATGTCTTTCATAAGATAAACGATTCACAATAATATATAAAAAATGATCAAAAAAATGGTTCACTTAAATCATTATTTATAATAATACAATCTTCCAAAAAATTGACTAAGGCTTTATAATATGAGTTGGTATAAAGACCAAATAACTTTATTTAATTTATTTTAAGATTCGATACCTTTTTTATTAAATGACTTATAATTTTTTTTTAAATAACATGCATGTATGAATTATAAACCTTTTTAAATTTTAAGCGATAGATTTCTTAGGATGGACTTAGTGAAAAAAGGATGAGTAAGATTGACATGTTGTTACTCTAGGTAATGTTTTAACTTAACTTATAAATATTTTCAAAAATAGTGAAAATAAGATTAATATCATCTCATTTTAAGATTAGGTTGAGTAATCATAGTACAAATAGGATGAGTAATCATGTTGTTACTTAGTGATTTCAAGCTTGTCAAGAACCAAAATGGTTCAGGGGATAACATAATAAGTCAAATCGGTATAATAAGACCCTTCAAAAATAAATTGTTTAAGAGGAATAAAGGAACATTAGTAATAAAAATTAACACTCAAAGGAACTCAATTCTAGTCCACTCAAAATTAACTTTTCAAACTAAGTACTTATAATGATAATTCATCACTTCAAATTAATATACACAAACAATGAGTAAGCTTATTGTTACTCTATGTAATGGTTCAACATAACATGTAAAAATTTTAAATATAGTGAAAATAGACTTAATAGTTTTTCATTTAAGAGTGGGTGGCTTCCCACTTTAATAATATTTTAAAGATTTACATAGTATATATATGATAAGTAACCTTATCATTAATCAGTAATTTTGAGTTCGTCGAAAACTAAAAGGGTTTTATGAACAACATATTCAATCTAATTAGTGAAATAGGACCCATCAAAAATTGATTGCATAGGAAGAACAAATGAACATTATTTTACAAAATTGGTACTTAAAGGAACTCAATTCTGAAACTCAAGATTAAATTTTTAGACTAAGTGCTTACAATGAAAATCCATCACTTCAACTTGGTCTAGATAAAGGATGAGTAAACTTATTTTTACTCTATGTAATGGTTCAACATAATCTGTAATTTTTTTCAAATATAGTGAAAATAGGAATAGTAACTTTTCATTTAGAGTGGGTGGTTGTCCACTCTAAAAGCTTTCTCTCAATGGAATTAGTGGAAAAAGGATGAGTAAGATTTTTTTAACTTTATGTAATGGTTCAACATAACATGTAAAGATTTTCAAATATAGTTCTCATATAGAGTGGGTGGGTGCCCACTCGAAGAGCTTTCTCTAGATGAAATTAGTATAAAAATAATGATTAATATTGTTGTTAATCTGTACACTAATTCAACATAATATGCAAAACTTTTCAAATATAGTGAAAATAGGATTGGTCACTTCTCATTTAGAGTGGGCATTTACCCACTATAAGAGTGTTCTCTAGATGGACCTAGTGCAAAAAGGATGAGAATTTTTTTGGTTACTTTATGAAATGGGTCAATATAATGTGTAAGTATTATTAAATATGGTAAAATTAATATTAGCAGTTTTTCATTTAGAGTGGGTGGTTGTCCACTCGAAGAGCTTTTTCAGGATGGACTCAATGTAAAAATAATAAGTAAGATTGTTGTTACTCTCTATAATGATTCAACATAACATGTAAATATTTTAAAATAATAATAGTACAAATAAGATTAGTAGCTTCTCATTTAAATTGGTCAGCTACCCACTCTAAGAGCTTTCTCAAGATTATTTCATTTTGAATATTAAAGTTATGTGTTAACTCCAACAACATTAAAATAAAATTGATAACATGTAAGTCATTTTAAATTTCATGAAAATACTTAATGAATATGATTACTTTTACTATTCTGACAATGATTCTAATTTACAATATGTTATCGCTCACTAGACTAAGAGTAATTAATTTATGTGGATAATACAATAAAAAAAATTCTTAAAAATTATGATAAATTTTAACTATTTAAAATAATCTTATAATAGTTTAAAATATTATAAACTTGTAATAATAGTATACATATAATTAATTTTAACATTCAATATGCAATCTTATAATATAATATTATAATAATAATTGCTATATAATTCTAACGGGTAAGTGCACAAAGTTGGGGGACAAAAAGTGGCCTACCCATGGACATGATTTTTTTAAAATTTCATAAATCTGAACTTCTATAGATAATTTGAGATATATACACTCAAAATTTGAAGATAGTGTAAAAAAATAAAATGTATAATTTTGAGTCTAGTTTCTAAAACACTAAAAAAATTTAAGTATAACTAGGTCAAACATCTAAAATTTGAATAGAAACTCCTTTTTTTAAGAAAACATAGGAGATAGAAGGCCATGTTGCACACCATTTTTTGAGTAGCATTTAATATTATTTGAAACCCTTTAGGAAAAATTTATATAAGATATTATAGTAGGTCACCTATAGTTTTTTATATTTTTTCAACGAATACTTTTTTTATGAATTTTTCAAGTAAATAGATCCTAAAAATTGACAAAAAAGTGGATAGCCATCTGTGTGACATGCCTAACTATCTCAAAAAAATGAAAAACATTTTTTTTAATGTGTGTAGAATTAGGTTTAGTTGGTTACCATATAACTTGTTTTTCACTTGGATCAAAGAAATGAAAATTACATGAATATGTATAGGCATGTATGTTTGTGACATACAGTGGCCTTAAAAAAGCATAGCCAAAAATCAACATAGTTTGAAACCTTAAATTAGTCTAAAATTATAAAAATCATAATTTTGGAAAGAGGAGAGCATGATCGTCATGACGGTATCAAGTTTTTGAATGTTCACATTGAAATTATAAGTGTATTTGGAAATCAAAGTTTAAATTTGTTGTTTATTTTCATACCTTTCAAAACCTAGTTGTACATTGACAGTCCAAGATTTTAGATCGAGAATCTAAGCCATTCTCAAGCCAAAAGGTATGGGAATTGAATTAAAACTCAAATACTATGATCACATTAATAACATGATCACATTATTAATTGCATTATTACATGATTATATTACTTAATAATGTGATCACATTAATAATGTCATCGTGTTATATATTCTCAACACCCTAAAACCCGAATAGGAGCCATTAGGCATAGTAGTATTAAGATCAAATATTGGTTGATTAATATTATTGTTTGAGATAAATGTTCTTGTCAAGAATTGATAGCATTGAATGATAATTGGAGATGTATTAACCTATGAATCAATTTATTGTTCCTTTGATCTTAATATGGTGTACAATTGGGCCAATAAATCCCAAATTGACATTATATGGACAGATTTCCTTGGATGGAGCTTGGTTGGTCCCAATTACATATCAAACTAAACTAAATACTTGGTTTTTTATATATGGTGTGAAATTAGAGACCCAATTAACAACATATAGACATTTCCTTTCTCATGGCTCATTTAACCTTGATTGTATATTAGATTGAACTAAATAGTCAATTAGTTTAATCTTATCCCTAATTGACATTATATTGAAGGAATTCATTACACGGGACTAATTAATCTTAATTATAGATTATACTGAATAAAATACTTGATTAGTTAAATATGATGTGAAATTAGGGAAAAATATTCACAATGGAAATTAGATGGACACAATTCCTTGCATGGGGTAAAAAATGCCTCAATTGATATTCTAGGTGGAAACATTTAATTACATAGGACTTGGTTGTCCCCAATTGTGTATAGTATTGAAAAAAATATCAATTGATTTAACATGGTGTAATTAGAGCCCCAAATGACATTAGATGGATGTAATTCCTTTCTTACGGATTGAGTGGCCCCAATTACATATCATATGGAACCTAAATACTCAATTGGTTCAATATAGTGTGCAATCGGGGCTAATGGAACCCAACCAACATGACATGGATATAATTACTTTCATGGGGATTAGTTGGCCCCAATTATGTATAAGATAAAACCAAATACATGATTAGTTGGATATAGTTTACAATCAGGGAAAATGAAGTTGTAATTGACATTAGATATATTCAGTTACTTGCATGAGCCTTGGTTGGCCATAATTGCATATTCAACTAAACTAAATACTTGGTTGATTCAATATGTTATGTATTTGGGACCAACATATCCCTTTATTGACAGTAGAATGATGAAAATTTTTACACAAGGCTTGTTTTGACTAAATTTCATATCATATTGAACCAAATATTCTTTCAATTGAATTTGGTGCACAATCAAAATCCAAATTGTTATTAGATGGATATAATTATTTAGAGAGGGTTTAATTAGTCTTGATTTCATATCAAATTTAATCAAACACTTAATTATTTTAATAAGGTGTGTAATTATGGCCCTAATTAAAATTATGTTGACATAATTTCTTGGGCAAGCCTCGATTGGTCCCAATTATGTATCATTTGGAACTGAATACTCAATTGGTTAAATATGGTATGCAGTCAGAGCCAAATAAGCCCCAATTTTCATTATATATGAATGTAATTCCTTGCACATGGATCCTTTGGACCAAATTGCATACCAAATTGAAAAAATACTTATTTTCTTAATATGGTGAGAACTTGGATCCCAAATTGATATAATATAGATGAAATTTCTTATATTTAGGCTCAATAAGCCCCTGGGATTAATTTAACCCTAATTAACATCCTTTATATATAGTAAGAATTAGGTTCACATGGATGAACTTAGTTAAAATTACATCACTCATTACCACAATTGACTTCATATTCTCAATATGTGATGATGTGGGGGATAATTGATCCCAAATTCACATTCTTTACTCATAGATCTAGGTTCAAGGAGCTTGAATTTTCCCCAATCACCATCATGATTGTACCTTATATACCTTAAAACCTATACCATAATCCCTAAAGTTCCTAATCCCTAAACTCTAAACCATAAATATAAACTCTTTAAACCTTGAATCAATCATTTTAGCCCAAATTAACATCATTTTGACTAAATATTAAGTTCACAGGGCTCAGTTTGGACTAAATCACATGATTAATTGCCCCATTTTACTAATTCACTTAATCTACATGATGACATCCATGGTATAATGATAACCCAAAAACACATTCTATAGTCACAAATGGTTCTAAGTGATTCAAATTGTCCTCAATTATCTTTGTGAATGACCCTATGTACCCTAAACAATGTATATACATTAAAACCTAGAAGTTTTAAACCATAAACCCTAAACACTATACCTTAAATTGTAAACCATAAACTTTCCCTATTTACCAATTTCAATTTAGTCCTAATTAACATCCTTTTTAGTAATAATTATGTTTGAACATGGCATAAACCGATTAGACATTAATATACAGGTCCTTAAACCTAAACCTTATGCCCTAACCCCTAAACTATAAATTATAAGCCCTATGCCCTAATTCTCACTACATGACACAAACATACATGCCTTACAATATAACTGATTTTACCATGAGATGTCATAAAATGTATTTTTTAAACCTATGCCCAAAACTTAGCCTTTGGATTACCAATCTAGTTGTGCATATGAAGTAAATTGAGGTTATTTAAAGCCCCTTCAACCTAATTAACCAAAGAGGAGGATCTAGTTGATTATTTTAATCATGGAAGCATTTGAGGCTAATTTGAACCTCTTCAATAGCAAAATATGATTTGGATAAAAATCAAAAGATTGATCTCATATCATGAATTGATCTAATTAGTCAATTTGTGTAATTCCTTGCATGATCTAGAAAAAATTGAGCCCCTAAACCAAATTTATGGCTCAATTTATTATATAACATGTATGCAACATGTGCATGTCATAATTGACCCTACTTTTATCATAAATGCAAACATGAAGGTAATCAAGTCATAAATAGGTGAAAAAATAACTCAAATGTTCTTAAATTACCTTAGTGATTGGACCTTATATGTGATATATTAAACCCTAAACCTTATACCATTTACATTAAACCCTAATCCATAAACCCTAAACCCCAAACCATTTAAATTATAGACCCTAAACCCTAAACCAATAAATTTATCCCTAATTAACATCCTTTATGTGTGTGTGTGTGTGTAGTAATAATTAGGTTCACAGGGATGAACTTGGTTAAAATTTCATCACTCATTACCATAATTGACTTTGTAGGCTCAATCTATGATGATGTGGGGGATGATCTCAAATTCACATTCTTTACTCATAGATATAGATCTAAGGATTTCAAATTTACTCCAATTTCCTACATGATTGTACCTTATATACCGTAAAACCTATACCCTAATCCTTAATCCTTAAAGTTACTAATCCCTAAACTCTAAACCACAAATATAAACTCTTTAAACCTTGAACCAATCATTTTAGCCCAAATTAACATCATTTAGACTAAGAATTAAGTTCATAGGGCTCAATTTGGCTTAAATCACGTGCTTAATTTCCCCATTTGACTAATTCACTCAATCTACATGATGACATCTAGGGTATAATGACAACCTAAAAACACATTTTATAGTCACAAATGGGTCCAACTAATTCCAATTATCCTCAATTATCTTTGAAATTAACCCTATGTGCCCTAAACCATAAACCATAAACACTATGTACCCTAAATTGTAAACCATAAGATTTCCTTATTTACCAATCGATTTAGTCCCAATTATCATCCTTTGTAGTAAGAATTAGGTTCACATGGCATAGAGAAATTAGACAAATTATATGTAGGTCCTTAAACCTAAACCCATGCCCTAATCTCTAATCCCTAAAACATAAATTGTAATCCATATGCCCTAATGATTATTACATGCCACAAACATACATGCCTTATGATATAACTAATTTTATCATGAGATGTCATAAAATACATTTTTTAAACATATGGCCAAAACTTAGCCTTTGGAGTATCAATCTAGCTGTGCATCTAAAGTAAATTGGGGCTATTTTAAGCCCCTTCAACATAATTACATGACTATAAAATGTGATTTGGGGGTTGATCAGTTCTAATTTGTCCCAATCCTCATCATGATTATAAAAATTATATACCCTAAAACCTATACGCCAAGCCCTAATGCTTAAATTTCCTAATCCTTAAACTCTAAACCATAAATATAAAATATCTAAATGTTGAACCAATCATTTTAGTCCAAATTAACATCATTTACGCTAAGAATTATCTTTGTGATTGACCTTGTGTACCCTAAACCAAATCCCTAAACACTATACCCTAAATTATAAACCAAAAACTTTCCTTATTTACCAATTGATTTAGTCCTAATTAACATCCTTTCTAGTAAAAATTAGGTTCACACATGTCATAGAGTGATTAGACCTTATATACACCCTCAAACTCAAACCCTTCATGACCTAATCTCTAATCCCTAAACCCTAAAACATAAACTGTAATCCCTAATCCCTAAAATATAAATTGTAATCCCTAATCTCTAATCCATAAACCCTATACACTAATTCCTTAATCCCTTATCTATATTAATTATAATGTGATAACATTATTTAATAATGTGACCATGTTATTCTTAACATAGGCAACACTCGATTTGCATTGCCAATTACTAACCCCAAAGCTTATATTCATAATAATGTGATTGTGTTATTGCATAACATGATTGTGTTATTGTCAATATAAGCTTCTCAATGCATTGGATGGGGCAGAACCTTATACAACACATAACATGATCACATTATTCTTGTTTTATACTAAGCTCACTTATCAACAACTATTTTTAACCCAAATCAAGAATTCTATCCCACAAACATTCTCTACATAATTCTGCAAGATCTATGGTACTTGTGTACTTGACCCCACCTTTGAAAAGTTGTCAATTGTCCCTTATAATGGGTGATATATAACATTATAAGAGGAAGAGGAAGATGTTGAAGAATAAAATACCAAAGGAATTATAAGATTTGAGAGAGAAACACAAGCTACAAATGCAAAAACTTCATAGTAGACAAGGTACAAACCTTAATCTTGATGAACTAAATGCCATAGATAATGATCCAATTGACAATAATGAATTAAACAATGATGAAATTTACCATAATCAATTAAATAATGTTTAAATTAACCATATTGAAATTAATGATCATGAAATTTACAATAATGAATTAATTAATTGTGGAAGTTCACATTCAAAGTTCTAAGTTTTTGATTTTGTTGATGATGAGTCTATGTATGATGCTTCATCCCCCATGAATGAATAAAATTTGATGGAAATAAATAATAATGATATTAACCATCAATAAAATTTCATGAAAACATATAATTAATAAATTAACAATGAATAAAATGTTATCCCACCTCTAAATAATGAAAGTAATAATGATTTTGAAACACCTTCTCAACAAATTCCACCATTACCAACACCTCCAAGAATTGTGTGTATAAAAGACAAGTACCTAGTTGAAGTCAATGAAAATATTTTAGAACCAATGCATAACAAAATGTTTGATGTCCATTCAATAAGACTGGCTCAACAAATTTGGGATACTTTCTTTCATAATTTGGAGTATGATAGTCAAAGATGTCAATTACTTATTTCATTGATAAAATTGATTAAGATGAGACCTATAATGTACACATTATGACTAATAACATCTAACATGGATGATGAAAAAAATTAATTTTTTGAAAATCTACATGATGCATATCATACTGTAGGCCCAAAATCATGTACCAAATATTGTAATGTTGCTCAGTGTATACTTACAACTTGTGCAGTAAGTGACAAAATAGGGAAAAAAATGAATGGTTTCAAAAATAAGCCAAACACTTAATATAAACATAAAAATAAAAATGAAAGTAATTGAAAGATGTGAAATACTTAATGAACCTAATAATAATGAGCTCTGGGCATTCTATGGTACCTTTCACAAAAGGATGAGGCTATAGCCGATACTCTCAAAGAGTTACTCAATTTTGGAAAGACAATACAAGAGTTCACCCAATGCAAGACATGTGAAAATAAGATTTGGTTCTTGTAATTATGAACCACATCCAAAAAATTTATTATATATGACTAAAACATAATTTTACTCTAAATTTTTGAAAAAACATCCAAAAATTTCTATTTTTCAAATATATTTTGAGATGACAAAACCCTTTTATGTTAAAATAAATCACACATGCATCACTTATTATTGTAGGCAACATATTGAATTTTCAATTCACTATGATTTTTTTTACCATATTCATTGTAATTTGCACACTCAAATTTTTTTGCAAGAGTGTGTCATTGAATTGCCAACAAAATTAGTCAAGGAATTTATTCCAACTATCTTTTACAAAAGATCAGATGGATAAATATTTTACAATAAATCATGTTTAAATGGAAATTGTAGCATTTGTGGTGGATTGCCAAAATTAAAAAAATGTATCCATAAGGAGATTACAAGTGTAATTGGATAGGAATTAGTTTGCTTAAGTAAATATAAATTAGTGACTTATCAAGTAAAAGATGGCAAAGAATCTAAAAGGTGTGAGCTTGTTACAAAAAAGATACATGTTTCAAAATTTTTGGTCTAATTTAAGTAGAAGATTGTTTATGAGTATGCAAGGCACACACAGGGATAAATGGTTAGATGAACATTTCAAGATAAGTAAAGATACATTTTCACTTGGTTCAATTGTTTTAGTATTTGATTTTTCTAAAAATTACACATTTAGACCCCAAATGAAAGTTTAATCATATTATTACGACTCATCACAAGTTGCCATATTCATGCATATACCATTCATGCATGCACTTGATAATATAGAGCAACAATAAAAAATATTGATGGAGTACCATTTATATATCATCAATGATAGATCACATTGTTCAGAGTATGTGCAAGATTATTTATAGAAGTTCTATGACCAATTGAGTCAGAGGAACATTATTTTTAATCAACATTACATTTTATCATACCATTGCACATCAAAATTCAAAAATACATGGATGTTTTATTGGTTGATCAGGATGCATGTTACCACTAGTGTAGAACACATTTGGAGTTACACTGAGGCTAGCCATGGAAAAGGGGATCATGAAAGTGTTGGAGCATGTGTAAAAAGAGCTATTGTAAGCAAGGAGTTGAAATTCAAAGAGGGTGTTCATTTGATAGATGCAAAAACTGTGGTTGAATGGTGTAATGAGAACATGTGTCATGGTGCTCAACCAAATTCTACTATTCTTAGACATTTTTTGTTAATAGAGTAAGAACACTTGGAAAAGTATGAGGATTGTATGACTCTAATGGGTTCAAGTAACCTCTACTCATTTTTTAGCTCAAATTCAAGTTCTTGGATTGTTCATACGAGACACTTGGCATGTTTTTATTTTGTATGCATGGACTCTATGTGAAATGAGTATGAGTCATAAGAGTGGGTGATTGATTGGAGTTACAAACCTCTAATTCCAATCAACACATATCAAGTTCCAACATTTCAACTTACAAATATGACTCATCATATGACTTTGACCATGTATCTGATCTTGTGCATCTAGGTAGAATATTTTTCATTATGTACAATTTATTCTCATTAAATGTATTTTCATATTGTCACTAAACATGATTTTTTGTGATACAGGTCATGTTTTTTCTATTTATTATAGATGAGGATAATGAATAAGGCATTGATTACTACTTGTGTCGGTGTGTAGAGAGAAATAAAAAATTGACTTCCCTAATTAAAAATGGAAAAAATATTGACTATTCCACTGGTTCAGTGATAATCATTGGAACTTGGTTTTGATGACATCTTATAAAAAATTTAGATCAATGGTTGTTTGAAGAGTTTGAAATTCACAGGAAGAAGACATTGAACTATTCAAATGATTCTTGAAAAGAATATTCAATTACAAAAATATCATGGGAGGCCATTAAACAAGAAATTATGGAAAGTTCAAGAGTCAGACCATGAAGCTATTCTTAATACTATGAAGGTTAGAGCAGATCCTAGTGGTTTTTTGGATTGAAATGCAAAGGTATTTTGACTTTTCAAATGTATATGTAATCAATTTTACCAAATGTTTTTATTTTCTAGGTAGTACATAGAAATTTCATTTTTAATTACTTACTAACAATTTTTTGTAGGTTAGTGGTGCTAGATAAGCTTCGACCTTCATGTGGTTGATACTATCAGTAAATAATTATATATTCTTGAAGTTAAGAGAAGCTTATGTTGGACATGATCAAAGCTCAATAAATGACTTATAGGTTTCATTTTATGGGTATTTAAACTTAGACTTAAAAAAATGCATTTTTCTTGTATTAAGAAGGGTGTTCTTAAGGCCAGAATGGGTGGTGGGTTTGTCGATTGGGCCTAATAGAAGGAAAATAACCTAGTCCTAGATGTTATATATCCCCCTAAATGTGTTGGTAGTATCATTTTTCACTCAAGAAACATTAGAACTAGAGCTCTACAACCACAACTTTAACTTTGATAACATTTATTGTCAGTGTTTTTGCTCTCTAAAATGGTAGTAAAAATGCACTTTTGGATGGATTTGAACATTATGGTGGTGTGATAACATTTAATTTTCCTATTTGTATGTGATAAAGTTAATATATTCTTAGGTGGAACTCCTGAAGGTAGAAATGTTAGTTAGAGCTCCAAAAGTTACTTATTCACTAATAAAAAGTTGTATTTTTGAACCCATCACTACAACTTGTCTAACAAAATGATATCAAAGATTCCACTTGAGTGATTTGGGATGTGATTATATGGATTATATAGGTATGGGAGGAATCTTATGGTGTTGACAAGGTGGATTGCACCCTGGATAGGAGGCCGAGCTCCTGCCTTCCACACACAACAATGGAAACTCCCCTCTTGCCTATGGGCAAGGAAAAATTGGGGGGAGAGTCTCTAGATAAGGGATAGCTCCCTTTGATGCATCTGAGTTATTCCAATAAGTGATATATACATATATATATATATATATATATATATATATAATGGGGGGAATGAAAAGGGAGAAGGATTATAGGGAAACAAAACCTAATCTAAGAGGGTGATGCACCAAATAATTTTGACCTACTCACACTCACACTCTAAACCATAAGAACACATACATAAACTTTAATTAGTAAAAGGACCAGACTGCAGGAAGCTTGATAGGGAGGATTTAATGGAACACACAGAAAAAGGGACTCACCATAGGTGCTATAGGAAAATTGCACTTTCTAGTAACCTCCTTTTGCCTTTGTGCTCTAGGTATAGCTCTTCTTGTCACCTATAGGAATGGCACCTTGTATATACTATGTGTGCATTGGTGTCAACCCTATGAAAGCATTAGGAAGCAATGACTAAACACAAGACTAACACTCAGACACACTCAGGGATATCTAACCATAATAGAGGTAAAAATGCATTTTTATTATTTCCAGGTGAAAATTTCTAGGGCTTTGCCTTACAATGTGAAAGATAGCTTCTTTAGAATGAGAAGTCACAATATATATATGGAGAAGAGAGAACAAAAGTGCCCCTTTTGAAAAATATTTTTGGCATCCTTTGACAAGTGGCCCATGTGCATCCCAAGGGCATTGGGAAGAGGAAGCCACTGAAATATAAATGCTATGTCAGCTCTAATTTTGACTTCAGCCATTTAAAAACATAGGCCATGCCATTTTTCCAAAAATAATACTGCTCCTTGAAGGCATCCACATGGTTTGTTTGCTCGTAAATGCAAAATGGAGAAAAATGAGTTGCATACCATTCACTATTTGTGTCCCTTGATGACCACTTGGCAAGCACTATTCCAACCACTGGAATAACTCATTGAGTCGATGCCTTCCTTCACCACTTGGACTATTTTGTCTATTTTTATGCTTGGCTCTTTTGTCTTTTCATTGCCTTGTCTCTTCTAGCTCTTTTGGCCCTTGGGGGCTATCTTCTCGGCCTTGCTGGCTCCTTGGGATTTTTTATTAGTAGGTCACTGAGTTCATTCTCAACTTTTGTCTTTTTGCAGCATCATCTTTTCCTGGTTTGTCTTTTGTTAGCTTTTGTCTCTTTGTTCTTTGGGCTCCTTTCTAGTTGGTGCTCAAGAATTTAAAGATCAAATGGTTATTTCTCTGCTATAAAATTGATGTTTGTGGGCCCATCACTTTTTGAAAACCAACAGCTAGTAAATTTCCCTCAAATTGATGGCTTCAGAGATGTCACCGTCCTTGGAAATTCCTTTTGTCTTTTCTCTTGATTCGGCCTTTTGTCTCTCCCTTACCTTCAAGCTTTTGTTTTGGATCCTCCCAAAGGGAAGGTGTCCCTTCAGCTTTGGAGAAGTGGCCTTCTTTCAGCAACAGAGAGTCCCCCACAAGGTCACCTACCCTTTGGGGTCCTTCGGTGGCCTTTTCTCTTCAGCTATTTTCCTATGGACAAAATGTCTACAAGAATTGTCTCACTCGCTTCTTTTCTTTGGAGCTTTTCCTTGGGGTTTTTTTTTGCAGCCATTTTTTCAAATTTCTTCAAACTTTTTGTCCAAAGGAATTCATTTAGACAAAAAGTCCGAAAGAAATCAATTTATGCCTTTGCCTTTAAAGGCCTTAAGTCCTTTTTTGTGGGATTTTTTCATTCGTAGTCCTTCCAAATTTCTTCAAAACTTTTTTCCAAAGGAATTCCTTCAGATAAAAGTTTGAAGGAATTATGTCCTTGTCTTTTCCTTTGACTGCCTTCAAAAAGTGCCTTTCGAGAAATTTGCTTTGGTACTGTCACTAACCAAGTGCCCTCTGCAAGGACACTTGTCCTTCAGAGAGACTCTATTGAACCATTCCTTTGAACTAAGCTATTGAACTGACTATTGAACTTTGACAATGAGCTTTGCCATTAAACCAAATGCAATGAACCAAGCACTTAAACCAAACTGATTGAACCAGACTATTGAACCAATTACTTGTCCATTTTGTGGCTAAGTGTTGAGAACCCATTTATTCTCTATGGAGTTAGTAAAAATTCTCTGTAGATTTCATAGAAATGGGCCTATAGAGTTTGTAGTTTCTGTAGAGTCTATAGAAATTCTCTACAGAGACCATAGAAATGGGCCTGCAAAGTTTGTAGAAATGCCAAGACTTAAGCAAAATCAAAAAAATGAATTGGCTCAGGACAGCAAGGAAAGAAGGGGACTAATTTTGGCTTGTTGGACCAAAAATGGTCAACAAATTGGTGACTCCCAGGGGAAGCATGCCTGTTATGCTTAGAAACCAGTTGCCTTAAAGTCCATTGGGCACATAGTCAGAATGTAACTTTGAAAAAGTTAGCAATAGCCTTAAGATATCCAAGAATCAATCAAGAAGGTTTACCCCAAGAGGAAATGAAAACACGCACAACACTAAGAAAACTACTAACATGTGCAAAAGGCACTTAGGGAAAATAAGAAAAAAGCAAGGGAAATATATACATGATAGAAGAAGGGCTTAGTGGTAATGCTTAAGATGCATCCCATTAATTGGGATATACAGTTCTTCACCATCCAACTTGGAGAGTTGGAATGCATTATGTTGCTTGCACTGAGTGATGACATATGGACCACTCCATAGGGCATCAAACTTCGCATGCTTTCCAGGTTTATCTCGGTCCTCATCACATTTCAAGATGATGTCTCCTTCGAATAAACCTTTTGATGAAGATTTCTTGTCAAAGTTTCTCTTCATTTGTTGTTGGCAGCTGGTCATAAAAGCCATAGCCTAGTCTCTTGTCTCTTAGAGCTCCATCAGCTCACATAGCCTAACCTCCATGCTATTTCCTTCTTCTAATTATAGCTAGCAAGTAAGGTCCAAGGCTGGCAACTCAAGTGAAATGGGGAGTCTAGTTTCCCTTTCATATATGGGCATATACAGTGAGTTACCAATTGCCCTCTTTGGGGTGACCCTATCTACCCACAGGGATATTTTCAACTTGGCATGCCAAGTCCTCTGATTTTCCTCCATGGTTCACTTGATGATCCTGATCAAATTCTTATTTATAGATTCAGCCAGCCCATTCCCCTGTGGGTAGTAGTTGGATGAAGTGCTAAGATAAATACCATATCTTAGTGCCCATTCACTTGTTTTAGTTCCCAAAAAAGCTAACATGTTATCTAAGATTATGGTAGCTGGAACTCTGAATCTTGCCACTAGGTCTTCATAAAAATCTAGGACTGCACTTTCATTGGCTTCCTTCAAAGCGATAGCCTCTACCCATCTTGTGAAATAACCTATGGCAGTCAGGACCCACTTGTGTCTAACACTAGAGGGAGGGTTAATCATCCCTATGAAGTCAAGGCCCCATTGCATGAATGGTTATTCTACCTAAATAGGCTATAAAGGCATGGTAGCCAACCATTGCTTCCCATAAAAGAGTGCACACTTTTGGCACTTTCATACCCAGGCATGGGTGTCCCTAAATAGAGTAGGCCAGAAGTAATTAGATCTCATTATTCTTGCTATTGTATCCCTAAGAGCAAAATGACCACCGATTGGCCCATCATGGAACTCAAACAGCACCCTGTCGGTCTGACTTGGGTCTAAGCACCTTAAAAGGACTCCTGAGAGATCCCTTCTAAATAACACTCCATCAATTAGGACATAAGGGAGACACTGTAGTCTAAAATATCTCATCTTGGTCCTATCAAGGCCTTGCGGGCACTCATCAGTGAGAAGGAAATGCCTAACGTCTAATGTCCAATCTTTCATGACAACTGGTTCTTATGCTATAGTTGCATCATGAATTAGTAGACTATCATCTTTTTGTTTCTTAAAATCTACAGAAGGTGCTCACACAAGCCTCTCCCTCTTACCAGTTTGGTGATCTTGATATCCACGTCGTATTCCATCACCTTAGTGATCCACCCCACTCTCTTTTCATTTAGGTCTTGGTTGATCAAGAAATTCTTGATGCCAGGATGTGGAACCATGAGGTGAATCCTGCTATTGGACAACATATGCCTGAGTTTCTTCAAACTTTGTATGACCGCAAGGACTTGCTTCTCCACATATGTGTACCTAACCTCAAAACCCTCTAGGCCTTGGCTAAAAAATGCAATTGGTTACTCAAGGTTATCACCATTTGCTTGGGTAAGCATGGCAGAGATTACCTCTTCATTGTTGAAGGTGTAGAGGTTAAAATCTTTGGTGAAGTTAGGGCTGATCAAATTAGGAGCCTGGGCTATTTCAAAACTATCCTTTCTTTTTGTTGTCTATGTGAACTCATCACCCTTCCTCCATATAGAGGTCAATGGCTTGACTACCTTCACAAAATTTGGGATAAATCTCTGAATGAAATTTATCTTGCTAAAGAAGCTTTACAGGTCTTTCTTGTGCTTAGGTAAGGACAGCTCCAAGATGGAGTGAACTCTCTTTGGATCAATAGTTAAGCCTTCCTTGAAAACAATGTGGCCAAGGAGTTTCCCCCTGTGGATAGTGAACACACATTTCCTAGGGTTGAGAGAGATACCAAACTCTCTACACCTCTCAAATATTTGTCTAAGGTGTTTCATGTGTTGGCTCACCTCTTTGGAGAAAACTATCACATCATGAAGATATACCAGCACAATGTTATTTATCAAGCCCCAAAAGGCCATGTCCATGGCTCTTGGAAGGTGGCACTGGCATTAGATAGTCTGAATGGCATTTTCCTATAAGCAAATGTCCCCCATTTGGTAGTGAAGGTTGTCTTATGCTGGTCATAGTCTTACACCAAAATCTAGTTGTATCCTGAATACCCATCCAAGAGGGAGAAACACTCGCTGCCTATCACCATTTAAAGGATCTACTCCATGCCTGGGAGAGGATAATGGTCTTTCAAATAGACTTTGTTGAGGTCTCTAAAATCAACACATAGTCTGGTCTCCCCATTCTTTTTTTGGACAGGAACAAGATTGGCTAGCCAAGAAGAGTGTTTGATTAAAAATATTATCCTAGACTCAATCAACTTGGTGAGCTCCTTCCGCATGAGAGGCTCAATCATTGGGTTGATAGGCCTCTACTTCTACTTGATTGGCCTAGTGCCTTCTTCCAGCTCAATGGTATGTTGGGACAGACTTGGGTCAAAAACCCTTCAAATCACTATACTCCTAAGAAAAGACATCAATAAACTCTTGTCACAACAAGATGAAGGCCTGCCTTTCATGGTCCGTGCACACTTTCCCAACTGCAAGTAGCGTATATTTAAATATTTCAACCTTCTCATGGTGCTCCTCCTTTGTTTTGATGCATGCCTTGTCACTTTTCAACTGGTCATCCCCATTGAAGATACTCTCTAGAGTGACCAAACCTTTGGGGAGCTTATTGTTCTTCAGCTAAACAATTTGGCTACCATATTGCTGATGTATCTTAGCCTATTTTTTTAGCAAACTCAACTTGTTATTGTAAGAAGAGTGTTATTTTCTAATCTTTTTCAAAGACTTGCAAGTTGGTGATGTTGTCAGGTACAGAGGGCCGGATTAATACCTTTAAGTGGCATGGGCTGTGGTCTTAGCCTATTTCCCTAGGGATATCAAACTGGGCACCAACTGCTACCAGTCTATCTGCTTGCTTGTTCTGCTCTCTAGGAATGGAAGTAATATTGAATGCAAATAAATTTTCCACTAAGTCCCATACCCTATGTTTGTAGGACTTCAGTAAATAGTTCTTTGTCAAATTTTGGCCTCTTACCTGATTGACAATTAGCTCACTGTCACCAAAAACTTATAGCTCTTTGATTCCCCTTTTCCTCACCCACTCCAAACCATGGATGAGGGATACATACTCTATAACATTGCATGTGTAATAAAATTGGAACCAAAAATCCAAAAAGTATTTTTCCTTTGAAGGAAAAACTAGCACCACTCCACCACCAGCTCCCAACTTACTTCTTGAACCATTAAAGAATAGTTGCCATAGACTTGAGCTTTCTTGGCTCACTTTCATTAGATTTGGTATAAAAGTACCCTCTTCATACATGTAATAAATTCCAAGGCCTACCTCCTCTATGAATTTGTAAGGATCATGCTTGAAGTTGTCACTTCCCCATTCGTCTAAGAGCAGGTCTGTAAATCCTTCAAGGGTAGAGGATGGAGATTGGTCTACTTGGAACTCTTCTTGGTCAATAATGGCATAGCTAACATTTTCTACCTTGAGTGAGTATGGTTCCAAATGATCTCTATGGAGTGGCTTGGATTTAATCTTAACTTTAGTCCCATACTTGGTTCTAAAAACTAGATAAGACCAATTCGCTGCTAGGTAGCCGCCTATCTTGGATGTGAAATCCCTGGATAAGAATATAGCAAAGTAAGGAGGGACATCCACCACTACCACATCATGAGGAACTGAGAAGGTTAGGCAAGCATGTAGCATCAAGCTCAAACCTTTTTCCACCCCAACTATCTTTGCTAGTGTTCCATCCAATTGTAGGACCCCCTTAGTCATCTCTTCATATTTCAACCCTAGCTTGTTGGCTATACATTTAGGCATCACCGAGGTGTTTGCTTCACTATCAATGATGCAATTGTGTACCAAGAAATCTTCTATGACCAAAGACAAATACAAATGGGGAACCTTTTCTTCTTTCTTGACCTGGCTTGAGGTGGAAGGCTGTCCATTCATCACCAAAACATTATCAGCTTTTGCTAGGACAACTTGTTCATTCAGCTCATGCAATTCCTTTTACAGCATGTCCTTTTCCCCTAGTATTAACAACAAATCCCACAAGGAGATGTTCATGTGTAGCTTCTTCATCTAATCTACCACATTGACTTGAGGGGTGCCTTCCTTCAAATTTTCTTTGGGATTATTTACAGCCTGAGGTGCAGGCCGAGGAGCTGAAGGTACAATCAGCGGTCTAAAGTTTGGAATCCTTTAGTTTATGTGTGATGAAGAAGGTATTACTGACATTTGGGTAGCATCTTGAGCTTCTTCCATTGCTCTCCTTTTGAATCTTGTGTTGGCTATGACACAGTCATCTTGATTGTCCATAGTACCCACGTAATTAACTACATAGAACTCACCTTCCAGGTGATTCATGAGAGTGGAATCAGGTTGGGTCTGACTGTTGCTCATGCCAAGTTGCATTAAAGCCTCAAAACCTTGGAATTGGGTGGCTACCTGAATTGTCTTGTACATTCATGTAGTGACCTATCATTTCATTTATATAAATAGCCTACTTTTGACCATATCCCATAGTTGTGCAACTTGGTTGTTCTTGCACCAGATTGTTTTAAACGGGCACCATAGCCTTGGATGATGAAGGGGCACCTAGATTGTAGCCTTGAAAAGGTCTGGTCTATGCAAACTGACCCTGCCCTTGATTGTAATTTTGGAAAGGGGATTTATTTGTTTGACCATACTGCTGATATCCTTGATTTGGTCAGTTGTTTTGAGCTTGCTACCTTTTAATAGCCACTAGTTCATTTGTCACATTTTGCAATAGAATTTTGACTTCATGGAGTTCATTTGACGAAGTAGCAGCTGGCTTTTCTGTGCTAGGCAGAAGAGCTAAGGTGGGAGCAGCCGTCTGAATTGGAGGCAGCATTTCAAGGAAAAGTGGCATATGAGGTCTAAGAGCTATTTTCCTATCCTGTACTAGGCAATTCTCAACCACTATAGCTATGTCATAGGCATGGTAGGAAGCACATGTCCTACCATGGACTATATCATAACAGTGATATCATTGTTTAATGCTCTTAAGTAATATAGGAAAGCATATCTAGGAGTCGGCTTTACCATAATGGGGATTTTATCCCATGTCTTCTAAAAATGAGTGTTGAAATCCTGCATGTATTTGTGTGGAGCTCTTTTCATTGTAGTCAGCTACTCGACAAGTGAGAGGTGGTTGCTTTTCTCCCCAAATCATTTCATCAAGAGAGTGCCCAATTCATTCCAGGAACTAACTAAATTTATGGGTAAAGTCCCATACCAGTCCAAAGCTTTGCCCTTGAGAGATAATGCTAGTAATCTAATTACAATATTCTCCTCAGTGACATTATGAATATTGCAGAGGTTAGCAATATTTTTGATGTGTTCAATAACTGTAATGGGCCCTTCTCCATCAAAGCGAGGCACACTTTTGAGGACAACTCCTAGAATCGGGTCATAATGCTAGAGATTCAAAGGACTCTAACCACAAAAAGTCACAAAGGGTACTACCATGGCTATGACAGGATGTAACCGCGGCCTTCTTGCGTAGGTGTTCTTTATAGCAGGTTTGGGAAAGTGGGTTGTTGAATAAGGATGGGTCCTCTCAAACCTCAGTTGCTTTGTTGAGTTTAAAGGTAATTTAATGAATTTTAAAGGGACACCCTTAGCAACATACCATGTGGTGATTTTAGGCATAAGAAGTCAAACTGGTCTTTGATCAGAAAATGAAGCTCTTACCAGTGGAGTCACTAGATGCTGAAAATGGTTGGTTTTATTGTAACAAGACCAACATCAATCTTGAAACTTTACTAAGTGTAAAAAATGAGTCCCACCAGGTGTGCCAAAAATTGTTGACATGGTGGATTGCACCCTGGATAGGAGGCCGAGCTCCTACCTTCCACACACAACAATGGAAACTCCCCTCTTGCATGTGGGCAAGGCAAAACTAGGGGGAGAGTTTCTAGATAAGGGCTAGCTCCATTTGATGCATCTAAGTTATTCCAATAAGTGCTAATACATACATACATATATATATAATAGGGGGGATGAAAAGGGATCAAGATTACAGGGAAACAAAACCTAATCTAATAGGGTGATGCACCAAATACTTTTGACCTACTCACACTCACACTTTGAACCATAAGAACACATACATACACTTTAACTGGTAAAAGGACTAGACTGCAGGAAGCTTGACAGGGAGGCTTTAATGGAAAACACAGAAAAAGGGACTTACCATAGGCACTGTAGGAAAAACACACTGTCTAGTAACCTCCTTCTACCTCTACACTCCATGTATAGCTCTTCTTGTCACCTATAGGAATGGTGTCTTTTAGGTACCAGGTGCATCAGTGTCAACCCTATGAAAGCATTAGGAAGCAATGACTGAACACAAGACTAACACTCATAACACTCAAGGATATCTAACTAGAATAGAGGTAAAAATGCATTTTTATTGATTCTAAGTGAAAATTACCAGGGCTTCACCTTACAATGTGAAAGATAGCTTCTTTAAAATGAGAAGTTACAATATATATATGGATAAGAGAGAAAAAAATCACCCCTTTTGAAAAAGATTTATGGCACCCTTTGACAAGTGGCCCATGTGCATCCTAAGGGCATTGGGAAGAGGAAGCCGCTAAAATATAAATGTTATGTCAGCTCTAATTCTAACTTCAGGCATTTAAAAACATAGGCCACACTATTTCTCCACAAACAAGATTGCTCCTTGAAGGCATCCACACAGTTTGTCTGCTCATAAATGCAAAATGGAGAAAAATGGGTCACACCGTTCACTATTTGCATCCCTTGATGACCACTTGGCAAGTACTATTCTAATCACTGGAATAACTCCTTGAGTCGACACCTTCCTTCACCACTTGGACTATTTTGTCTATTTCTATGCTTAGCTCTTTTATCTTTTCTTTGCCTTGTCTCTTCTGGCTCTTTTGGTCCTTGGGGGCTATCTTCTCGGCCTTACTGGCTCCTTGGGCTCTTTTATTAGCAGGTCATTGAGTTCATTCTCAACTTTTTTCTTTTCCCAGTGTCATCTTTTCCTGGTTTGTCTTTTCTTGGCTTCTATCTCTTAGTTCTCTAGGCTCCTTTCTAGTTGGTGCTCAAGAATTTAAAGATCAAATGGCTATTTCTCTGCTATAAAATTAACGTTTGCAGGCCTGTCACCATTTGAAAACCAACGGCTAGTCTATTTCCATAAAATTGACATCTTCGGAGATGTCACCATCCTTGACAATTCCTTTAGTCTTTTCTCTTGATTCGGCTTTTTGTCACTCCCTTACCTTCGGGCTTTTATTTTGGACCCTCCCAAAGGGAAGGTGTCCCTTCGACTTTGGAGAAGTGCCCTTCTTTCGACAGTCGAGATTCCCTCGCAAGGGCACCTACCCTTCGGGATCCTTTGACGGCCTTTTCTCTTTGGCTATTTTCTCACAGATAAAATGTCTGCAAGAATTGTCTCGCCCACTTCTTTTCTTCAGATCTTTTCCTCATGATTTTTTTTTTCACGACCATTTTTCTAACTTTATTCAGACCTTTTGTCCGAAGGAATTCCTTCAGACAAAAAGTCCAAAAGAAATCAATTTATGCCTTTACCTTTAAAGGCCTTAAGTCCTTTTTCATAGGATTTTTTCATTTGTAGTCCTTCTAAATTTCTTCAAAACTTTTGTCTGAAGGAATTATGTCCTTGTCTTTTCCTTCAACTGCCTTCGAAAAGTGCCCTTCGAGAAATCTGCTTTGGTACTGTCTCTGACTAAGTGCCCTCTACAAGGACAGTTGTCCTTCAAGAGACTCTATTGAACTATTCCTTTGAACCAAGCTATTGAGCTGATTGTTGAACTTTGACGATGAGCTTTGCCATTGAACCAAAGTGATGAACTAAGCACTTGAACCAAACTGACTGAACTAGACTATTGAACCAAGCACTTGTCCATTTTGTGCCTGAGTGTTGGGAACCCATTTATTCTCTACAGAGTCCATATAAATTCTCTACAGAGTTTGTAGAAATGGGCTTGCAGAGTTCGTAGTCTCTACAAAGTCTATAGAAATTCTCTGCAGAGTCCATAAAAATGGGCTTGCAGAGTTTGTAGTAATGCCAAGACTTGTGCAAAATAAAAAAAATGAACTAGCTCAAGATAGCAGGGAAAGAAGGGGATTGATTTTGGCTTGTTAGACCAAAAATGGTCAACAAATGGTTCATAGAAATAACTTACAATTTTAATTTCATGCATGTTTGAACTTAGGCTTAAAAATTGCATTTTTCTTATATTGGGAAGGGTATTCTTGAGGCTAGAATGGGTGGTGGGTTTGTCAATCAGGCGTAAAGGAGGCCAAAAACTTGGTCCTAGAATTTATCCACTTGTTAGATGTGTTGGTGGTGTCATTTTTCACTCAAGAAGCATCAAAACTAGAGTTTTGTAACCATAACTTAAACTTTGACAACATTTATTATCATTGTTTCCACTCTCCAAAATGGTAGTGAAAATGTACTTTTAAGTGGATTTGAATGTCATGGTAGTGTGATAACATGTAATTTAAATATCTAGACATGATCAAAGAAATAGATTCATAGGTGGAGATCCCAAAGGTATAAATGTCAATTAGAGCTCAAGAAGTTGTTTGTTCACTACCAAAAAGTTACATTTTTTGACCCATCACTGAACTTGTCTAACGGATTGATCTTGAAGATTACACCTAAGTCATTTGGGGTATGATTAGAGGGATTAAAGAGGTATGGGATGGATCTGATGGTTCATGTAAATTATTTACAATTTTTTTAATGCATGTTTGAACTTAGGCTAAATTTTATTTATTTTTGTATTGGGAAGGGTGTTCTTGAGGCCAAAATGGGTGGTGGGTTTGCAATCAGGCTTGACGGGAGGCCAAAAACCTAGTACTAGATGTTATCTACCCATTTAATGTGTTTTTGGTGTCATTTTTCACTCAAGAATCATTTTAACTAGAGTTTTGCAACCACAAATTAAACTTTGACAACATTTGTTGTCAATGTTTTTGCTCTTTGAAACAGTAGTGAAAATATACTTTCAGGTGGATTTGAACATCATGGCAGTGTGATAATATGTAATTTGCCTTTTTAGATGTGATCATAATGATATATTAATAGGTTAAGGTCTTGGAGGTAGAAATTCCAGTTGGAGCTCAAGAAGTTGCTTATTCACTACCAAAAAGTTACATTTTTGGACCCATCACTATAACTTGTCTAACAGATCGATCTTGAAGATTCCACATAATTTATATAGGGTGACATTAGAGGGATTAAATAGGTACATTAAGGATCTTATGGTTCATGAAAATGATTTACAATTTTCATTTTATGCTTGTTTGAACTTAGGCTAAAAAATTACATTTTTCTTGTATTGGGAAGGGTGTTCTTGAGGCTAGAATGGGTGGTGGGTTTGTTGATCAGGCTTGAAAAAAGGCCAAGAACCTGGTCCTAGATGTTATCCACCCCATTGAACATGTTGGATGTGTTATTTTTCACTCAAGAAGCATTGGAACCAGAGTTCTATAACCATAACTTAAACTTTGACGATTTTGATAACTTTGACAAGTATGACAACTTAAACAAGATACCTAAAAACTTAATGAGTAATTGACCTATTAAACTATTGATAAATTTGAAAAATTTGACAACTTTGACAATTTTTAAAACTTTGACAACTTTGACCTATTGATCTATTAGGTAGTAATTGACCTATTAGGTGGTATTGAGTAATTAACCTATTAACTTAGAAAGTGAATTTTTGTGGATTATCCATTCAATGTATGTGATTTAATTATTTTCATGTTATCCTTGAAGGTCATTGAGGCCATGAATATGTTGTCATTTTTGTAAGGTTTTTGGTGGATGAATGACTATAGGTGGTAACCAAGAAGTGACTATAGGTCACAATCAAGGAAGGGAGCTTAAAGTGATTCCCCCAAGTTAGTAAGTAGTGATTCATCATGATATTAGTTTTGAATGTATTGAACCTATATATACCTATATATAAATGAGTAAAACATATACCCATATACCCTATTTTTCCTATGATATTCCAATATGAAAGTAATTGGTTGTTTCTCACAAAGGGAGTATGACTTTCGTGTACATAATGATATATATATATATATATATTATTGAAAATGATCATTAAGGTGGAAGGTTAATTTTTTTATACAAAATATAATGGTAAATAATCAACATATAATCCTCTAGAATAAAGAAACCTTGTCTATACCCTATTTTGGGTTAACAGTCACAATACAAACGGAAGTAAGAGTTGTTTCTTAATCTTGTCAAGTATGCCATTGAATATATGGACTTAGAATATGTTACCATCATAAAAGGAGGTTTTTCATCTCTTATAAAATTCATGAGATATTTAAAATTTAACTAATACTCCATGTTGTTGTCATAGGCCTATAGGGTGCCTTGTTGTGCATAGTCAAGATAAAAAGGAGAGACTTTTCTTATATAAATGTGTAGGGTAATGGATAAAATGGTTTATATGGTTGGTTATAGGTTTAAATAAGGTATTTATAATTTTAAAATCCTTTAAGAGAGTCCTTGGCACTCATTGATACACAAACCCTATTGTCATAGTCCTAAATAGGACTCAAAAACCTATGTTTTTATGGTTAGAAGAGAGAATAAAGAGAAATGAGATGTATCACATATTTAATAATGTGTTTTGGGTGAAAAATTACCTATATGTGTCATTTTGGTCCTTTTAAACTTTTTATAACTCAAGATATTGAATTATATATTCCCTCAGCCTATGCAGAAGCCTAACCTGGGCTTCAAGAGCAAAACCCCCATATAAAGAGTTTTAACCCTTAGAAATTAATGAAAATTAATAATATGACATGTTTTAATGTATGGAAAATTAATAAAGTGGTTTTAGTGTGGTTCAAGTCTATACAATATGTATTTGTTGACTATGGATTTAAGATAGGGCTAATTAGGCCTAATTAAAGGGTGGTTTACAAAGGAAGTGTGGTATAGGAGTGGAGTTAGGTCATGAAATTTGACACACAACTATAAGGAGATAGAGTGTGGCTACAAATAGTTTTAAATATCCATAATATTTTATAAATTTCTCAAAACCAAGAGAATTTGCACAAAAAAAAGGCTATAAGCGTAAGGAGACCATTGTGAGCCCTATATGTGGAATTGAATGTTGAAGTGTGTTTGATCACTTGTAATAGGTTAAGGTAGGTGTGATTTGACCATATAATAACATATATGATATAATACTAACTCCTTGAGACCTATATCAAGTTTTGGTACTTGAAACCTAAGAGGATTGCCTAGTGAGAAGATAATGAAAGAGTGAGAGGACGTTTGTGAATGGAATGTATGAAATGAGTTAGATAATTAATCTGATAGGTTTGTAAGAGGTCTAAAGACACCAATAAGTTTCTCCAAAGTGTAAAATAATTATTTACAAAGAGAATAAGTCAATTAAGCCTAAGTGATAAGTGTCATTAGTCATTTCCACTACACATAATGAAATAAAAACTTTAATTTAAAAAAATATGAGAGATCTGAGATTTATAGCATTGATAAGAATAATTTTTTAAACCTAATTTGTGTGTACAACATTAAATATTATATCCAATAGATAATAGTTTGGAAGATCAAAACAACATTATACAATAACACATAATGAAATAAAAAATGAATATAAATTAGATAGATTGCCATGATAGGCAGACAAAAAATTACATCTACCAACATAGTATCTAATGTTGGCTAAATGTCATATACACATATAAAATGAAAAAAAAATGCATAAATTTTTATACAAGCATACAAAAAAGTACATCTCATATGGAAGACATATTTTTCATCAAATATCCTCCCTCTCTTTGTATTCCTTGAAGAAGACTCTCCTTGGGATGCCCTGCTAGTAGATGGAGACCCCTCTAATGCCTTCGATTGCTCCAAGGTCTGACTGCAAATTCTATGCTCATATCTATATTATATATGATCTTTTTCAAATACAAGAATTATTATGAAATTAACATAAAATACATTGAAACAATTGTTAAGAAATTAATTTTAAACTATAATAAAAAATCACTTATACATGAACTTACTGCAAGCTCGTGATCCTGCTCAATCTATTTTTCACACTCATGAAATTCAATGGTAGGCTTATCTATTTGAATATGCATCTCAAATATGTGAGGAACATGATAAGTTTCCATACTCATCATCTACTTGGGACTATCAGATGTCATTGGACAACACTACATACATAATATATTTACATAAGCTATATTTTCCCTAAGTACATGTACTAAATTTGTTTTAAACAAGTCTATTTTTACAATTCAAAATTATAAGAGATAATATATACCTCTATTATCACCTATGTAGATGACATTGTAGAAGCAATGCCTATGTCTATCTTATCTCGTAGAGAGGGAGGAGTGTTTACTCCATCCATCAATTATTCATGTACACAAGGTCTCACTTTTATATAAAGTATCAAATCTTATATATGGAAACCAAAAGGATAAATAGAATAAAGTATATAAAATATATATTTATATAATTACATGCATGCAATGACACATTATGGGAAAGAAGAGGATAAGTGTGCATGTGAAAACACACTTAGATCTGATATGATAAGCCATCTATTTAAGTTCTAAAGTAGCGGCGTTGTACCAAAACCAAAATTAGAGAATTAGTGAAAGGGAATATATAATATACTAGTTTAATTTTTTTTCATTGATAAATATAAATATGATTGGGTCAATATATTTAATTTATAATATATTACATGTTAGACTATATTGTTTGTTGATTTATTACTTGTCTAAAAATAGGGGTTTAACTTAGGTAGGACCCTCATAACTATTTCCTTTTTGTATGTTATTACAAGGTCAATTGATCTTATTATCACTTTTCAAGGAAGGAGAATAAAGAGTAGGCATTCTTGAAAATCATCTCCCCTTTTTGAGAAATGATTTGGGTAACCAATGGGTGGGTTTTGACACTCATGTTAAATATTGGCCTAATCACAAGGATGTATATGATCAGCATGACATTGATGATTATAGTAGTTCCTCATTATTTTTTGGAGATGGTTGTTTAAGTTAATTGATCCCCAAAATACTTTCAGGGTTTTAATAGAAGGAATAATCAATAGAAGCAAGCATCAAGTTTACATGGTATAATCAAAAGGATACATGGTCCCAGAGAGCGACCATTGGGTTTGTGGGTTTGTCATCTCTTTATAGAAACTTACGCATACTCCACAAACTAATTACAAAAAAATATATTATAACCTCCAAGATTATGGAATTATAAGAATTCTTTATGATCTAAATTTACATGTTAAAAGCAATAATGATAGTGCAGTGATACTCATTATCTATGTTAATGATATTGCCATCATAAGTAGTGTGGCCACTATACTTCAGTAATCAGAAACTAATTTATGTTCTAATTTTGACATGAGTAATTTAAGCTTTCTACATTATTATTTAGGTTTAGATTTTTGGAAATTTTATCATACTATATGTAAGACATATAAAAATATGCCAAAGCAGTTTTGGAAAAGTTCATGATGATAAAGAATGATCCATTAACTAAAGCCATAGATGTTTATCATCTATAGGCAACATTGCAAGTGGATAGATGTGGGATATTTATTGCACATGCATACCATTATTTATATATATATATATATATATATATATATATATATATATATATATATATATATATATATATATATATATATAGATCTTATAAAAAAATTGGGTACACAAATATAGATGGGAAAGAGAGAAAAGGGATTATTTGTTATCATTTTAGATGCAATATGGTCATGGGAATTTTAGTTGGAATTATTAGAAAATTATTTTGGAAAGAGGTATATGAATGAGACTCTCATTAATATGATATTATCACTTTAAAACTAAATTACACTAGGAAAATAGGTGTATATTCATAAGGAAGCTTCAAATATTTTGTGGTAAAATGTGTTTCATGTTTTCTTCATAAATAATGTCATATCCCCGAAATCATGTAATAGATTTATTGTAAAATAGTGTATTGACCTCAAGTTTAACATAAAGAGAAAATGCACCATATGGGTAATGGCTAGAAGATATGAATACAATGTCTACATCCTTAATCAGTGACCCTATAAGAGCATTGTAAGATGTTACTCCCAAAGAAGCATGGTCCAACATAAGACCATTCATGACTTTTATGTTTTTAGTTGTGTTATTTTTGCATTAATTATTGAGAAGAGAAATATATTAGATGCAAATAAAAAAACATATAAGTTTTTTATGTTATGTCTATTGTTAATGATGCACATTTATTCTCTTTTACCTTAAATTCCATTGCTATTATCACTCATTTTCAATGGTAACATGTGGATTTATGTATAATGGTAATGGTGACATAAGTCAAAATGAGAATATGACTATATTGAGCTTAGAAACTTCATTTTCAAGATAGTGTTACCTAGAAGGACCCTTAGATAAGTGTTAGATTTATTTTATATAAGTATCCTCATGGCATGTGAACTACCCTTATCTAATATTGAATGAAATTATTCATGGAATCTTTGTGGCATTTTCAAAAATTAGTTATATAAATACAATTGATCCCATTCTCATAGCTTGAAACTATTGTAAAGAATAGAGTAAGGATAAAGAGAGAGAACATGAAAATAGAGTATGAAAATAGAGAAAGATAAATTTAACTTAAACTTACAAGGAAAATATACATAGACTAAATGTACATATAGCATAAGATTAACTCTAAATTTTACTTCTATATAGGTAAATGGTGTCATCTTAATAGAGGCAGATGCAGTAGTGGATGGCTTAGTAGCTAGATCCGAATATGTAAATAATGGTAATGAAAAATCAAATGTTGTAAATGCTAACTATGATGATGAAAGAACTATCAACTCCTATGACATAAAAAATGACATATATATTATATTAAATTTCTATGTAAATTAATTTTTAGCTAAATTAAATTTACAAATATAACTTAAATTTAGCATGACATTTATATAAAATATATCTGCATCTATGTGGTGACTGATGTCTACACACCAAATGTGTGTGCTAAAAAATCATCACTCATAATAATATGATATAATCCATATGAACCACCAAAACTATCATCATCAAAAGGTACTATATGCATATCTTCACATAGATTATAAGGGTGGGGTTGGGGTTGGATAGGTGGCATATCTATAGCATCACTCTATGAAAGCCTACTTGTATGATAAATGAGTATATAGGTGAGAAAATTAAGAGCATGGAGAGTGTTGATTTATATGACCTAATGAACTTTAGATGGGATCTAAAGATTAAGAATATTTTGGATACGGATCCATGCAAATTGATTAGGTGAATGATGTGCACCTAGTCGATACTATACAAAGCCTTTTCCTCGACCTTGAAACTCACTAAAATCAAAATAATTGGGAATATCATTGAGGACAAACTCAAAATATAGTTTCCTCAAAAAATATAATGGGACCTCATGGTTGTTACATGGTCGATCATCAAATACCATCCACCATCGATCCCAAAAATTAGATATGATTAATTTATGTACATAGTGATGAATAAGAAAACATTTAGTGGTTATGGGAAATTGGGCATTGGTGGCTAAGTTGATGGATAGGGCACAAATGGAGGCTTTTGAAATTTATTTGTTCTTAACCTGAAGTGTTGATAATTTATCATCATAATATGCCTTACAAGTATCACTATATGAGGTTCATCAGTCAATTTGACCTAATAAGGTCTTTAGGGAATCGACTAGCTGGGTACAATGGGGGTTGATCGAAGTGGGATCTCTCATTCTATCAATTAACTCTTCAATTTCAAGTTCATTTTCCATAATATTGTCAATCAAAATATCTTGATTACCAAGGGCTTTTGGGGAATTGTAAGAGGGTTAAGTAGAGGGATAGGAGGAATAAGAGGGTTTTATGGAGGGTTAGGTGTAGGAGCAACTTTAGGGTTTTATGGAGGGTTAGGAGGGTTAGTAGGATGGACTATTAAAAAAATAAATTATAATTAAAAACTAGGGTTAAACAATGAAAATAATGAAAAATTAGGGTTAAATAGGGAAGATTTGTATCACTTACCTCTCCTATGTGGTGGCATCAACAATCAAGAGGCTCGTGGGATGAATTTGGCAACTTCTTGGCACTCTTTGGTGTATTCCACGCAAAACACAATTGTGGAAGGTAGAGGAGAGAAAGAAAACTCAAATGCAAAATGAGGATTTTGCATTTGGGTTTTGTTTTAATTTTTTTTTACACACAGGTAACACAATTATGTTATTTTTCAATATAACAAGATCATATTATGACTTGATAATCATCGACCCTAAATTCAAATAACATGATCATGTTAATTTAATATCTTGTGTTATTAATTAATGTGATCATGTTACCATTAATGTTCATGGAATCATCCCCCAACTCTGTGTACTTAACCTAACAGTCAATATAATCTTATAATTTACAATAATGTAAATTTTTAATAATAATATAAATATATTTAATTATAGCATTCAATATAAAATCTTATAATATAAAATTATAATATTTGTTATATAATTCTAACATTTAATGTAAATTATTATATACACCATTATAATAATTGTTCCATAAATTTTATTGTAAAAAATTATAATAAAGTTTAATTTATCTAAATAATATTAGTTATGTAATGTTTACTATTATGATATTAATGCACGTTTAATTCTTACATTCATTATAAAATCTTTTAAATTATACACTATTATGATATTAAATTATTATAATAGAAAAAAAAGTACTAAAAAATATAATAAAATTTATTTATACAAATAATAATAATTTATAATAAAATAAACTTTTAATAATATTAATGGTCATGTAATTATTATATTCAATAATAAATCTTATAGTATAACATATTATAATAATAATTCACATAATCTTCTATTTAAAAATTATAAATAATTTACTAATAATGTTTATGTAATTAATACATTCAACATTAAAATTTTATATAATATAACACATTGTAGTTATAGTTTACATACCCTTCTATTTAAAATTTAAAATAAATTTGAATTATTTAAAATAATCTTAAAGTTTATAATATTGTAAGTTTGTAATATTAATAGTATACATATATCCAACTCTAACATTCAATATAATATTTTATAATTATAGTTTTGTATTTGTAACATTCAAGATGATTTTATGGTTTATAATAATGTAAGATTGTAATTATAGTATATATATTTAATTCTACTATTCAATATAAAATTTTATAATATTAAATTATAATATTTTTTCTAAAAATATTATTGTAAGACATTATAATAAAGTTACATTTATTTAAAATGATATTAATTATGTAATGTTTACTCATAAAATATTAATAGACAAATAATTCTTACATTCAATATTAAATATTGAATTATAAAAAAATAAAATTGATTTGATAAAATATTGCACAAAAAACATTATAAAAATTTTAATTATTTAAAATATTATTAATATATATTTAATATTGTAAGAAAACTCAATAATGAACTATTAATCAATTTTTATGTATTATATATCATTTTTTAAATCTTTATTAACTATTCCTAACATATTCAAATTTTAAAAATATTGTGTTTTGAATTCAGAGTAATTCACATGCAACATATTTGAGTTATGAATATGTTATATTAATATTTTCCACCCTTAGATTTCAATGTGTCCCATAAATATCATCTTTGAATATTTAAATTTTGAAAATGTCACATTTTAATTTTATAAGATAATATAATATGATTTTTTAAAAAAACTAATAGATTTTGGCATTTTAGTTTTTACAACAAGAAAAAGCTGAAGTGAAGAAGAGAAGGAAGTACACAACAATCAAATTACTTTCAAACTTTTATGAGGAATCAATACAAGTTATTTGAGTAGGGGCATGCACATGAGCACAGAGATACACTTTTATTTATAAAATACAAAAAATAAGATTAGGGGCATGAGATTCATAATAATAGTGATATGAAATAATTTTATATACTTTTAATACATAATTTATTTAATATCTATAACCATTTTTAGCAGGGATATTTCATTTGAGAGTTTTTTTTTAAAAAAATCTCTGATTAATAATAAATTTACACAATCAAGTTTCTATTATTTTCTAATATTTTTCTATATTTATAACTATTTTATTATAAATTGAACTCAAATTTGTCATTCTATATAAAATTTATTTCTCATGTGTTTTTTATAACTATTTTGTTACAAATATAAGCAAACATTTTAGTTTGTATATAAATATTGATAAAAAAATTCATATGAAAAACTTTGACTTATTTTTATATATTCATTTCAAATATTTAAATATTTATTAAATAGATGAGTACCTATATTTTATAGAGCGATAATTTATAGAACATTTTTTTTTTTTTTTTTTTAATGAAATATATCTATATATTAATTTAATAGAAATATACAAATAGTTCACACAAAAAATAAGGTGGTATGATAGCACGCCATGAAACACTAGGCAAATCTTAGGAGTAAAGTATCATATCTAGGTAGCACCTTGAAACCGGTCACAAAAAAATCATAAGAGAGAAAACTATCAAGTAGCAAGAGCAAAGCCCAAAGGTAGAGGATCCATATCATTATTTTTACAAATATCAATTTCACTTAAAAGTTCTAATTTTGTATTTTGCAAAAGAAGATCCATAATACACAATTATATATATATATATACATATATATATCTCTATAATGTTTATACATTTTTCTCTTATTAACCTAATATATAAAATTCAAATTTAATTTTTCAAAACAATAAAAATATTTTTTTACCTTGTCAGGATATGATTTCAACATATATTTAATTATTTTGTTGGTTGAATATTATAACCTTTCTATGACTTGAAATATTTAATTTATTTATTCGTTACTATATGATTTGAAATATGACTATAAAATTTTTAATTATTTAAAATAATATTATTGTATATTTAATATTATAAGAAAATTAAATAATATATTATACTATTACCAAGATTTGTTGTGTATAAAATATCATTTAAAAAATAATAATTGCTCCCCACATATTCAAAATTTAAAAATATTGTGTTTTGAATTTGGTTTAATTTTAATACGGTATGTTTGAGATTTGATTATGCTACCTTAATATTTTACACCCAAATATTTCAATGTGACCCATAAATATTATCTCTAAATATTTAAATTTTGAAAATTCCACATTTTAATTTGAGTTGTAAATTTTAGCATGACACATTCAAATTTTGACAATGTCACATTTAGGATCGAACTATATTTCTTTATGGAATAATTTACTATAAAAAAATTCAAAAAAAAAGTAAATTTGGTTTATTATTTTTTTAAACATGAAAAAAAGTGAGGGGAAGAAGAGAAATAAGTACATGGAATTCAAACTACATTCAAGATTTTATAATGAAGAATCAACACCAATTTTATGAGTAGGGACATGAGCAGGAGCAAAGGGATGCACTTTCATTTCTAAAATGAAAAAAATAAGAGTATGGGTATGAGATTCACAATAGCAACAATAAGAAATATTTTTAGGTACTTTTAATACATAATTTTCAATATTTGCAATCATTTTTAATACGAGTTTTTTATTTGAGAAGATATTCTTTCAGAACATATAATTAGCAAAAAATTTACACAATCAAGTTTAAATTATTTTTTAAGTTTTATTTCTAATATAATTTATTTATTTATTGTTGACCATTTTCGCCCTACAAGCCAAAATCAGTCTCCTTCCTTCCCTACCACTCTGGACCCTCTGTCTAGTCATGTACCCACCTTCTGCAAAATCCCCTTTTCTTTGCAATAAGCCCTGTTCTTATAGAACATTGAAAGATCTAAGTACCTGTAGGCTTCGGTTCAGTATAAATCTTTTTGCTTTGAGCAAATGCCTTAGACGAATATGAGGCTCTTGTAAAGCTTGAAGGTTAAACAGCCCTTGCAGAGGGCAGTTAGGCACAAAATGGACCATTCCAACAGGTTGCGAAGGGCAATTTTGGACCCAAAGGTACCCTTGCAGAGGGCAGGAAAGCACTTAAAGGGAAGAAAGACCAAGGCAAAGAATTCCTTCAGACTTTCTATTCGAAGGAAATTTTCACAAGGCAAAGATAAAAGGAAAAGCAAAGGCTGAATTTCTTTGGACAAAATTTCCGAAGGAATTCCTTCAGACATTTTGTCCGAAGAAATCCTTTCGAAAGAAAATCCCATGGCTTAATCCTTTAGACAAAAATTCCAAAGGAATTCCTTTAGACTTTTGTCCAAAGGAATTCGCTCGAAAGAAAGGGCCGAGCATTCAAATGAACATTTCGTTCAGACAAAATATCTGAAGGAATTCCTTCAGGCATTTTGCCTGAAGGAAATGGTAGGCCAAGGCCACCTGAAGTAGACCCTAAAGGATAGGTGCCCTTGCTTGGGGGACTCTTGGTGAACGTGAAAGGGACCTTTCTCAAAGCCAAAGGGATACCTTCCCTTTGGGAGGGTTAAAAGACAAAGGCCCAAACAAGGATAGGAAAGTTGAAGGAAAGGCAAGCCTAAAGAAGGAAAGTTAAAGGAATTGCTAGGGGGTGACAGGCCCAAAGACATCAAAATTGAGCATCATGAACTAGTCGTTAGAATCCAGACATTAGATGATGTCCCCGTAGATGTCAATTTCAAGGTAATGGGATAGCTGTTGATCTTCAAATGCTTGAGCATGAACTTAAGGAAATTTAATGGGGTTAAGGCTAAAGGGAAGAGACTACTGAGAAAGGAGCAAAAAAGGGCTAGGAAAAGACAAAAGAGATGACAAAAGACAAAGTTAGAACAAGATAAAAGTTAAGAATGAACTCAGCGACCTGCTGATAAAAGAACCCAAGGAGCCAACAAAGGATGACAAGATAGCCCTGAGAGCTCAAATTCTAGGAAAAGACAAGGCCAAGAAGAGAAAAAATAATGAGATATGGACAAAACTACCCAGGTGGCAATTGGGAGGTATTAGCAGGAGATTTGTTATAGTGGTTGGAACAGTCCCTATGAAATGGGCATCAAGGAGCACAAATATTGAACGACACAGCTTATTTTTTCCTCATTTTGTATTAATGGTCAGACAACCACATGAATGTCTTGAAGAAGGGGTCTTATTTGTAGACAAACAGCGTGGCCCATGTTTTCACACATGACATTTAATATATTTTAAATGCCTAAAGTCAAAATTGGTAGCTGACACAACATTCTCCTTCAATGTTTCCTCTTCCCAATGCTCTCAACGCACATGGGCCAAATTATAAAAAGGCATCAAAGTCTTTTCCAAAGGAGCACCTTTACTTCCTCTATATATATATATATATATATATATATATATATATATATATATATATATATATATATATATATATATATATATATATATCTCTATATATATATTGTAATCTCTCATTTGAGAAAAGATATCTCTCATTTTTTTATGGTGTAGCCCTACCAAATTTCACCTTGAATCAATAAAAAGTGTTTTACCTCTATCTAGTTGGATATATCTCTAAGTGTGCTTGAGTATTAACCTTGTGTCTAGTCATTATTCCATGATGCTTTCATAGGATTGATACTAACACACTTGGTATAGACAAAGTGCCATTCTTGTAGGTAGCAAAAAGAGTTGTATCTAGAGCACAGAGATAGGAGAGGATTATTAGACAGTGTGTCTTCCTACAACACCTATGGTAAGTTCATCTTCTATGTGTCTTCATTAAGCCTTTCTGTTAAGTTCTCTGCAGTCTGGTCCTTTTATTAGATAAAGTGTATGTATGTGCTCTTATGGTTTGAAGTGTGAGCAAATAAGTAGATCAAACTTTTTTTGGTGCATCACCATCTTAGCTTAGGTTCTGCTTTAGTAATCTTTCTCTCTTTTCAACCCCCCACTATATATATATATATATATATATATATATATATATATATATATATATATATTAGCCATAGTACTGGAATAACTCAGAGATGCATCAAAGGGAGCTAGCCCTTATCTAGAGATTCTCCCCTCAATTTTTCCAAACCCACAGGCAAGAGAGGAGTTTCCATTGTGCCACATGGAAGAGAGAAGCCTAGCCTTCCCTCAAGGGTGCAATCCACAACATCAATAGTTTTTGACACACCCAGTGGGACTATTTTTAACACCATTTTTAACACTCATCAAAGTTCTAGGATTGATGTTGGTCCTATTATAGTAAAATCAACCATTTTATAGCATTTGACAACTCCACTATTAAGAACATTAGTATTTGGTCATAGGTCAGTCTGACATCCTATGTCTAAGGTCACCACATGATCTACTACTAAGGGTGTCCCTTTTGAATTTGTTGAACTACCTTTAAACTCCATAAGATTACTAAGGTTTGCAAGAACTCATCCTTATTCAGCAAATTGTTTTCCCAGACCTGATATAAGATAAACCTACACAAGAAGGTCTCAGTTGAATCCTATCATAGCAATGGATTTACCTTTTGTGGCTTTTCACGGTCAGAGTCCTTTGAATCTCTTGCATTATGACCTGATCCCAGGGGCAATCCTTAAAAGTGTGCCTCCCTTTAATGAGAAGGGCCCATTACTACCATTGAACACATCAAAAATATTGCTAACCTCTGCAATATTCACAATGTCACTGATAAAAACATTGCTATCAGATTGTTGGCATTGTCTTTCAAGGGCAAGGTTCTGGACTGGTATGGGACTATGCCCATGAATTCAGTCAACTCATGGAATGAATTGGGCACCCTCTTAACAAATAGATTTGGGGAGAAGAGTGACCACCTCTCACTTGTTGAGCAGCTGACCACTATGAAAAGAGCTCCACATGAATTCATGCAAGATTTCAATACTCAGTTTCAAAAGACATGGGACAGAATCCCCATTCTGGTAAGGCTAACCCCAAGCTATGATTTCCTATATTATTTGAAAGTGTTGATCACTGACATTACTGTCATGATAGTCTATGGGAGGACATGTGTTGCTTGCTGCCTATGACATAGCCATAACAGTTGAGAATTGTCTGGTTCAAGTAGGAAAGATAGCCCCTAGACCTCATATGCCACTCTTTCTTGAATTGTTGCCTCCAGTCTAGACTGGTGCACCTACCTTAGCTCTTTTGCCAAGTATGGAAAATTTGGCTGCTACTCCATCGAATGACCTCTATGAAGTAAAAATCTTATTGCAAAGCATAAAAAATGAACTAGTGGCTCTCAAAAGGTAACAAGCTCAGAGCAATTAGCCAAATCAAGGATATCAGTAATATGGGCAAGAAAATAAACCCCCTTTCTAGAATTACAATCAAGGACAAGGTCAGTTTGCATAGGCCAGACCTTATCAAGGCTATAATCTAGGTGCCCCTTCATCATCCAAGGCCATGGTGCCCGTTCAAAACAATCTGGTACAAGAGCAGCCAAATTGCTCATCCATGGGATACAGTCAAGATCAGGCTATTTACACAAATGAAATGTTGGGTCAGCACATGAATGCACAAGATAATAAGTAGCCACCCAATTTCCCAGCCTTGAGGCATCATTATAACATGGCATGGACAATAGACCAGCTTAGTCTGATTTTGCTCTCATGAATCACCTAGAAGGTGAATTTTATATAGTCAATTACATGGGTACTATAGATAATCAAGGTGATTTTGTCACAACTAACACAAGGTCTAAGAGGAGAGCTATGGAAGAAGCTCAAGTAGCTGCTCAAGCATCTGCACCATCTTCTTCACAATAGGTGAACCAAAAATTTCCAAATTTTAGGCTGCCAATTATACCCTTAGTGCTTAGGCCTATGCCTCAAAAGGCTGCAAGTGATCCTAAGGAAAATTTGAAAGGGAGCAACCCTCAAATCAATGTGGTAGACCAAATGAAAAAGCTACACATGAATATTTCCTTGTGGGATTCATTATCAATACCAAGACAAAAGGACATGCTATATAAAGAATTACATGGGCTTAATGAACCAGTTGTCCATGCCAAAGCCAACAATGTTTTGATCACAAATGGGCATCCTTCCACATCAATCCAAGTAAAGGAAGAAGAAAAGGTCCCACCTTTCTATTTGTCCTTGGTCATAGAAGACTTCTTGGTGCACAATTGTATCATTGACAGTGGAGCAAGCACCTCAATAATGCCTAAATGCATAGCAGATAAACTGGGGATCAAATATGAAGAGATGACTAAGAGAGTCCTGTAGCTGGATAGAACACCAAGAAAAATAATAGGATTTGTGAGAGGCTTGAACTTGATGATCCATGCCTATCTAACCTTCTCAGTCCCTCATGATGTGGTGGTGGTGGATGTTCTTCCTTACTTTGCCATTTGCTTGTCTAGGGATTTCACATCTAAAATATGCGGCTACCTTGCAGCAAACTGGTCCTATCTAGTTTTTAGAACCAAGTATGGGACTAAGGTCAAAATTGAATTAGAGCCAATCCATAGAGATCATTTGGAATCGTACTCACTCAAGGTAGCAAATGTCAGCTATGCCATTATTGATCAAGAATATTTCTAGGTAGATCAATCTCTACCCTCTGCCCTTGAAGGAGTTGTTGACTTACTCTTAGATGAATGGGGAAGTGACAATTTTGAGCATGATCCTTACAAATTCATAGTAGAGGCAGGCCTTGGGATTTATTACATGCATGAAGAGGGTACTTTTGTACCAAATTTGATAAAATCAAGCCAAGAGAGCTTAGGTCTATGGCAACTTTTCTTTGATGGCTCAAGAAGCAAGCTGGGAGCTGGTGGGGGAGTGGTGCTAGTTTTCCCCTCTTAGGAAAAATACTTTTCAGCCTTTAGGTTTCAATTTTCTTACACATGCAATTTTGTAGAGTATGAATCCCTCATCCATGGTTTGGAGTGGGTAAGGAAAAGAGGAATTAAGGAGCTACAAGTTTTTGGGGATAGTGCGCTGAGTGTAAATTAGGTAAGGGGCCAAAATCTGACAAAGAATTCTTTGCTTAAGTCATACAAACATAGGGTATGGGACCTAGTGGAGAGTTTCCTTGATTTCAATGTTACTTTCATTCTTAAAGAGCAGAATAAGCAATCTGACACACTAGCAGTAGTTGGTGCTCAGTTTGACATCCCCAAGGATATAGGCCATGATAGCACTCTACACCATTTGAAAGTGGTAATCAGACCCTCTATGCATGATAACATCACTAACTAGTAGGTGTTTGATAGAGATCACTAGATAGCACTCTTCTTTCAAGAGGAACTTGAGTTTTTTGCTAAAAACTAATCTAAGCTACAACAACAGTATGGTAGCCAAATTGCTCAACTGAAGAACAATAAACTTCCAAAAGGCTTGGTCACTCTCAAAAGTATCTTCAATGAGGATGACCAATTGAAAAATGATAAATCAAACATCACAAAAAAGAAGGATAACTATGATAAAGTTGAAATATTCAAGAACAAGCTATGCTTGCACTTAGGAAAGTGTGTACAAATCATGAAAGGCAAGCCTTCATCTTGTTATGCCAAGGGTTTGTTGATGTCTTCACTTGGGAGTATAACAACTTAAAGGGTTTTGACCCAAGTTTGGCCCAATACACCATCAAACTAGAGGAAGGCACTAAGCCAATCAAGCAAAAATAAAGGCCTATCAATCCAAAGATTGAGCCTCTCATACGTAAGGAACTCACCAAGCTGATTGAGTCCAGACTTATATTTTTGATCAAAACTCTTCTTGGCTGGCCAATCTTGTTCCTGTCTGAAAAAATAATGGGGAGATCAAATTATGTGTAGATTTCAAAGACCTTAATAGAGTCTCTTTGAAAGACCATTATCCTCTCCCAAGTATGGAGCAGATCCTCCAAATGGTGACAGGTAGTGAGCATTTCTCCCTCCTAGATGGGTATTCAAGATATAATTAGATTTTGGTGCAAGAATGTGACTAGTACAAGATAACCTTCACTACCAAATGGGGGAAATTTGCTTATAAGAAGATTCCATTTAGACTATCCAATGCAGGTGCCACTTTCTAGTGAGCCATAGACATGGCCTTTCAAGACTTGATAAATAACATTGTGCTGGTGTATCTTGATGATGTGACAGTATTCTCTAAGGAGGCAGGCCAACACATGAAACATCTCAGATAAATATTTGAGAGGTGTAGAGAGTTTGGTATCTCTCTCAACCCAAAGAAATGTGTGTTCGTTGTCTATGAGGGTAAACTCCTTGGCTATGTTGTCTCAAAAGAGGGCTTTACCATTGATCCAGAAAGAGTTCGCTCCATCCTAGAGCTGTCCTTGCCTAAACATAAGAAGGGTCTATAGAGCTTCTTCAACAAAACAAATTTCATCAGGAGATTTATTCCAAATTTTGTAGAGGTAGTCAAGCCATTGACCTCTATGCTGAAGAAAGATGAGAAGTTCACATGGACAGTGCAAAGGAAGGATAGTTTTGAAGAGATCAAGTAGGCTATCACCCAGGCTCTTACCTTGATCAGTCCTAACTTCACCAAAGAATTCAACCTCTATACCTTTGGAAATGAAGAGGTAATCTTTCCTATGCTTACCCAAGTGAATGGTGATAACCTTAAACAACCACTTGTATTTTTTAGCCAAGGTCTAGAGGGTTTTGAGGTCAGGTATACATATGTGGAGAAGCAAGTCCTTGTAGTCATATGGATCTTGAAGAAATTTAGACATATGTTGTCCAACAGTAGGATTCACCTCATGGTTCCACATCCTAGCATCAAATATTTCTTGACCAACCATGATCTGAATGAAAAGAGAGTGAGATGGATCACTAAAGTAATGGAATATGACGTGGATATCAAAACCACCAAGCTGGTAAGAGGAAAAGGCATGTGTGAACACCTTGTTGTGGACTTTAAACAACAAAGAGAAGACAATTTGCTCATTCATGATGAAGCCATATCAGAAGAACCAACAGTCATGAAGGATTGGACATCAGACATAAGGCATTTCCTTCTCATGAGTGAGTGCCTGTAGGGCCTTGATAGGACCAAGAGGAGATATTTTAGACTCCAATATCTCCTTTATGTCCTGATCAATGGAGTGATGTTTTGAAGGGATTTCTTAGGAGTGCTTTTAAGGTGCATAGACCCAGGTCAGACTGATAAGGTGTTGTCTGAGTTCCATGATGGGCTAACTGGTGGTCACTTTGCTCCTAAGCCTACAAGTATAAGAATAATGAGAGTTGGTTACTTTTGGCCCACTTTATTCAGAGATACCCATGCTTGGGTATGAAAGTGTTAGAAGTGCGCACTTTTTGATGGGAAACAATGGCTAGCTATAATGCCTTTATAGCCTATTCAGGTGGAGCAACCATTCATGTAATGGGGCCTAGACTTCATAGGGATGATCAATCCTCCCTCTAGTGCTGGCCACAAATGGTTTTTGACCACCATGGACTACTTCACAAGATGGGTAGAGGCTATCACTTTGAAGGAAACCAATGAAAGTGTAGTTTTAGACTTTTATGAAGACCTAGTGACAAGGTTTGGAGTCCCAGATACCATCATATCAGACAATGCATTGGCCTTCTTGGGGACTAGAATGAGTGAATGGGCATTGAGATACGACATCTATCTCAACACTTCTTCCAACTACTACCCATAAGAGAATGGGCTAACTGAGTCTACCAATAAGAATTTGATCAGAATTATCAAAAGAACAATGGAAGAGAATCAGAGAACTTGGCATGCCAAGTTGAAAATAGCCTTGTGGGTAGACAGGGTCACTCTAAAGAGGGCAATTGGCAATTCACCATACATGCTCATATATGGAAGGGAATCTATACTTCTTATTTCACTTGAATTGCTAGCCTTGGACCTTGCTCATCAGCTACAGTTAGAAGAAGGTAACAACATGGAGGTTAGGCTGTGTGAATTGATGGAACTTTAATAAACAAGGGACCAAGCTATGGCTTCTATGACCAACTGCCAATAGCAGATGAATAAACACTTTAACAAGAGATCCTCATCAAAAGGTTTATCTAAAGGAGATATCATCTTGAAATGGGATGAGGACTGAGATAAGCCTAGAAAGCACATAAAGTTTTATTCCTTATGGAGCGGTCCATATGTCATCACTCAGTGCAAGCA
The DNA here is from genome assembly GCA_037957365.1 of Torreya grandis. Classification (NCBI taxonomy): domain Eukaryota; kingdom Viridiplantae; phylum Streptophyta; class Pinopsida; order Cupressales; family Taxaceae; genus Torreya; species Torreya grandis. The sequence goes on from JARHVA010000636.1 coordinate 2,212,304, forward strand.
GCACAATGTTTCCAACTCTCCAGATTGGATGGTGAAGAACTATGTATCCCAGTTAATGGGATACATCTCAATAATTATCACTGATCCTTATTCCATCATGTACATATTTTCCTTATTTTTCCCTATTTTCCCTAAGTGCTTTTGCACATGTTAGTAGTTTTCTTAATCTTGTGTGTGTTTCATTTCCTTTTGGGGGTAAGATCTTCATGATTGATTCTTGGATATGTCAAGGTTATTGCTAACTCTTTCAAAGTTACATTTTGACTCCATTCCTAATGTACTTTGAGGCTACTAGTTTCTAAGCATAGCAGGCATGCTTCCCCTAGGAATCACCAATTTGTTGACCATTTTGGCCCTATAGGCCAAAATTAGTCTCCTTCCTTTCCTACCACTCTAGACCCTCAGTCTAGTCATGTACCCACCTTCTACAAAATCCACTTTTCTTTGTAATAAGCCCTATTCTTATAGAACATTAAAAGATCTAAGTACCTGTAGGCTTCGGTTCAGTATAAAGCTTTTCACTTTGAGCAAATGCCTTAGACAAATATGAGGCTCTTACAAAGATTAAAGGTTAAACATCCCTTACAGAGGGTAGTTAGGCACAAAATAGACCATTCCAGCAGGTTGTGGAGGGCAATTCCAAACCCAAAGGTACCCTTGCAGAGGGCAGAAAAGCACTTAAAGGGAAGAAAGACCAAGGCAAAGAATTCCTTCAAAATTTTGTCTTAAGGAAATTTTCACAAGGCAAAGATAAAAGGAAAAGCAAAGGCTGAATTTCTTCAGACAAAATGTCTGAAGGAATTCCTTCAGACATTTTGTCTGAAGAAATCCTTTCAAAATAAAATCCCACAACTTAATCCTTTGAACAAAAAGTCTAAAGGAATTCCTTCAGACTTTTTTTTGAAGGAATTCGCCCGAAAGAAAGGGCGGAGCATTCAAATGAACATTTCCTTTGGACAAAATGTCTGAAGGAATTCCTTCAGACATTTTTCCTAAAGGAATTGGTAGGCCAAGATCACTCGAAGGACCTAAAAGGTTAGGTACCCTTGTGGGGGACTCTGGGCGAAGATGAAAGGGACCTTTCTCAAATCTAAAGGGACACCTTCCCTTTGGGAGGGTTAAAAGATAAAGGCCTAGATAAGGACAAGAAAGTTGAAGGAAAGGAAAGCCCAAAGAAGGAAAGCCAAAGGAATTTCTAGGGGGGTGATGGGCCCAAAGATGTCAAAATTGAGCATCGTGAACTAGCCATTAGAATCCAGACGTTAGATGATGTCCCTGCAGATGTCAATTTTAGGGTAACGGGATAGCCATTGATCTTCAAATGCTTGAGCATAAACCTAAGGAAATTCAATGGGGTTAAGGCTAAAGGGAAGAGACAGCCGAGAAAGGAGCAAAAAAGGGCCAAGAAAAGACAAAGGGATGACAAAAGACAAAGTTGGAAAAAGACAAAAGTTAAGAATGAACTCAGAGACCTGCTGATAAAATAACCCAAGGAACCAACAAAAGATGACAAGATAGCCCCAAGAGCTCAAATTCTAGGAAAATAAAAGGCCAAGAAGAGACAAAATAATGAGATATGGACAAAATTACCTAGGTGGCAATTGGGAGGTGTCAGCAAGAGAATTATTATAGCAGTTGGAATAGTCCCTATGAAATGGTCATCAAGGAGCACGAATAGTGAATGACATGGCTTGTTTTTTCCTCATTTTGCATTAATGGTCAAACAACCACATTAATGTCTTGAATAAGGGGTCTTGTTTGTAGACAAACAGTGTGGCCCATGTTTTTACACATGACGTTTAATATATTTTAAATGCCTAAAGTCAAAATTGGCAGCTGACACAGCATTCTCCTTCAACATTTCCTCTTCCCAATGCTCTCAATGCACATGGGCCAAATTGTAAAAAGGAGTCAAATTATTTTCCAAAGGATCACCTTTACTTCCTCTCTCTCTATATATATTGTAATCTCTCATTTGAGAAAAGATATCTCTCATTTTTGTATGGTGCAGCCCTGCCAAATTTCACCTTGAATCAATAAAAAGTTTTTTACCTCTATCTGGTTAGATATATCTTTGAGTGTGCCTAAGTATTAACATTATGTCCATTCATTGTTCCATGATGCTTTCATAGGCTTGATACCAACACACCTGGTATAGACAAAGTGCCATTCTTGCAGGTAGCAAAAAAAGATGTATCTGAAGCACAGAGATAGGAGAGAGTTATTAGACAGTGTGTCTTCCTATATCACTTGTGGTAAGTTCATCTTCTATGTGTATTCATTAAGCCTTTCTATTAAGTTTTCTATAGTCTGGTCCTTTTATTAGATAAAGTGTATGTATGTGCTCTTATGGTTTGAAGTGTGAGCAAATGAGTAGATCAAACTTTTTTGGTACATCACCATCTTAGCTTAGGTTCTACTTCAGTAATCTTTATCTCTTTTCAACCCCCCACCCCCAAATATATATATATATATATATATATATATATATATATATATATATATTAGCCATATATATATATATATATATATATATATATATATATATATATATATATATATATATATATATATATATATAGTACTGGAATAACTCAGAGATGCATCAAAGGGAGCTAGCCCTTATCTAGAGATTCTCCCCTCAGTTTTGCCAAACCCACAGGCAAGAGAGGAGTTTCCATTGTGCCGTGTGGAAGAGAGAAGCCCAGCCTTCCCTCAAGGGTGCAATCCACAACGTCAACATTTATAACTATTTTTTACAAATGTAATTCCAATTTATCATTCTATAGATAATTATCTATAGAAAACTAATTTCTTTTATGTTTTCTGCTATTATAACTATTTTGTTACAAATTTAAAAAATATTTTATTTTATACATGAATGTTAATAAAAAAATTATAGTAAAAATTTTAACTTATTTTTATGTATTCATTTATAATATTTAAATATTTCATTGTATAGATGAGTACCTATATTTTATAAGATACTAATTTGTTGAATATTTACTCACATCTGCATTTCATTTTTATCCAATACCAATTCTACTTGAAAAAATTAAATTTTGTATGTTAAAAAAGAGAATCCAAATTACATAATGGTTAATATCTATTTTTTATTTATGTTTATACATTTTTCCTTTTATGAACCCAATATACAAAATTGAAAATTTATTTTTCAAACAATAAAAATATTTTTTCACCTTGTCAAGATATGATTTCAACATATATTTAATTATTTTATTTGTTGGATATCATAACCCTTAAATAAATTGAAATAATTTTTTTATTTTTTTATTTTAGGACATTCAAATAGATTTCTTAGAATTAATTTATTTTAAATATAAAGCTTAATTTTTTATTATTTACATGATCATCGTTGTGAGACCTAGTACCCAAGTTTTTTATTCAAAATGAATTCAATTTAAAATATATATTTAAAGTGGGGCCTTATAGTCTAAATGAATCTATCCTATAAAAATTTTAGAGTGGGCGGGCCACTCTAAAATATTTCTTACAATGATCCATTCATTTATAATATAAAACTTAATTAAATCTTAACGTAAATATGATAAGTGAAATTTATTTGAAATTAATCACATTTAGAGTGGAGGCAGAGTGCCACTTGTCTTTTATAAATTTGAATCCTTGAAAACACGTGTCACTTTTCATATCTCTGCTAAGACCTATCAAATATGAATATCATAGGAAATATCTTAGAGTGGGAGATTGTCCATTCTTAATATAGCTCTCTCTAAATGAATTCATTTTTAATATAAATTCATTAATTTTTAATATAAAGCTTGGTTTTTAAGTAATATAACAATGAAATTCAACATAACTTGTAAATTATTCATTTCAAACATTCCTTAAATATGATAGATATGATTATTTTCATTATCCCTACAATTCTTCTCATTTGAAGTGGATGGCTGCCCACTTTAAGAGCTTTCTTATAAAACATTTGTTTCTAATATTAGGTCTTAAAAAATATAAGACAAGTGGCACTTGTTTGGAAAGATTCATATTTAGAGTGAAGGCATAGTGAAAAAAAAAAACATCACTTGTCCTATCTCCATTAAGACCTAAGATTGATATTGATCTTAGAGTGATTGACCCACTATCAATATAGCTCTCATTTTTATGAGGTCAATAAATTATGTATGAAAGCTCTTTCGAAAGATATTAGATTTGGTGACTACCCACTCTTAATACACCATATTCACATCATGAAAATAAGATGAATAGAATTGTTTTCAGTGTCCTTAAGAAGGTTTTGATTTGAAGTGGGTGGTTGCCCACTATGATAACTTTCTATTAAATGTGTATTATTGCAATGTATAAATATAAAATACAAAAAATCTAAATACCTTACCTTAAAAGGAATTTTAGATCTTAATTTTCATTTAGACTAATTTTTTTTCTATTGGATGATATTTGAAGTAGACAATGTTGTTTTTATTTGAGAACCTTGTTAAGCCACTAATTATGTTTTCACTATATTTGAAAAACTTTACATGTTATGTTGAAATATTACATAGAGTAACAACAATTTTATTCTTTCTTTTTGCACTAATTTTATCCATATAAGTCTCTTAAAGTGGGTGATTGCCCACTCTAAATGAGAAACTATTGATCCTATTTTCACTATATTTGAAAAGTTTTACATGTTATGTTGAACCATTACATAGAGTAACAAAAAGTTTACTAGTCCTTCTTACACTAAGAGAAATCTCTTAGAGTAGGGTGGATTCCCACTCTAAATGAAAATATACTAATCTTATTTTCACTATATTTAAAAATATTTACATGTATGTTGAACCATTGCACAGAGTAAAAACACATTTACTCATCTTTTTTTCACTAAGTTCATCCATATAAAGTTCTTAGAGTGGGTTTCCCCCACTCTAAATAAGAAGCTACTAATCATATTTTCATTATATTTGAAAAATGTTACATGTTATGTTGAACCATTACACAGAGTAACAATAAGCTTACTCATCCTTTTTGCACTAAACTCATCCAGATAAATCTCTTAGATTGGATGACCACCCACTCTAAATGAGAAGCTAATAATCTTATTTGCACTATATTTGAAAAGTCTTATTTATTATGTTGAACCATTACATAGAGTAACAACAAACCTACTCTTTCTTTTTGCATTAAATTCATCCAATTAAATAATTAAAGTGGGTGGCCACCCACTCTAAATAAGAAGCTACTAATCTTATGTTCACTATATTTAAAAATCTCTAAATGTTATGTTGAACTATTAAACAAAATGATAACGATCTTACTCATCCTTTTTTTACTAAGTTGATCCAGATAAAGCTCTTAGAGTGGGCATCCACCTACTCTAAATTAGAAACTATTAACCCTCTTTATACTATATTTTAAAATATTTACATGTTATGTTGAACCATTACACATAGTGACAACAAGCTTGTTTCTTTGTCATTAAGTCCATCAAGAGAGTGGGAGATGACCCACTCTCAATATAACTCTATTTTTTTATGAGGTTAAATTTTTTTTGCATGAAATCTCTTTGGAAACCTCTGAGAGTGGGTGACTACCCACTCTTAATATATATTATTTGCATCATGCAAATATGATGGATATTATTACTTAAGTATCCATTGTAGGGATACTGAAAATAATTTTATTCATTTCATTTACAAAATGTTTAAAATAAATTAATTTATAATTTATGTTGAATTTTATATTTGTGAGACCTAACAACTAGGTTTTATTTTCAAAATAAATTTATTTAGATAAATTTAAATTTAGAGTGAATGATTACCCACTCTAAGATCTTTTCTAGGATGAATTCATTTAGATTATAAAGCTTAAATCATAGCAGAGATAAGACAAGTGGCATTTGTTTTCACTATACCTTTAATCTAAGTATATATCCTTTCAAACAAGTGTCACTTGTTGTATCTCCACTAATACCTAAGATTTATATTATAAATTAATTCATCTTAGGAAATCTCTTAGAGTGGGTGGCCACCCACTTCAAATGAGAACCATTATAAGGATTCACATTTAGATTGGAGACAGTGTGCAAACAAATCCTACTTATCCTATCTCTACTAAGACCTAGCTTTATATTCTATATTAATTTATCTCAGTAAAATTATTATAGTGATCGGCCACCCACTCTTAATATTATAGCTCTCATTTCTTATGAGGTTAATAAATTTTGTATGAAAACTCTTAGGAAGCTCCTAGAGAGGGTTCCTTCCCACTCTTAGTATATCTTATTTTCATCGATATGATAAATATGATTTTTTTTGTATCCCTGCAATGGGTCTCATTTGAAGTGGGTGGCTACCCACTCTGAGAGCTTCCCATTAAAAAAAGTAATATTACAACATATAAATATATAATACATTGGTTCTCATTTTTCTATTCAGATGAGATTTGAAGTAGACAAGGTTATTATTTGAGAACCCTGTCAAGCTAAACTCTTTCTTATGTTTTCTCCCATATTTTTTTACTAATTGGTATTTTTTATGATTATCTACTATGTAGCTTGTTTATGATTGGTTCTTAAATTTTCCCTTAAAAAAAGACTTTTTTTCTTATTTTACAAGATACATTCCAATTTTGATTGGATTTTCTAATTCTAAAAAAATATTCCCTTACAAAATTAGACTATAAAGGTGAAATACCATTAAAAATGTAAGCCCATTTTTTACAATATGGGAACCTAACTTTTATCTATAGTTTTTGGTCCATGTAATGGTTCTCATCTGAAGTGGGTGGTTACCCACTTTGAGAACATTCTTTGGATGATTTAATGTATAATATAAATCTTAGGTTTAAGTAGAGATAAGACAAGTGGCACAAGTACTTTCAAGGATTCACATTTAGAGTGGAGGCATGGTGCAAATATGCCCACTGACACTCTAAATGTGAATCTTGTAAATAATTGTCACCTATCCTATCTCTATTAATACCTTAAATTTATATTCAATATTAATTAATCCCATGAAATATATTAGAGTGGGATACCACCCACTCCTAATTTAACTCTCTTTGAATGGATTTATTTTGAATATAAACCTTGATTTTTAAGTCTCACAATAATCAAATTCAACATGAGTACTTGTAATCCATTTCAGGCATTATGTAAATTAGGGTAACTATTAAGATCCCTTATCAACCAAAAATGGTTTCTATCCAGTTGCACTATTCAATTGGTCAGCAATGATGACCAACTAGTTGCATGTTATGGCTAGATGATAGCCAAAATTGGTCAATGATAAAGCATGACTGGGTAGTAGTGATTGTCAATTGACTACATGGTGAAATCGATCGTCAATCAAATTAGCCAACTGTATAATGCAACTAATCATTTTAAAGTTAATTTAGTTATATATGTAACTAGATACCTTAGGTTTTAAATGATGTTATTTGACATTGCTTATAAATATTCTCTTTGCCCTCATTTTTAAACTCTTGCACAAGCATTTTATCATTATATTTGCTCTCATATTTTCTACATTACACAACTATGACATCGATAGGCTATAGCTATGACATGGATTCCACATGGAAATATATTTTCAATAATTTATTGTCTTGATATTTTTAAACTACTGTAGAAATCGTATACATACAACAATTAGATTCCCAAGTGTAATTTTGAAGGCCTCATTTACATGCCTCAGTATGAAATAGATGCAATCTTGCTAAAATCTCCCATGTCTTGATATGACAATAGTGAGACAAAATTTAATTTTAGTGTCAAATCAAAATTAATTTCCTTTGGTACCTCACCTTCAGATATCCATAATTTGAGAGGGCTTCCACACCATAACTCCAACCTTGTCACTATGAAATTGATGTTAATTGATGACAACAAAAAATATTTGGAGTATGCCTACAAATCTGTAGATTGGTCTAACTGGTATTTATAATATTATTATTCAAATTTAAAATTCAACATTTTGTAAATACTCATCACTTTTCATTGATTGCATACTTTTCACTTTCATTACAAATAATCAAATTAAAAGGCAACTCCAAGTAGAAAAAATATTAGACTATTTCTGAAAGACATTATTTAATTTTTCCAAGCCAATATAGTCTTACAGGGAAGACTATAATAAATTATATTTTGGGTTGTTGTCTACATTTTTCATACATTTATGGGTTCAAAATTAAACTATTCTATATTTATATCTAGTAGTATGAAATTATGAATTGAATTATACTTATTGCAATCATATTTCTATAATATCATGTTTCAATTTTATTCTGGCCTTGTATTATTGGGCCTTGTATGACCTATATAAAATATCAATCCTAATTGTGCTTCATCCAAAAATGAGTACAAATTCTTTTTCTATGGATGAACAAGAGGTTAGTTTATAATTCAAATAAATCACCTAAATTTTTTATTTTATAAGTTCTTACAAATTTAAAATGTAATATTTCTTTGTTTGTTATACTTAAGACTTCATGTATTTAGCACAAGAAGATAGGTTACTTCAAAATGACATCATGCCCTTGAAGGCTCTAAAGATTTTTGAGTCTATAAAATCATCATTTCAAATTTATAAATGTCTAAGGCCTTCTTCAGAATCATCTCCACTTGCATGTTTTCCTACTTCTAAATTTTAATGATAATTGATACATTATAAAAATTTAATATTTTTATTGTTTTATTTATTTCTTTAATTTTTTCAATTGACTCTGAAGCTATTGACCTTGAACTTGAAAGCATTCAACAAATCCCTAGATTTCAAGTGCCATAGTCTTCTCGATCATTTTTTCAAGGTTTGTTACTTTTAAACTTTTAGTTTTTGAATTGATGTTTATTAAATTAGAAATTTTATTGGTTTAACGATTACCTCTTATAGTTGAAACCACCACTCTAACTATGATTCAAATACATAGAGTAGAGGACATACTCTCTCCAATTCCACGTACTGACTATTAAATTATAAATTAGCATTAAATTTTGTTTTTTAATTTACCATTTTAAATAAAATTTGTTTTTTTAGGGTACCTTCAATCTATGAGAAAAATTATGCCACCACCACCCACCCAGATTTTCACAAGGGGGAAATATATAATTTCCTACACAAAGCAAAGGAAGACTACAATTGTTAGGTTCTGAGTTCCCTAATTTATCTCTTGGTGGTGTGTCTGACACATAGAGAATAACAATTTTACATCATATTGATCTTGATGAGGAATATATTGGGATTGAAATTGGGGACCTCGTTGTTAGTTCTTTTAATCCACATGATTTTATTCAAGTTCAAATTGTACTTGCTTAGGAAGGACCTTGTACCTCTTCACCCCCTATCCCACCCACTACTAATAATTTGTAGTTATCAAAAGATGACATTAATACTTTTCCATTGAATAATTCATTGTTAGAAAATGTAATTTCAAATCTTAAGGAAGGTGTTCTCAATGAGCTAAATGTTGTAAAAGTATGGGAGTTAAGGGCAAAAGCATTCATGAAAAAGATAAATGCCAATTATCGTAACTACTCCCAAAGAGTCAATTTATTTTCATTAGTTCAACTTGAACCTACAAAGATTGACACTTTATTCAATCAAGCTAAATCTAGGTCAGTTTCAATTTATTTTGATTATAATGATAATATTTTGGGTATTATGTTAAACAAGTTATATAATTTAAATGTGGAAGCCCAATTTTACTTTAACAAATGGGTAAGAGACATAAACCTTGCCATGATTTCCAATGCAAAGAAGGAAAAAGCTTTGGTAAGTTATCATCATTTTTAAAATATATATTCTAGTTATTATAATTATCATCTAATTATATTTTATTATTTAATTGTAGGCAAAATATGGAAACTTGAATAATGAAGTCAGGTCCTCAATGTGCATTTGAAAAATACATGAAAAAGTTTAAATGTTGTTATTCAATTCAAGAAAAAGTTTATTATGTTAAATAAATAGAACAACACTCTGAAAAAAATAATTAAAAAGCATAGCATGGACCCTAAAATTTTATTGAAGAAGAAAAGAGATACATATCCAATTCTATTTTTAATAGGAGATGCAGTGAATGAGAAAAGATAAAATATTGCTAATATTAATTTTGTTGCATAGGATCTTCTAAGGGAAGGAATTTTATAGGACAACATAGAGGAAGTGTTGACATAGTGGATTGCACCCGACGGCAGGATGCCTAGCTCCTGCCCTTCCACATGTCAAAATGGAAACTCCCCTCTCGCCTGTGGGACTGACAAAGCTAGAGGGGAGAGTCTCTAGATAGGGCTAACTTCCCTCCGATGTATCCTTTAGGCTCTGGTTTCTCCTACTACTAACAAATAAAATTAAAAAAGTGGGGGAATGAAAAGGGAGAAAGATGCTAAAATAGAACCTAAGCCTAAAAAATGAAAAGGTGATACACCAAAAATGATGACCCACCCAGCCTGAATATAGACTTTCCACCAAGAAAAAGCATGCCCATACACTTTATTTGATACGAGAAATCCTTCTGCATCAGTGAGCTAGGGGTCCATGGAATTATAGGGGGGAAGAAACTACCAGAGGTGTCCTCAGACACACTTATGGCAGCCTATTCACAGGTACCTACACTCCTCTAGGGACACTTCTAGCAAACCTGCAAAAGAGAAATTCACAATGCACTAGACATGCTGAAATCACCCTGTGAAAGCATAAGGAAAATGACTTAACACAGAACAAAGGCATAGACACATCCAAAAGTGCAAGCTCAAATAGAGGTAAAAATGCTCTAAGTCCTAATTCAAGGTAAAATCTGGTAGACTTTTGCCTTACAAGCCCGAGAGATTTTTGGGCAGAGTTTTGCCTTAAGGCTAAGAGATTCCCCCTTCAAATGAGAAATTTTACAATATATAGAAAAGAGAAGGGAACTTGGCACTTTTTGGAAAAGACTTTGGCGCTCTTTTTTCAATCTGGCCCATGTGCGTTTCTGAGCCTTGGGAAGAGGGAGCCATTTGATTGTCGAGCTCCTGCTTTGAGTTTAGTGTTCCAACATTTATGAGGAAGCATGGACTGCATCTCTTTTCCTTGCAAATAGATTGCTCCCTTCAAGGCATTTACGCAACTTGTCCCCTTATAAATGCAAAAATGGAGAAGACAGGCCACATTGTTTACCGTTTGCACCGTTTGGTGACCATCTAGCAATAACTTGCCTCCCCTTTTGCCACTTAGACTGCTTTGTCTTTTCCTTTCCTTCTCTCATCTTGGTTTTGTCTCTTTCTAGCTCCTTCAGCCCTTGGGGCTATCTTCTCAGTGGGTCACTGGCTCATTGGGCTCTTTTCTGGTTGGCATGCTCAAGCGTTTTAAAAACAAATAGCTATTTCACCATCTTAAAATTGATGTTCATGCACCTGTCATTACTTGAAAACCAATGACTAGTTCGTCGTGATTGACTTTGATGTCCTCGGGCCCGTCACCCCTTGGAATTTCTTTGACTTTTTCTATGGACTTCCTTCTTTTGGCAGAGAGTCCCCTGCAAGGGCACCTACCCTTTGGGGTCCTTCAGCTCCTCGGCAGGTTTCTCCTTTGGGCTTTCTCCTGCAGACTTTTTTTTGTAGATAATTTTCCCACGGATAAAAAGTCTGCAAGAATTGTTTTGGCCACTTTGATTTCTTTTGGGTTTTCTTCCCATCCAGTTTCATCGCGACTATCTTCCATTATAAATTTCTTAAAACTTTTTGTTTGAAGGAAATCCTTCAGACAAAAAGTCTAAATAAATTATTTTTCTTTCCTTGGTTTCTTTTTGCGCATTTTGAATTCCTTTGGCTACCTTCAAAGTTCCCTTTCAAATTCCTTCAGACTTTTTAAGTGTTCCCTGCCCTCTGCAAGGGCTCTTGAACCCATAATTGCCCTCCGCAAGGGCACTTGTCCTTTGGGAGACTTGAAATTTTGATTGAACTGCTCTTTCAAACCAAGATGATGAACCAAGCTTTAAACCAAATGTTGAACCAAGCTTTGAACCAAGCATAAAACCAAACCGGCCGAACCAAGTCATTGAACTGACTGAGTGAACCGAGTGATTGAACCATCTAATTGAAATGAAGAATTGAACCAACTAATTAAACCAAAGCATTGAACCAAACTGAAGAACCATTTGATTGAACTAAAGTGACAAAATTTGCCAATTGAACTAAAGCATTGAACCGAAGTGTTGAACCAAGGCATTGAATCGAAGCATTGAACCGGTTCAATGGTTCAACGGTTCAAAGATGATAACTTTCCTTATGAATTTCTTCAGACAAGAGTCTGAAGAAGCTTTGTAAAACCTTGCACTCTTTGACTAGTTCTTCATGCACCAAAAGACTCACCTACAGAATCCATAGAAAGCCTCTTTGCAGAGTCCATAGAAACTTCACCTGTAGAGTTCGTAGAAACTTCACCTGTAGAGTCCATAAAAAACCTGCAAAGTCCATAAAAATGGATCTATAGAGTTCATAGAAAACTTGCAGAGTCCATAGAAATTTCTAGACTTGTGCAAAATTAGAAACTAAAGTGGCCCAGTACAACAGGGAAAGAAGGGGAACAATTTTTGGCCTGTTAGACCAAAAATGGTCAACAAATTGGTGACTCCCAGGGGAAGCATGCCTGTTATGCTTAGAGACCAGTTGCCTTAAAGTCCATTGGGCATGGAGTTAGATGTAGCTTTGAAAAAGTTAGCCACTGCCTTGAGGGATCCCAAAATTAATCATGAAGCTTTTTACCCCAGACACAAGGGAAAACACACACAAGGATAAAAAATACTACATGTACAAACTACACTTAGGGAAAGCAGGAAAAGAAACTAAAAACAAACTATGATATATAGCTAACTAGGAATATTTGCCTCCCTCCTAGATCAAAGGGAATTTTTCTTAAGTCCCCTTCCTGGCAAGGAGACTTATGGTGCCAGACAAATGGCTGAATGAAATGGAGGGTTGGTGACCTGCTCCTCTTGCCATCACTTGGATTGGCTTGCATCCGATTGGATCAGATTCAAACATGCTTTGAACATATATGTAATCTTTTTGTTCTTAGAATCTTGTTGAATGTTGGCACCTCATGCTGGTGTGTTTCACCAAGAAATTAATGGCTATTGGCTCATCACCATAAGCCCTTTGATCTACACAGTCCCTCTATAATGAATCATGGTTTGACCCATTTCCTTCTGCTTCATTGAAGACCTATCAAACTCATCCTCTACTTCCTCTTGGCCTTAAAGAAGGGTGATTATTGTGATGTCTAAAATGGAATCACAAATTGATTGCTCATCCCGTAGAACATCTCCCTTTTATTTAAAGGCTTCTTCTTTAAGGCTTTCCTCAAGGTAGATAGACCTCTCCCTTTTCTGCTCAAGGACCACAGCCTCTAGATGTTCAAAGGCATCCATCTGGTCCTCCTCCAACTCAAGCTCCTCAGCATAGTCATCCTCATCGAAACAACAAGGAAGTTCATCGAACAAGGGGGGAGAGAGCTCACCATGCTTATGTTCCTCCTCGTATTACTATAACATTTGCATGTATGTGTGACCTAAGTCTTCTCCATTGCTGATCATGTCTTCACAAGGAGCATTGATGATGATTTATTCTTCATTGTCACTCATGATAACCTCTTAGAGAGCTACAAATTAGAGATTTTGCTCCTCACTTACCTCCTGCAAAATAGGTTCCTCCTTGAGAAGGGGTGAAGTGAAAAAAACATGTGGAAGGGGAGGCAGTCCTTGAGATAGAATCGAATGATTCTCCTCCTTCTATTTGGCTAGCACTTCATCTATATCAGGTGTGGCCTCATAACTCTCTTGGGGTTGTGTAGATGGGGTGTATTCAAACATGGAATGTGTTGTTAGGTCTGAACCATCCATCACACATTAGCTGAGGAATCTCTCTCTAGATTCTAACTCTATAATTATTATGGCTATATCTTCTTGCAAAAGCCTTTCTTAGAGGTTGTATGAATCATCATGAGCAGGAGCAGCCTTGACTTCTTCAAGGTTTTGAGCAAAACATTTCTTCTCCTCCTTCCTACCCCATGATTTTATTGTTTGATTCTAGTTCAGGATCTTAGAATTGGAATTTTTCTCCTGTGAATAGGCAGAAACTTTGTTTTCTCCAAGGTCCTGGGGATCCTCTACAAGGTCTAAAATTTCCATCTCTCTTTCACAAAGCAGTCTCATCTTAGCCTCTAATTCCTCAATTTTCTTAGCTAGATTATCTTAAAAGAGTCTTTCTTGGAGGTCACCAGCATCATCAGGAGCAGGAGCAACCTCATCTTCTTCAAGGTTTTGAGCAAAACCTTTCTCCTCCTCTTCCTTTGTGCCCCATGATTCTACTATTTGCTTCTAGCTCATGATCTTAGGATTGGAATCTCCAAGATCCTGGATTGTTTCATGACTTTCCTTCTTCCAACTTGGAATTTAGAGTTCATGTTGAAAGACTTGAGGTTGGGGAAGATTTGGGAGGGTTTGCTCATGTACAAGAAGAGTTTTCTAAAGAGAGGCATGCTAGAAAGCTAGGTGCATGAGGTCAAGGGTAGGGTCAATTAATGCATCAGATGAGCTAGAATGAGCAAGTGCCATCCAATAAAAAGGATTTGGTGCACAAGAGGGGGCTTACTTTATGATAGGAGGGGGCGCACAAGGCTGACTGCCTTACATGAATACATTCCTCCATTTTACTACCTCCTCCTCCATGGATTACAAGGCTTGAGCTTGCCTGAACAAACATGCCTCTTTGTACATCAGCTCCTGCTGATATCTTTACTACTCATCTGATCTGTCTATTTCCATTACCTGCTTCTCAAACTCTAGTGCCACCTCCCTTATGGTTAAAGGGAAACTAGAAGGGCTACTTGAGGGGATTCCATAAATTTTTTGAGTTTGATCAAATTCATATGAAGGAATACAAGGTCCATAATTTTGTGTAAATGGATTATACATACAAAAAATGTGATTTCTTGATGGCACCTGGACTACTTAACCAACTGATTCAACTCGGGGTCCCCATTGGTGTTGATGCAAAATCATCCAAAGACTGGTCAGTTGAAGAACACACCAAAAAGTCTTCAACACTTTGGACACAACTTGTCCTAGTTGGTCCCACCAGGCGTGCTAAAAACTATTGACACAGTGGATTGCACCCGGGGCAAGATGCCTAGCTCCTGCCCTTCCACACGTCAAAATGGAAACTCCCCTCTCACCTTTAGGACCAGCGAAGCTAGAGGGGAGAGTCTCTAGATAGGGCTAGCTCCCTCTAATGTATCCTTTAGGCTCTAGTTTTTCCTACTGCTAAAAAATAAAATAAAAAAAGGGGGGGATGAAAAGGCAGAAAGATGTTGAAACAAAACCTAAGCCCAAAAAAGAAAAGGTGATACACCAAAAATGATGACCCACCCAGCCTAAATATACACTTTTAACCAAGAAGAAGCACTCATACACTTTATTTGATATGAGAAATCCTTCTGCATTAGTGAGCTAGGGGTCCATGGAATTACAGGGAGGAAGAAACTGCCAGAGGCATCCTCAGACACACTTATGGTAGCCTATTCACACGCACCTACACTCCTCTAGGGACACTTTTGGCAAACCTGCAAAAGAGAAACTCACAATGCACTAGACATGCTAAAATAACCCTATGAAATCATAAGGAAAATGACTTAACACATAACAAAGGCATAGACACATCCAAAAGTGCAAGCTCAAATGAGGTAGAAATGCTAAGTCCTGATTCAAGGTAAAATCTGGCAGACTTATGCCTTATGAGCCCGAGAGATTTTTGGGCAGAGTTTTGCCTTAAGGCTAAGAGATGCCCCCTTTAAATGAGAAATTTTACAATATATAGAAAAGAGAAGGGAACTTGGCACTTTTTGGAAAAGACTTTGACACTCGTTTTGCAAGCTGCCCATTTGCATTCCTAGCCTTGGGAAGAGGGAGTCGTTTGATTGTCGACTCCTGCTTTGACTTTGGCATTCCAACATTTATGAGGAAGCATGGACTACATCTCTTTTCTTTCAAATAGACTTCTCCCTTCAAGGCATTTGCATGGCTTGTCCCCTTATAAATGCAAAAATGAAGAAGACAGGCTGTGCCATTTACTGTTTGTGTTGTTTACTGCTTGTGCCATTTGGTGACCATCTGGCAATAACTCACCTCCCCTTTTGCCACTTGGACTACTTTATCTTTTCCTTACCTTATCTCATCCTAGTTTGTCTCTTTCTGGCTCCTTTGGCCCTTGAGGCTATCTTCTCGGTGGGTCATTGGCTCCTTGGGCTCTTTTTTGGTTGGTGCTCAAGCATTGTAAAAACAAATGGCTATTTCACCGTCTTAAAATTGATGTTCGCACACTCGTCATTGCTTGAAAACCAATAGCTAGTTCATCATGCTTGACTTTGATGTCCTCGAGTCTATCAGCCCTTGGACTTTCTTCTACTTTTTCTATATACTTCCTTCTTTTGGCTGAGAGTCCCCCGCAAGGGCACCTTCCCTTCGGGGTCCTTCGGCTCCTCAATGGGTTTCTCCTTCGAGCTTTTTCCCACGGATTTTTTTCCATAGACAATTTTCTTGTGGACAAAAAGTTTGCAAGAATTGTTTTGGCCGCTTTGATTTCTTTTGGGTTTTCTTCTTAGCTAGTTTCCTTGCAGCTATCTTCCATTCTGAATTTCTTCAGACTTTTTGTCTGAAGGAAATCCTTCAGACAAAAAATCCTAAGAAATTATTTTTCTTGCCTTGGTTTTTTTTCTACGCATTTTGAATTCCTTTGGCTGCCTTCAAAGTGCCCTTTTGAATTCCTTCAGACTTTTTGTCTGAAGGAATTCCTTCAGACAAAAAGTTTGAAGGAATTATGCGTTTTGCCTTAACAAAATTATGAAAGAGCTTACCTTTGCGGCTTTCTCTTTGTGGCCTCTTCGAAAGTGTTCCCTACCCTCTGCAAGGGCTCTTGAACCCAAAACTACCCTCTACAAGGGCACTTGTCCTTCAGGAGACTTGAACTTTTGATTGAACCAAGTCGATGAACCAAGCTTTGAACCAAACCGGCTGAACCAAGTCATTGAACCGACTGAGTGAACCGAGTGATTGAACCATCTGATTGAAATGAAGCATTGAACCAACTAATTGAACCAAATCATTAAACCAAGCCAATGAACAATTTTATTAAACCAAAGTGATGAACTTTGCCGATTGAACTAAAGCATTAAACCAAAGCATTGAATCGAGGCATTGAATCGAAGCATTGAACCGGTTCAATGGTTCAATGGTTCAAAGATGCTAACTTTCATTGTGAATTTATTCACACAAGAGTCTAAAGAAGCTTTGTAAAACCTTACACTCTTTTACTTGTTCTTCATGCACCTAAAGACTCACCTACAGAGTCTGTAGAAATCCTCTTTGCAGAGTCCGTAGAAACTTCACTTGCAGAGTTCATAGAAACTTCACCTGTAGAGTCCGTAGAAAACCTGTAGAGTCCATAGAAATGGATATGTAGAGTTTGTAGAAAACTTGTAGAGTCTCATAGAAATTTCCAGACTTGTGCAAAATCAAAAATTGAAATGGCCCAAAATAGCAGGGAAAGAAGGGGACCGATTTTTGGCCTGTTGGACCAAAAATGGTCAACAAATTGGTGACTCCCAAGGGAAGCATGCCTGTTATGCTTAGATACCAGTTGCCTTGAAGTCCATTGGGCATGGAGTTAGATAAAAATTTCAAAAAGTTAGCCACTACCTTGAGGGATCCTAGAATCAATCATGAAGCTTTTTACCCTAGACACAAGGGAAAACACACACAAGGCTAAAAAACACTACCTGTGTAAACTACACTTAGGAAAAGTAGGAAAAGAAATTGAAATCACACTACTATATACAGCTAACTAAGAATATTTTCCTCCCTTTTAGATCAAAGGGAAAATTTCTTAAATCCCCTTCTTGGCAAGGAGACTTATGGTGCCAAACAAATGGCTGAATGAAATGGAGGGTTGGTGATTTGCTCCTCTTGCCTGTCACCTGCATTGGCTTCCATTTGAGTGGATCAAATTCAAACATGCTTCCAACATATACATACTCTTTTTAATCTTGGAAGCTTGTTAAATGCTAGCTCTTCATGATGGTGCATTTCACCAAGAAATCAATGGTTGCTGGCTCATCACCATAAGCCCTTTGATCTGTATAGTCCCTCTGCAATGCATCATGGTTTAACCCATTTCCTTCTTATTTGTTGAAGATCTTGTCAAACTCATCCTCTACTTCCTCTTAGCCTTCTTGAAGAAGGGTGATTGTTGTGATGTCTGAAATGGAATCACAAACTGATTGCTCATCCCACAGAACATCACCCTTTTGTTCAAAGGCTTCTTCTTCAAGGCTTTCCTCAAGGTAGACAAACCTCTCCCTTTCCTACTCAAGGACCACAACCTTTAGATGTTCAAAGGCATCCATCTGGTCCTCCTCCAACTCAAGCTCCTTGGCATATCATCCTCCTCATCGAAACAACAAGGAAGTTCATTGAACAAGGGGGGAGAGAGCTCACCATGCTTATGTTCCTCCTCATATTATTGGAACATTTACATGTATGCATGACCTAAGTCTTCTCCATTACTGATGATGTCTTCACAAGGAGCATCAATGATGATTTCTTCTTCTTGTCTTGCTCATGATAGCCTCTTGGAGAGCTACAAATTGGATCTTCTGTTCCTCACTTGCCTCCTGCAAAACATGTTCCTCCTTGAGAAGGGGTGAAGTGAAAAAACCATGTGGAAGGGGAGGTAGTCCTTGAGATAAAATCAACTGATTTTCATCCTTCCATTTGGTTAGCACTTCATCTATATCAAGTGTGGCCTGATATCTCTCTTGGGGTTGTGTAGATGGGGTGTGTTCAGACATGGATTGTGCTATTAAGTCTGAATTCTCCATCACACATTGGCTGAGGAATCTCTCTCTGGATTCCAACTCTACAATTTTCCTGGGTATATCTTCTTGGAAGATCCTTTCTTGGAGGTCATAGGAATCATCATGAGAAGGAGCAGCCTCGACTTCTTCAAGGTTTTGAGCAAAACCTTTCTTCTCCTCCTTCCTACCCCATGATTCTACTATTTGCTTCCAGTTTAGGATCTCAGAATTGGAAATTTGCTCCTTTGAATAGGCAACAACTTTGTTTTGTCCAAGGTCTTGGGGATCCTCTACAAGGTCTAAAATTTCCATCTCTCTTTCACGAAGCAGTCTCATCTTAGCCTCTAATTCCTCAATTTGCTTAGCTAGATTATCCTGAAAGAGTCTTTCTTGGAGGTCACCAGCATCATCAGGAGCAGAAGCAGCCTCATCTTCTTTAAGGTTTTGAGCAAAACCTTTCTCCTCCTCTTCCTTTGTACCCCATGATTCTATTATTTTCTTACAGCTCATGATCTTGGGATTGGAATCTCTAAGATCATAAGCTAGTTCATGACTTTCCTTTTTCCAACTTGGAATTTGGAGATCATGTTGAAAGACTTGAGGTTGGGGAAGATTTGGGAGGGTCTGATCATGTATAATATGAGCTGTCTGAAGGGAGGCGTGCTGGAAAGCTAGGCACATGGGGTCAAGAAGAGGGTTGATTGATGCATCAGATGAGCTAGAATGAGCAAATGCCATCTGATATAAAGGATTTGGTGCATAAGAGGGGGCTTTCTTTAGGATAGGAAGGGGCGTGCAAGGATGACTGCCTTGCAGGAATGGATTCCTCCATTTTGCTACCTCCTCCTCCATGGATTACAAGGCCTGAGCTTGCCTAAACAAACATGCCTCTTTGTACATCAGCTCCTACTGATATCTATACTACTCATCCGATCTATCTATTTCCATTACCTGCTTCTCAAACTCCAATGCCACCTCCCTTATGGTTGAAGGGAAATTAGAAGGGATGCTTGAGGGGATTCCATAAATTTTTTGAGTCTGATCGAAGTCATATGAAGGAATACAAGGTCCATGATTTTGTGTAAAGGGATTATACATTAAAAAAATGTGATTTCTTGATGGCACCTGGACTACTTAACCAACTGATTCAACTCATAGTCACCATTGGTGTTGATGCAAAAGCCTCCAAAGGCTGGTTGGTTGAAGAACACACTAATAATTTTTCAACACTTTGGACACAACTTGTCCTAGTTGGTCCCACCAGGCGTGCCAAAAACTATTGATGTAGTGGATTACACCCGAGGCAAGACGCCTAACCCCTGCCCTTCCACATGTCAAAATGGAAACTCCCCTCGCCTGTGGGACTGGTGAAGCTTGAGGGGAGAGTCTCTAGATAGGGCTAGCTCCCTTTGATGTATCCTTTAGGCTCTGGTTTCTCCTACTGCTAAAAAATAAAATAAAAAAGGGGGGGATGAAAAGGGAGAAAGATGCTGAAACAAAACCTAAGCCTAAAAAATGAAAAGGTGATACACCAAAAATGATGACCCACCCAGCCCGAATATACACTTTTCACCAAGAAGAAGCACCCATACGCTTTATTTGATATGAGAAATTCTTCTGCATTAGTGAGCTAGGGGTCTATGGAATTATCAAGGAGGAAGAAACTACCAGAGGTGTCCTAAGACACACTTATGGCAGCCTATTCACAGGCACCTACACTCCTCTAGGGACACTTCTGGCAAACTTGCAAAAGTGAAACTCACAATGCACTAGACATGCTGAAATCACCCTATGAAAGCATAAGGAAAATGACTTGACATAGAACAAAGGCATAGATACATCCAAAAGTGCAAGCTCAAATAGAGGTAAAAATGATAAGTCCTGATTCAAGGTAAAATCTGGCAGACTTTTGCCTTACGAGCCCGAGAGATTTTTGGGCAGAGTTTTGCCTTAAGGCTGAGAGATGCCCTCTTCAAATGAGAAATTTTATAATATATAGAAAAGAGAAGGGAACTTGGCACTTTCTATAAAAGACTTTGGTGTTCTTTTTGCAAGCTAGCCCATGTGCATTCTGAGCCTTGGGAAGAGGGAGCCGTTTGATTGTCAGCTCTTGCTTTGACTTTGGTGTTCCAACATTTATGAGGAAGCATGGACCACATCTCTTTTCCTACAAATAGACTACTCCCTTTAAGGCATTTAGATGACTTGTCCCCTTATAAATGCAAAAATGGAGAAGACAGGCTGCAACATTTACTGTTTGCGCCGTTTGGTGACCATCTGGCAATAACTCACCTCCCCTTTTGCCACTTGGACTGCTTTGTCTTTTCCTTGCCTTGTCTCATCTTGGTTTTGTATCTTTCTAGTCTCCTTCGGCCCTCGAGGCTATCTTCTTAGTGGGTCGCTAGCTCCTTGGGCTCTTTTCTGGTTGGTGCTCAAGCATTTTAAAAACAAACAACTATTTCACTGTCTTAAAATTGACATGTTTGCACACTCTGTCATTGCTTAAAAACCAATAGTTAGTTCATTGTGCTTGACTTTGACATCCTCGGGCCCATCACCCCTTGGACTTTCTTCAGCTTTTTTTGTGGACTTCCTTCTTTTCGCTGAGATTACCCCTACAAGGGCACCTTCCCTTCGGGGTCCTTTGGCTCCGTCAGTGGGTTTCTCCTTCGGGATTTTTCTTGTGGACTTTTTTCCACAGACAATTTTCTCTACAGATAAAAAGTCTACAAGAATTATTTTGGCCACTTTGATTTCTTTCGGGTTTTCTTCTTGGCCAGTTTCCCCATGGCTATCTTTCATTCTGAATTTCTTTAAACTTTTTGTTTGAAGGAAATCCTTCGAACAAAAAGTCTGAAGAAATTATTTTTCTTGCCTTGGTTTTTTTCTACACGTTTTGAATTCCTTCAGACTACCTTCAAAGTGCCCTTTCGAATTCCTTTGGACTTTTTGTCTGAAGGAATTCCTTCAGACAAAAAGTCTGAAGGAATTTTGCCTTTTTCCTTAACAAAATTCTGAAAGAACTTACCTTTGTAGTCTTTCTCTTTGTGGCCTCTTCGAAAGTTTTCCCTGCCCTTCGCAAGGGCTCTTGAACCCAAAAATACCCTCCACAAGGGCACTTGTCCTTCAAGAGACTTGAACTTTTGATTGAACCACTCCTTCGAACCAAGCTGATGAACCAAGCTTTGAACCAAGCTTTGAACCAAACATTGAACCAAGCTTTGGACCAAGTGTTGAACCAAACTGGTCAAACCAAGTCGTTGAACTGACTGAGTGAACCATCTGATTGAACCATCTAGCATTGAAATGAAGCTAGTTAAACCAACTAGCATTGAACCAAGCTAATGAACTATTTGATTGAACCAAAGTGAAGAACTTTTCTTATTAAACTAAAGCATTGAATCGAAGCATTGAACCAAGGCATTGAACTGAAGCATTGAACCAGTTCAATGGTTTAATGGTTCAAAGATGATAAATTTCCTTGTAAATTTCTTTAGACAAGAGTTCTTAAGAAGCTTTGTAAAACCTTTCACTCTTTGACTGGTTCTTCATGCACCGAAAGACTCACCTATAGGGTCTATAGAAATCCTCTTTGCAGAGTCCGTAAAAACTTCACCTGCAGATTTCATAGAAATTTCACCTACAGAGTCTATAGAAATGGACCTGAAGAGTCTATAGACATGGATCTACAGAGTTCGTAGAAATTTCTAGACTTGTGCAAAATAAAAAACTAAAATGGCCCAGAATAGCAGGGAAAGAAGGGGACTAATTTTTGTCCTGTTGGACCAAAAATGGTCAACAGGAAGGGGGGTAGGGATTTCAAAGGATTATGGTGAATAAGTAGAGGTAGGGTCTGTTAAAAAATGATATTTTATGATGTTTCAAATAATAGTTGATTATGTTTCAAAAGACAATGTTTTATTTCAAATAATAGTTTTAAATGATAATGTTAAGTTTTGATTTTCAAACAACAATTTATTATATTTTAAATACTCTTATTTTAATTATTTATGGTTCATTTTAAATCATACATGCATTATATGATTTTAAGTCAATTTGTATTGCATTTTGACTATACTAAATAGTGTTGTATATTTTGAGTTGATGTTGTTGTAACAACATGGTGTCTTTTTCATTATATTCAAAATTTGAGTTGAATGAAAATATTTTTTTGTATGGATTTGGGATGAGCATCAATTGAATGTGATGTTATTTCATCTTTTTCAATTATGATCATGTGAAATTTATGTCATTTTTCATTCTTAGCTACATTTCTTACTTGTTGATAACATTGTATTTAGTGCCAATCATGCTTGTAGATAATGAAAAAGTTTTTTAATATATTTTATCATTATATTTGTTATGAATTAATTTTTTTGATTAATTGAACATGTTGTACTTTTATGGAATCATTATAGATGTAGAGTCCAAACAATAATTATGGTTTGGTTCTTTGGTCAATGGAAAATTTATTGATCTCTTTGACATGGACCAAGTAAAATTTTTAGTTCTAAGTTGAACTTAGTTTGGATTATGTCTTTTGCATGATGTTTTAATCCAATTTAATGATAAAATTATTTCTTGAGTTATTATTTGACACTTTAATCTTAATCAATTTAAAATTATTGATATACAACTATAATGTTGTAAGGGTTAAATAAGGTCTTTTTTATTCTCAATTAGGTATTTGATTCAATTAAGAAATCTTATTATTTCAATAGGTTCTTAAACTCATATTTCATTTTCATGTTATGAGGTTATTAATGTCTCAAACCCTAATTTAGGGTTACTTGACTATGAAAAAATAGTGAATGAAAAGTCAATGGAAATTCTAACTCTGATACATGTTTTGGATAATTATGGATTGGATTAAACTCTCCCCATGTCTACCTTACCTTGAAAATGAATTTAATGTCCAAATAACTCATGAAAGATTAATAAAATACATTTATTATTGACTGTCATAAACATGTTTTGTGTATTCAGACCCATACTATGCTCTATGCATTATTTTCTTCTTGTTCACTTCTATTTTCTTCTTGTTCTCTTTTGTTCTAGTACTAGTATTCATCATTTTAAGATATAATTTAAGTTAAAAACTATAAATATTGTGTTGAAATATTAAATTTATATTTTTTTCAAAAATAATAAAAATATATACTTAATAATATAATCTTAAAAAATACAAATAAATTTTGACCCATTTGAAGAACCAATTACATAAAGGGAAAGTTGCATGGACAATGGATTAAATTCGAGAAAACATCTATTAATAAAATAAAAATATTATCAATAATTATTATGAATTAAATATTTAAAATGTTTTACAATAGAAAAAAGGATATGAAATTGGATTTTATAAAATTATAATTGAAATAAATATCAAACTAAAACTCGGGTAGCTGAAACAATCCTTGATAAACTTGTTCATCATACGTGACATTTGCATCTACCATGTTAGTGCCATATTCAGTGTCAATATTTACATCCTATCTATTGGTCACTATATTAATAACACCTCTTTTTTTAGTAAGATAAATCCATGTTTCCATATCTCTTTCATAAGGAAACATGTCCACAACATAACATGAAACATACAATGTCAAACAAGTCTCTAGATTTTATTCAATATGTTTCAAAAGTTGACTTAATGAAAGCTAATGCACTAAATACTCTTTCATCTTCCACTAAGCCCAAAATATTTGTTTGAAAAAGTTCATATAATCAAAAATATTCACTAATACATTCCTACATGATGCTACTAGATAAAAAAATTTCCATAGCTGTGTAATTACACCATTTTCTATTGGTTCACTTAGACATTGATATTGATCAATCATTGTAATTCCAAAATGTGTTGACTAAGATGTCAGTAAATTCTTTCATAAAATACCTTTAATTTCAAATCCATTGATCTCTACAAATTTATTTAAATGTTTTATAATAAAATCCATTTATTTTTTAAATAAATTGCTCATCAACTATTAATCAATATCACTATTCTAAAAATTGGATTCAAAACTGCCATGCCCTTGAAAAAATCATCACTTTGAAAATGATCTCATATCTTAGTAGATAAACTTTGTGAAATTCTACTCAATTTCTTATGTTTTAGATATAATAGTATTATATAAAAGATGTGTTATAGATAGTTCTTTAGTTTTAACTCTCATAAAATCAAGTCTTCTATAAAAATTGTGCATTGGTATCTCCTTGCCATTGACGATGACATAAAGATTATCATTGATATAAAATTTTAAATAGCTTTTAAGATTCTTAAAATCCATCAAAAATTGTCAACTCCTAAAAATAGGTCCCTAAAATTTTTCATTCGATGTGTATAATATATCTAGAGATTGGCATACTCATTTTCTCAACTATATGAAGTCAAAAATATATATGGATCTCTCCTGATCATGTTTCATTAAACAATTGATTTCCTTCAACATTGTGATGATTCTGCATAATGTCAATAGTTTTTCCAAATATTTTAAAATTTATAAAAAATACTTTGCCTTGTCAACTTCCCTATGGTATTTATACATAAAACCTACTAACAATGTAAATTGTTCAAAAAAATTGTATGCAAGTTCATACGTAGAAATCCATCTTGTATCAACATCTTTCAATAGTTTTTTACCATTATTCACTCTTATTGAAAATTTTTGGAACTCCAAAAATATTTTTGGGTTGCTTGACATATAAACATGCAAGCCACAAATTGTCTCTTCCACTTTTGTGACATTACCAAATGTGCTAACAATTTTGTATGAAAAATTCATCCTATGAGCCATGTAATAATTCAGAATCATATATGGGGGAACCATTATTTAAATTTGAACATAAAGACCATTTATATATCTTTGCATTATTGATGCACCATTATCCCCAACACACACCAACTTAGTAGCTATTACATAATCATCCATCCTAGTTTTATCTCTCAAATTAGATACAAACAATTTGTGAAGGTTTTTAGCATTATAATTTTCTACCATTTTATGAACAACTAATATATGAGGTTTCCTTTACTATTTCTCAAAATTATAAATATGCATGAAAACCCATGATGTGTTTTCAATTTTTGTGACCTCATCAATGGACAATGATATAAACAATGCATTTTGAACATTTTTTTTCAAATATTCCTTCTCAACCATTGTTAGGTTGTGGAGCTAAAAGCTTCACTGATGCAAGCAGGGAAGGAGGTTGCGAAGGGTTGCGGAGTGTCACAGACGCTGGCATCGGTCAGGCCAACTGACGTCGATAGGATCAGACAGGAAGGCAACCGACGTCGGTCACAAGTCGGCCGGCATTGGCACCCCCAGGTAGACAGGGACCGATGTCGATCACCTGTGTGGTTTGGACTGCGTGTATTACGGGCAGTTAGCTAACGAACCAAGTGTTTGCATGTTGAGAGCCAATTTTAGACTGAGAGCTGCAGATCTAATTATTGTAATTAGGTGTCTAATTATTGTTTACATGAGATCTATTTAAGAGACTCATTGGTTGTATTGTAAACTAGTGCTAGTGAGTAAGAGAGCAAATAAGCTCCTTCAGAGAGAAGAGAGCAATGGTGTGTTCCTCCTAGTGCCACAGTACCAAGTGTGGGTGTTGGATTGGAGAATCAATAGGGTTCTTCATGTATGTATGATCTTGGTCATCAGGTGAGCATGGCTACGATAAGAGATCTGCATGGGTAAGTAAGATCATTGATTTGCAGGGGTATGTGTGTGCAAGGTCAAGGTTCACAGGTGTGCAAAACCAGATTGATTTGCAGGTGTGTAAGATCAGATAGGACAACAACACAATAGGGAGAAAAATCAGGTGGGATATACTTGAAGTACGTTTGTGTACTTGTGGAGTGCATGGAGCACTTTTGGAGTGCGTGGATCACAGGTGTAAGGTGAACACCAACTCTATGTTTGAGTTGGGTGTTGGGACCTAAGAGAGAGAGCTTTGAGGGAAGATTTACTATTTATGCCATAGAGGTGTGAGAACCCTAGAGGTGTGTAAGGAAGAAGAACTGTGGCAGCCTTCTTTGTTGTATTTCCTTCTGTAAAGAGTTTTAATACAAGTTGTGTATTGTCTCTCATATCATGTGTTATTTCTGAATTCTAGTTACTTGTGTATTCTAGTTAATTTCTGCGTATTCAGTTGCTTGGTAATCAATTGTGTGCTTCCAATTATTTATCCCAACAACCATTACTAGATACTTTGTCATTTTCCAAGCACTATTATCTGACCAATGTGATTCTAGAATATCAATAAATTTATTATGTTGAAATAAAATATTATAATCTAAAATATGTCTACCTTTTTTTAAAATGTGGTATACAATAGAGAACTGCATAACTTTTCTAAATTAAGTTTTGATTGTTCTCCCTTTCTTAACAATATTTTTTTAACATTTATGATTATTCATACTCATGTACATATCTTACATGCATGCATTCTTATACATTTTTCCATCTATGTGTTCTTATTTTCTATCCATTTGTGTGTTTCACTGACACATATTTTTCTACAATATTTCTCGATTGTGTCCAATTTAAGTTGCAATAAATGTTTTGTTCCTAGTTTCTAGCTACATATTATACATCTACATTCTGTTGCAGTATCATTACCATTTTTAAGATCTACGAGTTCAATGAAGAGATATTTTTATGTGTAATCAACATTAAAAGACCTTCTATTTGTCCATCTACTTCTCTTTCTTCATAAATTTTATAAGTGAAATTAATAATTAAAGTTGGTGTTTGATGAGAACCAAAAATCTCTTCTGGTAGTTAAATTTCATCATCATTCTATCTAGAGCCAGAGGAGAATTTTTGAGTGGTGGCATGTCATCATCAATAAAATATTTAGGTGGTGATGTTATTTTGATTAATTATTTTTTATGAAATATAATCATTATCAATGGGGATTTCTACATGTGAAAGGGTTTTGATATTATTATTGACAGTTAAAATCAAATTTACTACAAAGTTAAAAAAATGTTTTCTTAATAAAACTCTATATTTTGAGTGCATGATAGTTTTTTTAGCTTCTTTTGGGGTTTCTAAAATAAGATAATATGCTCAATTTTTTTGATAATTGGTCTATATTTTTACCATTTCCACCAGATATCATTTTACTACACATAAAATAGTAAGAAATTATGTGATCAAATGATTGTAAGTAATGATGAGTGATGCAGTCGGTCAATTTTAGAATGATGAAACTAGACGAATTTTGGAAAGATGCAACTTGTTAGGAATATCTAAGATGAAACCATTCAATTGAATCATATTTATAAATAGTTGGTTGTAAAAATAAATGTAACCATTCAGTGGTAGTACAGACACAATCAATGGTTGTATAAATGATGCAACTGGTCATTAGTAATGTGGATGCAACTAGTCAGTGGTAGGAAAGATACAACCATTAAATTTCACATATTTCTAATATGGTTCCAAATAGTTGATAATATGGTGTAGCCAAATGTTTGCCTTTGTTGAATTATTACTTGTTTGATATTGTTGGACAGTTGTCTTTACCCCAAAAGTAGAATTAGATGGTTACCTATGGAATCATATATATAATGTGAATTAGATGGTTAAATAAGAAATTATTGTAAATGTTTAGATTTAAACCCATAAAATAATTTATTTCTAATTTTTTAGGTGACCCAGTCCTATGTACTAGCTATCTAAAATTGCCAAAATAAAATTCCAAAAAATCAAATATTCATGAATTAACAAATATTTACCACTAAAATTGACCCTAGTGAAAATAGGATGAATAAAATTATTTTTAGTATCCCTTCAATGGTTTTCATTTGAAGTGGGTATCCTCCCACTATGAGAGATTTCTATAAAAAAAAAGAGTAATTTTTTTCTCTCAAAAAAAGTCATAACATTAGATTAATTAAAATTGAAGTTACAATTCATAGATGAAACTACATGGTAGGTGAAAAAGTGAAAAATACAAATTAACCAAAAGAAATCCTAGCTCCCATAATGGAAAGAAGCAACCCCAGAGTGAAATTGAGCCAAAAATAAAAATAGTAGGAAAGACCATGCGTCATCCCACATTGCAGAGATACTAGGAAAGAAAAGGATGAATCCATCACTTGATCCAATTATCTGACATGCTACACACTCCTAGGTATCTATGATGTAAATTTCCAAGATGTCAACCCATAGGAAGTAAAGTACGGATTGACAGAAGTTAAAGAGACACCAACAATAATGTCATAGAAAATAGGGAAGAGAGAGAAGTAAATTGAATCGATGTAAATAAAACAAAATTAGAAGTATGAAAGTGGTTGCCAATATACCAATTAGGATTCATAAATCAATTTTGGATACAAATTTCAATGTAAATTATCATACAAAGTCCTTCCATAGCATAAGTCATGTCAGATATAATAGTGCACAACCTAATAAATCCAAAACTAGGTAAATGGAGAGTATATTGATGACTTATGTCTCCAAAACTGATATGGTCTATGTATATGGATCATCAATCTCAAAATATTCATTAATGACCCAAAGGTCAGGATTCAAATGCATCCCCTCCTTGGATAGATAATCAACTTCAGAGTTTAACTCCCTATAGACATGCCAATAAGAGATAGTATCAAAGGAAACTGACATGTTTGTAATGTTGAATATGGGAAGGATTATAAGATTTTCTATTTTATTGATCCCCTTCATCCAATTTAAATCAGCCTTTTATTCCCAAAAAATCTATAGAAAACTCACCCTATTCAAAACTGTAATCTTTATTAGGATTTTTAAAGTCATGAACTCATCAAAGTTGTTAATACCAGGACCTATCCCAGCCTCAAAATAAATAAAATGAGTGGGGTTCAAGTAAAGTAAACCACTAGCACCATAATCTTTAGGTTTTCCTTGACAAGCACCATCAAAGTAACCCAAAACATCAGAGTAATGAATGAGAGGGTGTATAAGTATTCTTTATTAAGGAATTTTTGGGGTGATTTTCAAGTGACCAAAAATGAGACTAATTTGAGAGAGACATTGAAATGTAGGGATGTTTTTTCCTTGAAATATGTATGTATTTCTCAGAAGCCAAATAACCCAAGAGATAATCAGAAGGAGAGCCCTGAAGTATTTGAGCTCAGGTATATAAAACCACTTCTCAAGACATTCTACAACAATACAGCCTTTCCAATAGTGTATCACACCAATAGAATCCTCCAACTCAACCCATATCTTAATAACATATGGACAAGTGACAAGGAGATGGTTCATTGTCTCTAAATGTTGTAAGTAAAGATTTGATCACCCTAGACTATGCCATTTTATTTTTTTTAATACCTCCCATGTAAGAGCTTTATTTCTTAAGTAAGCCACATAAATATTATCATTTTGTGCAGAACTATAATCTACCATAGATTTTAACACCACCACCATCTCTCCTTTAGGGCCTCAATAAGGTAGTTGGACTAATAACCTAATCGAACTAAATATTCACCAAGATTTGGGTTCAAGGACCAAACTAGCTCATCAACATCATTATTGAGACTAATATAACTCCATTTCAATCTCTGATCATAAGCATCCCATATTTTACCAACCTCCCCATCCACTCCTAATGATTGTGCACTTTTCCATCCCTGTCACCAAGGGTTCATGATATTTTTATCTACTAACTGATACAAGAAAGAGATACCATGCATCTCTAAGATATAAATCAACTCTTTAAGCAATTTATAAATAACATCATAGCCCACCCAAGGATCAAAACTAAATTTGATTTTAGTGCCCAACCCCACCTTCCAAATAACCTAATAAATGATGATATGAAAGGTTTGAATTGAGGATTTCCACAGAATAGAGGCATTATGATAATGTTTTTTGGGACTTTAGATCTACTCGACCACACTTAGTCATTTAATGTACTTTTGAATAATAATTTTATACCATATTCCTATTTTAGTGATAAGTCTCCAAAGATTTTTTGTATCTAGTGCCTCACCAAAGAGATGAATATCTTTTAGTCCCCAACCCCCAATAACCTTTGAAGTGGAAAGGGCCTACCTTTTAACCATAGAAATTAATTTTTTTTTTTTACAAATATTATCAAGGAGTCCTTTGGGTACATGTGCTAAAGTAATCATGTAGACAAGGATAACCTCCGACACCATTTTGATAAGAGTGAGTATGCCTCTAATAAAGAGCCAATGATTGCATCAATAGTAAATCTATTTTTATACCTTTTAAATTAGCTAATTCTAGTCATTCTTATTGTAGTCATTTGGTTTCAAAAAGAACCCCAAATACTTGAGTCCTCCCTAAAAATCAATAATTTGAAAAGGGAATGTCTCCATTATCCATCTGATTTTTGAGCCTCCAGCTCATTGTAGGAGATGATGGACTTTTGCACATTTAAATACATTCTCATAGCCACATAAAAGAGATCTAAAGACTCCCTAAGCAAAGTGATATCCTTCAGGAGCCATCACAAAAAATAAGTATATAATGCATAAATAATAGGTGCATGAAGAAGATGGTTTGGCTAACCTTAACCCCCTAATCAACCCACAATGTTTGGCCTCAAGTAGAGGTCAACTCGGCCCTTTAGCAATTATTAGGAATAGTAAAGGGAAGAGGGGACGTCCCTACCTTAATCTATGTGAAGAGCTAAAAAAGGTGGATGCTAAGCCATTTATGAATAAAGCAAAAGAAATGGATGAAAGGAGGCCCTTAATCTAATTAACCATTTGAATATGGAAGCTAATATGTATCAAAATTAATCTTAAGTACAACCAATTCACTTTATCAAAAGCTTTGGATAGATCCAACTTAATAACCCCCACTAATAACTTCCTAATTTTGATGGAGTGTAGTCCTTCTTGTTAAACCCCTATAGCATCATGAATTTGATGCCCATGTAATAATCCAAATTACTCATTGGAGATGGATTCAAAAAGAATACCTTTGATCTGAATGGATATGATTTTAGTGATAATTTTATAAATATAGTTGCATAAGGAAATAGGCTTAAAATCAACAAAGGAGGTCAATACATCTTTCTTGGGAATGAGAGCAATGAATTTTGAATTGAAGGCCCCAAGTATCTTCCCGGTCCTCTTAGACTCCTCAATAACATGAAGCAATTCCTCACCAATCAGATCCAAAAAAAATCTAAAGAATTGAATCATCCAACCATCAGGCCCTAGACTCTTATCCTTTTGGAGTGAATCCATAATAGTTGATATCTCTCCCCTAGTGACAACCTCCTTCAGTCTCACAATATCTTCCTCCTTGATGAATCAAGGAAAAAAGGAGGTGATTTAGACAATTTTTGCTATGTTCACCTGAATGGGTTCCTTATAAAGTTCATGAAAATGTGAGACACCCAATTCAACTATCCTATGAAAATTCCACACAGTAGATCCATCAGGTTATTTTATTTCCCAAATAATTATTTTTTTTGCATTGATTGGTGAAACTCTAAAAAAAATTAATTTTCATCACCATTTTTGATCCTAAGTGCATGACTTTTTAACCACCACTAAGTTTTAATATCTACAAGATGTTATCGCAACTTTGATTCTAGTGTTTTGAGTCTAATTTTGATGTCCTCATTAAAATCATGTTCAACATCATGTCTATAAATAGTATCAATCTAATTTTATAGAGCTAATATATCCCTTTCAATAAATTGTCATTTGTTAGTAGCCTATTTAGTTGCAGCCTTTCTTAGTCTTTTTTAAGGTTAGTGGTAAATTAATGACTAGCCGATTCCAAGGAATAAGCATCTTATACCTCCCACTCCTCTTTGACAAGATTAAAAAAAAATCTTATTCCTTAAGCCAATATAGGTCAAATTTAAATGGACTTAGTGGATTTTGATCCCCTTTTCCAAATTGCATCAAAATGGGGAGATAATCAAAATCACCTCCCATCGACACCTATGATTTGATTATTTCAAAGCCAAGTAAAAAGGAATGTGAGATTAAAAATCTATCACATATCTTGGTGACACTATCAGAACCTATTATCATATTTTTCCAAGTATGAACTATTAACAATTTTGACCCTGCAGGTCAAATTGACACCCTTATCCTTTGAAGTTTTTCATATCATTGCCAATTTGATTTTGCTCAAAGCAGTTCTAAAGGGACAGTTAGAATACTTTGGGTTTTCACAAACACAAGAAATACTTTGGGCTTTTATGGAAGAAAGACTTCAATTTTTGTCTAAGTATCAAAATTATTTTTGACTTTTTGTCCAAAATAACTTTTCTAAAGGATCATCACTTAGTTTCCTAAATGACACTTTCATTTTCCCAAAGGACACTTACATTTTCCTGAAGGGTAGTTTCCATTAGCCAAGGGGTACTTTTGAAAAAGCTGAAGGGACACTTTAGAAATTTGAAGGTCATGCCAACTTTTCTAAAAGACCATTCTCTTTTTTTTGAAATGACACTTTCAAGAATTTTGAAGGGCAAGTGGACAAATACAAATTTGTCGAAGGGCAATTTGCAAGGGTTCTAAAGATATATTTCCTTCAGACTTTTTGTTCAAAGTAAATAAATAAATACAGAAGCCCAAAGATATAATTCTTTCAGACTTTTTGTTTGAAGAAAATGGACTAATCAGAAAAGCTGAAGGAAAGGCACAAGAAGGAAAAGGCCACAAACATTTTTTTTGAAGGCAAAGAGATGGACAAAAGTCTGAAAGAATTCTTTCGGATAAATTGTCTGAAAGAATTATTTCAAAAGATTTACCCATGGAATTATTCAAATTGAATGGACCAATTAGAAAATGACAAAGACAAAAGCTCAAAGATATATTTCCTTTAAACTTTTTGTCTAAAGGAAATAAACAAAGACAGAAGCCTAACATAGAATTCCTTCAAACTTTTTGTTCAAAGGAAATGAATATAAATAACTATGAAGGAAAGGCTCTAAAGGAAAGGCTCAAAAGGAAAACCCAAAATAAAATCCAAAATAAATATTTTCCATGGGAATATAAATAGAAATAAAAAGCCCACGATAAAAATGAAGGCCAAAAGAAGTAGACAAAGGAAATAACACAGACAAATAAATGCCAGAGAAATACATGCACAGAAGCAAAGAGCCTAAAAGTGTTAGATTGAGAAATTACCATAAAAAAGACAAGGAGTTCAATTTGAATGAACCTCTCACTCATCAAGGTCCTCTTCTATATAAGCAAAGGCTATCTATAGTTGATTGGTCAAATCTTTAATTGACTATTTGTTGAAGTCAGGCTTATCTCCTAGTCATCTCATGCATTCAATGATCCAACTCAACTTCAAGTAGTTTAAAATGCATATTCATTTGAAGATTTTGGCATGGCTTTCCATGCAAGATTTTGACTCTTCAAGCTTGGGTCCACCTCATCCCTTCTATGCCAACATGGAATTTCATGCATGCACTCTTGTTTATCCTGTTGAAAGCTTTTAACATTTACAATAGTTCAAGTGGATTTCTAAATTTAGTTTGGCATTGATTTCATGTAAAGGAAATTATTCTTTACGTTCCAGTAGTTCAAGTGGAGTTCTATATTTGAAGATTGGTGTAGTGTTAGGGTGTCGAGCTAAAAGCTACACCTTAAGGCAAACAGGAGGGTTTCTGGCGTAAGCAGTTGCTGGCATCGGTAGGACACACCGACGTCGGTCAAAGGACGCAGAAGGGAAACCGGCATCGGCAGGAGATCGGCCGACGTTGGTCACCTCCAGGAGAGCAGGGACCGACGTCGATCGCCTGTAGCGGTCTGAACTATTGTTGACGAATAGTCAGTCAAGTGAACGCAAAGTTTGCATGTTAAAGGCTTGTTCGAAGCCTTGAGCTGCAAGTCTAATCAGTGTATGCATGAGATCTATATAATAGACTCATGGGCTGTATTGTTAAGTGGAGAATTTGGAGAAGAGCTATGTGAAGCTTGGAGAGTTCTTCCCATGGTGGAATCAAGTAGGATTCCCCATGTAGGTATAAGTAAGATCAGGTTTGATATGCAGGGGTGTATGGATGCGACGGTTAGAAAGGAGATCAGCGGGGCAGCTAGATCCAAGGTGATAGCAATACATCAGCAGGATCATGGAGAGATCTACTTGGAGTACGGTTGTGTACTCGATTGTACAGATGTGCAATGAGGTGAACAACAGCTTGTGTTAGCTGTGTGTTGTGACCTATGAGAGAAGATTACTCTGGAGGGAAGTTTACTGTAAGCCCACGAAGTGGAAGAAAGAGTGCCACCTCTTTGTTGTAAATTTCTTTGTAATGAGTTGAATACAATTGTGTGTTGCCTCTCATGTTCTGTGTGTTTTCTCATTGATAGTTATTTGTTCTTCTGGATTCCACATGTTTAAGTTGCTTATACATTGGTAACCATGTGTGCTCTTAAATTTGACAAGTTGTGTCAGAGCTTTGGGGAGTTTCGGTCCTATCATGTAGCATCATGCATGATGGAAGTTTTGACTCAAACTTGGGCTCTCCATCATTTTCAATGCCAAAGAGTTTTTCATGCAAGACAAAAACAAAGAATATTATTTGAAGGCTATGATATCACAATTTAGACTTGGTTAATGTAAGATTTAACCTCCTCTTCTATTTTTAATGCCAATTTCTTATGTGTTGTATCTTTTTCTATGTAAGTTGGCTTTTTAGCCTTGATTTGTATCCCCTTTTTGACAAGACCATATTATACCAAAAATTTGTGTTGTGTAACCTTTTCGGATTAATAAGACAATTTTTAGACTCTAAGGTGTTGGTATAGTGTATTTATGCCATTAATTTGCATACATGATAGAGTTTTCTTCCTTGTCAAGTCTTGATTCTTACCTAGTTACTAATTAATCAAATTATGTAGGTTATGTTTTGTGTTTAATATCTTTTGGCTAAATTTATAGTGGATATAAGTGGCTA
Organism: Torreya grandis; assembly: GCA_037957365.1. Lineage (NCBI taxonomy): Eukaryota > Viridiplantae > Streptophyta > Pinopsida > Cupressales > Taxaceae > Torreya > Torreya grandis. The sequence continues at coordinate 2,248,069 of JARHVA010000636.1, forward strand.
GTTAGTGCCTTGATTTAGGCCTATTCCATCATTTATCTCAAGATTTATTATAAGATAGAACTTTTTCATGAAATAATGATGCGTAGGGGTCAATTAGGGTTTAAAATTTAGTTTGTTTATTATTTGATCAGTGTTTTTAAAAGCTCAAATTATGTGGATCAATCAAAATTTAAGTGTATCACCATCATTAGATAGGATTTCCTTTCAAGTTTCTTTCTACCCTTTTCCCTAGTAGTTTGTAGCATAGAGTAGAGATCCTAATTAATACACCAAAGGCAGATAGCCCTTATAATATAGAGATTAAATCCACTGATTAGGTTACCCATAGCCTAGGATTGTTTCCATGCTTCAGTATACTATGAAGGCCTAAAACTACCTTCACAAGGGTGTGAATCTGATTGATAATAGTTTTTGGCATGCTCAATGGGACCTCAAAGAAATTATTTGCATATCTAAAGAAGTTTTGTAGTAGAAGAAGATATTCATTATCATCAGCATCTAGTTGTAGAGCTCATAGCATCATCCAAGAAATTCATTCATGCCGAAGTTTACCACAAGGTCAAAAAGTAAAGGTATTCCTTTTAAATTTATAACTTATAAGATATCAAGGTTTAGGAAGGCAAAACCATATCCTAAAAAACAATATTTATCTATTGGTTATCTTAATATTCTAATCACTACAAACCCCACTACCCATATGGCTATTAAGTATCAAGTGTTTGTTCCATTCAATAGAGGTAACCCACTAAATTTTGCCTAATTTGATGACATTCTAATATCTACCCTTAAGAGCATCCCATTATTCTCAGGGGAAAATCAAATAACCCATATTAAGCATATCCAAGATGTAGCTAATCTATGTTCAGTCCATAATGTTGTCAAGAATAATGTTGCTACTGATTGCATGTTCCTTCCTGAAAAGGAAAAGCATTGCAATGATATATAAAACTCCCACTAAATTCCATTTCTACCTGAGATGAATTAAGTGCATCCTTAGTCAAGTAATTTGAGGATAAATCTGATAACCTATCTTTAGTTAAGCAATTGACTGCCATAACAAGGGCTCCTCATGAGTTCATGTCTAATTTTAACCTCAAATTCTAAAAGACATGAACTAGAATACCTGTGTTGATAAAGCCATTCCTTTAATATGCATTTTTGTACTATTTGAAATCCCTTAATTCTGACATTCGTGTGATGATATAGTCAATGGGTGGTACTACCTTGCTAGATGCTTATGAAGTTACAATAAGGGAAGAAAATAGTTTGATACAAGCTGGTAAGCTTTCTCCAAGGCCTCCAATGCCCATATTCATATAATTGAATAATGCACCAGCCCTTCAAATTCCTCAAATTCCATCTTTAGATCCTATTCCATCACCTCAAGATTAAATTGCAACCCCTACTAGTCAAGCTAGTGAGATAGGAGAGTTGAAAAGCTTGATACAATCCTTTAGGAATGAAATAGTGTAGCTCAAAAGGCAACAATTTTAGGCTAATAAGCCCTATCAAAAACAAAATGAGACCACCTATCAGCACTTCAAAGATCAAAATCCTCCTTATCAAAGTTTCAGAGAGAATAGACCACCTTATCAAACATAAGGAGCCATAACTCTAGATAATCCATATTCTTCCCTTGATCTTAATGCTCCCTCCACTTCAAAGGCTATTGTTCCCACCCCACCTCAAAACAACGTGATGCATGATTTTGGTTGGAAGTCCTTAAATCTCAATGGTGCTCAAAACTAAGCCTTAGTATCATAAAACATCACTTTGCCAAAAATGACATAAGAAGATCTTTCTTTTCAAGGAGAGACTCAACAAGTTCAAATACAACCTAATGCTATTAATGTAAATTGGCAAGTAGATGATCATGTTGATTTTATTCAAGGTGTTGAAATTAACTATATAAGTGGTCAAGCTACAGATATAACTAGGACTAAAAGAAAAGCCATTAATGAGGTATAGGGTGTGATAAATGCTTCAAGTACTCCTAATATTCTACCTAAGAGTACAAAATAACAATTTTTTGCCCCTACAACTCAAAAAAAATAGAATATAGAGGTTAGTAAAAATCAACTACCTCTAGTTCATGAGTAGCTAGTACTTTAGAAATTACAATCAAAGGTTGGTGGATCTCATTCAAGTATATTGGATTAGATGAAGAATTCTAACATCAGCATTAGCATGTGGGATTCTTTTTCCATTCTAGGAAAAAAAATATGTTCATCCAAGAGCTTTCAACTCTCAAATTGTCTCAAAAATTGATTGAGAAAGAAGGTGTTGTCTTAACTAATTCAAATCAGCTAATTAAGCAATAGGTATAGTAAGTAAATAAGATGGAAAAGGTGGACAAAAATAAGGTAAAATTAAAGAAAACTCCTCTTTTTTACCTTTCTTTGATAGTAGGTGATACTTTGGTTCATAATTGTATTTTGGATAGTGGAGCCAGTAGTATAGTCATGCCTAAATAGATTGCAAACAAACTTGGCCTTATTTATGAGCCAAACACTATAGGGGTATTACAATTGGATGGGTCACCAACAAATATAGTAGGCATCATCAAATATCTAAAGTTAAAGTTACATACTTATCCCAATATTACTATTCAGTAGGATGTTGTGGTAGACTTGCCTCCTTACTTTGCTATGTGCCTTTCAAGGGACTTTACCTTAAAGATTGGAGGATATTTATCAGCTAATTAGACTTATTTAATGTTTATAACTAGGTATGGTACCAAGGTAAAAATTTATTCTAAACCTATTACATGTTTTTATATGGAGCCATATATGCCAAGCATTGTGAACACTAATTGTATCATCTCAGATGTAGTACTAGAAGCTAGTGAAGTAGAAAGTGAAACACATTTGGATGGAGTTCCAAATTTATTACTTGATGAGTGGGCTTCCACTTTGCATGAGCATGATATTTATAATTTTATTGAATAAGTACTTGGTGTGTATTTCCTTCATGAGAATGATGTACCTATTCTAGCCATGGTTAAGGATGATGTGTCTAGTGAAGGTCTATGGAAATTGTACTTTGATGGATCAAGGAATAAGCATGAAACCAGAGCTAGAATGATGTTGGTTTCTCTAAAAAAGCAAAGGTATTTCTCTTGTATTAAATTTTAGTTTAGTTGTTCAAAAAATGTTGCTGAGTATGAAGCACTAGTTCATGGTTTGAAGTGGGCTAGGAAGATGAAAGTCAACACCTTACAAGTTTTTGGTGATAGTGAACTTATAGTTCACCAAGTAAGAGGTTTGAATATATGTAAAAAAAAAATTCTTAAGTCTTACAGGCATATAATATGGGACTTACTTGAATATTTCTAAGCTTTTAACATTCAGGCAATACCAAGAGGTGAGAATAAACATCTAATAGGCTGGCTACTATTGGGGCATAATTTAGTATCCTAGTTGATGTAAAAATTGAAAAAAATTAGTCACATATAAAGGTGGTTGTAAGGCCTTCTGTTCCAGATAAGCATTAAAATTGGCAAGTGTTTGAAGATGGTAGTCAAATTGTGAGATTATTACAAGAAGAGGTTAAGTTTTCTTCAAGAAACCAAGCAAAGCATTTGTAGCAATATGGTGATCAAATTGTGCAACTAAAAATAAATAAGTTGCCCAAGGGATTAGTCGCACTTGAGAAAAATTTTAGTGGTGATGATGAGTTAAGGAAAGAGAAGTCATCCTTGTCAATAAAACAAGAGCATTATGCTAATGTAGAGATTATACTTGGTAAGATTTTAAAGTTGGGTAAGGTATGCACTCCTTCACAAAAAGAAGCTTTCATTGAGTTATGCATAAGTTTTTATGATATATTTGCTTGTCAATATAGTGATCTCAAGGGGTTTGACCCAAGTCTAGCTCAACACACCATTGAGTTAGAAGTTGAAACTAAACTAGTGAGACAAAGACAGAGGCACATCAATCCTAAGCTTGAGCCTTTGATGAGAGCTGAGCTTCAAAAACTCATAGAATTAGCTATTATATTTTCAATCAAGCACTCAACTTGAGTGGAAAATCTTATTCTAGTATGAAAGAAGAATGGTGAGATTAGATTATGTGTTGACTTTTATGATTTAAATAAGGCTTCACTTAAAGATCATTGTCTTTTGCCATCAATGGAAAAAAATTTACAGTTGGTTGCAAGTTCAGAGAGGTTTTCTTTGCTTGATGGTATAGTGGCTACAATCATATTTTGTTCAAATAAGATGACCAATTTAAGATGGCCTTCACAATCAAGTGGGGGATGTTTGCATACAGAAAGATGCCATTCGGTTTATCTAATGCTGAAGCAACCTTTTAGAGAGACATGGATATGGCATTCCAAGGCCTTATTAACAAGTTTGTACTTATTTATTTGGATGATATAACAATATTTTAAAATAATTTATGTGATCACATGGTTCATTTCAAGCAAGTGTTTGAAAAGTGTAGACAATTTGGGATATCTTTAAATCCCAAAAAGTGTGTCTTCTTGGTTCATGAAGGTAAGCTCCTTAGCCATGTGGTTTTAAAGTTTGATTTAAGCAGAGATTTTGAAAGGGTAGACTCCATTATTTCACTCTCCTTTCCTAAACACAAAAAAATTATGTAAATCTTATTCAGGAAAATCAAATTCATAAGGAGATATATTTCAGATTTTGTCATTTTAGCTAAGCCACTTATAGCTATGCTAAAGTAGAATCAGAGCTTCAGCTAGTCCAAAGGAGTAAAGAGTTTTGAAGATATTAAGAATTCCATAGCTATTGCTCCTACACTTATAAATCCAAATTTCACAAAATATTTCATTTTATATACTTATGCTAACATAGACACCATTTCAGGCATTCTTATGCAATAAAATCATGAGACTCTGGAGCAGCCAATAGCTTTCTTTAGTCAAGGCTTGGAAGAGTATGAAACAAGGTACTCTTCTATTTAAAAACATGTATTTTTAGTTATAAGGTATCTTAAAAAAATTAGATACATGTTGTCTAACAATAAGATACACCTAATGGTTCCTCATCCAAGCATCAAGGAGTTCCTTTTGAATAAAGATATAAATGAGAAAAGAGCTAGTTAAATAACTAAGTTAATGGAATATGATGTGGAAATTAGAATTATAAAGTTGATTAGAGGTAGAGGACTTTGTGAGCATCTAGATCAAGACTTTTAAGAGACTAATGAGTTTGTTTTGACATCAAATGATGAAGATGTTGTAACTGGTCATACCTCATCTTCCAGCTAGTTTCATGACTTGGTAAGCTATCTCCAAGATGTTATTTATCCCTCTCATCTAATTGATTTAAAAATCAGATATTTTAGGTTGCAATAAATTCCATTTTTGCTTATTAATGGTGTTTTGTTTAAGAAATATATCAATGGCATGTTGCTAAGATGTATAGAGCCAAGCCAAACTCAGAGATTGCTTGAAGAATTCCATGATGGACATGGTGGAGGATATTTTTTCTACAAGAACTATATCCATTAAGATCATGATACATTGGTATGACCTAGTATATTTGGTGATTTCCATGCATGGGTTAGGAAGTGCAAACAATGTGCTATATTTGTAGGAAAAGTGAAACTTGTAGCCTTACCTCTTCAACCAATTGTCGTGGATCAGCCCTTTGTCTAATGGGTATTGCACTTTATTGGTCTCATAAATCCTCCTTCAAGTTTAGGACATAAATGGATTCTAACTATTATAGATTACTTCACACATTGGACCAAAGTAGTGGCATTGAAGGAAGCAAATGAAACTAATGTTCTTGATTTATATAAAGGTTTGCTTACTAGATTTGGAATTCTTTCAACTATTATTTTTGATAATGTGATGGCTTTTGTGGGAACTAGGATCAGCCAATGGGCTGTCCAACATGGAATTTATCTTAGCACTTCATCAAACTATTATCCATAAGGAAATGGCCTTGCTAAGTTAATAAATAAGAACCTATTAAAGATCATAAGAAGGACTATTGAAGATAATCAAAGATCATGACATCTCAATTCAAAGTTATCTCTATGGGTTGATAGGATCACCTACAAAATATCAATAACCAACTCTCCATACAAGTTAATATATGGTAAGGAAGCAAGGTTACCTATTTCTCTTAAATTTCTTGCTTTGGAACTAATGCATCAGCTTGAGTTGTTAGAGAATGAGCCTATGGAGATCAGGTATGTTGATCTTATGGATCTGGAAGAGATAATAAATCAATCTATGATAGCCATGAAGATTCATCAAGCACAAGTGAAGAGAGCTTTTGACAAAGGAGCTTCTTCATGAAGTTTCAAAGAAGGAGATTTGGTCCTCGAGTGGGATGAAAATAGAGATAAAGTAGGAAGGCACATAAATTTTGATTGCCTTTGGAGTGGCCCATACATATTCTCTAGCTACAAACCCCACAATGCCTTCTAACTTGAAAAGATGGATGGTGATGAGCTTCCAATCCCAGTAAATGGGATACATTTGAAACATTACTACTGAAGAGCAAAGCTCCTTGTGCATATTTAGTTTGTTTTGATTTTTTCAAAGTGTTTTTCAAGCACATTATTTTAATTCTTTTTTGTCCCAAATAAGTGCTTATTTGCACTTTTAATTTGCTTAGTTAGGTTTCCCTATTTTGTGTGTTTTCCTTCTTATTTTGGAGGATGAAGGTTATTTTATTTCAAATCAAAGGCTACAATTGTAGTCATGGACTAGATTTTCCATTATTTTATGAGTTAAAATGTCATGTATATGGTCTCATTCTCAAGCATAGCAAGCATGCTTCCCAATTGAGTCACCAAAATATTGATAATATTGACCTTGCAAATCAAATTGCCACCCTTATCATTCAAAGCTTTTTATGTCATTACCAATTTTCTTTTACTCAGAGTAGTTCTAAAGGGATAGTCATAATACTTTGAATTTTCACAAGCACAAGAAATACTTCGAGCTTTCCTAGAAGGAAGACTTTAATTTTTATCAAAGTATCAGAAATGTTTCAAACATTTTATCCGAAATAACTATTCTGAAGGATTATCACTTAGTTTCCTGAATGACACTTTCATTTTCTTGAAGGACACTTTCATTTTCCCAAAGGGAAATTTTAATTAGTTGAGGGGTACTTTGGAAAAAGCTGAAGGGACACTTTGTAAATTTGAAGGGCATGTCATATTTTCCAAAAGACCATTCTCTTTTTTTTTAAAGGACACTTTCAAGAATTTTGAAGGGCAAGTGGACAAATAATATTTTATTGAAGGGAAATTTGCAAAGGTTCTGAAGATATATTTCCTTTGGGATTTTTGTCTGAAGGATATAAACAAAGATATAAGCCTGAAGATCTAATCAAAAAATTTGAAGGAAAGGCACGAGAAGGAAAAGGCTATGGACATTTTGTTCGAAGGCAAAGAGATGGACAAAAGCCTAAAAGAATTCTTTCAGAAGATTTACCCATGGAATTGTTCAAAGAGAATGGACCAATTAGAAAATGACAAAGATAAAATCTTGAAGATATATTTCCTTTGAAATTTTTGTCTTAAGGAAATAAACAAAGACAGAAGCCCAACATAGAAATCCTTTAGACTTTTTGTCTAAAGAAAATGAACAAAAATAACTCTAAAGGAAAGACTCTAAAGGAATAGATCAAAAGGAAAGCCTAAAATAAAATCAAAAAGAAATATTGTCCATGGGAATATAAATAGAAATAAAAAGTCTAGGATAAAAATGAAGGCCAAAAGAAGTAGACAAAGGAAATAGCTACAGACAAATAAATGCCAAAGAAATACATGCATAGAAGCAAAGAGATTGAAAGCGTTAGACCAATAAATTACCATTACAAAGACAAGGATTTCAATCTGAATGTACCTCTCACTCATCAAGGTCCTCTTCCATGTAATCAAAGGCTATCTATAGTTGATTGGTCAAATCTACAATTGACTGTGTATTGAATTTAGGCTTATCTCCTAGTCATCTCATGCATTCAATGATCCAACTCAACTTCAAGCAGTTCAAGAGGAATATTACTTTGAAGATTGTGGCATGGCTTTCCATACAGGAGTTTGACTTGTCAATGTCGGGTCCACCTCATCCCTTCTAAGCCAACATGGAATTTCATGCATACACTCTTATTTATCTTGTTAAAAGCTTTTAACATTTCCAATAGTTCAAACAGAATTTTAAATTTAGTTTGGCATTGATTTCATGCAAAGGAAATTGTTCTTTATGTTCCATAAGTTCAAGTGGAGATCTATATTTGAAGATTGGCGTAACATCATTCATGATAAAAGTTTTGACTCAAACTTAGGATATCCATAATTTTCAATACCAAAGAGATTTTCATGCAAGATAGAAGACAAAAATAATATTATTTTAAGGTTGTGATAGCACAAGTTAGACAAATGTAAGATTTGACCTCCTCTTCTATTTTCATCACCAATCTCTTGGCTATTATATCTTTTTCTATGTAAGTTGGCTTTTTAGCCTTGATTTGTATCCTATTTTTGGCAAGACCATACTCTACCAAAAATTTGTGTTGTGTAACCTTTTTAGACAAATATAAGGACAATTTTTAGACTCCAAGGTGCTAGTATAATTTATTTATGTCAGTGATTTGCATACGTGATAGAATTTTATTCCTTGTCAAGTCCTAATTCTTACCTAGTTACTAGTTGATCAGATTATGCAATTTATGTTCTATATTTAATATCTTTTGGTTGAAGGTACAGTAAATATAAATGGCTAGTTATTGCCTTAAATCAGGCCTATTCCATCATTTCTCTTAATCTTTAATCATAAGATAGAACTTTTCATGAAATACTAATGCATAGAGGTCAATTGGGGTTAAAAATTAGTTTGTTTATTGTCTATTTAGTGTTTTTAAAATATCAAATTGTGTGGATCAATAAAAATTTAGGTGTATCACCATCATTAGGTAAGATTTACCTTCAATTTTATTTATTCCCTTTTTCCCTAGCAATTTTTAGTGTAGAGTAGAGATCCTAATTGATACACCAAAGGGAGCTAGCCCTTACAATCTAGAGATTCAATCCACTGATTAGGTTACCCATAGCCTAGGATTATTTCCATGTTTTAGCATATTGTGAAGGCCTAAAACTACCTTCACAAGGGTGTGAGTCTGATTAACAATAAGAACTAACTCCATAGGTTCCAAGTCCACCAAGCTTGGTTGTGAAATTAAAATCACCCCCATTAATATTATTTTCATCTTGTAAAAAAATTGGGTGAAAAATTCTTCCCAATAAACCAATCTCTCTTCATAAGGACCATATATATTTAACATTGAAAAGGATTTTCCAAGCTCCAAAGAGTGTGCTTCCACCCCAATACCTAGGCAAAAGAAGAAAGAATTTCCCATCCTCATAGTGGTGGTTCTCCAACCCAAAACCAACCCTCCAAAACTATCATTTGAATTAGATTCCAAAATATCCAAATCCTTAAAAAATTTAGATAATCCCTCAATGAACTTATACCCTTCCCCTTTGGTCATCTGGCTTGTGTAAATGAATAAGATGCTTCAAAACAATTTTTATGGAGGGATTGCCCAACCCTCTAATATTAAGGGATAAAATGAGTATAACTAATAATTTAAAGGGGTTATCCCTACTCCAAGGGCCCCTATAATAATTTTTTACTTACCCTGATGAATTTACTAAGATATTGTATTTTTTGCCTTAGTGGTCTAAAAGGGTCTACCTTTATTTGATCATGTATCTAAAGGGTGCAAGAAAAATCCCAACCCTCCAAAAATACTTCCTTCCAAATTGGCTTTAGCCTCTAAGCAAGATATTATATGATATCATGATTGGATATATATGGATAATGATTCTACATAGATTTTTTTTTGAGAACTCATATTTACATGAATAGCCTTAACTTTCCTAGCCTTAAATGGGTCTCTCTAAGTAATTTTTCATCCACCATATGGTTATTTGATTTCACTAGCTTTCCAACATGGTGTTTAAATATTGTCTTTATAAATTATGAATCAATCCCTAAACCTTCCATTTATACTAGTACTTTTACCATAGGACACACCTCAGTTGGCACTAAAAGTGGAGTCTCTATACCCACTCTAAAATTACTCTAAGAGCAAGAATGAGAAGCTAGAAGGAGAGTGTGTTGAATAGTAATAGGATAAAGTAACATCACATCCAAGTGTGTTCTATACAAAGGTGTTTTCAAAATTTATTCCATTGGTTGAGGGCCACACCTAATCATAGCTATATCCTCTCTCAATGCATTTTTATGATAAAGTTGCAATGGTGACTACTGTAAATTGAGTGGATTTGTAACCACCATATTGGAATTTTGTACAAGATCTAGATTATCAATTATAAAATCTTAAAACTTCCTAACTAGATTAGGAGAAGAGATCATCTTCCTCCTCTAGGCTTTAGATGAGAAGCTAAGATGGCAATCATTGTCCAAGTTTCTGTAGGCATGGCATCTAACACACCTGAATGGAACACCTATATAATCTAAGGTTTGTGTATGAATCTAGGGCCTATATTATAGGATAATAACCTATTAAAAACCCTCTAGTAGGTTGATATTAACCAATATTTTGGCCACCATCTTGGTTTATTCCTTACTATATCTATCATCAACATCAATAAAATCCTAATATTGTCCCCAATAGCCTTAAATACATCCAAACTCTAAAATTTTAGTGGAAGACCAGGAAGTTTAACCCAAATAGGTTGGGTCCATGATTTCTCTACCTTAAGATAAAAACTTTGCATCCACCTCTTTATAGTGAGTGGTGTTGTCCCCCAAAACCATCTTTGTGTTAATATATGATTGACATATTGTGTAGAATTAAAAACAAATGCAAGCCATCCCTTAAAAAGGATGTGGGAGATAGGAGTGTATCCAAGGAGTGGTTTCCATAATTGAGTCATCCACTTATCAAGTGTTTGGATAAATATTTTTATCTTAAAAAAAAGAGCCAGTTAATGTATTATTCACCAATTCCATTACATGATCCATCTTGACATCCTCTCCAAGAACTAGTCGATCTTTTTTCCCTTTAATCTTGATACACCTCATTCCGTTTCTCCCATTATTTATCTTTGGAATATGTAAGTCCCTCCCCTCCTTAGGTATTTGAAGTGAAATATAAATGTTGGATTGATTATGAGTCTGCAATTTCAAATCCTCCTCCATTCTACTAGTACCACCCTAATATGCTATGGTAATCCCTAGCTACTCCAAATTCAGATAAGAATAATCTCCTTTTACTAAAAGAGGAGTCTTAGTGGTACAGTAGTCTATAGATCCCCCTAATAGTCCTTATGTCCAAGGAGACTAGTAAACTCTAGAACTAATGGATATAAATTATAGATGGGTTAGTTATTTCTTATCCCCTGGAGCTCCTATAGAAGTAGTTTTCTCTAATGTGTTCCCCATAGTAACCACTGCATTGTTACCAGCACCTCTACTCAAACCACTAAACGGAATGGAGGATGCTTATAAATTGGAGAAATTATCCTCTATCTTATAATCATGAAGACCTATGATATTTTATGTTGTGGAGCCTATTTCCACATTACAATGTATTTCAAATATTATACATTAAAATGTATTGTACTCTCTTAATGTATTCTCATCAGGGTTTGGGGCCCAACCAGGCCCCGGGTAGGGGTTCGGGGGTAATAGCCCTTAAAAAAATTTATAGGACCCCCATTTTTTTGGGAGTATAGATACATGGTTTATATATACTTGTATATGTGTGGTGTCATAACCCATGATTAATGGGGAACCATTATGGGTTGAATTGGTCCATGGTTTTGGTACCCGTTGTTTTGTAAAACTGCTACATCAGTTACATATTGATGTAATTTATATATATGGACATATAGTAGTTAAAATATAGGAAGAAATAAGTTTTAGAAGGTGAATAGAGTGTGTGAATTAGTGCTAATTCAAAAAAATTCATTGAGCAGAGCTCTAAACAATATTTGTGCATTATAATTGTGAGAAGACTAATCTGAGAGTGGATTGTACTCTTATTGGCTTATAATAAGACCTGAGTAGTATTTTTTGGTATATGTATCCCACATTTAGTGAACCATGTTAAATCATATCTTATTATTATGCATTTTAATTTCTATTCTTTATATATCTCTATTCATAGATTTTATTATTGCAATTCTGTGAAATTATTTTGCATTAATTTTTATTCTATTCCTAACATGATGACCCTATGATAAAATGATTTTCCACAAATATCCTCTATAAAAATAGTCCTCCCATCTAGAGGGTCATCCAGAAAATCCATGAGTTCTTCATCTTTGTCCAAAATTATAGCGTCAATGAAATAATGTCTGTGAGTCACTGATTCACCCATCATGTCCTAGTAGTAAAAAGCCACAAGGATACAAAAATAAATCAATAGACCATATCCTAGGTTGTTTGTGGTAGAAATGGAACAAATTGATCTCACTAATAAAAAAATTTCAAATAGTCATACACCCTGTAGATGCCTCAAATATAAATTGACATGTATTAAAATATGATCTCCAAGCACAATCCAAAGTATGCATAAACAATAGAATCACTATCCAAAAGAAGGGATATCAGTGAGTCATATTGTCAAACTCTTATCTTAGAAACATGACTCAAAGGGATAATCATCTCCAAAAAATGTAAAAAATTAGAGATAATGCCATATATTAATCTATCGACCCCAACTGGTCTAACCACAAGACACAGCCATAAAAAAGCCTACCACACCACCTTTTGTGCACCAGCATTATAATGTCAACTATAACATAAAAAATGTGCATCAAGTATGGGATTGCCAAATATGTATGAATGTCAAATACAAATCAGTCACCCACCCTATTCAATATCCTCAAAAGGCCATTGTCAAGAAAGAGGTAAGTCCTCTCCTCACTCAGTCCATATCAAGCAGACCGATTGGAATGTATGATCCATAGGAATGTAAATAGTGTGTAATTTTGTCAAAAAACTTGTCATGAATATAAAATAACACAAAATTTTACAAGAAACAATAATTGAGTTAGCTATGTGAGCCATCACAAGTTATCTAATCAAAAAATATTGTGGCACAATAATGGAATGGCATTTGTATTTGATAGATTAAGGATTGATGGTGACACGACTATCTCAAAAATGGCTATGGTTCCTCCAAATAGGTCCTGTCATACATAGATTGATATACTCAATTAAATAAATCAAACCCCATAACTTTATGTCTCCATCTCGTCTATGTTCCCCCTACCCCATGACTGCTCACAATCTTAACCAGTATTTTCATCTTCACTAACATATTTTTCCCATCTTGATTATTCTTCATCATCTAAAATGGCAATCACATTCTTGGTATGGATTATTTTTATGTAAATAGACCTTGCTTAATCTATATTAACCATTTTTATTGACATTGGGAGGGATGGTGTTAAAATCATTAAAAAATATTAACTATATTGAAACATATTAATATACAATACATAAAATTTACATACATTTAAAATGAATTTTGGTCCTTCATTTTCATTTAGAATGAATTCATTTTTCTATTGGATGATATTTGAAGTAGATAAATTTTTTATTATATGAGAACCTTAATAAGGTAAAATATTTCTTATATTTCCTCCAAACATTATTTACTAGTCAAAATATATGATGGTTATCTACGATGTAGCATGTTTATTGATAACTATGCCATAGTTTCCATAGCTAAAATATTGTCCCTAAATTGTTAGGTACTCATGAGTGGTTTTTAACTTCCTCTTTCAAAACAATATTTTTTTTGTATTGTAGAAGACTTGTGCCAATTTTGATTAGGCTTAGTACTCATTCTCAAGAAATTTTCCCAAACATAGATAGATTATAAATCTAAAACATAAAATATGAGTTTAATTTTTCATAATATGGGAACCTAAATTTTTATCTATAGTGTTTGACTTTTGACCAGGGAGAAGTTTTTTAGACCTATGAAATAAAACTTGAGATGTATTTCTCCTAAAATTATGTTTGGGATAGGTTGGGACATTTTGGACATATTTTATAAGAATTCATATCTTAAAAATTGGTACAAAATAACAACTTTTATGCTCCTCTCCAACTAGTTTATGCACTCTAGTGATATACTCTCTCAAAATTCATACACTAGAGAACTACATGGTAGTAACCGAACATATTACTTAATCAAATTTAATTATCCAATAATTGAAAATGGATCAATTATTGAAATTTGAAATTTAAATTTTTTTGCTTCGCCAATCAAGTCCTATTTGGATATTAGACTCAGTCTTTACTCTATAACTATAGTCAAACATAATTCAAGTGGTAGTTCAGGATGAAAAATTTGAAAAAATAGTAGTTTATCTTGTTTGAATTTGAAACTATAAGATGCATTATAAATCTTAGGTCATTTATTTTTCACTATTATTATTAAATAAGCCTTGCCTAATTTATTTTCTTATTTATGTGACCTCATCATGTTGTATTAATCTGATAATAATATTCAAAGATGGGTCATCCAATTATGAAATTGTCATTACATTAGAGGACCTGATATCTCTGGGCTCTTTCTTGTAGTACTTGGCATAGGCAAGTAATACATATATACATTGTACCGATGTTGGGAAACCAATGCCATGCATGAGACCACCCTCAAAGATTTTTTTTGCAATAGTAATTTTGTTGTCCTCTTGCATTTTATCTCATAATTCTTCCTAATCTATATTACCTATCTTATAATCACATATCTCAAGGAGATATATTTCAATAATTGTCATTTTTTTGTGTCCCAAGTATCTCATTTCATTTTGGCTGATTTGGTAGTGAGAAAGGTTATTCTAGAAAAAAGTTCTATGTTTTTAGAAACTAGATAAGGAGAGAATAAATTTGTGGGAGCATCAGGATTGAACAACATAATTCATAAAAATAATGAAGAATTTATTGACCATTAAAATAGAGGGTTTTGAAAGCACAACATTTCAAGGAAAAATTAATGTGAGAGTAAGAAGAGTAATACAACTAAGAAAAAGTATAAGTTTTTATAAGGAAAATAACCCAAGAAAATGACAAATTAAAGTGATACATCATCTTTTTATAGTGTGGAAGGCATCAGAGAATACCTATGAGTGCACCAATGTTTTTGGCGATACTAAGCACCTCTAAAACTATTTTATAGACCTTAGTATAGATTTCAATGAATAAATATTAATTGAATTCTCTTTCAATTCAGTCAAAATATGCTATGATAAATAAAACATTTTAGATTTTTCATTTTTAACTTTTTATAGACCATTTTAAGCCTATTTGGTACCTGTGGTACCTAGCATACTCTAACCCAATCAGGCCTATCAGGAGTTAATATTAACTATGGGAAAAAAACATCATTTTAACACAAGTATTTTCTTTGTCAGGCCTATCAATCCTATCGATCACTTTGAGCACTAAAACACCAAGATAACCAAGAGTAAATTGGGCTCATCAAGCCTATTTGATACTTCAAGCACTTTATCAATATTTTAAGACTTTATTGGTTCCTTCGGTCCCATCAAACACTTCAGGAATCAAAGGTACTTATGGAACTACAGCCATTCAAGTCTATCAACATTTCAAGGTACCTACAGAACAAGAGATTAGATTAAGTATTTTTACCTATTAGGAACTTAAGTTTTGAGACCCAAAAATTATCATATGACTAAAACCTAAATCTTCAATCAGTATTTTGAAAACCCAAAAAACTAAATATCTCCACCATGCATGTATATATGTTTGTTTCTTTGAAAGATTTCAAGCCACATAAAATAATGCATATAAAACTAAAAAAATGCATGCATTTGTAGAGTTTCTTGTCACATAAACTGACTTTATCTTACAATCTCAAATTTTAAAAAAGCTTTTTTTACATAATACTACCCATAAATGTCAAGATTAATCTACAAATAGCTTAATGTAGAACCTTTCATTTTCAAAATACCAAAAATACATGTAAAAATGATTCAAGATTTAATAAATATATAAAACCAAACCTTAAAAGAATGAGACAACTTGATAGCCTTTTTTTCATGTTTTAATGCCAATGAAATCAACAAAACTCAAGAATTGTAGAGATTTTCTTCCATGAGGTGCTTGTAGGTGATATGGAAAATGAGGACATTTGTAACTATTTTGAGATTGACCCTAGATGCAAGCACTACAATCAATGTAAGTGATGCCAATTAGGCCACATTACTTATGTTTTCTCCCATATTTTTTGTAAACTTTGGAAGTCTATCAATGTTTTACCACTTAGTTGGTAAGGTCCCAAGTTATCAAATATAGACTATGCTAAAGATATATGTTGAGTTGGAAATGAGACAAACAAAATAATGATTCAATTAGAGCTATGCTAAATTATAAATTTCACCAACTTTTTGACATTTCTTCAAAAATTGAATATCCTCCTATTACCAATTAAGGATTGTGTTTATTAAATTTGAAATGATTGAATATATATCAATATTAGCACCTATATGTACTATATATTAAAAGTAAATTTGAAGTGCGATAATACTTAAAATTATTTGAACCAGGATGATCTATCTGCTCCATATTAATTCAAACAAAAATTAAGATGCCAAGTAGGCCAAATTAATTCTACCACCTCCCATATTTTTGGCTAACAATTGGTAGTCTATCAATGTTTTACCAAGTTATCTATTGAGTTGGAGATGAGATAAATAAAATAATGAATAATTTAGAGCTATGATTAGTTACCAATTTCACCAACTTATCAACTTTTCCTCCAAAAATGACCAACCTCTTATTGTTAAATAAGGACATGTTTTATTAAATATGAAGTGACTAAATATCTTTAATATTAGCACCTACATCTACTATATCTTTGAAGTAAAATTGAAGTTCTAGAACTTAAAATTATTTAAACTAAGACTATGTATCGTATTCCATGTTAATTTGAACAATAATTATGATGCCAAGTAGGACACATTTATTTTATCCCCTTCCATATTTTCTATCTAACTTTGGCAATATATCAATGTTTTACCAAGTTATATACCGATTTGGAGATGAGACAAACAAAATAATGAATCATTAATAGCTATGTTAGGTTTACAATTTCACTAACTTATCAAATTTTCTTCTAAAAATGACAATCCTCCTATTACCAAGTAAGGATAAGGTTTATTAAATATGAAATGATTGAATATATATCAATATTAGCACCTGCATTTATTATATCTTTGAAGTGAATTCAAAGTGACTGTACTTAAAATTGTTTGAGCCAAGACTATGTATCATGTTCCATATTAATCTGAGCAATGACTATGACCATAACATATCCATTTCAAACAATAGCCAAAAAATTATCAACATTTAAATGGATTTATACTTTGGCAAGTATCTTCTAAACCAAGGGTGGTGTATCATATATGCAAAGATTATTATTCTATAACATTATCCATATATTTTAAGGTTATGTTTAGAATAAGGTTTACAAGGTTCTAAATAGAACTATATAATTACTAATTTATAGATAACTAAACCAACTAACCATAGGATCAATAAACCAAGAGACATTGTGAGATAACAAAGGTGACAATTTTATCCATTTTTATTCTATTTTGGTATTCAAAAATATTAATCTATGAAATTGAAATCTCTTAAGGACAGAGTTTAGAATGTAAAAAAATAATAATTGAGGGGTTATAATAGAATAATTAGAGGGGGAACTGAGAAGGGTCTAAAACCATCACAAACTAAAAAAACTATATGAATAATGCCTAATTTATATAAAATTTTGATAAGTACACAAACATCCTAAAATCATGTGTAGAAATGCACAAAAAATTCTCCATGTTGTAACACATCCATAATTACACACCCATTAATATGTGGAGAGCTTGTACCACATTGTACCATGTCACATAACTTATTTAACCATGTATCCACCATATGTAGTCTCAACAACACATCATATCATTGCAAAAATCACTCTCAAATCACACATCATGCTTGTACACCTATCAATTTTTATAAAATATGCAAATTAAATTGACACACTTGCAAGAAGGGGAATTGTCACTAAGGGTATAAAATGAACCATACATTTTATTAACATTAGAGTTGTGTAGTGGCTAGTCCCTTACTATTTTGTCAATGGTATTAGAAATTGTAATGTTAATTATATTAAATTTCTAAGATATTGAAGGATGTCTGAAATCCCATAATCCCATATACAACAAGAAAAATATTCAAGATAGAATTTTAACATTCCCATGCAAAGAACACATAAAACATTTTCATGGGAAGATAAGCATGCATACATGAAACACATCTTCAAATTATTGATATTTACTTCACTTTTGTTCATCATCTTTATTTTCCTTAGGAAAATCAATGATAAATTTACTTCATTACTGATCTCTTGGGGATTTAACTTTAATTTTTTTTGTTGAATTCATTCATTGTATCTCCACATTGCTTATCCTTTAACACCTAAATGCATTTTATAAATATATTAAATTTCGTTTTGTGTTCAATTATGCCTTTGAAATCAATGTCAAATTCTTTAAAAAAGGTATGTCATTATTCTATGTGTCATTGTTAAATTTTATGATTAAATTCTTTACATCTTTGCTCTAATATGCCTCATTTTTTAAATGGACAGATGCACTAAATGGATTAAATAAAAAATTTAGATATCATAGTTCAATCAATCATTTTTTATTGATCATGATTCTTATTTTTTAAACCTAGGGATGTAGCCTCTCCAATTCACTACAACCATTAGATAAATTATAAATATTCTTATTTAGTTCTATGGGTGATGGTCATCCCTTCTCTTCTACTTATTCATCATCAATGCAAATTATCATAATGTTAAGTTGATTTAGAAATTATTGTATCTGAAGCCAAGATCATTTAAACACATCAGTATTGACCAATATGTCATCACATTGAGTTTTAATCTTTTTAGTATTTTTTAATGGATTCCCATAGATTGTCAACCAAAAAAATTATTTTTGTTACTTGGGTTTCAATAAGAAAAACATTTTTTTTCTAAAATGGACCTTTAATTCTTATATTTCATTCTAGAGAGCCTTTTTCTCTTTTTAGGGTGGCTTCTTAGATTTAATGTAATTTCACAATTTATTTCTCAAGGTCTAAATCTCATTTTGTACATGTTTTTCTTCCATAGGATCTAGGATTCATTTTGATGTTCTCTCATAGGATAAAATAATATTTATTTCTATTTGGAGAGCATCATTTTGAAGAGATGGGATTACTAATGGTGATATATTCATCTTTCCCATTTAACTCATGGTTTTTACTATATTAATATGAGTTACATCCTTTACTTTGATTTATTAATTGTCATTCTAGGGTAGTGTCCAAAGTTGTATTCAATAAGAAGAAAGGAGATATTATCTTAAGTATTATTGAATTGAAAATGAACTTAGAAATGAAATTTAACTAATAAACCAATTTACTCTATTTACTAAAATTAAATCAAACATGTTTTCATATGTTAAACAAGTAAATAAAAATAAGAACACAAGGCAAATCTATCATAGTGCTAAGTTAATTTAAATGACTATAAATATCAATATGCATACTTTCTGCAAGTTGATAACAATTTATTGAAAATAAATTATTTAGTAAAAAAATTACTATGACCATTTCATTCTTATGAAAATATTGACATGTTATATCATCATACAAAATTATTTTTCTATGCATTCTGGAGATATTATGTATTAGTCAAGAGCTAAGCTACTTGAAACATTCTGACACCAAATTCCCATACAAATTCTAAGCTATAATAGTTTGGCACTTATTCTAGTACTTACTTTATATGATAATATTTGAGTCAATACATTTGGGATCTAGATTTGAAGTGTCTCAAAATGCTTTGGATTTGATCTTGTAACTGCATATTTATTCTAAAACTTCAGTCCTCTTTCTTCAATGGCTGATATGACATATTATTGAAAAGATCATACCTAATTTCTAAGACCACATTAACTCCTAAATAGAAATTCAAATATATACCTTACATTTTACCTTAAACAAGTTTAAAAGATCCTAAATCCACTTTGAAACTAGTTAATGGAGGTTATTAAACCCCATTAGAATAAGGGTTCAAAGGAATAGGATATTCTGTAGTGGATAAAACTATTCCTAAAGTAGGAAAATCAAATAAGTTAGTTTATGATATTCAATTTCATTGTTAAATTATGAAAAATACTAAATATAGAAAGTACAATGCCAAATAGTATTTTGATGGTGTAATCGTGAAGAACAAAAAGTAATTATATAAGACAATGATATGTAAATAGATTTAATATGTATAGGTGTGGGAACAAGTTGTCTGATGTTCAATAACCAATCATAATATTTTGTAAATACTCTTTATGGTTATTGGAAAACTTGTGTCAACCTGTGGAGACTTGCATGTTAGGAAAATTAGCCTGACATGCATTAGGTTAAGTAAATAGAATATTTAAATTATGAGTTATTAGTTTTGTGAGTTACAAAGAACTCACATATATAGATTTATTGTTAGTGAGATATTCTAGGAGGTTTTTTTTCAAGTGATTTTATGGATATGACTCTTCCTAGAATATAGGAAAGACATTCTTATATAATTGTAATGTCCCAAATGATATATGTAACGAATGAAATATCAAATAGAGTGTGATTATTATTATGATAGATTTGTATTAAATAATCAGATTATTTTCTAATTAGCTTTTGTACAATCTATTTCAATCTTTATCAGTGGTATCAAAGCAGTTATGGAGTCTTGAGATTTTGTATAGGTTAGATCCATTCTTGTTTTTGGTTTCCCCTATGATGGAAAAAATAATCTCTATGAAAAGTCTTAATAGATAGTTATAATATTTATTTTAAGATTATAAATATTCTTCATCAACTACAGATCTATGAGAAGATCATGTATCATATATATGCTACTTATTTCATTGCTCCATTGGTCGAATATTTATTCCACCTTGTTGTACCACCAATAATTTTGCACTCCTAGAATGCCTTCACTGTCCTAGCCATTCATTATTCTCTTCATTTGTAAATCTTCATAGTTTTGTAGAAAACTCATGTTGAGTTAAGATATTTACAAGGAAACTAGAACAAGTGTATAGGATAAGAGGATTCTTGATCAAATTTATTTGACCTTGTTTGGAGAGGATGAGAAGCTTCACATGACCATCCATTGATACTCTTCCATGTTTTCAATGTCATAATAATTAGGTCATAGGGGTTCAAATCACTTATTTTTATTGTTCCAAGGACTTCAAATCTTGAGTCTTCTCTCAAACCTTATTCTAGAGGCTCTAGTTTAAATCATTATAACTTCTACTCTATCTTGTCTGTAAGTCACAAAGGAGCTAATAATCTAAGTACTGAGAATATAAATTTTTGGTCTTTATAAAGTCATAGAGGAGATAATAATCTGAGTCCCAATTATTTAATTTTTTAGTTTATAAATATATTGGCATTTACTGTTAGTACTATTTGTTCATATGTCATTCAACTTAGACTGTGTGTGGTGACTAGAGATCCATTTTTATATGTATTATCAAAGTATGATAAGTCATGTAATGATTTAATAATCTCTAAGTCATTTTAGGTTTGAATAGATAGTAATAACATTACCTTTGTTATTTAGGTAGTTTTCATGTATTGTTGTAGTCCATTCTCATTTAATAAGTATATTATTATTTTTTGTGTCATTTATAATTCAAATCTCTATTTAAATATTTTTATATTGCTTAGATTTGTTAATATAGTAAGTATTATAGGTATAAAATAAAATTAGGGTTATTATTTCTATTCAATGTAAGGGTTATGCAGTCTAGTGTTAGTTAATATACATATATTATTGTCAAGTCCTTTATGTTGTTTGGTCATCAAAATAATATTCAATAATTATTATATTATAAAGGACACATTCTCAGTTGAAACTAAAGTCCAACACAGTTATGTATTTCCACATTATGGGGGGTTCCAATTTCAATAGAAGTAACCAATGCTAATAAAAAACCTACCAAAACCTTTGGAACACAGCATGACCAATCTATCTAAGTGATCGAAGTAAAGGAGGTTGGAGGCATTAGAGGAAGGAGGCTTTCTACACCTCTTGTTAGCCACTAATGATGGGGCACTTCTACTATAGCATCAATTTTATTATTAAATTTTATATACTTGTATATGTGAAAAAAAAAGTGATTAATTTCCTGTTTTCCTTTGAAGTAATGAAAATGTGGAGATACAAACCATAATAACTAGAGTAGGAAGTGTTCTTGATATCTCAACTAGTTAGATAGATGTGTTTGCATGAGTTTGTTTATGGGTCACAAGCAATGAAACATATGTTCATGTGAATAGGTTGATGGTCCCCTATTTATGACAGAAATGGTTCCCATAGTTAGTATGAGTATTAAGACCATGTGCAAGCTCTATAGTGGCATGTTGCGTAGTTATTGAACATTTTATCTCCTCATGTAAGTACTAAGGGAGATAATGTTAAGAAAGTTGTCCTTACATGGATTTGGTTAAGTAAATAGAATATTTGAGTTGTGAGTTATTATTGTTGTGAGTTACAACAAACTCATGTATATAGCTTTATTGTTAGTGAGATATTCTAGGAGGTTGTTTGGTGAGTGATTTTAGGGATTTGAATCTTCCTAGAATATAGGAAATATGTTCTTATATAATTTTAATGTCCCAAATGATATTTGTAAAAAATGAAATATCAAATAGAGTGTGATTGTCATTTTGACATATTTGTATTGAGTAATCAAATTATTTTCTAACTAGATTTTTAATAATTTGTTTCAATATTTAGCATTGCATTTATGTTATTTTTAAATCTTGACATAATTATCTTGTACAAAATGTTTGATGTATCAAAATGCGACCATTTAGGTCTTCTAGGTTTTCTATCACCTTTCATCTAATGTATTTAGATATTATGAAAATATTTGTATCAATGTTTATACCTCAAACCCTAGCTCTTCACCTTAGGTTAGGCTTTCTTACCAAAAATGAGTTATTTGGATCATGGTGTTGAGCTAGCCTCAAAGACCCCTCTATCAATGACTTGATGCCTACATAACCAATACTCCAAGGAGGGCCTCAGAGCTTATGTAGTTATCCCCTATGTGTTGGAATGTGTGTGAACAATAGTGTACAATTCCATATGTGAGTGCATGTAATGATATATCTTGTAACTTGAAAAATATGGCTCATGGGTTGTATTTTAAGTGATTTAGACCTATAGTGTCATTGCTCCTATGATTGATATGCAAATAGGGATGAATAGATAAATAACACTCAATTTCACACAAGGACAATGGCCAAACACAATGGAAAATATAATGTCACACAAGGCTAAGGGTAGCACACAATGATAATCACTTGTCACATAGGCCAAGGGTCACACACAATGACAATCAAATGTCACATAAGGCCAAGGGCCCAAAGAATAGTCATGTAATGAAAACCCAATCAAGCAAAAGTTATAAAATAATAAAATGACCCAAATAAAAAATCATGTAATGAAAACTCAATCAAGCAATTTCATATAGTAAATAAAAATATAAACAAGTATAGTCAATAATTATCCTATATAAAATTAAATAGCAACAATGAAGTATAGAATAAATAAAACTACTCTACACTATCAACCTATTTCAATGTCACATTATAGAAAAGTATAATATCCATGAAATGTTGCACCATAAAGGATATAATAAATAGCAAGGTGTAAGAAATCAATGTATCTCAACATTATAAATGTAAAGGTCATATAAATATATAACCTCTTATAATGCAACCTATGGAATGAGATTCCCCTAGCATTGGAAAGGTCCATATTTATATAAATGTCATGCATTTACTTATCCATATATCATGTGTAACCTATATGACCTGCATCTCACTCATTTATATCATGAAATTAATGTGCACATGAAAAAGGATATGTAATCTACAAACATGTGATATATAACATAAATGAATAATGTAAAATTAGTAAACATGTGATGCTTAGAATCTAATTTTGGATTTTTGAAATATATATATATTTTTAATTCTTTAAATATTTGAAATATTGGTATACATCAACATAGTAAGCATTCCAAGTATAAATCCTTTGGGAGGGATATAAACAATCTATGACCCATGTCAAGGCATAACATACACCAAATGTAATATCATGGTACTGTGGAGTACATGAATGTAAGAAATGTGCCCCCACTATAAATTTGAATCATAACATTATATCTCAAAATCATATGTGGAGATAAAAATAGGCATGCCCCTGATGGGAAATAATCATTGTATACTATTTTAATATGTTGATATAAATTTATGTGATCATGTAAGCTCAATGTAATCCATACATGTTTAGGTATTCAATACGTAGGAGTGGGAAAGTGATATGATATAAAGGATGTGCACTAGAATGAGACTAATATAAAGGATGCATCATTTTAAGATAGGTGTCATGAATGTTTGAATCAAGATAAACAAGTGAAAATGAAAATCCCAAGTGAAAAATGCAAGACCATATGACACATGTATGTCAAAATAAAATGAATACATGAAATAATAAATTGAGAAATCATCAAGATGTTATATACAATAAATTTTGTTCTTGCTAACCAATGGTCCCTTCAATGTTATTCTCATGTGTATATCTTAGATCCTTCAACCACCATTCATGTCTACCATCTGTTGAGTTATGTATTGTGTCATATTTTATATCATGTATCTTGGTTGATTTTTTATAAGAATTATATATTATTATTTTGTAACTAGTTGAATAAATGGTTTACACTTATTTTCTTGCTCTGAATAACCTTCCTCTCTTGAAATAGTAACAATTACACAATTGAATTTAAATGTAACATGGTCATGATTCTTAGCAAGTGTGACACACATTGTCTTTAGCCATGAATTTCCTATTATTGCATTGTATTAAATAAAACTATGATCACCATCAAATATAACAAAAAAAAATTTGAGATAAAGATTTACCATAAACACAATTGATCTTATGCATTGCTTAGGTTTAGTAATATTATCCAAATGTTGAATGTCATACCCAAAATATTGGATAAATGTCATGCTAAATATATTGATTTCATAAAAGTTTTTAATCTCAATATTGGTGCATTTCATTGAAATAAACCCCAAATTTTTTTTGAAATTTATCTTTTAGAGTGTAAAATGGGCATCAAAAGTCCAACTACATAGAAATAATGTAGTGCAATGCAACTAAACCTCTCTACAAGAAGTATTAATAACCCACTATCAGCATCCCAAACATCCCAATAGACAATGCTATAAATAACCAAAATAGAACTAAACATATCTAAGAACATTTGGTTAGCTAAATGTTTTATAATCAAGTAGGATATACTATAAGTGCAATGCTTAAGCACGTAGTTGTAAAAGACCGAACACATGGGTCCATCTCACCAACTTTCCTAGCAAGTCATATCATTTTGTGAGATCAACAAGTGGATATCTCTAATCCACCACTAAGGCCCTCAAGATGAAAGATAAAGGATCATTTATCATGATATAATATCTCCATCCCGTGACCAACCATAATAGTCTACACCTAGATAATTGCTTACTTGTCTTTTAGTTATCATGACATAAGGCTAAATAATCATAGGCATTCATGCCATACTAGCATGTGTATGATTATGCCAAAATTCATTACTTAATTGGTCTTAGGCATTAACTTAGGTGTTTAATTAGGGAAGATTAAGATTTATCAAATCCTTGTCATGGTGGACTATTTGATCATGAACTCAAATGTAATAATTAAGGTCTCCATTACTTAATAAATCCTTATCCCAACTACAAAAACATTTATTACTTTGATTCACCTACAATGTATACCAAGAATGCCAAAACAAGGATAAGCTTTCATTTAAGCCCTCACTTATTTAATATAACCAATAATTGTCCAAATCTCATATAAACATTAATAACACTATAGTTAATTTATATTATCCAATGATTACATTAAGGCATCCTCTTTTTTAAACTTTTGAAAACATGGCATACAACTAAATCACTATAACACTATGAGTGGTATAATCCATAACCCAAAAAAGGAGCATTCATAAGAGGATCATTACATTGGCTTACTTCATTGCTTAAGAAATAGAAGTAAGTTCACTAAATAGGATATTACAACTGATAGAATTCATTGCCATAAATAAAAATTAACATATTTCTATTGATAAAAAGAGACTAATTACATGATCTATATGTAACAGTGTACTTTCAGCTGATATTATAACCTGTTAAGACTATGTGTTTAATAGAAATGCTACAAATTAAGGAGTGTTTTATATCATCACATTATTGACATAAACAAATAGTAAATCCCCATACTATTTGATATTGAGTCAAGTGGAATAATATTGAATTAACAAGACTTAATTATCCTTTTCAAGGCCCATAAAGTTTACATCAATATTAGTTGGACCACTAAGACGTTATTCAATAATATCTTATTAAGAATACAATACTTAAAAGATTTCCCGTTGCTTTCATCATGTAATATTATAACTATATCCACTCGAGCATGTTTGAAACACTTAATAAATCAACTTGATATGACTTGGTTATAGCACAATGGTCAGCTTTGACAAGAAATACAAATCACCATTTGATTAATTTCAACATATTGTTATTGACTACCACATGAAGGCACAATGTAATTACATACATGGTTCCAAATGTTTGTTTATCATTATTAAGTCTAAATCATAAGTCTTAAAATACATGGATACAAGTGATAGGTTTGACAAGAAAATCATTTACTAAACCACCAAAATAGTTCCAACATTATATCACAAGGAGTGAAAAATAGTAATTCACAAAAGCAACAACAACTAATGTTAGATAGTTTTGCAAGAAGATTTCAACCACATGCTTGTAATATATCTAAGAACTTGTTATTTTGAGATAACTTTCCACACAATGAAATGATGATATAAGTTTTTAACTCAAGATTAAGGGGATTATCCTTCTAGTTTTTTTAATAATCACATAATCAATTTCATGCCTACTAAAAATCAATAAGTAGATCCCTAAGCCATGTACATGTATTAGTATCCAAAGATCAAGTATAAACATAATGCATTTTAAAATCATTACCACTTATATGGTAATTAGAGCCCAATATAATGCATGTTAAAAGAATAAATATAGTTGGTTAAACTTATAAGAATCATAAAACTATC
Organism: Torreya grandis; assembly: GCA_037957365.1. Classification (NCBI taxonomy): domain Eukaryota; kingdom Viridiplantae; phylum Streptophyta; class Pinopsida; order Cupressales; family Taxaceae; genus Torreya; species Torreya grandis. The sequence continues at coordinate 2,275,344 of JARHVA010000636.1, forward strand.
AACATACCCCTAAGTCAACATCATATCTGAAAATGTCTCTATTTTAACTTAACAATATTATAAGACTACATAATGTGATAAAATGAACTACAACATAAAATGAGTAATCAGATATAGTCCATTAGTCCAGCAGCATATGTCAACATATACGATTGAAGGACAACCACCATATGCAATCTAAGTGCAACAATGAAGCATACAAACATTGTAAGGAGAACATCCCTCAAGACCAGCCCTATTATCCTAACCATTAGTGGCCCTTACCACCCCAACCATCAACCTGGTGGAAGATTTTAGAAACTAGGTACTCAAACAAGGTAATAAATGTACACACCATACTGAGCCACTAGTATAGACTTAAAAAAACATTAATAAAAACAAAAGGCAAGTATGAGACATAAACCATAACACTCAACCAAATCATAGCCTGAGTAATACCTAAGGCATACATCAGGTCTTCATAGAAAATGATTTGTATCACAAGTTAGGGTCTAATATACCCAATTCATGGAATCGGTCAACACATGACTCCCAGGCATATACCAAATTATTCCATAAGGGTGATTAATGATTTAAGTTATCATCTAGGTATGATGATCAGTTAAAGGTTTGAAAATCGATAAAGAGGGATTTATGGGATCATCATGATGTCCCATGACCTCATATGATCCTCTATTATAACATTCTATTTGAATTTTTTTTACAAGAATGCAAACTTCCACAATATTAAATTAAGAGTTAATCTTGATCAGAGAATAATAAGTCTCAACAGGGCTTTGCCCATGGCCTAACATATCAAAAATTTAATATATTTATATAGAATTGGCTTAGGAAAATCTCAAGGCTATAGTTTATTAAATGATCAACTTAATGGAACCAACTCCCAATGGTTTCCCATGAAAGAACACATTATAAAGATAGGATTAAAGCACCAATTAAAACACCCAAAGGTAATGAACACATTCCAAGTCCAAAATTGATGGAGGACTCTATTAAGGGTGGTATGACAAGGTTTTTATGCCCAATGGAAATAAAAGTTTCAATCTAGGTATACAAATGGTTCCAACTACAATAATAGAGTTCAAATAGAAATTCAACAACCATAGCATAAGAATGTGCCATACTCAACAAGATAAAATTTGATAGGGTTTAAAACTATCATGATGACTATTAAAATAATTCAAATGCAACAATAAATTAATCCATTTAATAATGGTTGTCACTATTTTTTATTTTAGCATAATCTTGAGTAAATAAGCCCAATCAATGAAAAAATTCTCTTATAGAAGGACAAGGTAAGATAGCCAAATTAACCCAAATTTTAGAATTTCTTTCCATACATAAAAAATACACAATTATTTATATCTATTTTGGTTTATGAAATAAAAAGATACATTATCCTTAATTCATTTCATTTACCAAATCATAACTCAGCCTAGGCAAAATAATAAAAACTCACCTACTGGGGGTTTTACAGGATGGACATAGTAAAATAAGAGAATACAATTGCCAGGTCATTGGGTTTCTTGATGCCTTCTTCTAAAATACATCTCTCCTTCTACCTAGATTCATCCCCCTCTATGCCTTCCTATATGCACGTATTGCATCCCCCTTTCGTGTTGACCTCTTGCATTGACTTCTCCTTGCTTTGCCACCATCGACCTTTCCTTCCTCTTGTTTGTCATTTTTCCTTACTACCATCCCCTCATTGCCTTTCTCTCCATGTTCCTATATATTTCCAAGGTTGATCCCCCAGCCATACCTCCCTTGTCTCCATGCCATGCTCTGACAGATCCATCCCTTCTTATTTTTTCACTACTCTCACCTTCGATCCCTTCACCATGCCTTTGCCTTACTTCCCATGCCATCCTATCTCCTCTATGGTCAATGATATACTTGGTGTGTTCCACAAGTCAAAATATGAAATATAATAAACATATATATATATATATATATATATATATATATATATATATATATATATATATATACATATATATATATACATATATATATATATATACATATATATATATACATATATATATATACATATATATATACATATATATATATATATACATATATATATATACATATATACATATACATATATACATATATATATATACATATACATATATATATACATACATACATATATATACATATATATATATACATATACATATATATACATATATATATATATATTCTCTATTTTATACTATTTTAATTATGTATGTATATACATATATATATATATACATATATATATACATATATATATATATATATATACATATATATATACATATATATATATATATATATATATATATATATTCACCTTGTTGTATTTCAAGCCTCAGAGAAATAAGTAAATATATGTAAAATAATGAAATCATATAAGCCAAAGAGATAATAGAACAATAAAACATTTCCACATATAGGAACCAACACACCATACAAAGAAATAATAAATATATATTAAAATAACATATATTTGGAAAATAACAATAATGAAATATCTTTTAATTACAATCAATAATAAAATCATTAATAATTATAATTAACAGTATTAACAACAACAACAACAATAATAATAATAAATACTTTTGAATAAGATAAAATATGTAAATCAATGAAATAGTTAGATGTAAATGACAAAAAATATAAAATGATAATAAAATAATTAAGAGATAAAAACATTAAATAACATTGATCACTCAAAATGTACAATTAATCCAAAATGTAAAAATCAATGAACGACATCGGTTGGAAAATCTTTGAAGTCGATTAAGGCTCTCGGGAGATAATATCCATGAAGGGAGGAGTTGCTCCCATGATTACCAAGGTCAAGAATTACACTATGGTCTATTCATTCCCAAACCCCACCTAGCTAAAAGACAAGCCGCATAATAATAATGTTATCAAGAAAATATCAATGCAAGTCTGTAGCACCAAAGGGGATAATAAAAATGCAAAATGACCTCAATCACACAAGGACTACCTAGAGGAACAAGTCTACCAAAAAACAATAATCCCAATAGGGCACAAGAACAAAACATGCATGCTAAAAGTGGGGTGAGACCAAAATGATGAAATCAATAACATAAGGGAATACATGATGATGGCTCAATATTATGTAATACATGTTGTGTCTATCAAAGTGACATACCAACTACTCAATCTCCAATGAATATACCTGAGATGTTCAAACCCTGCACCGAGCCTAGCTCATGGCCTGGTGCTTGCATCCACCAAATAAGACATCAACAATATGTGAACTCTATAAATATTATAATAATAACTCAACACGAATCATTAGACATGAAATGATAAATCAAGTATCATAAACTATAGATGAGAAGGGTAAGATTTAGTCTTGATAACTATGAACCCATACATGCCCTACAAGGCACAATCAATTACTATAAGAGGAATCAATGTCAATTAAGTGAAACATTATATATCAATAACATATAGCAATGAATTTAACTAAAGTATCATATACATATACATATACATATATATATATATATATATATATATAGGATAAAATAAACCCAACATAAGTAGTATGCATATTAGGATATATCAATCATGACATAACATATCACTTTAACTATCTGAGGTACCTACATCACAACCATCTGAAAAACAAGACCAACATCAATAGTCGTTAGTCCACGTGTTGTTAAAACATGATAAAGTAGGCTATAGTCTAGTATCTAAAAGTGCCATCAAGTCAGTTCATGACATCCTCCCCTCCTTAAAGAGGAGCCATCCTAGTGACCATCAATAGTCAAGCACAAATTTCTTAGCAAAATTTGAAAAAAACAATCTATATTGCTATACAATATATCCACCCATTATAGGGTGGCAATGTCTTAGCCATTTCTTGTTGGCATTCATATTGGTTGTCATCAAGACAACCATATTATCCAATGCATTAGGCTAATTACTTGCTTCCTTATTGACTTCACATATCCTTCAAGACCTTGAAAGGGAAAAAAACACTATCACAGTAAAAAAATTCCACCAAATCTCATAATTTGGCTGGAACTTTTCTTCTCTCATGCCTTAAAAGGGCCATCAAAAACATTGAAATTTTCTAAAACTAGCTATAATAGGTTCACTAAACCCAAAATGCCTACATCAATCAGTAAAAACTCTAATATAACAACTGTTAATCTCATTATAGCACCGTTGTAACAACCATTGTGAAAGTGATCATAAATCATTACAAGCACACAATGTTCTAAAACACAAGAGCTCATACTTTCCTTAATACACTACCCAACAAGGGCACTAACAACACTCCCAAACATGGACATATAGTTAAGGAACCACAAGACAAAAATGATGTCTAAACTAGATTAACAATCTAAATATGCAACTTAATTAGGGTTAATGTCACTTGTGTCAACACACATAAACCTAAAAAATAGGGTCAATAATTATAAAATCATCCAAACCCTTTGAATTGCAACCAGAATCTAAATCAAGAGTAGAAATCTATTGCAAAAACATTATACCTCATGCATAATCCTTAGAGAATTCATCACAAAATGTCACATCACAATGGTAGTAATCCATGTTGTTATGGTTACTCCATTACATCATTAACCATTCAGAGGTTCGTACAGCATCCCACACCAACCATGTTGAACCATGGAGAAGCCATACCAGGCATCACATGCAACCCAAAGGTTTACAACATGTTCTCCACACACACACATGAGCTCACAGAATGGTCCAGGGATACCAAACCCACCTTTTCATTGCACTTACATCATGGAAACATAATAAAAATATCCATCTGAGGGCATCTCCTAATTTTCATCACTCTATCCAAGAGTCAAGTGGGTACCTAGGATTTTTAAATACTATATGATCAGGGCTTAGAGCTACTCTATTAGAGCACAAAAATCAGCATACATACAAGTAATGCTTCTAAAATAAAATATAAATATTCATCCCAAAATATTTTCAATAGGTATACCAATAATAATACCTTAACCAAAACATGGTTTCACCTACTATTGGCCAACACATGTATGCATTTCAGCAAGTACCACCTTACCGATTTGCCTAAATATCTAAGTCTATAGGACCAATTAGTGCTTTACAAGGGTAAAATAGTAAAAAAAATCATAATGGTTTCTTTTACCACAACCTCTAAGAGGTGGGGAAAATAATGTTAAATATATAAAGTGACCATTATTCACTAAGATCCCATGGCCAACTTGTGGCACATATGGTACACACTCTAAATGAATCAGGTGGCTACTCATGCAAAAGGGAAAAGTGTATTTTTATCCTACAAGAGACTTCACTTCCTGACTCGTACCCAGTCAAAATCATTATGATGTAGTGCCTCTCTACCCTCTACCTCATACATACACCAATACTCAATTCTAGAGTAGTGAATATGGGATAACATAGCATAATACAACATTAGACCTTGGTGGATTCAATCAAAAAGAAATTTGTTTCAAGAGGGAAAACACATCATGTGAGTGGTGTATGACTATATTACCACATACCAATATGTTAACAACATGAATCACATTTGTTTCAAGATACATACACAAATAGGTTAAACAACAATTTTAGAAACATAGATCAAGTAAGGTTTACACGATTGAGTCCAAAAAGGGGAGATCATTTTATGCAATTAATTTACCATCAATTACACATTCAACTATTAACAACATACAATCATGTATGCAAAAATTTTCATACTACCATGCAAATTCCAAGAATAAAAATTGAAAAATCACAACATTATTACATACACCAAGTATAGTGAAACATAATTTATCATGATTTAAAATAATACACAAAAGTAAAAGTCGGCATAATAAGGTCGGTACCAAAACAAGTATGTGGAATTCCACATGGTCAATCATATGCACAAGTATACAAAAGATGAATTACATGATTTATTAAGATTGATGAAAGGTAATAGTTATACATCACATAATAGTTGTACATATAAGGAGGAACCACATGAAACAAGGCACTTAGAAATGACTCAAGTGTTTAATAAATATGCCAAGGTACTTCCACATCATAACAAATAATGCATATGGTGGTAAAGATCAAATGTCCATGACTCACATTAAGTCACCTAATGTCTAAATGTCATCCAAATGACACCTAATAACCATCACAAAGTATACAAAATCAGTCCTAAGGATCTCAAATCATGATCACCTTCTCTCAAGGAAGGTTGTATTCCAACAAAGACATAAAATTTATCTCCATGAGTTTCTTAATATTTACCAATAATGTTTGTGCATTAATAATAAATGGCCCATGCTAATCAATAATAATAAGAGATCCCCAAAACTCCCTAACTTTCCCAAGCAAGTCAGCCACACTCACCCACTAGACCCTCCAAGCTCAAGCCATACCCTAGGACCTCCCAAGATATTATACCTTGACATCATTGGATAGCTTGCCCATGCAACTATAAATAGCTACTAAAGTATTATCTCATGATTCTGATAACAAGCTTACATCACTATTCTTCATGTTGATTTAATCTAACAATCATAGGCTAAATAGTAGTGCTCGCTTAGATGCACCATCACTTTTGGCAATGGGTGGACTTGGCCAAAGCATGGGGTGAATGCTAGAACTCTATCTTGGAAATTACCATTTCCATAATCAAAAAGTTTGAATGAACTCATAATACACATCCTCCTAGATGCAGGATATGGATATATCACAATAGACATCCCATGAATATCAAAACATATGCAAGATTCCATTTAAGCATTCTCATGGATGCATAAATTAGCCATAATAAGATAAACATCCCCATGGATATAACATATACATGGTCAACATATAAACCTCATGGAAGTCAACCTATCCATGATAAAATAACCATCACCAATGTAAACGCATCTATGCTCAAAAAAATATCAAGAATGCAAAATAGGAAATAAATATCCCAACATACTTATTTTTAGCCCTTTGGAGTTATGAAGCCACATGCTCCTCTATTTAACTTATATAGATTGAACACATAAATAAGATCAAACTCTTAATACAACTCAAGATACTCTCTCATAATCAAAGATCCAAAGACTCACCAATTTATCCAAGTAAATCTGACACCCTTATCCTATGTATTGTAGACACCTAAAATTGGCCACCGATAACATCCAACCAGGATTTTGGCCAATTTCCACTCAAAATGCACAATTTGTCTTAAAAACACTAAAACACTCTATATGATGTGAAACTGACATATTTAAGTGCTGATTTTGGCTAGGTTATCCCTAAATAGGGCAATGTAATTTATGGGCCAGCTAACTTTGATTAGATCATTTTGAGTCAAAATGCCAATTTTGCACCTAGGTGCTCTGGATTGCTATTTCTTATCAAATATTCTACACAAGATGTGTGCCTTTGTTATTTGTTGTTAGTAACATCCTAAATGGGAATATAGTTCCAATCATTTGACATGGACTTCCAATTCTAATCCAGTTAAATTTTAGACCAATAACAAGGCATTCTAATCAATTTGGGTAATTTGTGCATAAAGTGTTTAATCATGCTTAAGAGATAATTAACCCAAATCAAGGACATAATCAAAAATTCCATGGAAACTTGTTGAATACTTATTTATAGAAATGAATATTGAATATCTGCATCATCAGGTGACCTCATTTCTTAGGAAGACATCCGTAGGCCATAAATGCCACAAATATCAGGATTCATGCCCTCCATGCCTCATCAATGCCTTCCATGATGACCTCCATGCCTCTTAATTTCCCCTTCTTCCAATGTTATGATGAGGATAATTAAAAACTTAATTCTAAAATTTGAATTAATCCTCAACCATACATCTCAATCTTGAGATGGATGGTTGAGGTTGATTCTGATCAAATCCAAAAATCTATAAATAGGAGGCCTCACAACATCATTTCTAAGCTATTTTGGTGTAAATTTATAATGTAAAAATATATTCAAGGAACCATTTCAACTATTGTTACCATGAAAAATTGATTCTAATCCAAGCCAAGCCACAAGCCAAAGGTGCCAAGGAGAGATGGAGGTAGTCAAGCTTCCATTGCTAAGGACTTCATGAACACAAGCAGAACAAACCACTACAACAAGCATTTTGGAGCATCCAAAGAAGGTAAAAGAGGTTTATTTTGCATTTTAGTTGTGTGTTTTATTCATGTTTTATTACCAAGCTCTCCCTAGTGTTTAGTCATAGAGATGTTATGTTATTAGTGTGCTTCTTTCATTTTGTTTTCATTTTAGAACTAACACCATACTAACCATTCTCTCTTGAGTCAAATTCCTAAATCACATAATGGCATGCCCGGTGGGACTAGACACATCCTACACATGAAGGAGATCATTTTACAACTCCAAAATATTTAATTGAGCCTTTAAAACTCTTTCAAATTGATATTCTAACTTTATTTTTCCATTTTTTTGCCATAGTTTTACACAGTAACTGACGTTGATAAATAATATCGACATCAGTTACTTGTCTCAACTGACGTTGGTTACTAAAAATGACGTCGGTTAAATTTTATTTATCTAGAGTAACTGATATCAGTGGTAATAACTAACATGGATCACTATGTTTTTCCAAAAACACAGACCTGAGAGCTACTTTTCCAAAGTTTATTGTTTCAAACTCAAAAGAGCTTCAAAGCTAAAGGATATGCTAACAATTTTTTCTATAAGACTAAGCTTGATATTTGTTCAAAACATGTTTAAATCACCTTTTCATGCTTAAAAATCAATTAAGAACCTTGCTTTTGTTGTTTAAAAAATAATTTACATGGTTTTTATGAATGTTTTCAAAGTTTGCAACTAAGACCAAGGGGTTAAATGAACACAACCAAATCTTTCCTTTTGGGCTTAAAATTGAGCACACTTGTCAATTTTTGTTTACACTATTTTTTTAGTTACATTTTGTTTGGCAAAAAGAGGAATGTTACGTGTATGCTCTTCCATTTTTCCCCTATACGGAACCCTTGGAATCAAAAGTGCCATTCCTATTGCAAAAAGCCTAGTCCAAGGCTTAGAAAGAATGTCATCTAAAGCACTCCTCAAAAACTCGTCAAAGTTTGGGTGACCTTCAAAATGACTCTAAAGTCTTTCTATTAGTATTTTATTTTCACTCAAACTTGGTTTGTGAGGAGGATGTCATTACCTCCCATGAGTTCTTTAGGGAAGCTTTGACCCAAGGTTTCATCTCCCAGTATTGACTTCACTTACTCTTTCTGAGTTACACATGAGACGTATCTGCATTTGGACATCGCACTACACTAAGTGAATAGTAGGATGTAGTGGTTGTAAAAAAGACTAAACCTTTTTAAAACTAGACAACGATGTAGTCACCCAATTTTCATGCTTTTCTTTTGCATTGTCTAGCATGAAAGTCATTATGCAATTGATTCCCCTAGAATAATCGAAACCTTGATAGTTTTAGTCATCCCCATTTTTCCATACCCTTACTAGGATTTGAATGATTATACTTAGATATTTCTGGATCATTTTCTCATTTGGTATGTTTTGAGACTAAAACTTATTTTTTTATTCATAAATCCATGTCAAAATAAATTTGTATATATGTCACTCTTTTGTCTAAAGAGGTGTTATGTTGGCCATTTTACACCACACTTGTGCCTTGAAATTTTTGCCAAACTTATTTGTGTGTGTGGCATTTGAGTTGCAGAGGGTAGTGTTATGTTGCTCAAATCATGTCAAGCCATTTGTGCCTTTGAGTCTTTTGAAACATAGCATTGATCACATCATTTGAGCATACTTACACTGTTAAGCTATTAAAATTATTTCAAGACTAGTTTACCTTGTATCAGAAACCATTTATTTCAAACCATGTCATGTATACCATTTGGACCTTTGTCTTGTGTTGTCATACTATCCAATCTTGTCTAGCTTGTTTGGTCAAATTCTAGTTTTCATCATTAAGTTTTCAATTAGCCCTATTAATTTTAGATTCAAATATTGATTGATTTATATTTATACCTTAATTCATGGAGTTGATACATATATCTTTCTCTTTTAGATTTCATAACTTCAATTAATCGATTACCTAAAATTGAAAACTATTGATGGTTTGTTTATTTAATGCCTATCCTCATCATTATTTGTGCCTTTATTTAGGAGAACACAGCCTTTTTCAAAGATCCTTTTCTCTTATGCCTTATGTCAATTGATCATGTTTATGTTTGATTCCATATGCTGGGTCTATATAATGTTGTTTCTAAACTTGTTAGATTAAATCAAATCACATCAGCCTTTCTTTCAAGTCTAGATTTTGATGTTGTTTGGTCAAAATTCCTAGCACATGCCTATTTGTTTGATCCTAGATTTTGACTCCACATTTGGACAAAAGACCTAACAACTCAACTTTTCCCTTTCCTAGTTTAGACCTTGTTTGGAACACTTTGACGTAGACCTTTTGCATGTCAATTTTTATTTAGATGCTTGACCTTTTGTGCATATGACATTTGACATTAGACATTTGCCATTAAGATATTTTCTACCAAGTATTAACACAAATCATTTTGGAGATATAGCTCCACTTTCAGACCATATTGGAGATACAGCTCCACCCCTTTGACCAAGTTAGACCAAGCTTAAACCATTTTTCCTTTGGACATAGTTTTTTAGAGTTTGTAAAACTCTAAGCCTTTTTATTTCAGAGCTTTTGTCATTTATGTGGATATGTCTAGCTAAACTTATGGTAAAGTCACTTAAAATCTAACTTATGATAGAATGGCCACACAAAATGACTTTTATGGCTTTTGTCAAGACCACAATGATGTAAATATGATTTGTGAGCTAGATTTCTATCTGCCTCATATTAATCATTCATGGGAACAAAGTCACAAAGCAAATTATGATCAAACTCAAGAACTTGGTTGGTATGATGGGATTATGAAGAGGAATTTGAAGACCCAACTACAAATATTATTGTTTAGGATATAAATCCATACCCTTTTTTCAAAAATGAGTACATGAAACACAGTCAAGAACTAGCTTATGATCCAAATCATGACTGGGATGATATGGTTTATGAGGAAGACTTGGATGCTTTTGCTTATGCAAGAAATCAAGTTTCATGACATCCTTTTTCTATCTGATCATCGACTACCACTAACCCTCCTTTGGATTATAAAAGCCATCAAGCTTCGTAATATCCAAGGAATACCATTACCATTCCTAGACCTAATCCTTTGGCTTGTGCAAGCAACCAAGATCCATAATGCCTGACCATTTATATACCAAGACCTCATCCTTTGGTTTGTGTGAGAAACCAAGCTCCATAATGCCTAACCATTTCTATACCAAGACCTCATCCTTTGGTTTGTGTGAGCAATCAAGCTCCACAATGCCCCTTCATCATTTCAAAACCTAGTCCTTTGGCTTGTGTGGGCCATCAATCCCCATAATTCCCTATCATTACCATCTTAGGACTTTTTCATTTAGCTCATGTGAGAAATCATGCTCTCCAAGGCCCTACCACTATATAACCACATGTCATTCCTCATCCATTACCAATCCCATCCAAACCTTAATTGATCCAATCTTTTAAAGACCAAGTTATGTTCAGAACTAGTATTCTCCAACTCATTAGAAACCAAGACCAAGATAACCAACAAATTCAAGATGTTTCTATTGAATCAACCATTTACAATAAGTCAACCTATGATAAATTGCTTATTAATCCTATACCAGTTATTAAGGAGTCTCACTCTGATGAGCTAATATTTGTTGAGTCACTTCTTAATGATTATAACTACCTTTGGGAAAATGATTACCTCGACCATGTGCCTATTTTTGAAGAGCCTCTTATTGATAAGCCAGTCTCTAAGGAGTTGTCTCTTGACCATTTTCCCATCCTAGAGGAGTCTCACTTTGACAAACCAATCTTTATGGAGCCCATCATGTCATTACAAGTTGTTACTTATCTAATACCAAATATTCAACAAGACATCATTATAATGAATTACCCATCAAATGAATAATTAGAGTTAGATTTAGGTTCTATTCTTGAACTAACATTAGAATTAGAATCAACATGAGTCTCAACATCAGATTTAGAGTCCCTTGAGTTAGAATCAGATTCAGAAGAAGAATATGTTCATATTTATTACAACATTGGTTGCACATGCCTTGAAGATCAATTTGAATACATTTGTGATACTTTTATATTTTTTGAGGATGAGTACTTCAGATTTGACACAAGTTATCCTTGTATCTTCTACAAGGATTATACAGCCTCTCCCCATTTCATTACCATTCCACAGGCCATTACCATCAACCAAAATAGCCTTATTATTGACATTCCATCTCCCACAAGTGTCGATTGGGACCAAAAAAATCACACTTTGTTGAAATGCATCCATGGTAACATAGAAGTTGAAGAAGAGAAATGGGTCAAGACAACATTCATGTAGTAGAACACTCTCCAAGTGAAACTTTTTTAAAGGTGCTAGGGGACAATCAAAGTCATAACTCAGCATCTTCTAGTGAAACTTTTTTGGAAGTGCTAGAAGACAATCAAAGTCAAAAGTCAGCATTCCTTAGTGAAACCTTCTTAGAGTCACTACAAGACAATCAAGATAAATTTATTGGTGAAAACCTCTTTAAGGTACCAATAGCTAAGCATAAAATTTTTTCACTACTTGATGAAGAAAAAATCAAAGATCAAATCAAAATAGCTTCCTATCTATAGCCTAATCAAATGGTAGCTACTCTCAGGCCTAAACAACAAAAAAATATGGTGGTCCTATTGAGATAACAAGTCTTTAGCCCCACCACAACCAAAATTATGTTGAATCTAGCATGAGTAACATTACATGTAACTAAAAGTCTCAATATTCATTTATTTCCCCACCATTATACATTCCATTATCATTTACCATTCCATTTCACAATCAAACCTACCATATATTATTTGTCCTTGTTTACCATCTATGGCCACACTTTCCTTTATAGAAGCTATAAAAATACTTTGTCTTGATGTTTGAAGGAATCAGAATCAATTACCAATGAAGATCACAAAATCATTCTTGACAACCAAATTTGCGTCGAGTTCTTGATAGAGAAGTTATTCAGATGAGGTGTGGGATAGCAATTAACATGATCAAGTATTTTATTTGTATCATTTATTTATTATGACATGCATCTCCCCATTGGCAGGAACAATAGAATTAAAAACCACACCTAGGCCAAAAACATGTACCATATCATTTCACACTACCATTTCCATTGTTTCATATGCCTATTTGCCATTATCATATATCCTGCCATTCAACCCACCACTTGGGGACAACCCTCTTACCATTTTATCTAATCCATCATTATCTGTATAGATACCATATCATCCTATGATTCCATTCTTATCTAGACAAAAGCCTATTTTTAGCCATCCTACCCAATCCTATTTTGATTTTGGTTCCTTTAGTTCTTCTTGCACTTTTTGCGAGAGGATTCTGATGAAGTTTCAATAATCAATCAAGTCTATGTTTAAATTATTGTCTATGAAATTATTGTGATAGTTTATCTAGCAAGATATCTTTCATCTTATATCGATGTTTGTTTATGTGAGCTTGATTATAACTATATATGGGCAAATCAATGTCTCACTAGTCTTGCTACTAATTATAACCGCCTATGGGCAAATTAGTATCATTGACCTATGTCATTGTATCTTAGTTATAACTACCTATGGGTAAACTAGGGAAAAAACTTGTTTATCATGCATTATCACATCACCTTGCAATTACTATTTTCACTTGACTGGCCATTTGTCAGATTTGAGAACTTGTTGGGACCTAGTTGGTTTTACCCCACCTTTTGTGTGGATGGAATTACTATGACTTGAGGTCATTTCAAGGATGATGTGGGTCATGCTCAATTCATGTTGAGGTCACCTTAGTCCCCCTTTCCATACGCTCTCATAGTTTTGTGAGCAGGTATCTTGTCATTCTCTAACAAGTTAAGATACCTCAAAATTCCAAAAACATTCATAATATTTCAAAAATACCAAAAATATTTGTCCTGTCTAAGCCTAGTTAGTTATCCTTGATCCACCTTACTAAGGCATTATCATTTTTAGGATGATTTCTTCTGATTTTGTTTTTAGGATTTCTTTTTATTTGTTTATTTCAAGTTGTTTGTTTGTTTGTTTACTTGCATGTTTGTTTTCTTTTAGCATTGTTGTTTCGACTCAGTTTATATGCATTCATTAGGTGATTCCTCGAGCACATTATTCTTTATTCCATCCATATTCATACATCAACATTGTCCTCATGGATTTTTATCATAGGTGCATTATTTTCAAGTGTTTATTGGATCGAGAGTAAGTCTTTATGCATTTTTTGGCCAAGTCTTCATGATGTTCTATCATGAAGCCTACCATCACATGCTATAGCAAAAATTAGCTTCACAAAGGTCTACAATAAATAGATCCATAGAAGTCTCTCCTTGGTACCTTGGTAGATCCTCCCATCCAACCCTTGATCAAATTAGCCCATTGGTCATTCTAGTTGTGTCATTATTAATCAGGATGAGCATCTCCTCATTGGCAGGTATAACTAAATCATTCACACTAATCAATATTATTCTTCTATTCATCTCTCTCATCACCTTACACCCACTCATCTTTAATATATATTCTAGGTTATATCCTTGAGTTATGCTTGCTAATCAGCCCTAACTGGGGCACAATCATCTTTATCCAATCTAGGTCCTCTTAATGATTATAACTGCCTATGGGAAAATCATTATTTTGACTTTTATTCCTAATTATAATCACATTTGGGTAAATCAAAATCCTTTTTACATCAATACATGCAAGCATTTTCTTATTTAGATTAATCTCAACCATGGATTTATTCCACCTTTCTTCTTGTTTCTTTTCAAGTGACTTCCCATTAACAAAATGTGATGGCCACTCCCTCGAGGGGGTATCATCTTAGGCTTTCTAAAATAATTTGGAGCTTTGTTCTTTAGTCATCATCTTCTTCTTGGCATAGATACCATCTCTCATTATTTGAGAATACATTGCTTTTCCTACAGTTTGCAATATCTTCCCAAATAGGGGCAAACTATAAATACCTAAAATTAGCCACCGATAACCTCCAACCAAGCTTTTGGCCAATTTCCACTCAAAACGTACAATTTAGCTTTAAAATACTAAAACACACTAGATGATGTGAAAATGACATATTTCAGTGTTGATTTTGGCCAGGGTATCCCTAAATAGGGCAATGCAATTTATGGGCCATCTAACTTTGATCAGATCATTTCGAGTCAAAATACCAATTTTGCACTTGGGTGCTCTGGATTGCTCTTTCCTATCAAATCTTCTACACAAGATGCATGCCTTTGTTATTTTTTGTTGGTAACATCATAAATTAGAATATGGTTCCAATGCATCTGACATGGACATCCAATTCCAATCTAGTCAAATTTTGGACCAATAACAAGGCATTCTGATCAATTTAGGTAATTTGTGCACAAAGTGCTTAATCATGCTTAAGAGATAATTGACTGAAATCAAGGCCATAATAAAAAATTCCATGGAAACTTATTAAATTATTACTTTTGGAAATGAATATTGAATATTTGTATCATCAGATGACCTCATTTCTTGGGAAGACATCCCTAGGCCATAAATGCCATAAATATTAGGATTCATGCCCTCCATGCCTCATCAATGCCTTCCACGATGCCCTCCATGCCTCTTAATTTCCTATTTTTCCAATGTTATGATGAGGATAATTAAAAACTTAATTCCAAAAATTGAATTAATTCTCAACCACACATCTCAATATTGAGATGGATGATTGAGGTTAATTCTGATCAAATCCAAAAATCTATAAATAGGAGACCTCACAACATCATTTCTAAGTTATTTTGGTGCAAAGTTATAATGAACAAATATCTTCAAAGAGCTATTGCAACTAGTGTTACCATGCCAAATTGATTCCAATCCAAGCCAAGCCACAATCGAAAGGTGCCAAGGAGAGATGGAGGTAGCCAAGCTTCCATTGCCAAGGACTTCATGAGCACAAGCTGAGCAAGCCACTATAACAAGAATTTTAAAGCATCCAAGGAAGGTAAAAGAGGTTTATTTTGAATTTTAGCTGTGTGTTTTATTCATATTTTTTTACCAAGCTCTCCCTAGTGTCTAGGCCTAGAGATGTTATGCTATTAGTGTGTTTCTTTCATTTTATTTCCATTTTAGAACTAACACCATACTAATCATCCTCTCTTGAGTCAAATTCTTAGATCACATGTATATCTCTAGGTTTGAGCTCAACCCTTGGTCTTCTTGAGGTCAGGATGATCTAAGCATCTACTAATGACTTTCCCATATAAATCATCAATATTTATCAAACATCATTTCCTCAATTATAAGGCAAAGTAATGATCACCAGTCTTCCATTGACTTGCCCATACAAGTCAATGGTTAGCTAGTGATGCTTGCCCCAAATAAAATTGATGTGGGAAGGGTTGAACCAACGAAAGCTATAGGTAAGCATCACAAGAACACTTTCAAAATTTTACTAATTTCCTCATACACACAACTATATACATACATTCCATAATATAATAACTTTATATGACTTCAGGCTTGCATAAAAAAATAACAAATCCACTCATCTAAGAGGTTAATTTACTTTATAAGGGTCACAACATAGCCTCCTCAAGAAATTAAGATAAATAGTAGTCTATACTAGGCATATACCTCCATCCCTAGATTAATATGCACATTATCATACAAGGTTTCAATTTAGGCTTAGAAAGATAATAGAGACATATAGATGGCAATCAACCATCACAAGTCATACGTATACATACTAGCAAAATAGGCCTCCATAAGGTGATGTACATCTACACTAGGTGTATTTATAACCACCTAAGGTGTATTATACAAACAAAATCTCTTGTAAGCATATGCACAACCACACAGAAGTTCAATTAGATTTTCAATCACATGACAAAAGTCAGTGTAAGGTGTCAAACTTCAAAAAAATCCTTTAAGAATAGGCTCTGATACCAGATGAAACAAACCCCAATTTTTTTTTGAAATTTATCTTTCAGAGTGTATAATGAGCATCAAAAGTCCCACTATATATAACTATTGCAATACAATGCAACTAAACCTATCTATGAAAATTACTAATAACCCACTACCAACATCCCAATGGACAATGTTATAAATAACCAGAATGGAATTAAACACATCCAACAACATCTAGTTAGACAAATGTTTTATAAGCAATCAGGATATATTATAAGTGCAATGCTTAAGCATGTAGTTGTAAAAGACTAAACACACAGGTCTATCTCACCAACTTGCCCATCAAGTCATATCACTTTGTGAGATCAATAAGCAGAGATCTCTAATCCACCACTAAGGCCCTCAAGATGCAAGCTAAAGGATCATTTATCATGTTGTAGGATCACCATCCCATGGCTAACCATAGGAGTCTACACCTAGAAAATTGCTTATTTATCTTTTAGTTATCATCACATAAGGCCTAATAATCATAGGCATTCATGCCATATTAGCATGCATATGACTATGCCAAAATTCATTACTTAATTGGTCTTAGGCATTAACTTAGGTGTTTAATATAGAAGATTAATATTTATCAATTCCTTGTTAGGGTGGACTATTTTATTATGAACTCAAATGTAATCATTAAGGTTTTCATCACTTCATAAATCCTTATCCCAAATCTGGAAACATTTATTACTTTGTTGTACCTATAAGGTATACAAATAATCCCAAGACAAGGATAAGCTTTCATTTAAGCCCTCACTTATTTATTATAACCAATAATTTTCCATTCTCATATAAACATTAATAGCACTATAGTTAATTTATATTATCCAATAATTGCATTAAGACATCCTCATTTCTAGACTTTTGAAAACATGGCATACAACTAAATCACTATAACACTATGAGTGGTATAATCCATAACCTAATAAGGGAGCCTTCATAAGAGGATTGTTACACTGACTTACTTCATTGCTTAAGCAATAAAAGTAAGCTCACTAAATAGGATATTATGACCAATAGCATTCATTTCCATAAGTAAAAATAAACATATTTCTATAGTTACCAAGAGACTAATTGCATGATCTATATGCAATAGCTTACTTTCAGCTGAGATTATAACTTGTTACGACTATGCATTTAGTAGCAATGCTATAAATTAAGGAGTGTTTTATATCATCACACTATTGACAAACAAATATTAAATCCCCATACTATTCGATATCAAGTCAAGTGGAATAATATTGAATTAACAAGAGTTAATTGTCCTTTCCAAGGCCCATAAAGTTTACATCAATATTAACTGGACCACTAAGACCTTACTCAACAACATCTTATTAACAATACAGTACTTAAAAAACTTCCCATCACTTTTGCTATGGAAGATTATAACTATATCCACCTGAGCATATTTAAAACACTTAATAAATCAACTTTATATGAGCTGGTTATAGCATAATGGTCAACTTTGACAAGAAATACAAATCACCATTTGATAAATTTCAACATATTGTTATTTATTGCCACATGAAGTCATAATGTAATTACATACATGCTTCCAAATGTTTGTTTATCATTATTAATTCCACATTATAAGTCTTAAAATGCATGGATATAAGTGATAGGTTTGACTAGAAAATCATTTACTAAACCACCAAAATAGCTCCAACACTATATCACAAGGAGTGAAAAATAGTAATTTACATAAGCAACTATAACTAATGTTAGATATTTTTACAAGAAAATTTCAACCACATGCTTGTAATATATCTAAGAAATTGTTCTTTTGAGATAAATTTCCACGTAAGGAAATGATGATATAAGTTTGTAACTCAAGATTAAGGGAATTATCATTCTAATTATTTCAATAATCACATCATCAATTTCATACCTACTAAAAATAAATAATTAGATCCCTAATCCATGTACATTAATTAGTATCCAAAGATCAAGTATAAACATAATGCATTCTAAAAACATTACCACTTATATGGTAAGTAGATCCCAATATAATGCATGCCAAAAGAATAAATACAGTTGGTTAAACTTATAAAAAATCATACAACCACTATCAAAGATACTTCCAAGTCCACATCATATTCAAAAATGTCTCTATTTTAACTTCACTATATTACAGGACTGCATAATGTGATAAAATGAACTACAACATAAAATGAGTAATCAGATATAATCTTTCGATCTAGCATCATATGTCAACAAATATGATTGAAGGATAACTACCATATGCAATCCAAGTGCAATAATGAAGCATACAAACACTAAAAGGAGAACATCCCTCAAGATTATCCCTATGAGCCCAACCATCAGTAACCTTTACCACCACAACCATCAATTTGGTGGAGGGTTTCAGCAACCAAGTACTCAGGCAAAGTAATAAATGTACACACCATACTGAGCCACCAATATAGACTTACAAAATCATCAACAAAGTTAAAATTAAAGCAAGAGACATAAACCACAACACTCAACCAAATCATGGCCTGAGTAATGCCCAAGGCATACATTGGGTATTCATAGTAGATGATTAATATCATAAGTCAGGGTCTAATATACCCAATCTATGGAATCGATCAACACATGACTCCTAGGCATACACCAAATTGTTCCACAAGGGTGATTAATGATTTAATCAATCATCCAGGTATGATGATTGATTAAAAGTTTGAGAATTGATAAAGAGGTATTTTAGGATCATCATGAGGTCCCATGACCTCATATGATCCTCTATCATAACATTCTATTTAAAAAAATCTTTATGAGAATGCAAACTTCCACAACATTAAATTAAGGGTCGATCTTGATTGGAGAAAATTAAGTCTCAACAGGGCTTTGCCCATGGTCTGACATATCACAAATTTAATATATTTATATTGAATTGGCTTAGAAAAATCTCAAGGCTATAGTCTGTTAAATGATCAACTCAATGGAACCAACTCCCAATGGTCACCTAAACTTCAATAAGTAAAAAAACACATTATAGAAACAATATTAAAGCACCAATTAAAACACCCAAACGTCATAAACACATTTCAAGTCCAAAATTGATGGAGGACTCTATTAAGGGAGGTATGATAGGGTTTTTATGCCCAATTTAAATGGAAGTTTTGATCTAGGTATACGAACAATTCCAGCTGTAATAATAGAGTTCAAATAAAAATTCAATGACCATAACATAAGAATGTGCCATACTCAATGGGATAAAATTTGATAGGGTTTAAAACTATCATGATGACTAGTAAAAGAATTCAACTACAAAAATAAATTAATCCATTTAACAATGGTTTTCGCTAGTTTCTATTTTAGCATAATCTTGAGTAAATAAGCCTAATCTATACAAAAATTATGTAACAAGAGGACAAGTTAAGATGACCAAATTAACCCAAATTTCATAATTTCTTTCCATACATAAACAAGATGTAGCTATTTATATTTATTTTGGTTCATACAAGAAAAAATAGACATCATCCTTAATTCATTTCATTTACCAAATCATAACTCAGCCCAGGTAAAACAATAAAAACTCACCTACAGGGGATTTACAGGCTGGACATAGTAAAATAAGAGAAGGCAATCATCAGGCCATTAGGTTTCTTGATGCCTTCTTCCAAAATGCATCTCTCCTTCTACCTAGGTCCATCCCCCTCTCTACCTTCCTTTATGCACCTATTGCATCCCCCTTCCATGTTGACCTCTTATGTCGACTTCTCCTTACTCTATTGCCATCAACCTTTCCTTCTTCTTGTTTGTCCTTTTTCCTTACTGCCATCCCCACATTGCCTTTCTCTCCACATTATTATATCTTTCCAAGGTTGATCCCCTAACCATACCTCCCCTGTCACCATGCCATGCTCTACCAGATCTATCCCTTCTTATTTTTCTATTACTCTTGCCTCTGATCACTTCACGATGCCTCCGCCCTGCTTCCCCTGCCGTCCTATCTCCTTTATTATCAATGTCATACTTGGCATGTTTTTCAAGTCAAAAGATGTTATGTGTGTGTGTGTGTGTGTGTGTGTGTGTGTGTGTAATAGAATAAATATATAAATGTTATATATATATATATATATATATATATATATATATATACATACATACATATATGTGTGTGTGTATATATGTACACACACACACATATTCATCTTGTTGTATTTCAAGCCTTAAATAAATAAGTAAATATATGTAAAATAATGAAATCACATAAGCCAAAGAGATAATACAATAATAAAACATTTCCATAGATAGGAATCGGCACACCATACAAGAGAAATAATAAATATATATTAAAATAACATATATCCAGAAAATAATAATAATGAAATCATTAATAATTATAATTAACAATATTAATAATTTTAAAAAGAATAATAATAAAATAAGATAATAAATATTTCCAAACAAGATAAAATATGTAAATCAACCAAGTAGTTAGATATATATAAATGATAAAAAAAATATAAAATGATAATAAAATAATTAAGAGATAAAATCATTAAATAACACTGATTGCCCAAAATGCACAATTGATCTAAAATTTAAAAATTGATGAAAGACATCAGTTGGAAAATCTCTGAAGTTGATCAAGTCTCTTGGTAGATAACATATATGAAGGGAGGAGTTACTCCCATGATTATTAAGGTCAAGAATTCCACTATGGTCTATTCATTCCCAAACTTGACATGGCTAAAAGATAAGCCACATAAAAATAACATCAATAAAAAAATATCAATGCAAGTCCATGACACCAAAGTGGATAATCAAAATTCAAAATGAACTCAATCACACAAGGACAGGCCAAAGGAATAGGTCTACCAAAAATCAATAATCCCAACAGGGCTCAAGAATAAAACATGCATGCTCAAAATGAGGTGAGACCAAAATGATGAAATTTATAAATCAAGGGAATACATTATGGTGGCTCAATATAATATAATACATGTTATACTTGTCAGAGTGACATACTGACTACTTAATCACCCATGGATATACCCGATATGTCCAAACCCAACATTGAGCCTAGCTCATGGCATAGTGCCTACATCTACCATATAAGACATTAGTAGTACCTAAACTCTATCAATATGATAATAATAACTCATCATAAATCATTAGACATGAAATGATAAATCAAGTATCATCAACCATAGCTGAGAAGGGTAAGAATTAATCCTAATAACCATGAACTCATGCATACCCTGCAAGGTATAATAAACCATTGTAATAGGAATCAATGTCAATTAAGTGAAACATGATATATCAATAACATATATCAATGTATTTAATTGAAGCAGTATATAAATATATACAAGATAAAATGAACCCAACATAATCAATATGCATATTAGGATATAATGAATCCACTGCAAGCATCAATCATGACATAACATATCACTCTGATTATCCAAGGTGCCTACATCACAACCATATCAAAACAAGACCAACATCAACCATAATTATTCCAAGTGTTATCAAAACATGATAAAGCAAGATATAGTCTAGTATTTGAAAGGGCCAGATGGTCAGTTTGTGACATTCATGCCATCTATATAAAGGCTAAGAATAAAAGGCTCTAGATATGAGGAATTATATTTATTTATCCCCTTGGAAATTGTGTTTGTGACATTAGTCTTCTTAGATAATTTTTTATTTTTAATTCCTTTTTTATCCAAATATTATTTATTAATTTCCTCTTCATAAGTACACTTTTTTTGCTATCATATGCTTCTTTTTTCAACTTGTCTTTTAACAATTTCTATTTTTGTAACTTTTCTTATTATAACCTTTTATTTTCCAATTGTTCCTTTTGTTCTTTTTCCTTTTTCAATTATTCCTTATGTAACTTTTCCTTTTCCAATTATTCTTTATGTAACTTTCCTTTTCCAATTTTTCCTTATGTAGCCTTTCCTTTTCCAAAATTTTCTTATGCAATTTTCTTTATGTAATTGTTCTTTGTCGAATTGTTCCTTAGATGATGTAACCATAATTTTAGTAGGTTGCTCATTTATAGGAGGTGTTCTCAAATATGGTGGTGATTTAATGGATATGTACAAAGTAGAATTACTATTATCTATAATACTTTGTATTTTTTCTCTTCAAATCCCAATAATTATATTTATGATGTCCATACATTATATGATAAGTACAATAGTATTTGGAACTATTAACAAAATGCATAGAAGGCACAATGACCAACTTATTTTGAATCATGTTCCTTAGGGTTTCACTTGGAGTATTTTAACCTTACAAAAAAAATTTGAACCATTATATGTAAATGTGTTCTATTTTTGGACCCATTCTTCGAATCAAATTTTTTGAGGTACAAAATTCTGAACTAGGGAGGTAGAAATGTAGTTTACACTAGCATACTCAAGATTATTGTCATATACAATATTATCCTCAAGTAATGTAACTCTTAGACATATTTTATATTTCAAATCATTTATATATTTTCTAAATATATATTCTATAATTGCTTCACAAACACAAACCCTATGCACTTTTGATTGAATATTCATACAAATACCATCAAAAGGATGTGTGTGAGCTAGATGGGGATGAGGAGGAACATTCTAATGACATTTGATTTTTACTACAGTATGGAACACCCTACCTCTTTGGATAATATCTATAAGGATATCCAAACTAGAGGTATGTATTTATCATAACCTTGAGGAGGGATGAAAGAAGTCACATATGTAGGTACTTTAGATTCAACATTCATACAAGATGTATTGTTAAGGATATTTAATAATTTATCATTGTTAATTTAAGCCTTTGTTTTATTATACCTAAATTTACCCACTTCATTACATTATTATTATTTATATTGCATATTTAAATAAAATAGCATGTAGTTATAACAATAATTTCTTAAATTAAAAAATATACAATTTGAATATCCAATATAGCCATCATACAATATATAAAATAGAAACTCGGTCACCCAAGGAAAACCATGAGGAATGTTTAGAAATAAAAAATATTTTTTGATAAAAATCATTAGATAAATAAACTTTAAATATTATTTTGATGATACATACACCCTTCACCCTCTATATTGAATTTATTAAACATATCAAAACTCTAATTCCATAAACTTCGTACAAAATTTTGATGAACAAAAACAATATATGGAACAATAAATATGACTAAAAAAAACCACTAAGATTTTTTTGATGAAATATATCTTATTATATTGATTAATTTATATATATATATATATATATATATAAATATATATATATATATAACTATTAAAAAAAATCAGTAAGAGAGCATGCCACAAAGTTAAAAAAAAAAAGAAAATCCTAAGAATAAAATAACAAAAGACTAGGCCAAGCCTATAAAATATCTATTACATCAAAAAAAAAACCCCAAAAGACTAAGTATCCATGGAGAAAAGACTAGTATAAGGGGGGTATTTATCATGGTGATCACCCAAGCCAAATCTTGATAGGTCATCCCCCTAGAAATAGGGTCCCAACCAAAACTAATAGTGGTATGGTCATCATCCTCTTATGAATCTTCATCATGATCAGAATAGCAAGGAGAAATCACCAGTACAAGCCTTGGAAACTAGTTAACAAGTAGAATTTATAAACCACATTATGAGATCCCTAGTGGATAATTAAATTTATGTTTCCCCATAATAGGTAGAGAGCCCCAACCCTATGTGTGTGGAGGAGGTGGAGGTAGAGATCTCCAGCCTTTGTGTGGAGTTAGGGGAGGAGAATGGTGATGTTGAGGAGATCTATGGGACCAACTAAAAGAGTGACAATTATAATGGTTATGATGGTACCCTCCTTGAAGAGTGACACCATAGCCTCTCAATAGAGCATTCCTTCAAGTGTAAGGTAGCATGTGAGGAGGTGCACTACATGGATCACTACCACAATTTTTAAGGTCTGGAGATGCTCGAGCTTAATATCAATTTTATTTTTGTGAACTTGAATCTATAAGAGAAAATAAATATAACCATATACTTGTTATAAATAGAAAAGTGACAGTCAATAATAGAATTATAAAATAGATCTAAATTTCTTTCTTTCCATATCTAAAATAAATTTCCACTCTAAAAGTATACCAAACTTGGGTGTTCTTTAGTGGCATCTTAGGATTGTCACTAAGGAAGATATGATGCCAACTAAAAGGATCTAGATATAAAGGTTGAATAAATCATGAATATAATTCCATGAAATTTGGTCCTTAGATCAAATCAAAAATAAGTGCATTAGAGTCTCAAAATGCCCATAAAACAAGAATGATGAATGAACCACCCCTAATTACACTAGATGTCTCCTAAGTGGTAATTCTTGATGGATCAAACACCATGCAAAGTTAGATAGATTGGGTTCAATACAAGCAATCCAAACAGTTTGAAAACATCTACCCTAAGTAGAAATAGAGGACCAAATATCCCATCTACCATTGAGCTTATCAACCATAGAAAGATAATGGGAAAACCATTCACAGCCCTTACAAGTGTTGTAATTTTGGAAAGGGCTATCAACATACCATTTCTAGTCCTTCCACCAAGGGGAAGTCACTATGATTTTATGTGTCATATTTTTTGCAACAACAAAAATGATCTCCTCATAATATTCCTTATCTGTGGAGCCTAATTTATATTGTTTTTCATATGCCCAAGGGAGATAGAATTGAATCTAATTACAAAATAAGTCTTTCACAGTAATAATTCCTCATCTAAAAAACTTTATGGAATGAATCCAAGTAACTTCTGCAAGAGGAACATCATGAAAATTGATAATTGGGAATCACCATAAGGAGTGTTGCTTGATATAAATACCATCTCTAAATACATTTTCATTCTATAAAAACTAGGACTTATTCTTTTCCAAATCTTTCTAATTGATTTTAACCACAAAGGACCCAACAATTTTTACAAGGGTGGAGAGAGAGTGTTATCAAATCCTAAACCTTTCCAAGTGGAACAACCATGATAATTACCTTTAGGGATACAATGTTTGAGTAATACTTTTCATGCCTCACTCCCATTAATGTCATGTATAATCCATTTATCATAAAGATTTGAACCTTGGAAAGAAATGTTGGTCATCCCCATACGTCTAGTGTCCTTAGGGAGACAACAATAATCCCAAGCTACCCTATGGAAACCTTTATTGGTAAAAGAGCTGGCCTAAATAAAATATATAAGAATATTTTTCAAGATTTATAGAGTTTTATGAAGGAAACCAATAGGAATTATAATAAACATGATAAGTTTCAAGCACCTTAGAGAAAAATTTAAATTTCCTAGTTAGTGATAGGGGCCTAACTATCTAGTAAAAAATATTTTTCATAACCCAATCCACCATATATTGCCATGGGATAGAAGGGGAGGCCTATAATGTAAATATAATGCCTATAAATTTAAAAATCTAATCATGTTGAAGCCATTTCCAATCATATTGACTCACCTAAGGAGGTGGATGGAGGGAAGATTATCTATAGCATTGTGTCTTTCACCATTGAATAGAAGACCTACAGGTAAGGTATAAAATATCAAGGCATTGCATACCATTAGAAAAATTAATCTCATCCTTGATAAGATTAAAAAAGGATTCATCTGTTAAATTACCATTGAGGAGTTGAGAGGGTTATTTAGCAGAGAGAGAAATGCCTTGAACAGGACCTTGAGATTGAGCATTGGCCAATAGATATACAAAGACTTAAATAGTGAGCACATATAAATTAGGAACCAATGGGCATCTTTTTAAATGGATCTAAAGAGAATAAATTTTTTGTAGCTGATGTTATTAATAGAAAAAAATATAAACCATCTGTGAAAAGTGTTTGAACTAATTTCAGGAAAGTGGGGCCAAAACCTAAGGCTTTTAACATAGACAAAATGAAGGGTCATTTAATATAGCCTTAGTCTTTATCAAAGTCATTTTTTATGAACATGTCCTTTTAATTAGATTAGGGAGCCCATTTCATACACTCCCACATATAAATGATATTATACAATATGTATCTACTTTGAATGAGTCTCGTTTGTTCAAGTCTAATAATACAAGGTAAGAAATAGCAAAGATGAAGTGCAAGCTCTTTAGAAATGATCTTGTATGATAAATTAAGTAAAGTGATGGGCTGACAATTATTAATTAAATCAAGGTCTCCCTACTAGGGAATGATTTTTGTTTCATCTTGATTCCTCGTTAAGCTAACAATTTGAGTATTTATAGATAGTTATAGTAGATACACATGATATTAATTAATTTTTTGATTAAGCTTGAGATTTATTCTACTTAAAGATAATAGAATGTTACTTAGATGATAATTCACAATTTCTCATTATGACCTAGTTTATGTATGTGTTTACATTTTAAGCTTATTAATGAATTATTTTAGTTATATATTGTTGCTTATGATTTTCATGTGATATGATCTAATGACTTGTATGTTATGAAGTGGATGCAGGAGAATTCATCCCTCAAATGTGTCAGAAGGAGAGCATCATCAAATAGGGTGGTGTAGATGGAGACATCGAAGGTTTATAGAGAGCTAGTGAAACCCTACACACACCACAATAATTAGTCACGATAGAAAATGCATTTAAAAATGATTTTTTTGGTGATTGTTTAAAATGTTATTTTCTATGATTACTTGAGTAGATAAATTATAGGAATAAATTACCTTGTGTGTTTAGTCTAATGTGTCATTAATATGCATAGAGGCAAATTTAATAAAGGTAAAATTTAATACAAGTTATTATTTATTATTTTACCATTAAATTGCTAAAGCATGATTAAATGTTAAATGGGTTTAATATGAAATTGGAATTTCATATTAAAACTAAAAGGGGAATTATTTTTTAAAAAAAGAGAAAAACATTGAAATTAGAAAAAATAAAAATAAATTAAAATTTAGATAAAAACAAGAAAAGAATTAGATGTCTTAAAAATAGCAAAACAAAAAACAAAAAAAAGATGGCAAAGGAATTTAGCATATATTTTTTCCATTTAAGAGAGAGAATGAAAGATAATTTAGAGAGCTTAATCATTGGAGAGAAAATAAGAAAGGACACGGCATGGAGAAGAAGAGGCACAAAAGATCAATAGGCGAATCTTGATGGTAGGTGGTGTACTTAAAATTCAACGCCTTGTTGATGTGAGTGGAATATTATTATTAAAATGGTGGATAATAATAATATATCTAATTAAGTAACTTTCATCATCATTTAGGAAGAAAAATAGTATTCGTAAGATCTAAACTTATGAAATTATAGATCCATTTTTTATTTTTTGTGTGTGTATTATATCTAGATTTTTGTCAGCTAGGCATTGCCCATAAGGAGTATAGCCAATACATACTCATATATAGTATATATATTATATAATTTATGTATATATATATATATATACATATATAATATGCATATATATGTATATATACTTCAATTCTAGCAATTGAATAGGTGTCATACTATTATTATAAACCATATATATACATACATATATATATATATGTATATATATATATATAAACTTTAATTATTATTTTTGATTCAAACAATATTTAGCCTTTAAAAGTATGATTTGTTTTCCAATTATTTAAGCTATTATTTTATACATTCTGAAGTGAAATTGGGCGATTTATAAAACCTAGAATATATATGTCCTCAAGGCATTGAACTGCATTAAATTTTAGTTCCTACTTGTAATTCATAAACCCTATATGAGGCGTTGGAATATTTGTCTATCACCCAAGATTTTGTGGGATGAAACACTATTTCAACTTGTGAATATTAATCTCAACCACATTAATTAAAATAATAGAGAATCATTGCTGCTTTTAAACCAAAATTTGATCAAATATAGCGTGATTTACCCTGATAACTATGATAAAAACATACAAAGAGAAGTGATTTGTGTGATAGATCGAACACCTTTGGCAACTGCAGTAGTTGAATTGATCATCATACATTTTTCTTGGAAAAATCCTTATTGGATTTGTATCAAGCCATTCTGATCTTCATTAATGTGAATAGAACTGGATAGTGTTTCCAACCTGCCTAATGACTATTTCCTTAAGCATTAAGAATAGGGTGAATGCTCAGTGAAGTTTGATAGTCTAGTGTGAAATACTTGGAGTCTTTGGTTTTGAGCAAATGAGCTAATCAGAATATTCTAATAGGTATTAAAGCCATTAATGTAAAATCTATGATCTTATAAAAAAAGTGTCAAAGTAATGTCACAATCATGGTGTAGATCCCAGCTGATTTGTTTACCGAAGTTAAAATTAACTCCAACTCACTTGATGATAAATACTAACAGTTATATTGTTTTACACTAGGATTAAAAGTTAAATAGCTAATAAATAGTATTAGCTATGGGTTTTAAATTGGGAGAAATCTAATATATTAAATTTTACTTGATTGGTGGGGATTTAATATGGTTATACTTAACAATAAATAATAAATATTGTTATGGAGCATTTTAAGCTGGTCTTTACTAGCAAATGACATGGCATCATAAATCCAATACAATTTTATGCTTAGAAAATCAAAATTAAGATCATAAAGCATAATATTATTTGACAATGATATTTCGCTAATTTATTCTATTTACGAGGAGTAACCTATTAGGAAAACACAAGTATATTCTTTGTATTTCTTTTATGCTATTCTTGAGTATATAAAATCAGTTTATAAAATTATTATTATAATCTTAAACGGACATAACATATTTAACTATGAAATGTAGTTGGTTTAAAATTAAGATGTTATATCTCATATGTAGGCAATAAGTTTTTCCGATAGAAACATCTTAGAGGAAGTTTTTTTTTAAATTATCATCTTTTATAGTAGAAATCAGAAAAGGTTCTTAAACTCAAGTAACATAATTTGGGCAATGGATTTTCACTTTTTCTATAGTATCATTGGAGTTATATTGCTCAGTGAGCATGAGCCTTTAATTAATAACTAGAGTGTGAAAGAAGCATTTAAAATTTGGATTTTTAGCCATTACTATATAGAAAACCATATAAATGAAATTAAATAGGTAAACCATAACTATCTCTTTTGTGGAATGAAACTAGAGGGACTTTAGACTCCATAAAATATGGAATCCTGAGACACAGAATGCATCATTGAATTAAGTTATGACTATTGCTATAGGGGTAGATTTCCTTTGTTAATATTCTAAGGATAAATATTAATTTAAAATTGAAAGAACTGAATAAAATAGTTAGCAAAAGATTGCTTATAAAACCCCAAAAATAAACCAATCAAATAAACTAGACCTTTTATGTTTTCAAGATAAATAAGGTTCTAGGTTTTCCTAGTTGTTGTTTGCAAAGAATTTTTTCATATACTTTTAACTACTTTATGAGTTGATACTTATTAGTTATGGTTAAAACACTAGACTGTGGAAATATGGTTTGCCATAGAGTGTAGAGAACTAGAAACCAATTATGTTGTTAAATTGTATAGGTAATTTGTATGTTTACCCATGTGGTATATTGATAATCATTATTTCTAGTATGGGATGGAATATAATGAAAGATTCATGCATATGTTAAATGGATTTAATGTATGTTGTTATTCCTATATATACCATGTCGTGTGATGCAGTTACTAGTAGGATGTGTGTTATTGAATCTTATGGTTGAATTATGTTTGACCAATCTATATTGTTAATATGCAGTAATGAGTGAGATAGACTTAATTGGCTTACTAGCATTGCAAAGTTAGATGAAGGTAATCCAATCAAGTGGTGTGCATGAAATTGATAGATCTATAGATCATTTTATATTACTATTTATAAATCTTTGTTAAAAGTATGTTTAGTGAGACA
This sequence comes from Torreya grandis, assembly GCA_037957365.1. Classification (NCBI taxonomy): domain Eukaryota; kingdom Viridiplantae; phylum Streptophyta; class Pinopsida; order Cupressales; family Taxaceae; genus Torreya; species Torreya grandis. Next base: position 2,306,274 of record JARHVA010000636.1, read on the forward strand.
TTATCATTCATGAGTATCATTTACATGTATGTGTGATATCTTACAATAAATTGAGTTTTTCTATGATACACTGCATGTTTAGTTAGTTTGAAATCATACAACACATAGGTACTAGCTAGTCTCTCTAGATTCCCTTGCCATCACTATCTACCCATCCATGAAGGGAGGTCCATTTCCTAATGGGATAGTGAAGTGGATTGTTGGTCTGTGGTTATTTTGGAAAAGTGCTTGAATGATGCTTTCCCTCCCCACAATAGTACTACTTATCGAGATGACACTTGAGATTGCCACAAATACTTGAAGTTTGGGAACTAAGCCCCAAGGTAGCCAACTATCTTATTTATACATTATAATATATTGTATTTGATATTAAAGGATTGTAATTTTCCATTGATGCACATTGATAGTGATTATTATGTATTTGGTTAAGTAAAATTTTATAATTACTTTCTTTATTGAGTTGTCATATTCTCATGATTTGGAAATTCATACTTATATTGTATAATGAACTTTTAACATAATTGTACATGATTACTTTGATTATCTCTGGTAGAATCCTAGTTAGTAGTCTAATTTATTATATGTATTCATGTTTATAAAAAAAATTACATTTTTCTAGCTAGATTCCAATGGGAATGATACAAATTTAATGTGTCCTTTGTTAATGTTAGTCCCAAATGAATGAGTATTGAAAGCTTCAATATAAACCTGATAGAAGTCCATCACAACATTATCCCACATTCTATATAGAATTCACAGGGAAATCCATCAAATCTAGGAGCTTTATTATCAGCCATTTGTATGACAATTGTAAACACCTAAATTTCACCAGTTAGTGTCAAAATTCACTTTGACACACTTAACTCTTTTCATTCCCCAATTTGAATTCAAACTAACATTACTTCCCTCCAAATTTCAAATAATTTATTAATTTTTAATTAATTAATTATACATACCTATTTTCTTTCAAAATTACTAAATCCAAATTTTCTACCTCACCCAGAATCCTCCATATTTGTCTCAACCATGTGTTGACTCATCTAATCACATTCCTCAACTTCTTAAATCATATAGTGAGTCACCTTAGAACATTTCAACCTCCTTGATGACTCAACCAACTAACTTGACCCATTTTTATTGACTCGCTTAACCAAATCCTCTTTCTTCTCAACCCATGGAATTGGTCATCATCCTCATAGATGAGCACTAATTCTCCATTATTGGTTATTTTAATCTATCGACAAATTCAAATAATCCTCAACCATTCATCTCACCTCCCATAAGCCTATAAATTGACATGTAAACCATCACTTCCATCATCCACATTTATGCTAACAAAGTGAAATCAATTTTTTAATTGAATCTAAGCAAATCCAAGCCATCAAAGATCCATTTGCATACCAAAATGCTACCCAATTCCCTTTGTTTTGAAGAGAAGTTGAGCATCCACATCTATTTCATTTGAGATCAAATCATTTTCGATCATAATGGGAGAGGTTTATTCCACTTCAATTTGGTAAGCGTGTGTTTAGTTGGCTTGTTTCATTTGTTTCTCTATCATTGGAGTGTAGGTTTTTATTTTAGATTTGATTTTAGTTAGTTTGATTTATTAATTGAATTTTATAATTATAGATTATATATTTTGACATGCCCAGTGGTAATTTATTTCATATTCAAAATCATAGACATCATAGGTGCATTTAGGAGCATAAGTCAGTTGTTTTTAATTATTTTTTTAGCACATTCATTTAATCTTGGTATTATATGTTTTTGTTTATAATTGTGGGTCATTTCTTTTTGGGTCTAGTTTACATATACCTACATAATAATGAAATTAGAATAATCATCAGTAAAAGAATAGGAGCAAACAATGAAATTGTTCTTCTATCATCTTTCATTGTCTTTTTGTAGTTTTCTTCCTCTTAATAGCTTTATGTTCTTTTTTGACTCTATTTTGTCTTATCTATTTTATGTTTTGTTTCATTCCTCTATAACATAAAAATTGATAACATTATCAATGAAACTATAAAACCAAACATTAAAATTATTTTTGCTATTAACTTCATCATGTTTTTGTAGTTTTTTATTTTCATAATGACTTTTTATTCTTGTTTGACTATGTTTTTTTCTTTTATGTTTTCTATTTGATTTTTTAGCAATAGCTAAATTATAAAAGTTGTTAGCAAAATCATTTGATCTATCAGAGAAATTATTTTTAAGTAGTTTTTGCATTTTCCTACTTTTCCAAATTTATAGAGCCCCTATGTCTATTTTCCTCTGTTAAAAACAATCTATTCTAGATTATTTTTCTTACATTGTCTACATTTTCTATGTTTTTTAGTCTTTTATTACAAACAACAAAATTAGTTACATCTTCAATGAAATCAAGCATATCTTTATTGAAATTGATTGAAACTTCAGCAAAATCGAGTCATATATCAATGAAATAATTACACACAATAGATAAATTATAAATCACTTTAGTGAAATTATTAGGGGTAATAACAAAATTATTTTATTAACTATTGTTTTTAGTTTTAATTATTTATTTATTTTTTATTTTCTCTAACTATTAATGAATTCATTGTTCCCTTTGCCTATGTAATAACAAAATCATTTCATAGTCTTATTTTTATATGTTTTTGGTTTATTTTATTAATTTTATATAAGTTTCTTTAGTCTTCCAGCCACACAAAAGAGTTCTAATAGTTTATGTACATGTCTCTAGTCAAAGACAAACCCATAAAAATCTAAACAAATCAAATTTTAGCTTGTTTTTAATATTTTTCAATTTTCTAAATTTTCTAATAAACCTTTTCAATTTCAATATTTTTTTCATTTTCAATAGTAATTAGAAAACATCTCATTCTTAGATTTAATTAGTCTTTATTTTAAGTAATTTATGTGTCTTGATTTTTTTTGTGTATGTTCTTTGTCATAGCATTACATTGGTGATGATACTCAAAAAATAAGAAACAACACTTGCAAGTTTTGTTACCCAAGACCCACTCGCACATATGCTCTTCTCTTGACATCACATTGGTGGAAATACCTAAGAACAAGAGGCAAGTGGTAGTCTTTTTATTTTTATTTTTTTTCGAGTTTCTATCTACCATGGATTTCATCACCACGTGGTAGGCCAAACTCCTATACTGGTACGATATATAAATTGAGTTAGAGTTTTTGTTATTGGCTAAGTGGTGTTGTGTTTTAAGCACATTATGAAGTATGAGGATTCATGTAATGTCCCCTTTTTGAGTGAGCATCAGAGTTGGAGGTTTATCCTATCATCAGGTCTTCATAGGCTAATAATGGTGTTTAGAGGGCCTAGTGTTGGAGTTAGCTAGTTCTCTAGTTGGTAGTTGGCAATGTTTTCATCTCCAGATCTTTGGTGTATTCAGAGGTAGTGTTATTTAGGGTGTTCTAGCTCTATTTTATATACTTAATATTTATATTAAATCAGTCATATGATAGAGGCCAACCTTAATATTTTTAGCAAGGCACCCTAGTGAGCAGAGAATGCAGTGGGCTACCTCCTGGTGCAAACAAAATTGATTTATGAGGTTTATTTATGGAGTTATAACATTATAATTATTATTAAAGTCATACTTTAGTAATAATTAAATATCATTAATGATGATTAATGACTTTATAATATATGATTTCACTTAATTCATAAAATCATTAATAAAGATCATAAAGGGAGACGTAAGGACTTTATTCAAAAAGAAGGGAAAAGAAAATTAAATTAAAAATTAAATTAAATGATATGAAGTCAAATGTATATTGAATGTTATAAAAGGGTATTTTGAAATTTTTCATTGATTATTGATCATTCATTCAACTTGGCTTGTGCTTTGGCATTTTAGAGGTGAAAACTAGGGTTTTTAGCTACAAACAATCTTAGAAAGCATAGCTTCTCTTTGAATCGAGCTTTTAGAGGGTGTGAAATATCATCTGAGGTTTGCTAATTGGGTGGCTTTAATTCAAAAGTCACATTATCCATTAAAGAGGAGATTAATACCAAATTTTTAAGGGTTTGATGTGTAGATCAGAAGTTAATGTTAGTTCTAACAGTGGCATGAATAGTGCCACACTATAGTACCCACACTAAAGTGATTCACTACAATAATAGGGATTGGTTTCGGCATTTATTCATCAAAACTTTAAGGGTTTGAGCATTAGGTTGAAGACAAACTTACTTGATCTCATTATTTTTGGATTGTGCCTTCTCTTTTTGGTATGTGGGTTTCTAGAGGCTGTACAAACCTTTAATCTGTATGTCATATTCCTCTCTTTGGCTAGGGCATGTGGATTCTAAGCCAAATCACTTAGATTATTAGTGTCATTCTAACTCTATTATGGGTGATTTGATCATGGGTTGTTGTTAGAAGAAGATATATGTTGGAGAAAACAATTTTGGAAGCTTGGCATCCATCTCCAAGGGTTTATCATCTTGTTGTTATAAGTTTTAGACCTAAACTTGTTGTCATTGCATTATCCAAGTATGGAGTTGTGTTTCCTCAAGCATTTTAAAATCTGAACTAAATATATTGTATTTATAAAACAATAATATATCATCTTTTAAATCATTCTAGTATTTGATTTAGAATTTCTTATTATGTTTATTATATACAATTTCATACAATACCTTGCATTTCTTTAAAATATTCCAAAAGCATAAACTTAGAATTGAACAAATAATCAAACAAGGCAGAAATTTTAGTTTTCAAGTGTCCACCTGGGGTGATAAATTTTAGTATTATCAGAGTGGATTCCTACCATCTTGTGTCGGGGTTTAAATTATATATTCAATGAGCTCAAATTTGTCAACATTTGAGTGACCAAATTTAAATTATAGGTTCAAGTAATGATAGTGAAATAGTATCAGGTGATAAGTAGTGGTTGGCTAAATTTCTCTATGAACAAGGTACCAAACTTGGTAGTCAACCTAAATCTAGGTATGATAATTTGGTCATGTTGAGAAGACTATAAAAATGCTTAAGTCTTATTGAGTAGTCACCTTATTCATTGTTTCAAATTGTTATGACACTGATAGTGACTTCTTTAGGTAAGCATAAGTTTTTGAGATAGAGACAATGAGATTAGGCTCACTATTGTCCTTTACATTAGTCAAATTAGAAGGATCACATCTCCTATAGTTCCTTATAATGTTGGTACAATGAGGGAAATATTATAGCTAATTGTTTATAGTTTCATTGGGATAGGTGATATCAATAGTCCAAATTTTGGAAGGAAGATCAAAATCCTTGAGTTGATGGCATAGGGGAGATCATGCATTATCATTGTCAATTATGATTATAATGATCTTGTTTTGGTAATGTTCCATCTCTTTTTGGACTTTTTTAGTGAGAGGCATGAAAAATCTATCCAAAATTACATGAGGGATATCATGGTTTCCATTATTAATGATAGTGATGGCATCTCTCAACCTATCTTATGCTTTCTATTAGTTGTTCAAAATCAAGAACAAGAGTTATCTACATTTGCTTATGATTTGATACATGATGTTTTTGAACAATGTGAGGCTAAGCTAAGGCCCTACTTATTCATTGAGGAGTAGGTGAAAGAAAAGGGGTTACAATTTGGAGTAGATGATGATGAGAATACCATACATCCTAATAGTAAGTTGACATAACCCCTTGATGTTACTTTTAGTGCTCAAAAACTTGTTATCAACCATGATTACAATTCTAAATTTTATGATAGTAGTCATACTATTGAGTGTAACTATGAGATAGTTGTTCTAGAACATGAAGAGAATGAGGTTGAAGGATTTCCCAATGTTGCCACTCAAGATATTAGTGTCTGAAATGAGGAATGCATGGAAATCTAAGCCACAATAGTTCTAATTTTTATAGTAGCATTCAGATGTCTTTACATCAAAATGAGATAATAGCCATTACACATGAGGATGATGATTGTGTGGGGTTTTCCAATGTTGATACTCAAAATATGGGTATTAATGATGCAAAGTGTTTTGTGGATTCATGCCAAAACAAATCTGATTATGCAAATTAGTCCAAGGAAGATGTAAATAAAACAAAAAAATTTACTTAAGGGTGATGGATCTGTAGATAGTTTTTTGGATGTGCATGCATCTATTTAGGTAGAGGAAGTGAGTGATAGTGATTCAACCTCTTATCATAGTGCTGATTTTAAATCAAAAATTTGGTATATAAAATGATTTGTCACAGAGGTCTCCTCACTTAGTAGGGTAGTTAAAGGTGAACAAAAGCATGATTTTTATAGCCTTAGAACATTTTGATGTTGTTTAGTAGTTTTTAGCAAACTATTGTTGGTGTACTCCTAAAATAGAAGAACACTGTAATAATGGACTTTCCCTTACAAAGTTTCATTCACTTAGAGATGCATTGGGGGTAATGAAAAAATAATTACCTGTTATTACTATCTGATAGATATTATCTTCTCAAGTGGGATGGGATCTATTGTGATGCATTAAAAGGGAAAGGGGAGTAGGTTGATGAGCTCACTTATGAGATTGAGGTTACCATGGACTCGTTGAAGAGAACTCGATTGGCCCTTAAAGAGTCTAAGTCATGGATTGATGAACTTAACATGGAGTTGAGCTTGGTGCAGTCTTCATCACGTATAGATATAGTTCAGACATCTATAGTAGTTGTTAGTAGTGAGCATGCATCTATGGATTATGATAAGGTGCATAATGAGGATGTGGTAACATCCATTTCACTTACAAGTTCAGGTGACATAGATGGGATGAGTACGTTGAATGAGTTTAGTAGATAGCAATGTGTTACACTTGGTGTTCCTAAGGGTAGCCCCATTTTAGGTGATGCAGAGAGTTGTCTGACTAATCACAATACTATTCCATCTTTTTCATAGGAGGTATCCAAGGCATCATCTAGTGGGGATATTGTTCCTCATGTTTATTTATTTCCCTCACCTAGAAGCAAATCAAAGTTTTTATCCCATGCATTTGATTTTAATTGACAACCATTGACAGAGGAAAGAGCTTTTTATCTTGACTAGATAGTGAGAAGTGCTCATCATTTCTCCTTTAGTCCATATATTGATGACTTAATGATGCATAGGTATGCATTGACTTGAGATTTATACCATCCTTTATGGGATGAAGATTTTCCATCTATAGAAGATGGAACTAGAATTTACAAATGTCTGACTCAATCATATTTAAAGGATTACCTGTAGGGTCAGAGATCAAATTTCCATCATGATGACGTGTACCAAAAAAAGTTTAAAACTTCTTTGACTCAAAAATTTCCAATGGAGACCTGGCTTTAGAGAGGTTACAGCTCATTAGGCATGATGGCTTGCTTATTCCTCATAATGGTGATGGTGGAGATTTATATAATCTTCTCAACTTGGGAAGAGAAACTACATATCTTCCAGCACCTATGATTGATAGTTATCACATCTATTGGAGGTTAGAAGAGGATGTTATACCTGGAATACTTCCATTTAGGGTTTGGGATCTAAGGATAGTTTTCATTATTTTTATGACTAGTAGATCACCCTACCTTGGGGTCATTACCTATTGTGATGTTGAGCATAGTTTAATTTTAACACAATGGATGTAGTGGCTATATTGTTGGGCACTCTATAGGTTACTTCTTCTTGGTGATCATAATTTTTTGAAACATGGTACAGGGGTTGAACTTTGTCTATTTTTTATTTAATTGTGTTATTTATGGTGTTGTGAGAGTCACTTGTTAACATGTGGCTCATTCTATAGTTCTTCCATTGGGCCTCTTATGATGGTCTTTTCTATTCAATTGCAATTTCTTAGGGATAAGAAATTTTATGGAGGGTGGACTATAATGTCCCCTTTTTGAGTGAGAATTAGAGTTTGAGGTTTAGACTATCATTAGGTCCTCATAGGCTAATAATGGTGTTTAGAGGGCCTAGTGTTGGAGTTAGCTAGTTCTCCAGTTGGTAGCTAGCAGTGTTTTCATCTCTAGATCTTTGGTGTATTTAAAGGAAATGTTATTCAAGGTGTTTTGGCTCCATTTTATATACTTAATATTTATATTAAGTCAGTTTTATGATAGAGTTCAACCTTACTATTTTTAGTAAGGCACCCTAGTGAGCAGAGAATGCAGTGGGCTACCTCCTGGTGCAAACAGAATTGATTTATGAGGTTTATTTATGGAGTTATAATATTATAATTATTATTAAAGTCATACTTTAATAATAATTAAATATAAATTGAATATCATTAATGATGATTAATTAATTTATAATATATGATTTCACTTAAGTCAAAAAATTATTATTAAAGATCATAAAGGGAGATATAAAGACTTTATTCAAAAAGAAGGGAAAAGAGAATGAAATTAAAAATTAAATGAAATGAGATGAATTCAAATGTAGATTGAATGTCATAAAAGGGAATTTTTAAATTTTTCATTGATTATTGATCATTCATTTAATTTGGCTTGTGCTTTAGCATTTTGGAGGTAGAAACTAGGATTTTCAACTGCAAATAATCTTGAAGAGCATAGATTCTCTTTAAATCAAGCCTTTTGAGGGTGTGAAAGATCATCTAAGGTTTTTTAATTGGGTTTATTTAATTTACAAGTCACATTGTGCATTAAATAGGAGATTAACACCAAATTTTGCAAGGATTTGATATGTAGATCAGAAGTTATTGTTAGTTACTACAGTACCCATGCTACAGTAATAGGGCTTGGTTTTGGCATTGATTCATAAAAACTTCAAGGGTTTGAACATTAATTTGAATAAAAATTTACTTGATCATCATTATTACTAGATTTATCCTTCTCTTTTTGGCACGTGGGTTTCTAGAGGTTGTACAAGCCTTTAATCTATAGGTCGTATTCCTCTCTTTGGCTGGGGCATGTGGATTCTAGGCCAAAGTGCCTAGGTTATTGGTGCCATTCCAAATATATTATGGGTGATTTGATCATGGGTTGATATTAGGAGAATATATATGGTGGAGAAACCAATATTGGAAGCTTGGCATCCATATCCAAGGGTTTATCAGCTTGTTATAAGTTTCAAACTTGCACTTATCATTGCATTATTCTAGTATGGAGTTAGTGTTTCCTCATGCATTTTAAAATGTGAAATAAATATATTTTATTTGTAAAACAATAATAAATCAAATTTTAAATCATTTTAATATTTACTTCAGTATTTCTTATTGTGTTTATTATATGCAATTTCATACAATACTTGGCATTTCTCTAAAATATTCCAAAAGCATAAACTTTGAATTAAAAAAACAATCAAACAAGGTAGAAATATTAGTTTCTAAGTGTCCACCTAGGGTGGTATATTTCAATTCCATTCTCTAATACCCAGGCATTAGATAGCATGACTCAAATTTTAGTTTTTATAACTTCAACACATTTAAATATAACATTTGTGTTGGGCATATTAAAACTAGACCCATTTGTGCATGTCCATGAAATTATCTTCTTCCATGGTTTTGGGCCTCATCATACCAAAATATATATAGAGGACTCCCTTGGATAATCTTGTTTGTACCTTAAGCCTAGGAAAGCCATTCTTACTATTTAATTCATAGTTCATCAGTTAGCAGTTAACATTAAGAAACTTTTCACGTAACCTTGAAGTCAAGATTAATGGGCCATGGAAATGGTAGGATCCTCTATGGTTAATTCCTTTAAATATTAGGCCTCAATTAATGCAATGGAAAAATAAGTGATATAAATCCTACGGGTTATTCAAGTCCCTTTGCCTATATTTTATCCTTTTTTATGCAATGCATGTGTGTTTATAATAGAACTTGCTTGGTTTTTTCCTTATTGATATACCATATTAAAAAATTTTGATTGAAAAAAATATATTTTTGATTCTTAAACTAGGTCATAATAAATAAAAAATCTTTAAAATCACAAGTTCCAATCAAAATTCAAAAGAACCTTCTTGTCAATCAACTTTTAGTCACTTTGTTCTTTTACTTTCTTAGAATCTAGTATCAAGACTTCTTTTTCCTTTGTTGAGTCAAGTCTTCCCCTTAACAATGTCACATATCATAAGGCACATGGCTATTCTTAATAATCCTAAGGTAAGGTACAAGTCTTTTGGAAATGATCCCTTCTTAATTGGTAGTCAAGAAAACCAAGGTCACCATGTTGAGATACATGAAATCCATGATCAAGAAGAATAAGAGGGTGGATATTATCAAGATTAGGTTAGCCCTATATCCAATTTTCCTCCTTCATTTAACCAATACATCATGCCAAATAAGAATGAAAGTTTGCTCCAAGTTTTGATCTTGGGGGCTAAATTTACACCTGATTTTGATGTTCAAGATCTATAATATTTAATTTATTGGAAGGATTCTTTGTCACCCATTTGATACTAATCCATATCATAAGGATATTTAGAGGATAACATTGTTTTCCTTGGTTCCTCCAATCCCAATCCCCAAGTCTCCCAAGACATAGGGAAGGCCATCCTCAATGAGGAATTGTCCCAAATGATTCATGGGTTTTCTATGGAATCCCATACCATCAAATCAACCAAGAGATAACAAATCTCTAAGCTAATAAAATAAATAATGCTTTGGTTGACCCAAGTTCAAACCCCAATCCAAGTTTGAGTGTGAACCTAAATTCACCTCCAATCATCAACCAATCCCATCCAAATATGAATATTCATTTAATTTTGCCAAAGAACAACCAATATAATTCAAACTTGAATAATCATTCAAGTTTATCAAACATCAGCTAACCCAATACCAACTTTAATACTCATTAATATTTTTCAAACATCAACCAATCCAATCCAAACTTGAATACTCATTCAGCTTTACCAATCATGAACCAATCTAATCCAAACTTGAATATTCATTTAAGTTTACCAACCAATAATTGATTAAAAATGAATACTTATTCAATTTATCCAATCAATTCAAATATGAACCTTCATGGTTCACAAATCAACAACACCAATCCAAATCAAAATCTGAACTTAAATACTTGTTCTAGTTCACCAATTAACCAATCAACTTCAAATCCAAACTTGAATACTTATTCAAGTTTACCTATCAATAAAAATCAAAATTTTGCTTTAGGAAGTGTACAAATCATTTTTTAAATCCAAGTTATTTATTAGGGTTAGTTATATTACATTAAAATCAAACACCAATTAATCCAAATCCATTCATCAGTGTTAATCCAATATTCCACCAACCATTTAACCCTAACATTAATTCAAATCAATTTTTGTGTTCCAATCCTTTTCCAAACCCAAGCTTGAACCAAATTCACCTAAACCCATCACATAAAACTAACCCTAATTCATTAAAATTCACACATCCTAACTTCATAATAAATCCAAACCAAACAAATCCTAACTTCAGCACCAATCCAAACCAAACAAATCATAATTTCACCATTAATCCCAACCAAAAAAACCCTAATTTTAACACCAATATAAACACTTTACATAATCACATGTTAATACCTCCTTAAAAATGATTCCTAACTAATTAATCAACAATCCACCCCTTAACTAATATTCATTTTCACAAGCTAACTCGAACCCATTCATGGGTCAAACTTCCAACTTGTTTTCCTCTTCAAATCAAACTAATCAATTATCACCCCACTTCATTTAAGAGTGGTAAAATATGAAGGATAAAGTCCAAGGCTTGTAAGATGGTACCTTTTTATGGAAAAAACAATATAAGTTTGAGTAAATTTGTCCTTATCCACATGATGTAAATAAAATGACAACACCTTTTCCAAAACATTTTGAACTCCTTAAATTTGACAAATACAAAGGTAAGGGTGATTCTATGGAACATCTTAATGACTTATATATGACATGTGTTAATGTTTCCTATAGTAAATAATACATGTTTAAACTCTTTCCATGAATTCTAAGGGGTCAAGCATGAAAATGGTTTTCATGTTTACCCAAAGGATCAATCTTCACCTTTGAAGACTTATCTAAAAAGTTTGTTCATCATTTCTCATATAATTTTAAAAAGGAATTGACCACACTTGACCTATAGAACACTAAATAATGTAATTGTGAATCATTTGCCTCTTTTTTACAAATATGGTGGTATTTAGCAAGTCATTTTCAATGTTCTTTTATCAAAACATAGCTCATTTCCATCTTCATGAACAATCTTAACTTGGAATTCAGTCTTCACTTGTGACTGCTTTATCCAAATTCCTTTGATGAAATAATTGAAAAGTGAGTTCAAACTGAAAGAACATTAATTACTAAAGGTCTTATCAAAATTTTCAAACATGACAATAATTCCTTAAACCAAACTAGTAAGCCTAAGTTTTTTGCCAAGAATAAAAATGTTGTGGATAATGGTGTGATCGATGTCAAAAAAATATATAACCCACCAAAACAACATCAATTTAGTGCATAACCCATCAACAATATCACAATACCTAGAGGTCAACAAAAATAAGAGAACCACAAGCATAAGTTCACCTAATTAGGATATTCTTATGAATCAATTTTTCATAAGTTGGCCCAAGCAAACACAATTATTTGGCCAACACCAAAACCTTTGAATATAATGTTTCAAAACCTGATTGGTACCTTGAAGATGAATATTTTGAGTACCATAGGATCAAGGGACACTAAACCAATTGGTGTATTAATCTCAAACACTATGTCCAAGATCTTATAGATTGTTGGAACATGGCTATTGAAAATCAACCATCCACCTCATATAATAACTAAAATTTGGGAATATAATAATATCCATTCCCCAAACATGAGCAAGGACATGGTAAGCAAAAACAAGATCAAACTCAATAAAGTAATGTCAATCAAACCAATCACCCTTTTGAATATATAGTCAATTGTGTTGATTATATAAATCATTATGTTTTCATCATTACTTTACAATCCCAAGATTATGTCATTACCACAAGGCATGCTAATATTACCATCTCTAGTGCTTACTCATCCAATGTTGATAATAAGTACAATAGTATATATCATATTGAGAAGATGTCTGCTAACATGTCCATTTTATAAATTCTTAAAACCTCCCATGTTTATAAAAATAGTTTGTATAAAGTCTTCTAAGATTCAAGAGTCCCTCAAGACATCAATCCAGCAAATTTTCAAGTGTCTTTCAGCAATTTACCCACTCACAATCAAGTGTCATTTGGCCATTCCAATATCTCTCCTATGGGATCTGTATAAAATCTAAATTTGTGTATAAAATTTGTCATCTTTAGACATAAAGTAAAAAGGATGTTTATAGACAATGGCTTGGATTTTAACTTATGTACATTAATATTAATCAAACATTGAGGGTATTATAAAACATTAGAATTAAATATCAATATAATTAAGGCATACAACCATAATGAGCATAAGTCTATGGGTACCATATATCTTCCTTTGATGGTGGGACCTATCATTCAAAAGACATTAGTTCATGTGGTTGACCTATATTTACCATATAAGTTACTTCTTGGATGTCCATGGATCTATTCAATGAGATATATACCCTCTACCTTAAATTCTCACATGATGGCATGGAAATAATTATCCCCAATGATCCTCAACCCTTTCAATATTAAAAATTATTGGAAGGGTGTTATCAAAACTCAAATTATCTCCATGTTACCAAAGAAACATATGATCTTATTGAGGAATCGACAAACCTTCACAACTACATCCATCCTGATACATTGTTTCAAACACTTCCCCTTGGTGGTTGGTTGAATACACCATCCACATCCACTTCCATAGACACTCCATCTATAAGTTAAGCATATAATAATACTCCACTTAAAAAACCACACCATCTCCTCCATCCCAATTCAAAATTACTGATAAGGGTATGGGCGAGTGTGAAATCCAAGATGTTAATTACTTAGGTAAAATTCACATGTCTCCAAATAATCATGGTAGGCCCCATTATCGAAAGGACGTTGTAGTGGTTCGTAGCTTTGGTAAAACATAATTTATATAAGGTGGTCTTATTTCCAATGAAAAAATAGAAGATTCAAATTCCTCTTAGCTTTATTTTGATGAACTAGCTACTTGTTTCCTTAATGATAAATATTTCATAGCCAAATCTATCATGTTTAATATAATTAATTATAAAGGCAAGGTGATTTTCCTTCATCAACAAGGATTAATAAAACCTATCATGCTTAAGTTCAATGAAGCATTCCATGGTATAATATTTAACCCACTTAATGTAAGCATCACACTTTTCCAAAGTGACTCTTCTAGTGAGTCTAATGCAAGCTCTTCAGACATGAAAATAGGTTCCATCTATAGCCAATTTCAAGATCTATCCATGACCCACCTATTCCATGACACTTCCTTATTAAAACTTGAAATTGCATATCTAAATCCAATCCATTGGTACTAGAAATCAACACCTGTATTTTATCACTTTAAAAATGATGAAGCAATTTCTAAATTCTTGAGTACAAGAGACCCATATTCTGATATGTACTCATAAGATGGGTTTTTTCCATCTAATTAAATTATTTTACATATTTTGGGAACTATTATCACATTATCAAATTAGTAACATAAAAAAATCACAATAATAAGACATTGAGGAGTACCTTAACCTTCCTCCTTAAAAATATCAAGAAGAATTAACTCTCTAGCTGAAGACACCATTACAATTAACATTATGATAGAAAAAGATATAAAGATAGTCAAGCTTTTCACATCATTAAATCAAGAATAACATGAAACATTCAACCATTTTCTTAAATAATTATCTGATGTGTTTTCATGGTCTTATGTAGACATGCCATGACTTGATCCTTCACTTATTATGCATCATCTTGTGGTTCATCTAGATGCAAAACCTATAAAGTATAAACTTAGAAATATGCATACCAAAGTTTTACTCTTAATGAAGGAATAACTAAAGAAATAAATTATAATTTGGCTTCATCTATTCTATAGACTACTTAGATTGAATATCTAATGTTGTACCGTTATATAAGAAACTAGTTGGAATTAGGGTATGTAAATACTTTAGGACTATAAAGAAGGCATGTCCCAAAGATGACTTTCCATTTACAAACATAGACATGATTGTGGACTCCACCACTGGTCATTAAATATTATCTTTAATAGATGGTTTATTAGGTTATAACCAAATCAAAATAAATCTTAAGGACCAACATAAGATAGCATTTAGAACACCTTGGGAAACTTTTTGCTATCAAGTAATGCCCTTTGGTCTCAAGAACACTAGAGCCACATACCAAAGAGTAATGATAGTTATCTTTCATGATATGATTCATGACATCATGTAGGATTATGTTTCTAAAATTATTTATAAATCTAAATATAAATAAGAGTACCCTAAAATACTCTGCACATTTTTTTATAGAATGAGAAAATATAAGCCCTGCTTGAACCCAAAGAAATATGTTTTTGGGGTGACATCAAGAAATTTATTTGGATTCATAGTTTCACACCATGGCATAGAGGTTGATCCTTCCAAATTTTTATCTATTATGAATATGCCTCCACCTAAAAATCTTAATCAAATCCATAATTTTCAAGGTAAAATTCAATCAATCTGAAGATTCATATCTCAACTTGCAGACATTTGTCATCTGTGTGCATTTTTGCTTAAGAAAGAAACTTTGTCCATTTGTAATGAGGATTGTAACACAACCTTTGAAAATATTAAATAATATATTTCCAATCCACCAATTTTAATTCCACCTACTACAGGAAAGTTTTTCCTTTTGTATATATATGCTACATTGTATGCATTGGGGACATTGTTGGCATAGCATGATGATAGTGGATCAAAATAGGTAGTGTATTGCAAAATAAAAAAATTTGTGTCATATGAGATTAAATATTCGCATATGGAAAAATCATGTCTTGTGGTTATTTTTGCTTCCCAAAAACTTTGCCACTACATGCTCAATAATCAAACTAAAGTCATTGCCAAAATTGGCCGTCTTAAATATCTCTTATCCAAAATATCTATGACAGGCATAATGGCTAAGTGGGTCATGATTCTTAGTGATTTTAATATTCATTATGCAAATAAAAAATAAATCAAGGGACAATTAGTAGCAGATGCACTAGTGGAGGTTCCTCCAGAAGATCATAGACCCTTACCACATATTTCCTAGATGAGGTAATTATGTCAATTGATGAAACCCTAGTTTGGTAATTGTATTTTATGGCTCTTTCATAAGTCATGGTTCAAGGGTAGATATATTACTAGTTACTACTAATAGGGACTTAATTCTAAAAGCATTTTGAATTGATTTTCCTTGTATAAACAACATATTAGAATATGAATCCCTCATAACCAGTCTTAAACTTACAATACAATGGGTTATCCAAAATATTCTTAAATATGATGATTCAAAACATATCATAAGTTAAGTCATCGATGAATTATAAGCTCATTATGACAAATTAATTCCATACAAGATGATGGTGGATAACCTCAAGCTGTGTTTTATATTTATACAATTTGAACAAGTGTTAAGGGATAATAACAAAGAAGATGATGCCATGACAACCATTGGTTCATTAATTGATCTCAAAACTAAGCACAGCAAATTGCTTGTAGACTATTTGATGATACCAGCATATGATACTCCTAATTCTAAGATGGTTTTTGAGGTGGTTGGTCCTAGTTATCTTTGGTACACTAACATTTATGAATATATACATAATAACACCCTTCCATCCAACTTAACCCATAACTAACATAAATCATTTATCCAATGAACATCTCATTATATTATCCTTGGTCAAACCTTATCTTGAATAAGTTATGATGGAACCCTATTATGATGTTTAAATTCTAAAGAGTCTGCATTAGCTATTAAATAAGTTCATGAGGGAATTTTTAGTGCTCATTCTAGTGGTATAGTCCTCACTAAAAATCTCTTGCATGTATGTTACTATTAGCCTATAATAAAATCTAATTATTGAGCATATGTTAAGAAATATGTACCCTGCCAAAATCATAGTGATATTATACATATTCTTTCACAAGATTTACAACCTATTACAACACCTTGGCCATTTTCCATATGGGGGTTAGACTCATTGGTAAAATCAACCCAAATTCTTCAGATGGCCACAAGCATATTATTACCACCATAGAATACTTTACCAAATGGGTTGAAGCTATGCCCCTAACATATGGCACTAGCAAATAGATTTCTAAGTTTATATTAAACCATATTATCTATCATTTTGTAATCCCATATACTATCATCTTTGATAATGTAAAATCCTTCAATAATAAAAATGTCAAGGCCTTTGTAATACTTACCATATAAAACATAAGTGGTCTACACCATATTACCCATAAGGTAATGGACAAGCAGAGGCACCAAATAAAAATATACTCAAAACCCTTAAATTATTTTTCAATTAAATTGGTCATGACTATCATATGTAGGTTTATCCCTCCCTCAGGGCATACCACACTAGTATCCACACACCCATGGGGGCAACCCCATACTCACTTGTTTACGATATCGAGTCTATCTTACCTATCAAAGTTGAGATTAAATCTTTAGAAATATCCTTAAAAAAATATTATTTATGATGAATCTTCCCTATTTCACACCTTAGCAAACTCAACCTTCTAGATAAGAAATGCCTCAATGATTTAAACCATTTGAAAGTTTACCAAAACTACCTTCATCAACTATAATAAAAGGATTAAAGTCAGGGAATTCAAAATCAGAGATCTTGTTCTCAAATAAAACCTTCACAATACTAATGTAGAATGGGAGAATAAATAAAAATTCAAACTATATTGGTTGGGACCATACATAATCATTGCTAAATATGGGTCTAGAACTTACAAGTTAGCTATGGAAGATGGAGAGGAGCTTGATGAGGCTATGAACATCATGAACCTTAAAATATTATATGCCTAATTTATTTTAATCTTTTTGTATATACCTTAAGTTTAAAAAAAATAAAAAAGAGATAAAAATAGTATGTATAAAAGTGAAAAGTAGTTTACAAGCACTTTTGGCAAGTACCATGATAAAAACTAGTTTCTTGCACCATGTATAATCTATTGTATATATACACCATAGTTAATTATGGGCATCCCATCACCTTTGTCTCTTATATATTTCCACTTATTCACTTATTCCGCAATCCATTTCATGAAATTTTAGGTTAGGGTTTGACCAATGGATTTGTGTAACCATGTCCATGATCATGCTTAGATGAATATCTTGCATGTGTCCATTATTCACATATTCTTATCTATATATCCAAATTCAAAAACACTTCATCTATTCGTGTATATCATACATATATTTTTTATGAATCATCATCATTCACTCACTCATATTCTTGGAAGGGAAATCGCTCATCTACTCATCCAAACTTTACACTACATCATTTTTTCATCCATTCCCATATTGGGAGAATTGCATCTAGCATGACACCACCAATTGGACTTTGTCCACAATAGATTATGTAGGTGATGCTTAGAGATATAGGGTATTTAGGGTCATCTTGGCCACCATCACCATCTCTATTACCCCATCATCCCAAAGTAGGATTTCACTTTTTCACATCACCATCCAAAATAAATGGTTTTCTTGGGGCTTCCTTGTCGATCATTAAATGTTGTAATAGATATTGTCTACCAAAGGTTTTCACCCTCACTTAGGATGTTCGTAAAGTCATTTGGTTACTTTAAGTGTCATTTGCTTCATTTCATTCCTTATGTGTTTTGTTATCATTTATTTATTTTTATGAGTTTCATAATTTATTTATTTTATCATTTACTTATCCTTTTGGGTGATATTTTTCATTATTGTGTATTGTCTTTACATAGTTTTTATTACAAATATTTTCTTTACTTTATTATTATTTTTTGAGTCAAAATCATTGTGTATTTCAAATGGATTGATTATGATCTTACATATCATTATGCATTAAGTCCTGCATAAATTAATCTTTTAGTCCTTACATATACAACAAAATAGTAATCATGGTTATTTGATATCATTGGTGCATATTGTTTTATGTTATATTAAATAAAGGTTTCTCAACTCTTACTCGGTTATTAATGTTGGAATTATTGTTAGAAATCCAAATCAAATAAAAATAACAAAGGCATCTATCTAATCATGCATACATATATTTTTCCCATTTCATTTTATACTATAATAGAAGATGAAATGATTAACATGTTTTATAACAAATCAAAAGCAGGATAACAATTGCTATCCCAAATCATAAATATCCATCTAATCATCTAGCATACATGAAAACTTAAAACACATCCATAATATCCAACACATATCCATAACACAAGTCTACAAGCCAAAAAAACTCATGTATATTATATATTTATACATGTATATTATATATTATATACATGATTTTTTTGGCTTGTAGACTTGTGTTATGGATATGTGTTGGATATTATGGATGTGTTTTAATTTTTCATGTATGCTAGATGATTAGATGGATATTTATGATTTGGGATAGCAATTGTTATCCTGCTTTTGATTTTTTATAAAACATGTTAATCCTTTCATCTATCATTATAGTATAAAATGAAATGGGAAAAATACATAACACAAGTCTACAAGCCAAAAAAACTCATGTATATTATTATTATTATTATATATATATATATATATATATATATATATATATATACATACATACATACATACATCTATCATACATGAAAATTTAAAACACATCCATTTGCTATTCCAAATCATATATATCCATCTAATCATCTATCATACATGAACAATTAAAACACATCCCTAACACAAGTCTACAAGCCAAAAATAAATCATGTATATATACATACATACATACATACATACATATATATATATATATATATATATATATATATATACATATACATCTATCATACATGAAAATTTAAAACACATCCATAATATCCAACACATATCCATAACACAAGTCTACAAGCCAAAAATGAATCATGTATACTACACACACACACACACACACACACATATATATATCTATCTTGAATGTGTCATAATATATCAATACAATGATACATCTCAAAAATGTTTTCATCGATGCATCATATACATCATCTCATGTATCTCTTTAACCCTCAGATAGGGCATCTATAGTTGGACTCAGCTCATATCACCATGGTGTAGTCCTAAGAGGACCCATGACATGTTGTGATTCATGTCCTATAGATCTCTCAGATTCCACTAGCTACATCAATATCCTTGACATAGACCTCATGGTCGAGTACTCTCTAAAATAAGGTTCCTATTGTGATCATGGAACTACCTCAAATAAAATCATATAATGTGTCATCTACTCCATAACTCTCATGACCTTATCCAAGTCTACCAACTATATTGGTCCTATCAAATATCTATAGCCTCAACCAACTCAATTTGTGTAGTGTATCTCTCTCTCTTGTATCTCTAAATCAGACTTGCATCATTAGGAGTTTGTGTGGCTACATCATATGTATATATCCCTACTGGTAGACTATACCCCTCTACCTATGGTCTATCCACCTCCACCTATAGTCTATCAACCTCTCCATATAGTATTATGATATTTTTTAATATCAAACCCAATTAGCTATCCCTACTATCTCTATCTCCCTATAATCTTGTTATCTCTATGTCTAATGCCCTAATCTCCTCATGTAGATTCTTAATAAGTCTCTGGTCCCATAATGACCTCACTGGCCCTAATGGCCTTGCTTCATCTCCTTCCTCTATGTGCATAGGCCTCATGTATGTATTTCCTTTATCTCCCTCCCCATCATTATCAATAAATACTACATGAGTCTTCCCCCCTCCTACTAGATCCTTTATTATGGGTCTCATCATTTTTTCCTATCCTTCATCCTCTCTATGTCTCCTCTCTTCTAGTATCTACTCCTATCTCCACGTCTATCTATGTATTATATTTCCTAAGTATTTTTTTTCCATCACCTATTGACCCATAACTTGTCTCTACATATTTCCTCTCTATGTTGTAATATCTCCCTTTATCTTTGCCCCAATCCCATCCCTCATGGATGCATTGCAAACTCACCACCAATATTTGTCCCCACATATTTGGAGTAGCATATGACTCTTATCAATCTCTTAGGCCACTATTTATCCCACCAATCATCATAACCATCCATAATCCTTACATCAACCACATACTTCATGTTTGCAAAGGTGTCCAAATGTGTTATGTAATCCTCATGTAAATACTTACACCCCACTGATGTCTCTCTTTCATATAACTCACAAACACATGTGGTCTTACTAGAATATGTTATCTAATACCAAACTATCATAACACCCTATCTGGCCTATATCACTCATCACATACTCATGAATAACCATTATATATCACTATGTCATCACGTAGTCCATATAAATCCCATGTTTTTTTCACTAAAAATCCAATCTCCTTATAATGTATCCACATAATCTAATCATCTCTAAGCTCATCCATCACTTTCCTATACTAGTCTAAAGCCCCTAAATGTGATCTTTGTATACATATGATCACATGCCATCCATGCATGATTGGATCCTCCTCTAATCTCACACTCATATGACCTATAAGATGTTCCATCTCAATGTGTTTTCATGCCCATACCTATAGTAATGTCAAAGATCCAATCTATTCCATCTACATATACTACATAGTGAAAATATCTATACAAATGTTCTAACACATAGGGACCCCATATAAATATCTCACCCATATATATCATGTCACTAATCACATCCAAGAGTCTAATAGGGCATATCCTCCTACTCTTTTTAGGTAGCATAATACCCCTAACAACAACCATTAGTACCACAATCAAATCATATGTCTCTAAATCCATATAAATGTATATGCCAACCCCACCTATTATGATCAAGGTTAGCTCCTATCCAAATATCCTATATAAATTAACTACATGTGCTCCCTGACCTTGATAAACCCATCTCCCTCATATCAAGATCCTTCATACATCCTCTAAAGTCAAATTCATCTCACCCATCAGAAGGTGAAATGCATTGGTCTTGTTGTGCAATCTCTTCACCAATGATATCAATAATTCCATGTCTTCCCAAATCTATGGCATATCAACAATATATGATAAACCTCATTACTTTTAGTACATTGTGTGAACATAAGATTTCAATAGGAGGATATTAATATTATGTTAGTGAATAAACCAAATCAATCAAAAACACACTAAATTAACACATTAAGCCTATCTCAAAGGGGGAGCTTAGTTAACAAAACAAAGATGGAAAACACAACTAAAAAATGAAAGAAAGACCTTCTTTCACCTTCTTTGGATTCTCTAAAATGATTTTTGTAGTGTATTTATTAGTTTTTGCTCATTAATTCTGCATCCATGAAGTATGGCTACCTCTATTTCTCCTTGGCACCATGTGTGGCTTTAGCTTCGCTCGGCTTGGCTCAATATTTAGGCATTATAACACTTAGATGCAATGATTTTTTAATGTATTTGGGCATTATAAGTTTGGCATAAAATATATTTTTTGACGTCATTTGGGCATGATACGTTGGCTTATGAGAGCTTCCAATTCAATAGGCAAGGCCTCCTATTTATATATTTTTGATATTGATCAGAATCAACCTGAATAGTCCATCTCAAGATTGAGATGTGTGGCTAAGGATTAATTTAATTATGTAATTAAAATTTATAAATAGGCTCATCAATGTTTTGGATAGAGGGGAATTGAATATGTATGGAGAGTCTTAATGAGTCATGGGAGGGGTTAACCTTGATATTTTATGTATTTATAGCCTAGGGATGCCTTCCCAAGAAATGATGTCACATAATGATGCAAATATTCAATATTCATTTCCAAAAAGAAATTATTCAACAAGTTCCATTAAATTATTAATTAGGATAATGCTTTTAATTAATTATCTTTAAGCATGATTACGTACTTTGATGCAAACCTTAGCCCTTTGGTGCACAAATTACTCAAATTGGTTAGAATATATTATTATTGGCCCAAAATTTGATCAGATTAGAATTAGGATGCAATATCAAATGTGTTGGATTTGTTATCCCATTTAGGATGTTACCAACACAAAATAACAAAGGTATGTGTCTTTTTTAATAAATTTTATAAGGAAGAGCAATCTAGAGGACCTAGGTGTAAAATTGACATTTTGACTTGAAATGATCTGATCAAAGTTAGCTAGCCCATTAATTGCATTACCTCATTTAATAACACTCTAGCCAAAATTGGCCCTTGAATATATAAATTTAAAATTATTTAATTTTTTTTAGTGTTTTAGGCCAAATTGTGTGTTTTGGTGGAAATTGGTCAAAACCCTGGTTGAAGGTTATTGGTGACTAGTTTTAGGTGTCTACAGTTTGCCCTATTTGGGAAGGTGTTGTAAGCTATAAGCATCGTAACATCTTCTCAAATAATGAAAAGGTCCTATATGCCTATAATTGTAATGATAATAAATGAACTTACTATATTATTATAATAGGGGGAGATTAGTATTGTGTTAGTGAATAAAACAAATCAATCAAAAACACACTAAATTAACACCTTAAGCCTATCTCAAAGGGGGAGCTTAGTTAACAAAACAAAAATGGAAATAAAACTAAAACATGAATGAAAGACCTTCTTTCACCTTCCTTGGATTCTCTAAAATTATTTTTATAATGGTTTGCTTGGCTTATGCTCATGAAGTCTGCATTAATAAAATTTGGCTACCTCCATATCTCCTTGGCACCATGTGTGGCTTTGGCTTGGCTTGGCTTGGCTCAATATTTGGGCATTATAACACTTAGATGCAATGATTTTTGAATGAATTTGGGCATTAAAAGTTTGACATAAAATATATTTTTCGAGGTCATTTGGGCATGATAACTTTGGCTTATGGGAGCTTCCATTTCAATAGGCAAGGCCTCTTATTTATAGATATTTGAGATTGATTGGAATTAACCTAAATCATCCATATCAAGATTGATATGTGTGGATAAGGATTAATTCAATTATGTAATTAAAATTTATAAATAGGCTCATCAATATTTGGGATAGATTTGCATTGAATAATCATGGAGGGTCTTAATGAGGCATGGGAGGGGTTAACCTTGATATTTTAAGCATTTATGGCCTAGGGATGCCTTCCCAAGAAATAATGTCACTTAATGATGCAAATATTTAATATTCATTTCCAAAAATAAATTATTAAACAAGTTCCATGGAATTCTTAATTAGGCTCATGATTTAGATTAATTTTCTTTAAGCATGATTAGGTATTTTGATGCAAACCTTGGCCCTTTAGTGCACAAATTACTCAAATTGGTCAGAATGTCTTGTTATTGGCCCAAATTTTGACTAGATTGAAATTAGGATGCAATGTTAGATGCATTAGATTCATTATCCCATTTAGGATGTTACAAACACAAATAACAAAGATACATGTCTTGTGTAATAAATTTGATAGGGAAGAGAAATTTAGAGCACTCAAGTGCAAAATTGGCATTTTGACTTGAAATGATATGATCAAAGTTAGCTAGACCATAAATTACATTACCCTATTTAATGACATTCTAACCAAAATCAGCACTTGAATATATAAATTTCAATTTATTTAATACATTTTAGTGTTTTTAGGCTAAATTATGCATTTTTGTTGAAATTGGTCAAAAGCCTGGTTGAAGGTTATCGATGGTTAGTTTTAGGTGTCTACAGTTTGCCCCTATTTGGGAAGGTGTTTCATGCTATAAGAATAGTAATGTATTCTCAAAGAATGAAAAGGTCTTGTATTCTTACAACTATAATAATGATGGATGAACTCACTATATGATGCCCACTCAAGGGAATGGTTAGCACAAGGAAAGGTCGGCAAACGGTCCTTCGAAAAGAAAGAAGCAATATGAGGGGACTAAAGAAATGAAAATGATGGGGTGAAAACATAATGAGTTTTAAAAATTAGTCAAAATCATTGATAATATAAGTGATATGTGTATAATGGTTTTCCCAAAGGTAGTTATAAGCATTGTACCTTGATAGTGGTCATGTGGTTTGAAAACACAATGATTTTCCCAAATGCAGTTATAATCATTAAGAAGATGGAATGGCCCTAGTTAGGATAGACAAACAAGATAACAACATGCTCTAGTATGGGTAGAAAAAGTAAAGGAGTGACAACATAACAATTTTTCCAAAGGCAGTTATAATCATTGAGAAATGAAAGTGGGATGGTGTGCAATAGTTTGCCCAAAAGTGGTTATAAGCATTAGACACCAATTATGTCAAACATGACTGATTTGGTTGATGATGAGGATAATCTAATACATAGGATAAAGATGAATTAGGATAACCTACTAGTAGGGAGATGCTTGTCTAAACTAAATAAAGGTTGAAATTTATTCATTTGTTTAATTACTCTATTTGGGATATGATTGGGATTGAATTAGGATGTTGGTGTCGAAGAGATGTTGATGACATCATTGCTAAATAGACTTCCTAAAGTTAAGGTTTATTATAGCATGTGTCAGTATGCATCATGGTATAACATCATGAGAACTTAGCCAAAATAGGCATATGACTGACTCCCAAAATCCAATACTCAATAGAAAATAATGCACCAATGATAAAAATCAAGATTATAATGCAAACACATGAATATGGATGGATTAAGGTGTAAGTGTAGGAAATGAATCACCTAATGAATTCATATATACTAAATCAAGGCAATAGTACAAAAATCAAATAAGCAGGAACACAAACAAAACAATAAAGAAACAAATAAAGAAACAAACAAAATAATTTAAGCCATACGAACATTGCCCCTATAAAATAGGTGACAACTTAACAAACTAACAGAATGGGGGAATAGAAGAAAAGTAAGGGGGTGGTCAAGTTATCTCCATATGCACTAGGCAAGTGTATGGTGCCTACATAGTTCCATGGATGTAATATCCAACAAAAAAATTAGGCCAAAAGTAGTTCTCCTAAAAACTGGGAAGAAAATGATAACCAATGAAAATGAATGGAATGGACATAATAGAATAATAAGAATAGTCTTGGAAAATGACAAGTGTATCGGAAAAAAGGCCAAAAAGGATGGGAAACTAAAAAAAAAGTGATTTGCTTATAACTTAATAAGGGTTCCCAAAATCCTTAAGGTAGAGAAGTGGTCAATGTTTTTGGTTTTTTGTAACAATTTTGCAAATGTTTTTGGAATTTGTGGAGTATCTCAACTCGATCAAGAATGATGAGACACTAAATGGTTTAAGCTCATTAAATGGTGATAGCTTTTCTTAGGTTTCTCAAAAAATGGTGAGAGCATGGCTTAGGTTGCTCATAAAATGGTGAGAATATTACTTAGGTTACTAGTAAAATGGTGAGAGTGTTACTTAGGTTGCTCACAAAATGGTGAGAGAATTACTTAGGTTACTTGCAAAATGGCAAAAGTGTGGCTAGAAAGGGTGAATAAGTTGACCTCAACAAGTATCAATCACTACCTACATATTCCTAGAATAGAACCTCAAGTCACTGTAGTTCTACCCTATAACTAAGGAATCTGACTAGTGTAGCAATTAATTCAAGTAAAATAGGCATAGTTGGGATAAAGGCATAGTATGGCATAGGAATTGGAAAGTTGGTATGTCAAGGGTCAATAAACAAATGTTGCCCCTAGTTTACCCATAGGTGGTTATAACTAGGATACAATGACATAAATCAATGGTTCTAATTTTCCCATAGGTATTTATAATTAGTAACAAGATTAGTGATAAGAAAGGAAAAATAAATGAAAGATACAATTGCCAAAACTTTTTTCATACTACTCTAAAATACTATCTCTTTACGAAATGCTCAAAACAACTACTAAAATTGACTATATTCATTGGTGCTAAAAATGAGCAACTAATGATGAAACCAAGGTTAAATGGGATAGGCAGATAGGATTCAACACATGTTTGGTTGATAGAATGGAATGGTAAAATGGAAAAGCAATAGGCTAAGAGGAATGATAAGAATGATATCCATACAAAGAATAAAAGTGATAAAGTGGCATAACTAAAATGGTCCTTATAGACAATTCACCATAGTGATTAAGCATAATACTGCTTGAGATGAATAATATTCATTAGCTCAGGAAGTTCATCTCCATCTAGTGTGGTAAGCATGCATGCTCTTGATTCATAATTTGTAGTAATGATGAAAGGCACTATCCAATTTGGTTTGAATTTACCTTTATGCTTCTTCTCGACCATCGTATTCTTTTGGTTTTCTTTAAGAACAAGATCACCAAGTTTAAATGTTCTATACTTGATGCATCAATTGTAGTGGCCTTTGAGTTAGTTCTGATATGCATGATAATTGTTGAGTGCAGCTATGTGTTTTTCATCAAGTAGGTCTAGCTCTTATAGGTGAGCTACTCGATAGTCATGATCATCTAGGACATGCTTGAAAGATATGTGTAGAGATGGTAACTCAACCTCAATGGTAAGGATGGCTTTTATACCATAAACAAGGGAATATGGAGTGGTTCATGTGGGTGTATGGTGATTGGTACAATATGCCCAAAGGGCATGGAATATATAAATATGCCAATCACGACTGACATCATTGATAATCTTGTTGAGAATGTTGATAATGGTTTTATTTGATGCTTTGGCATGGCCATTACCTTGAGGGTAATATGTTGTAAAAAAATGTTGTGTGATGTCATATTCGGCACATAGCTTGTTGACATCCTTGTTCTTGAATGATCCTCCATTATCAAATATAATGTCAGAGGGGATACCATAGTGATAAATGAGATGGTTGAAGATGAACTTGGAAATTTTCTTTTCAGTCATGTGAGGGGTATAGCTTCTACCCACTTAGTGAAATATTTGGTGGTGGTAAGGATATGTTTATGGCCATTATATGAGGTGGGATAGATCTTCCCAATAAGGTCAAGTCCCCATGTAGTAATTTTCCATGGTGTCAACATTGGTTTCAAAGTCTTACTTGGGGCATGAATCAAATTAGCATGTTATTGACATTTGTCACACTTATTTACATATGCAATTGCATTTGCATCCATTATGGGCCAATAATAAACAATATGTAAGAGATTTTTAGATTAAAATGCCTCACTAGAGTGGGCTCCACATACCCTTTCATGAACTTCCCATAATGCTAGTGTAGATTCTACCAAAGTTAAACAACAAAGCAGAGTTCTATAAAAACTACGGTGGTAGAGGGTTGATCCAAGTAAGGTATAATGATTGGTTTGGTAGATGAAGGCTTTGGTTTACTTTTGGGATAGGTCAAGTGTTATAACTTGGTCATGAAGATAGTTATAAAGGTCTTAATACCAAATATAATTAGGACAACAATATCACAAATCATTACTATAGTTAAAGGTTCATGAGTTGGTGTGACCAAATTCTCAATGAGGAACTGATACTCTTTAGGTTTGTCTATTTGTCAAATCAAAGAGTTGATATTAGCCATATCATTTATAGTTCTATTACTAGCTCTCTTTATATGCTCAAATTGGATATCTAAAATTTATCATTTGAGATCATCAACCATGGCCTTATATGGAATTAGCTTGTCATCTTTGGTCTAGAAATGGTCTATGACCTAATTGATGATTAATTGATAATCACCATAAACATTGAGATGAGACATGTTCCACTATACGTCTTGTCAAAGTCCTATAATAAGTGTTTCATACTCGTCCATGTTGTTTGTATAAGGAAAATTGATTTTGAAAGACTTAAGAATTAGATCCCCCTATGGTGTAATAAATAAAATACCTACCCCAATCCATGTGTAGTAAAAAATCCATCAAAATATAGCTTCCAATGTTGCTCTTTAAGAGGTATGTCAATTATCATCATTATGGATTCATTAGGGAATTAGAATGTGAGTGGCTCTATGTCTATAAGGGGTGCTTCATTAAGTTGATCTACAAGGATCTATCCATTGATTACCTTCTGATTGACATACTCTATGTCATACTCACTAAGAAGCATGATCCACTTGGCCATTCTGCCTTGTAAATATATTTTAGATAGTAGTTAATTGAGTGGATATACTTTTGAAATGACTAGGGTCTTATTGTTCAACATGTAGTGTCACAATTTTTGAGCTCCAAATACCATGGCTAAACAAACTTTTTCAATAGGCGTATAGTTGTGTACATACATAATGTATGTCTTAAGTAGTATACATCATGTTATTTTCCATTAGCATCATATTGATCTAAAAGTGCCCCCAAGGCACCATCTGTAGTTGAAAGGTACAACAAAAATGGTATTCCTGGCATAGGGGATAACAAAATAGGCAAATTTGCTAGGTAATTTGTTAGCTACTAAATAGTTGTTTGGTAGTGATTATCCTAGTGGAATGCAACTCCTTTATTTAAAATAAGTGTAAATGGATGAAACTTATCTGCTAATTGAGATATGAAGCATTGGATTGACTAAATCTTGCCCTAAAAACTATAGAGCTATTTCAAATTGTGGTGGCATCTTTATTATAGCTTGGACTTTGGTTGGATCAACTTCAATGCCTCTATAAGAGATAATGAAGCTAAGTAATTTACTAGATGTTACTCCAAATACACATTTATTTAGATTCAATTAGACTTTATACTCACACATTCTTTCAAATATTCTATGTAGCATTGTTGGATGGTCGGCCCTGGTTTTTTATTTGCCTAGGATATCATCGATGTATTTTTCAACAATATCATGAATCATATCATGAAATATGATGGTCATGGCTCTTTGATAGATAGGTCTAGAATTATTAAGACAAAATGGCATTACCTAATAATAGAATGTTCCCCATGGAGTGGTGAATGTTGTCTTGTGTTGATCTTCTAGTGCAATTCTAATCTGGTTATATCTTGAAAATTCATCCATTAGCGAAAGCATCTCATAACCCAACATGGATTCAATGATCATGTCAATATTAGGAAAAGTAAAGTCATCCTTAGGGCAAGATTTGTTTATGTCTCAAAAATTAGTATAGATTTTGATTCCTTCAGGATTTTTGCTAACAATTACAACATTAGATATCTATTTTGAGTAGTCAATGGATCAAATACATCCTGATTGTAAGAGTTTTTCTAACTCTTTATTTACTGATACATTAATTTGAGGATGCTTCTTGCATAACTTTTACTTAATTGGTTTGGCATCATGATTTACCATAAGGTGATGTAAAACCAAGGTGGGGTCCAAACCTGACATGTCACAATAAGCCCATGCAAAGATATCTACAAATTCTCTCAATAGCATTATAAAGACTTCACATTCCTCCTTAGTGAGAGATGCACCCAATTTTATCTATTTCAAGTCTGATTGAGTCTTTATGTTTACCTCTATTATATCTTTGAATAGAAGGGTCGAGCCATCTTTTAAGATAGTAGGCAAATACTTGAAGTATTAAACTATATCAAGGTCCTCTGTTGGGACTGGCTCATCAATTTCTCCTAGGCATGATGAATCTGAGTCCCTAAATGGGAGATCTAGCCATGTGACAAAAATAGTTAGAACTTTTTGAATAATTTGATCAAACATTTCTTGTTACTCAAAACTAAACTCAGGTCCATAGGAAAGTTCATTGTTGGTGGTCTCTTGGTCTAAATTCAAAAAAGAATGAACACCCCTGTCTAATGGTGCCTGAAATAGCTTTTCACCACTAGACTAGCCTTTATCTTTACTTTTTCCCTAGTTAGAAAGTGTGTCAAAGAGGTTTTAACTTTGGGACCTCAATTTTTTATTTATTTGTTTTTGGCTAATGGTGTTCACCTGCTCTCCAAAATAGGCTTCAAGATTCAATGTAATTGAGAACCATGATTTATGATCTCCCAAGGAACATTGTCTCTAAGGCCTATAAAATCATAAAATGCCTCATCATTCTAAAACTCATCAATTTATAAACTAGATTCTTGTTGGTCCCAATCTATCATTTAGGGATAGTATAATGGCAATGGGTTATTACGAATGATTAGGCTAAGGGCACATATGGCATTTTATCATATAGGTTAGTCTTGCATAGGTCATCAAAGATAAGGCTATGATCAGAATTTATTTCACTATCGACATCATCATCACTAGTCATCGATAATGAAACTTGAATAAGATATGTGTGGTCACCCCCAGGTGGTTTTTATCTAAGTCCATAGGGTATTTTATATTTGGTCAGGGAAATTGGCTCAAGTGTTTTTTATTGATTAGGTATGAGACCTCCTCCTTCATAGTCTTGATTTTCCATGATCCTATTAGGAATAGGATACTTTGCACTCTTATAACAATCAACCTGGTTGTCATTGTATAACCATAATTCATCTCCCTTGAGAGGGTTTACTTCTAGGCCAGATGCTGGTATGAACGTGACTAGTCCTAGATTATGAAGTTTATCTTTACTTTTTCATTACAAAAAGCATGTGTGGGGTAACTTTAGGTCTCCCAAAGGTCTTTGTATTTTGAGGAAGAATGGCAATATGAAAGGTATCATGTGTTAAATATTCTCTTAGGCCATTAGCTAAAATGGTGTAATGAATGGAAGCTTTAGGAGGTGGCATGTGGGAAAGGGAATATAGGGTATTATGATCTATGAAATTGTCTTCTAGGGAATCAATAAGTATGGCCTTTCTTTTATTCTACTTGGAACTTGGATTCATGTTGTACCAGTAATTGTAACTTTGAAACTTGGCCTTGAGATGTTTGCAGTGTTCGTGTGGGTGCAAATCTCCTAGAATATTTACTTCCATCCCTGAGTGGGATAACTTGATACATTGGTGCAGTGTTGATGGGACTACACAAATATCATGTAACCAAGGCCTACATAGAAGCATATTGTATGAAAACTCAAGATCAAGCACATGGAAAAGTGTATCATGGGTCAAAGGCCCATTGATAACTGGAAAGCTAATGGTGCCTTATGATTCTCTCTCTTGATTATCATAGGCTTTGATAGTTGTCATTTCTTGTTGGAGATCTACCATTGTGTACCCAAGAAGCTTGATGAGATTTAAAGATACTATGTTGAGGCCTGATCCATTATCTATAAGGACACATTTCACTTTATGCTACTTTATATAAACTTATATGTATAATGGATTATTATGGAACAAGCCAAGGGAAGACATATCGCTTTGGTTGAATGTGACTTGTTGGGTAGGAGCTAGGTGTCCAACCAAAGCTTGAAATTTATTAGGAAATATGTCACTAGCAACAATGGATTGGGTTAAGAACTCACTCAAAATGTTCTTTTGGATTGCCGGCATTTGCAACAAATCTAAAATAGAGATTTGAGCTAGTGTCTTCTGTAATTGTTCCAAAATATCAAAAAAAAAAATTCGATCAATGGTAAATGGCTTATTTTAAGTTTGAACAACTGGTTGGATAATGGGCAAAGTGGAATATGTTTGTGGGCTGAGGATGGTAATCCATGACGTCTGAGTTGTGATTGCATAATCAAGATTAATTACAAGACCATGGTTGTGAACAAATGGTGGTAATGGTGTGGGACTAGATAAGACAAGTCTTGGTTGCCGGTGTACTTGTATGTGGTCATAGGGCAAAGATGAGTTATTGGTGTAAGGTCCAAAAGTGGAAATCCTAATCTGTTGGTTTACCTGCATGTGGTCCCAAGTCAAAGAAAGATTATCTATATAATTTGGCCAAGTGGCATTATTTAGCAATGGTTTAGATTGATTGGTGATTAGTCTTAGATTAATGGCGATGGTATTAATGCTACCCCCTACAATATGACCTACAACCCTGTTGTAGTCATGTGAAACAACAAGGTAGGTTTATTAGTTGTTACCATTCTAACTTTGGTTTTGTCCATTATTCTAACATTGTTGGTTCTACTATTAATTCTACTAGTTTTATTGCTTCTGTTGGTTCAGCCTTTCATTTTGATACTATTGATTTTGTTGTTGTTGTCATTGTTACTAGTTATGCCATGGAAAAGGGTTTTGATAGATTCCAAGAGTCTGATTAGAGGTGAAATCACCATTATTCAATGTTATCTCCCCATTCTCTAACATATTTTTAATTAAATGTTTAATTTGCACACATCTTCATAAATTGTGCCCATTGACCCGATGATACTCATAAAATTCATTTTCATGATCCAATTAGGATAAGGGATACCTTGAGGATAATGCTTTGGTATAGACCAACTGATCAAATTAGTGGTGGCAATTTTATGAAATATAGACTCAATAGGCTCTCCAAGGTCACTAAAAATATGATGTGTAGGCACAGTTCTCTTTGGAGGAGGGTTTTGTTATGGTAAGGGTTGTGGCATTTATTGCATAGGTCTTGGTTGTGCTTGTGGTGTTGGTTGAAGAGGTTGTCAAGTAGGATTAAGCTAAAAAGGTAGAGTAGGTTGAGTAGATGATGTTTGCACCATTTGGACATGATGTGACTCAGTTATTCTATTTCCCAAAACATTCCTATTATGATTAAATTGATTTGGTCTATCTTGGTTTTGGCCACTTCCCTAATTGGTACCTTGGTTTTGATTAGTTGAATTAAGATTGATGAATCCTTTATAATAAGGGCTCGCTCAATCAACAAACCTTTATCAATGATTCCCTTGAAAGTATGCACACATTGTAGTTCCAAATGATAAGCTATCTCACTATGTAAATTTTTAATAAACATAGCAGCTAATTGTTTATCTACTAAACTATGAGTGAATCAGATTGCAAGGGATCTCCATCACTTTAGATAGCTTACAAAACTATCACCAACTTTTTCTTTAGCTTGCCTCAAATCAACCAATGAAATCTCATGCTCAAGATTATAGGAAAAGTGTTGCACAAACTTATCTAAAAGATCATAAAAATTAGTTAAATGAATTCTTGGACAACTTCAGGAACTACTCCAAGGCTTGTCTAGCTAAGGTACTTGGAAAAAATAATAAAAGGTATATATCATTATATGCCATTGGCTGGCAGGTGACAAAGAACTTAGTTAAATGGGTTTTCGGGTCACCTTTCCCCTTGTATTTATAAAATTTTGGTGGCTGGACATATCCTAGAAGAAATGGAATCTATAAGTACTCCATATTGAAAGGATAGGAACACACATCTCCAACTTAAACTTTTTAATCTTCTTCCTCACTTGGATTGTAGCGATTAAATCCTTCATTTGTTATAACTCTTTCTCTAAAAACCTTATGGGAATATTGGCATGGGTAGATGGTTGGTCGGACACGAGTGGAGCATCTATATTAGGGTATAATGGGGCTATTTGTTATACATTAGATTGGTTGAGAAAGGAACCATGAATATCTATATGTGGATTAAGATGTACTTGTTGAAATTGAAATTTTGGTTTTGTGATATTCGGGTTTGGGTTGGTGATGAAGGTTTGACTTGGAGGATTTTGAAGTTGGGATGGAGGGAGATAATGATATTGTGCCTATTGTGGTTGAATAAGGACCTTTTGTTGATTACTTGAACCTTGCTATTGAGTGGGAACTTGTGATCCAAGACCATGTCTCTAAATGTGCAGTATGTTCTACATAAAAGGCAATTATTGCCTAGCAAGTATTTGAGAGACATTGAAACCCCCTTGTTGCACAAATCTTGATTGGGAAGTGGATGCCATGTTGGATATTTGGTACCTATCACTGACCAATTTGATTACATTGTTGATTAAACATCATTTGGTTTTGAATTGGTATGTTGGTATACGAATAAGAAGGTACATTTGCTACTACCTAATAGGCGTAACATTAGTTGCCCCTTATTAAGGTGGTAATATGTTTGACCTATGCTATGTTGGTATATTTATTTATACTTGTTGTTATGGAATGCTACTCATCACCTATTGAGGAGGAATAGGATTCATCACATTCTATTATTGAGGCATGACATTGGTTGCTAGTTGACTACCTAATCCTATTAGTTATGCACTTGATGAAGTAGTTGGTTGAGGTTGGGGTGTAGAAGCTCCCATTCCTAAGTTTACAGAGCCACTCATGGTATTAACTAAAGGCATATGTTGTTGACTAATTTTTTTTGTATGTGTACCACTTTGATTTATATTAGACATTGCTTGCACATTATCCAGTGTGTTTTGCTCATTATTCTATATAGAAGCAGAAGACACTTCTTTAATAATTGGCATATGTAACAAGTTGTCTACTAAAGTGATTTGCATGAATGGGTTTAAACTCTAATTGTTTTGACCAATTAACTCTATCAAAACTCTTGTTGAAGGAACTAAGTCAATAAGAGGTTTACTCACCATGGTCATCTGATTGAAATTATGTGCTAGATTCAGGTAGGTTTGATATGTTGTCTGTATTTGGTTAAAGTGGTCTTCCATGAGGTTCTTTCCTTTGTTAGGAATATTTGGGTCCTGATACATCATTTGGACTAGATTTAGAGGATTTCTAGAAGAATATTTTTGACTATACAATCTGTTGTGAGGCATTCTTATTAGGCTTAGTAAACTTTCATGAGGGAAGTCTGCCAGAAACTTAACCCCTACTTCTATGGCTCTAACCAAAATCTCATCTTTGTTCTCCATGAGGGAAGTCCACCAGAAAATTAGCCCCTAATTCTATGGATCTAACCAAAATATCATCATTTTTCTCCAACAAATGATACTAAAAAAAATGGATTATATGTGGAAGGTGTATTAATAGAGTATTATTGTTGAGGAACTAGCTCTTCAACTATGGGTATCGTAGCTAGGTATTGTGTGGTTTGTTCTTGGTCCTGTTTTGAATATGGCAGATTATAAACCAAATAGTTAGCTAATGGATCTTGGTTTTGTGCCCTTATTTGAGTATTATAATAGGGATAATAATCCATCTCATAAGCAATATTATCTATGTAGGGGTCTTGCACCATTTCTTCTTGTGCAACCACATTACTAATCCCTAGATTATACATGAGTCCACTATGAGTCTAGGAATACATGTTAGGATCCATAGTGAATGTTTTGCAATAGAAAAGGAAGAGAGTTACACAAACTCTAAAAATTCAATGTCTAAAAGATGATGTTCAAACTTGGTCTAGATTCGACAAAAGGATGGAAAGGTGTATGCAATGATTTGTGATAAAACAAGCTAACATTAAGTATCTAACATTACACATCTTCTATAAAAAAAGATTAAGTAAATGGACTAAAAATTAAAATGACAAACTCTAAGATCAAAGTGTTTCAAATCAATCTAATCTAAGAAAATAAAAGTTGCTAGGTCTTTTGGCCAAACATGATGTCAAAAGCTAGGCTCAAACAAGGCATGTGCTAAAACTCTTGGCCAAATGGCATCAAAAACTAGACTTTTAAATAGATGAGATTTTAATCTAATAGATTTGAAACACTTCTAAAAAACTAAGCATTTGAATCTTGGACATGAAATTAATCAAATAAGTATAAGGTATGAAACAAAAGACACATTAAGTATAGTTTATTTTCCCACAAATAATGGTATAAAACTTGGTTCCTTTGACAAATAGGCTAGAAAAATGTGAACGGTGTAACTATGCTAGATAAAGATTCACAAAGGTATACTCTGATTGGCTTGAAAAATATACACAAACTTGATCTCTATGCAGGAAGGTATATGAAAAAATGTTTGAAATGTTTTGGGCAGTGTAATAATGCTAGACTACTCAAAATATGTGACAAAATATTTGTTTCAAAAACACTCTAAGGCAAAGATGCTTTCTCACAAATTTGGCAGTGTAACAAGACCTTTCTTAACTTGAATGGCACACATACCTTCAAAGTTTTGGCAATATTTCCAAGGTAAAAAAGTATATATCCAAATGATCTTAAGGAAATAAGATGGTAAAAAAACAAAAAATAAATAAAATTGGTGCATAGACTAAAAGTGCAAGTGTTTGGCACAAAATAACTTAATTATATCAAGTGGTGATAATGATTATGAATCTTAAACGACCTTCAACCCAAATTAGAAATTAAACCTAAGTCCCATCAAGTTTAGTGAAAATGGTGAACCCAATTAACACATCAACCCTATGAACTTATGAAAGTGAAATTTTGAATTTAAGTTATAAATGAATGACTTTAAACAATATTTCGTATAAGTCTAGACACAATTGGGCAGCATAACTGTGCCAAAGTGGATAATATGACTCCAAGTTTTGATAAACTTTGAACAAGCCAAATTAATGATTCACGTAGGTAGCATAATGCCTCTTTGTTCAAAGGAAAAATGAGGACAATGTTCTTGTTTTGTATCATTTGTTCACACCAAGTTTTGACTCTAAATAAGACTTTAATCTAGGACAAGACCAAATAATTAATTGTTCTTAAGTCCTAAATTGACAAGGTTGATTGGTATTATTGGAATCATTCAATATATGTCATTTAAGAGGCTTTTAGTGTTCATCAAAAAAGTAAAATGTACATTTTATAGTAGGTTTTTTACATCCCCCCCCCACACCTTCTCTCAAATGAGAGTACTGTGACATGGACCTTGAGGTGCACCTTGCACCAACAACACTTTTGTGACAAGTAGGGATTCGCTAAAAACTACAAGTTTTCAAACATTTCTAGGGGATAAATTACACAATAAATTTCATGTCATGATGAAAAATAAAAGCATGTAATTGGGTGTCCATGGCACTTGGATTTTGTTGACCATTTTTGGTCCAACAGGCCAAAAATCGGTCCCCTTCTTTCCCTATTGTTCTGAACCAGTCCAAAATTTGATTCTTTGCACAAGTCTAGAAATTTCTACAGACTCTACAGGTTTTCTATGGATTCTGTAGAGATTTCTATAGAATTTGTAGGTCCATTTTTATGGACTCTGCAGGTATGGATTTCTACAGACTCGACAGGTGAAAAACTATGTACTCCACATGAAGAGGCAAGTTCCCACTTAGGCACAAAATGGACCATTTCAAGTGCCCTTATGAAGGGAAGTTTGGCACTCAAGAGCCCTTATGGAGGGCAGGGAACACTTTTAAAGGAGGCCATAGAGAAAAGCAACAAAGGTAAGTTTCCTTTAGAAGTTTATTAAGGCAATGGAAGTACCCTTCGGAAGGGTCATTTCCAAGTCTTTCTGAAGGGCACTTTTCAAAGGTAGTCAAAGAAGCAAAGGGAGAAATCCTTCAAACTTTTTGTCTAAAGGAATTCCTTCAAACAAAAAGTCTGAAGGAATTCAAAATCCATGGAAAATACTAAAGCAAGAAGTGATTTCTTTTGAACTTTTTGTCTGAAGGAATTCCTTTAGACAAAATGTTTGAAGAAATTCAAGAAAACTACCAGCCAAAAATCCCAGGGAGAAAATCCGAAGAAGCAGACAAGGCAATTCTTGCAAACTTTTTGTCTATGGGAAAATGTCCATGAAAAAAAATTCCATGGGAAAAGGTTCTGAAGAAAATAGGCTGCTGAAGGACCCTGAAGGGCAGGTGCCCTTACGGGGGACTCTCAGTTTATAAATTAAAGAAACTTCTCCAAAAGCCGAAGGGTCACCTTCCCTTTAGGAAGTATCAAAAAAAGAAATCTGTAGGAAAGGAATCAATAAGAATCCAAAAGAAAGGAAAGGCTGAAAGAATTCCAAGGGTGATGGGCTCAAAGACATCAAAATCAAGCACGGTGAACTAGCCATTGGAAGTTCAAATGCAGTGATGTGTGCAGACGTCAAGTTTAAGGCGGTGAAATAGCTGTTAATTTTGAAAAGCCTTAAGGAAGAGCCCAAGGAACACAATGACCCACCAAAAGATAGCCTCAAGGGCTAAAGGAGCCAAAAAGAGACAAAACTAGGAAGAAGACAAAGTGCAGAAATGGACAAATAGTCCAGGTGACAAAAGGGAGGCAAGTTATTGCCAGGTGGTCATCAAATGGCACAAACAATAAGTGACATGACCTATTTTCTCCATTTTGCATTTATAAGTAGACAAACTATGTGAATATCTGGAAGGAGTAGTCTTGTCTACAGAAAAGAGGCACGACCCATGCTTTCACATTAATGTTTGAATGCCAAAGTCAAGACCAGTGATTACACAGCATGGTTCTAGTAGGCCTTTTCTAGAAGAATGACATCAACAACAGTGACTTCCTTTTCCCAATGCTCTCAACGCACATAGGCCAGCTTGTCAAGAGCACTA
The DNA here is from genome assembly GCA_037957365.1 of Torreya grandis. Classification (NCBI taxonomy): domain Eukaryota; kingdom Viridiplantae; phylum Streptophyta; class Pinopsida; order Cupressales; family Taxaceae; genus Torreya; species Torreya grandis. Next base: position 2,345,376 of record JARHVA010000636.1, read on the forward strand.
AAGTCTATTCCAGAAAGTGCCAAGTTCTCTTCTCTTTTCTATATATTGTAAACTTCTCATTTTGAGAAAGGATCCATTCTCTTAGCCCGTAAGGCAAAACTCTGCCCAAAAATCTCTCAGGCTTGTAAGACAGAACTCTACCGAATTTTACCTTGAATCAAGACTTAGCAATTTTTTACCTCTATTTGGACTTTCACTCATGCATATGTCTATGTTTTATTTTTGTGTTAAGTCATTTTATTTTATGCTTTTCATAGATCAATTCCAGCATGTCTAGTGCATTGTGAAGTTCTTCTTTTGTAGGTCTGCCAGAAGTGTCTACAGTAGAAATATAGCCACATGTGAATAGGCTACCAAAGTGTGTCTCAGAACACCTTTGATAGTTCTTCCTCCCTGTATCTCTATAGACCCCTGACTCACTGATACAGAAGATTTTCCCACATCAGATGAAGTGTATGACAGCTTCTTCTTGGTGAAAAGTGTATGTTCTAGGCTGAGTGGGTCATCTTTTTTGGTGTATCACCTTTTTAATTTTAGGTTTAGGTTCTATTTCAGTATCCTTCTCCCTTTTCATCCCCCCCCCTTTTTTCATTTATTTATTAGCAATAGGAAATCCAGGACCTAAAAGATACATCAAAGGGAGCTAGCCCTTATCTAGAGACTCTTCCCCTAGCTTCACCAGTCCCACAAGTGAGAGGGGAGTTTCCATTGTTGCGTGTGGAAGGAAGGAGCTTGACCACTTGCCCAGGGTGAAATCCACTGCGTCAACAGTTTTTGGCACACCCGGTGGGACCAACTAGGACAAGTTTTGTCCAAAGAGTTGAAGAATTTTTGGTGTGTTCTTCAACCATCTAGCCTTTGGAGGCTTCTTTTGCATCAACACCAATGGCAACTCTGAGTTGAATCAGTTGGTTAAGTAGTCTAGGTGCCATCAAGAAATCTTATTTTTTGTATGTATAATTCCTTTGCACAAAATCATGGACTTTGTATTCCTTTGTATGACTTCGATCAAACTCAAAATTTTCATGCAATCACCTCAAGCAGCTCTCCTAGTTGCCCTTCAATGGTAAGGGAGGTGGTACTGGAGTTTGAGAAGTAAGTAATGGAGATCGACAGACTGGATGAGTAGTATGGATATCAGTAGGAGCTAATGTATAAAGAGGAATGTTTGTTCAGGCAAGCTTAGGCCTTACAATCCATGGAGGAGGAGGTAGCAAAATGGAGGAATTCATTCATGCAAAGCAATCAGCCTTGTGCACCCCCTCCTATTCTAAAGACATCCCCCTCTTGTGCACTAAATCCTTTCTATCAGATAGCACTTGCTGATTTTAGCTCATCTGATGCATCAATCAATCCTGCTCTTATTCTCGTGTGCCTAGCTTTCCAGCACACCTCTTTTCAAACAGCTCTTCCTGTACATGAGCATACCCTCCCAAATCTTCCCCGACCTCCTCAAATCTTTCAACATGATCTCTAAATTCCAAGTTGGAAGAAGGAAAGTCATGAACCATCCCAGGACCTTTGAGAGGATAAAGTTACTCCCTGCTCACAAGGGGAAAGTTCCAATCCCAATATCATGAGCTGGAAGCAAATAGTAGAATCATGGGGTAGGAAGGAAGAGGAGGAGAAAGGTTTTTCTCAAAACCTTGAAGAAGATGAGGTTGCTCCTAATCATCATGATGATGCTAGTGACCTCCAAGAAATGCTCTTCCAAGAAGATCTAGCCAAGAGAATTATAGAGTTGGAATCCCAAGCGAGATTCCTCATCCAACGTGTGATAGACATGTCTGAACACACCCCATCTACACACCTCCAAGAGAGATATTAGGCCACACCTAATATATATGAAGTTCTATCCAAGTGGAAAGAGGAGAGTCATTTGATTCTAGCTCAGGGACTGCCTCCTCTTCCACATGGTTTTTTCAGTTCACCCCTTCTCAAAGAGGAACCTATTTTGTGGGAGGTGAGTGAGGAAGAAAAGATCTAATCTACAGCTTCTCAAGAGGCTATCATGAGTGACAATGAAGAATAAATCATCATCGATGTTCCTTGTGAAGACATCATCGACAATGGAGAAGACATAGGGCATGCATAAATGCAGATGTTCCAGCAATATGAGGAGGAATGTAAGCATGGTGAGCTCTCTCCTCCTTTGTTTGATGAACTTCCTTGTTGCTTCGATGAGGAGGATGACTATGCCAAAGAGCCTAAGTTGGAGGAGGATCATATGGATGTCTTTGAACAACTAGAGACTTTGATCCTTGAGCAAGAGAAGGAGAGGCATGTTCATCTTGAGAATAGCTTTGAAGAAGAGAGCTTTGAACAAGAATGTGATGTGTCTATGGGATGAGCAATTAGTTTGTGATTCCATTTCAGACATCACAATAGTCACCCTTCTTTACGAAGGCCATGAGGGAGTAGAGGATGAGTTTGACAGGGTCTTCATCAAAGCAGAAGGAGATGGATCAAACCATGGTGCATTGCAAAGGGACTATGCATATCAAAGGGCTTATGGCGATGAACCAACAGCCACAAATTTCTTGGAGAAACACACCAACATGAAGGACCAGCATTCAACAAGCTTCCAAGAATAAAAAGAGTACGTATATGTTGGAAGCATGTTTGAATCTAATCCACTCGGATACAAGCCAATCAAGGTGGTAGGCAAGAGAAGCAGGTCACCAAGTCTCCATTCCATTTAGCCACTTGTCTGGCACCATAAGTTTCCTAACCAGGAAGGGGACTTAAAAAAATTTCCCTTTGATCCAAGAGGGAAGCAAATATACTTGGTTAGCTGTATATATAGTAGTTTGCTTTTAGTTTCTTTTCCTATTTTCCCTAAGTACAGTTTGCACATGTTAGTAGTGTTTTTAATCTTGTGTGTGCTTTCCCTTGTGTTTGGGGTAAAAATATTTATGATTGATTCTTGGATCTATCGAGGCTATTGTTAATCTTTCTTCAAAGCTTCATTCTGACTCCGTGCCCAATGGACTTTAAGGCAACTGGTCTCTAAGCATAACAGGCATGCTTCCCCTGGGAGTCGCCAATTTGTTGACCATTTTTGGTCCAATAGGCCAAAAATTGGTCCCCTTCTTTCCCTGTCATTTTGAACCAGTCCAAAATCTGATTCTTTGCACAAGTCTAGAAATTTCTATGGACTCTATAGGTCTATTTCTATGGACTTTGTAGGCATGGTTTTCTATAGACTCGGCAGGTGGAAAACTATAGACTCCGTAGGAAGAGGCAAGTTCCCACTTAGGTGCAAAATGGACCATTTCAAGTGCCCTTGCAGAGGGTAGTTCAAGACTCAAGAGCCCTTGTAGAGGGTAGGGAACACTTTCAAAAGAGGCCACAGAGAAAATCTGCAAAGGTGAGTTTCTTTTAGAAGTTTTTTTAAGGCAATGAAGTACCCTTCGGAAGGGTCATTTCCAATTTTCCTAAAGGGCACTTTTCAAAGGCAGTCGAAGAAGCAAAGGGAGAAATCCTTCAGACTTTTTGTCCAAAGGAATTCCTTTAGACAAAAAGTCTGAAGGAATTTAAAAGGTGTGGAAAAGACTAAGGCAAGAAGTGATTTCTTTCATGGACTTTTTGTCTGAAGGAATTCCTTCGGACAAAATATCTGAAGAAATTTGAGAAAGCCGCGAGCCAAAAATACCAGGGAGAAAATCCGAAGAAGCAGACAAAGCAATTCTTGCAGACTTTTTGTTTGTGGGAAAATGTCTACATGAAAAAAAAGTCTGTGGGAAAAGGTTCCAAATAAAATAGGCCACCTAAGGACCCCGAAGGGCAGGTGCCTTTACAGGGGACTCTCAGATGCTAAATGAAAGACACTTCTCTAAAAGTCTGAAGGGTCACCTTCCCTTTGGGAAGGTTCAAAATAAGAAATCCAAAGGAAAGGAAGCAACAAGAAGCTAAAAGAAAGGAAAGGTTGAAAGAATTCCAAGGGGTGATGGGCCCAAAGATGTCAAAATCAAGCACGGTGAACTAGTTGTTGGAAGTTCAAATGTAGTGACAAGTGCACAGACATGTCAAGTTTAAGGCAGTGAAATAATCTATTGATTTTGAAAAGCCTTAAGGAAGAGCCCAAGGAAAGTAGTGACCTACCAAAAGATAGCCTCAAGGGTTGAAGGATCCAAAAAGAGACAAAACCAAGAAGAAGACAAAGTGCAAAAATGGACAAACAGTCTAGGTGGAAAAGGGGAGGCAAGTTATTGCCAGGTGGTCATCAAATGGTGCAAACAGTTAGCGGCACGGCTTGTTTTCTCCATTTTGCATTTAAAAGTAGACAAACCACATGAATATCTAGAAGGATCAGTCTTGTCTATAGAAAAGAGACACAACCTGTGCTTTCACATTAATGTTTTAATGCCAAAATCAAGACCAGCGATTGCACATAGCATGGTTCCAGCAGGCCTTTTCTAGAAGAATGACATCAGCAATAGTGACTTCCTTTTCCTGATGCTCTCAACACACATGGGCTAGATTTTCAATAGCACCAAAGTCTTTTCCAGAAAGTGCCAAGTTCTCTTCCCTTTTTTATATATTGTAAACTTCTCATTTTGAGAAAGGATCCATTCTCTTAGCCCATAAGGCAAAACTCTGCCCAAAAATCTCTCAGGCTTGTAAGGTAGAACTCTACCAAATTTTGCCTTGAATCAAGACTTAGAAATTTTTTACCTCCATTTGGACTTGCACTCATGCATATGTCTATGTTTTTTTTTGTGTTAAGTCATTTTCTTTTATGCTTTTCACAAATCGATTCTAGCATGTCTAGTGCATTATGAAGTTCTTCTTCTACAGGTCTACCAAAAGTGTCTATAGTATAAATATAGGTGCATGTGAATAGGCTACTAAAGTGTGTCTCAGAACACCTTTGATAGTTCTTCCTCCTTGTATCTCTATAAACCCCTGACTCACTGATACAGAATATCTTCCCACATCAGATGAAGTGTATGACAGCTTCTTCTTGGTGAAAAGCGTATGTTCAGGCTGAGTGGGTCATCTTTTTTGGTGTATCACCTTTTTAAGTTTAGGTTTAGGTTCTATTTCAGTATCCTTCTCCCTTTTCATCCCCCCCCTTTTTTCATTTATTTTTTAGTAGTAGGAAATCCAAGACCTAAAATATACATCAAAGGGAGCTAGCCCTTATCTAGAGACTCTCCCCCCAGCTTCGTCGGTCCCACAGGCGAGAGGGAAGTTTCCATTGTTGCATGTGGAAGGCAGGTCCTCAGCCTCCTGCCCAGGGTGCAATCCACTATGTTTCAATAGATTTTTATAAAAAGGTCTTGTCCTTTTTGCAACCACTGCATCCATCACTTGCTTAGTGTAGTGTGATGTCCAAAGTGCAGATACATCCTGTTTGTATCTCCAACACTAGAAGGTGGCTTAACCACTCAAACCTCTTATCCAAGTGGGAATGGTTGAAGTTAGTGATAAGAGATGAAATCCCATGTCAAATATTCCTTAAAAAACTTGTGGGAGGTAATGGGTCCCCCTTGTAAGCCAAGTTTGCATAAAAACAAATGACTAATAGAAAGACTTTAAGGTCATTTTCAAGGTCACCCAAACTATTATGAGTTTTGGGGGAGTGATTTAGATGAAATTATTTATATGCCTTGGATTAGGAATTTTTATAATAAAGATGATGTTTTTTATTCCAAAAATTCCCTACAGGGGATGGATGGAAGAGCATATAGGCAATGTCCCTCTTTTTGCCAATCAAGTTCTAAGTTTAAACGACTATTAGAAACAAAAATTGACAAGTGAGTTTGATTTTAAGCACCAAATTAAATATTAGGTGGTGTTATTTTGACCCCTTGGTCTTAATTTGTAACTTTGAAAGCATAATTTGTCAAAACATTCACTTAAGCACCCTAGTTTTTCATTAAGCACCAAAACAAGGTTTCTAATTCATTTTAAACTTTCAAAGAAGGTCTAAAAAGCATGTATTAAAAAATTTCAAGCTTGATCTTGAAATGAAAAATTCAATATGTCATTTATCTTTGAATTTATTTAAGTTTGGAATAATAAACTTTGAGAAATGAAGCCTTGGGTTCACACAGTGCAATCTCGTGACTCCATAGAGCAATCTCATGACTCACAGGGCAATACCATGACAATGGAAAGTTGAAATATTGTCAGTAAACTTCCATTGGTTTATCGACAATATTGTGACTTGATTATTCAATCCCATAACTCTAAATTAAATACCTCTACTACAAAAATTATGGTATTGCAAATAACTGCCAATGGTTTTTAACAATCTTGTGACTTGGTTAGGCAATACCGTGACTCTAAATAAAATACCACTATTACAAAAGTTATGGTATTTTCAATAACTAATAATGGTTTTTGACATTCCCATGACTTGGTTAGGTAGTATCGTGAGTCGGTTTGACAATCCTATGATGGTCTAGTTGTGGTATTGTAATATTACTACTAGCTAGTAGCAGGATTGCAATATCGCTACTTGTGAGTAGTGGTATTATCAAAATCTATAGACAGAATCAAGGTTATTATAAAAACAAAATTAAAATTTAATATCATGACTTGCAATGAAAATTCTGTGACTGTGTCAAGACAAATCTATGACTTCTAGAAAAATGTGTTCTTACTCAATATTTTTTACTTTGTGGGCCTCCCACTCCAAGATTATGCATGACAAAGGTTATTAGTTTGCTTTTAGGAGCCTTATGACCAAATTTGTGAAGCTAGGGTCCCACTAGGCATGCCATTTTTGAATATAGGATTTCAATAGAAGGAGATTAGTATTGTGTTAGTGAATAAACTAAATCAATCAAAAACACACTAAACTAACACCCTAAGCCTATCTCAAAGGGGGAGCTTAGTTAACAAAACAAAGATGGAAAACACAACTAAAACATGCAAGAAAAACCTTCCTTTACCTTCCTTGGATGCTCCAAAATTCTTGTTGTAGTGGCTTGCTTGGTTTATGCTAATGAATTATACATCAATGAAGTGTGCCTACCTCCATCTCTCCTTGGCACCATGTGTAGCTTTGGCTTGGCTTGGCTTGGCTCAATATTTGGGAATTATAACACTAAGATGTAATGATTTTTGAATACATTTGGGCATTACAAGTTTTTCATAAAATAGATTTTTTAAGGTTATTTTGGAATGATAACTTTGGCTTATGAGAGCTTCCAATTCAATAGGCAAGGCCTCTTATTTATAGATTTTTGAGATTGATCAAAATCAACCTAAACCATCCATCTCAAAAATGAGCTATGTGGCTAAGGATTAATTCAATTATATAATTAAAATTTATAAATAGGATCATCAATATTTGAGATAGATGTGTATTGTATAATCATAGACGATCTTAATGAGGCATGGGAGGGGTTACCCTTGATATTTTATACATTTATGGCCTAGGGATGCCTTCCCAAGAAATGATGTCACCTGATGATGCAGATATTCAATATTCATTTCTAAAAATAAATTATTCAACAAGATCCATAGAATTATTAATTAGTCTCATGATTTTAATTAATTATATTTAAGCATGATTAGTTAATTTGATGCAAACCTTGGCCCTTTGGTGTACAAATTACTCAAATTACTCAGAATGTCTTGTTATTGGCCCAAAATTTGACTGGATTAGAATTAGGATGCAAGGTCAGATGTGTTGGATTCGTTATCCCATTTAAGATGTTTCCAACACAAAATAACAAAGGTACATGTCTTGTGCAAGAAATTTGATATGGAAGAGTAATCCATAGCACCTAAGTGCGAAATTAGCATTTTGACTCGAAATGATCTAATCAAAGTTAGTTGGCCCATAAATTGCATTACCCCATTTAATGACACTCTAGCCAAAATTGGCACTTGAATATATCAATTTAAACTTATTTAATGCATTTTAGTGTTTTTTAGTCAAATTGTACATTTTGGTGGAACTTGGTCAAAAGCCTAGTTGAAGGTTATCAGTGGCCAGTTTTACATGTCTACACATTGAACTTGTACTCTATGAATTTATCAATCCTTATCAATGTTCTCTATCTTTGCTCCAATGTGGCCAAAACATGTAGTACATCTTGCACATAATCATGTTCATATCATGTTAATCTTATAATAAGCTACTTAAATACTCCTAATCAACTACATCACCATATCATTCATAACGTAAATCACTCATCAATCTCTCATCCTACACAGAAAAGCTTGCCAATTAGCCCTGGATACTCATTTAGCCTCATCCACTATTTAACTATCCCTAACTTCTATCTCCTGAATGAATTTATGTATTCCTTTAAATAAATTATTTCCTTTAAATAATTCACTTCTACCTTTAAATAAATTATTTCCTTTAACAAATTCACTACTAAAAATTCTATTATGCCCTTCAATGAATTCACCACTATAATAAATGAATTTGTTACTAATGTGGATAAATTTGCTAATATAGTGAATGAATTCACTACTCCCATTTTATATTCTACCCCTAATGATTTTTATACAACATCCAATGATTTTGCTATTCACTTTAATGAATTTGCCACTTTCACTGCTAAATTTTCCAAAGTAGAAATTGTGAAATCATTTCATCCATATTTACTAAATAATAAATTCCCTACAAACATTAACACAAACCTTGAAATTTTACTTAATAGGTTCCCACTCCTTTTTGGACATTGATATCTCCTCACCTACTCACTGTGATGTTGATGGACAGGGATACGATCCATTCTTCTCTCTAACCATAGAGTAAAATCACACAAATGAAATCTAACAAACAATCACAAAGAAATCAATTTGCACAAATGATTTTTAAAACCCCATCCTACCCCTATCTATAATCCACCCCATCATTAAATAATTTTCCCTCTAAACAATTATTTTCACCATTCAAGACCAATATTCTCCAAATTTCAAGCCAACAATTGATCAAAAGGCTAAAATATTTATTCCTATTTGCAACAACCAATCTTGTAAACTTTTATTCACACACTAGAAAAAAATCATTTTTTGTTCCATGGCCCGTAACTTACCATCATTGGGATACGATATATCCCACATCCACTCATGTGACATATGAGTCCTGAGCACCATCCAAATGTGCAATTAGTGAATAGGAAATATTATTTTTTTGGTCTACTCTCTAGTTTTTAACTAGGAGTAAATCATTTTACACATATTTTAATCTTTCAAGTAAGAAATTGGTTTTAGTAATTCAATTTATTCATGACTTTCATTATAACCACTATATCATCTTACTTCAATCATTCTGAGCATTCGCATTCATCCACTTTATTACACAAACACTTGAGGGGCCATCATGATGATCATTTTTATTTATTTAGGGTAATTTTATTATCCACAATCATCAATGTTATACTTTGTTTACTATTCTTCAAAAAATTATTATTTCACAACACCATTTCAAAGAGGGGAAAATGTAGACACCTAAATTTCACCATTTAGTGTTGAAATTCAGTTTGACACACTAACTCTTCTCATTTCCCAATTTGAATTCAAACTAACATCACTTTTCTCCAAATTTTGAATAATTGATTAATTCTTAATTAAATAATTATTCACACCTATTTTCCTTCAAAATTCATTAAATCTATATTTTCCACCTCACTCAGATATCCTCCATATTTATCTCAACCATGTGTTTACTTGTCCAAACAATTTCTTAAACTTCCTCAACCACATTGTGAGTCACCTTAGAACATTTCAACCTCCTTGGTGACTTAACCAACTAACTTGACTTGTTATTGTTGACTCACTTAACCAACTCCTCTTTCTTCTCAACCCATGGAACTAGTCATCATCCTCATGGATGAGGATTAATTTTTCACTATTGATTAATTTAATAAATCAAAAATTTTGAATAATCTTTAAATTTTTATCTCACCTCTCGTAAGGCTATAAATTAATGTGCAATCCATCACTTTCATCATCCACATTTATTCTAACAAAGTGCTATAAAATTTTCAATCAAATCCAAGCCATCAAGATACATTTGTATACCAAAATGTTACCCAATTATATTTATTTTGAATAAGAGTTGAGCATCCACATCTATTAAATTTTAGATAAAATCACATTTAATCACAATAGAGGAGGCTTATTCCACTTAAATTTGGTAAATGTGTGTTTAGTTAGCTTATTTCATTTGTTGCTCTATCATTAAAATATAGGTTTCTAGTCTAAATTTAATTTTAGTTAGTTTGATTTCTTAGTTGATTCTATAATTAGAGATTATACAATAGCATTTTTAAGATCCTTAATGGAGAGATTCATATCAAAAAAAACTCTTTTTTTAGGAGTTAACTTATATGAAACAACTGCAAGGCATTTGGTAAAGGCTTGTTTTCACTCAAGGGATGGTTCTTAGGATTTGAAAACTTGTTGATAGTGTTGCATGAAGGATTAGATAATATCTATCATTTCAATAAGGAATTGACTAACATCTTGAATGTATTTAATCTATTGAGTGGCATGTTTATTTTGAGCATGTGAAATAATTCTTTAGATACCTTGCCATCCACTTTAATTCAATGCAATCAGGACTAAGTTTGATCCACCAAGTATTGTGATTATTTGAAATTTGAATGTGTTGCCTAAGCTCCACCACTTTGAGTTTCAAAGGCTTATAGGAATGGGTTTGTTTAAGCATTTCCAATGCATGACTCAGCTCAAAGGTGGTGAAGGAGTAGGAAGACCACCTTATATTTACTAACTATCTACCATAGATTCAAATAAATATAGAATTGTGTGTGAGTTTATCAGACCACCACTAGATCCAACCTAGCTACTTAGCTAGCCAATGGATAAGATTATAAACTCTATGAGTGTGGGAAATAATGGGCACATGGTCCTAACGCATAATATTCAATAAAAATTGTATTTTTTGGATTTTAGACCATTTGATTTTCTAAGTAATGTGAAATTAGATGGGTGAGTGATTGTAAAGGACAAAATTTTGCATGGCTTCTACCAACAATGAAAAATTTTATCGAAGGAGAATTAAGGTTGTGTGAAAAACATCGACTAATCAAGTCACTTAAGTACATGATCAGATATACATCAAATATTAAACTAAGTGTACCAAAATTTAGACATGGGATGGCATAGTATTGGTGTCATTAAACCCAAATTTATTTCACTTAAAATCCAAGCTTTCCTTTTACTAGTTGTCCAATGCATTGAAATATCATCGATCTTGTCAGCAGGCTACTTTACCATATCAAAATCACCACATATTTCCCAATGGGAATCTAGGAGTTTGTTAGAAATCCACCACCATAAAGATGACCTTTCATGAGCATTATTTAAGGTGTATGCATTAATGATCATTAAAGAGTGGTTGTCAATATTAAAAACACCTAGATGACACGATGTGTGGGATAAGAGATAGAATACACATAATACAGACACCATTTTGGAGAAATAAATGTAATTTCACCTCCACAACCCATATCATGATTGTTTTTATAACAAGTCTATCAAGCCAAATAAATTTACTAATAACATAGAGAATGAAATCTGCCACCTTAACTTACTGAAGAGAAATAATGTCAATTTCTACAAATTTCCTCTAAAAATCTTGCACACCATATTTGTGATTTAAGTCCGTTAGACCCTGAACATCCCATGAGAATAAATTCATAGGTTACGATTTCCCAAAGACATATCCTCAAAATCCAAGTAATACAAGGCTTCATAATGATCTTTTAAGAACAGAGCATTGTTGGAATGTATACAATCTTGAATTTTAAATGGTCATTTATCTACATATTCCACCACATACTCTTTGTTCATCATATCCTCTCAATGAGGATGGATGTGAGAGAATTCCAGATATCCCCAATGTGAAGGACTATGAGATTAGTTGCCTACTCCTTGATGGGAAGATATAAGTGAGGGTAAAGATAAATAATCTGGAGAAATCTCTTGTGATATTATCTAGGTAAAGACCTAGGAACTAGAAATAAAATTAGTATCATGTACACTTTAGTTGCATTTTGGGGAGATTATAACTCTTGCATTGCATCCATAAGGGTCCAAAGCCTTTAGGTTTATTTTTAGCTTAATATGAGATGCAATTTTTTCCCTTAGTGGCTTCTTTGTGGTGATCTTGAGATCTGGAGTTTACATTATTTTTTATTGTAGTTTGGAGTAGATCAGACCTCTCCACAATGTTTATAGTAGATGAGAACAGTAGTTTAACCTTTTATTTATTGAAAAATAGACACTTGCAAATATAGATCTCCTTAACAAGCTTAAGAGTTACTGATCATTTTATAGAAAATCCACACATTTTTGGCAAGATCTAACCATATGATTACCTCTAAAACAAGTGATTTAATAGGGCAAGGATCTCATTTGGAAAAAAGGCATTGTGGTGCTCTTTATGTGTGGATATATTTCAGTCAATTCTAACCACCGATAGTAAAAAGGGTTTGAATGTTTTTATAATTTGGGGCATTTTTAAGGCACGTTTAATTTTTTTAATTATTATTTTTTAATATTTTTTTTAAATAGAAAGTTTTTATATTTATTTTTATTTAGTTTTTATAATTTAAAAATTAAATTAAAAAAAAATAAACAAGCCCAACCACCCTCCCGCCCAAATCTCCACCACCACTTGACTACCTTTTTCCCTGACCATCATGACACACTCCATCCTCATAACTTCTACCTACCTTACAATACTTTATCTACTCTTACACCATCTTCCACCCCCACCCCAATTCCTTGCTACCTTCTCTAGCTCCCTGCCCACTCTTTTCAACCTTTACTCCTACCACCACCTACCCATTCCTTTCTCACCTCACCCCAGGCCATTCAACACCTTTCCTCGCTCATTTCCCTAATACTGTGTCCCCTTCATTCACCCTTGACACTCTTCTCACCCCCTCCTCACTTATTCCACTATACTCCCTCCACCTCATCCCACCCTCATGTCCATCCTTCCACCATACCATCATTTTTTACTCCATGTCTATCATCCTTTCATTTCTATCCATATCACATCCTCCACCTTAAATTTTACTCTCTGTCTAGCCACCTTTGTACAACTAGCCACCTTCCTCATTGCCCATTCCTAGTAGCTCTAATGCCTAACTGTGTAGTAGTCCTCCTACTTTGGTCACTGTATCTTCATTTTTTTATATGTTTAACATTTTTTTATTGAATTAAAAGTTGGATTTGCAATTTAATAAATTTAAATGTTGTAAATGTGCATTTTTTACTTATCCACTATTACCACCCATTATAGGTTTTCATTATAGACTTTTATGTTTCTACCACTTCAATCGCCAACCACCTCCACCAACCTTTATAGTTATTGTTGATGTTTTCAAACATTTATTTTGATCTCAACAACTATATTCTTTTATTGCTATTTGTTTGAAATTGTTGGTGGGTGAATTCAAATTCTCATTTTTTAGAAAACATTGATAGTAGGGGGATGTAATAAGCTAGACCCCCCAGCTCTTTTTTTACACTCCAAATCCTTGTAAAGTCCTTTTTGACTAACAAAAACTGGTGGGTGGGGCTAGGTTTGACATGTAGTCAGACCCCCCCCAATGAAAAAAAACTATATTCTAATCAATCTATTTTGATACCTTTACACTCCCACTTAATTTTTTAGCATCTATACTTGCATGTTTGGATTTTTTGGGGCCCCCTCTATTATCAGTTTTTACAGATGCACTTGTGCCTTTTGCTCATTTATTGAGCATAATTTGGAGTTACAAGGTAATTCTTGTTGTGTTTTGAATTTGGTTATAACCCCTTCCATGGATTATATTCATTTTATTGTTGTTCTACATGAACATCTATTTTTGAAAGATTTTGAGAGGCCTTCTTTATGGCTGAACATTGCCTAACTTTCCAAGTGCTTTTCATCATACTCTAGAAACCTTTTGAGGTGCCATTTTTTTTTAAAGTGCATGTTTTTTGGTATAGAATCCAAAATTTTCATTACATTTGAGTCATATTGTATAGAAGTAGAATTTTTTATTTCCCAGTTTTAACTCAATTTATAAGAAGATGCAAAAAATTAAATTTTGTATTTGTAAATAGTTGGGGGGCATTATTTTTTCACTTCCCTCCTTATAAAGTGCCAAAAATGTATTTTTTGGGGGTAAACACTTATGACACTCTTAAGTATTGTGCCTTGTAACTATGTTTGTGCATTTGTGGTTCATGCATTGTCCTTATGTTTGGACATTCATACCTTGGCACACTTTTGGTTTGTTCCATTTATATTTCAAGGCCTTTTTATTAGCACCTTCCATTCTTATCTAGAGACTCTTTCAAGGCTTTTTTTTTATCACCTTATCATTCTTTTATTCACGTATAATGGCTTTTTTCCTTGATATAAACACACTCATATAAGAAAATAATAATGTAATCCAAGAGTGATATGCCCTCCACTAAGGTTTCTTCACATTAGGAAGATGTTAAATATTTTGAGTAAAATTGAACCCTTAAAGCATAAAACATGCTTCTCCTTGAAACTCTTTTAAAATGCAACTCACTCATTCACACTTTGTAAGTAAATGTTGCACTCTTGTAATAACAGTCCAATCATGTGGAACCCATAGCTAAAACATTTGTTCCACATTTACTACTTACTTCATAATATGGAACACATCCATTAGATGCTCTCTTGTATTTTTATCTATCAAACATTGAGTCATATTTTGATTTCATTGCACTTATTGTTGCCTTTATTGAAACCCATAATTTTGTTGATCATAATGTTGATGTGCTTGCCTATTTTGAGAAACACACTATTGGTTTTGATGCTTGTTTTCTCTACACCATGGATTATTTTGGTGGAGTATTGGAAATCACATATAGGGCAATGTTCTACCCATATATTTAGTTCACAAGATTGTTATCCATGGCTTTGAATATCAATCATGTGTTTCCAAATCTTCTTTGGGACCATTTTGTAGTATTTTTGTACTAGTTTTTATTCTCTCTATACTTCTAGAGTACATTAAGTGACACAATTATACTAAATCTAGGCATTTGAGCTCTCAATTAGAGATTTTTTCTAATATTATACTTAGGCATGAGAATGAGTGCCCTAACCCTTCACTCAAGCATGTGAGACCTGAGCTTGTTTCTAGAAGGCTTGCATGGCCTTTACCTTCACTCGAAAATGAGAGATTTAAGCGTTATTTTGTTAAGCATTAGATTCATAAAAATTTATAAGATTCACTTAGGAATGAGAGTCATAAATCTAATCAAGACATTTCTTTGCATGCACCAATTATACACATGGCACCAAATCATTTGCAAGCTTTTTCTTCCACCATTTGTGTTCATTTCAGATGTATTGATGATTGGTTATGGTAGCATCATCAACACTCTTTTTGTGGACTCTACCAGCATGGTTATTACACTATTTAGTTGCATAATCTACTTACCATTCATATTACCTAGTAGTGCTCTTTTTGGATCAAATTTTAGGTCTTATGCTAGCCTCTTTGACAAATTAATTGCTCCTTGTGGTGAGCTATTTTTTGTATTCCTAGCATCTATTTGATTCTTTAGTGTTATTTATATATCTATGTGATATATTTTTGACCTCTAACATCAATACCCTTATGGTGTATATCTTATTTTCATGCCAACCATTGTTCTTGATATTTTTCATCCACCTCACCTAATTCAACATTAAGGGAGGTGTTGTGTACTAATTTTTTGGGTAAGATACTTGAGGTGAATCTCATTATTTTTTGGCAATGCTCTATGATTTATTTATTGATTTCTAGATCAGATCCTTGTGGTGCATCTCTTTTCCATATCACTGTTATGCTTTCATTATACATGGTACCTCATAAGGCCTAATGTTGGTACCCATTTTATAGGTTTAGTCTCAATTTTTATACATGCTCCTTAAGTTGCACTTAAGGGTGGGTGTTGGTGTAAATTTCAATTACAACTTAACCTTAATTAATTAATAATTGGTTTTCCTAGGATTTCCTATATTCTTATTTAGAAAATAATCCTATTTGGACTTGGTAACTTGCTTTAAAGTCCAAGTTGTGTGCTAAAGTCCAAGTGGATGTTAATAAACACCTCCAACCACTTGGATTTATGTAACCACCTAGATTAATATAATGACCTCTATTAATGAGCCTTTTCATGCTATATAAAATCAAGTTGATGTATCACCTCACATTACTCAAGTGCCTTACATTTGCCTGATTGCTTAAATTACCTTGGTGAGAGTCTAATATATTATCTATCCCCTTTATTTGTGTAGATTTAATACAATAATAGTGGTATACTATTATACCCTAATTTTTGTCTCTATATTTCCTTTTAATTATGTGAGCTATGTCTAAGTCCATTTTTCTTGATCCAAGCTAATCTATAATTCTAATACTAATAGTATTTGGAAAGGTCTTATTAAGTATTTTGTTGGTTAATTCTACTTGCCCACTGCACTAAGGATGATAGGTTGTATAAAATTTGTGAATAATTTTAATTTCACATAATTTATTCATGTCTAATTTTTATAATTCCCACAATTGGTAGATATGTTTATGTGAGGGATTCAAAAATAACATATGATTTGATTGAGGATAACTATGGATATGTTAATGCTAGTGACATTAAAAAGAGGTATATTTTTTATCCACTTGGTAAATTATTTGGTGGTATATGAATAACATGTGGTCATCTTGTGATCAAGGAAATTTATTTATGATATCTAATCCCCACATAGAGAATAGCCAAGGAGATTGAAGATTCTGAATCATAGCCAGAGGAGAATGGATAAGATCACCATGAATTTAGAAATGATTGAACTTATTTTAGAATGTGATGGCATATTTTTCAAGAGTGGGCTAGTAGTATCCCCTTGATAGGCATTTTTAGGCCATAGCATGTCTGTTACAATGGATGCCATAAATTTCCCCATGTGATTACTTAAGGATAGAAGGCACTTCATCTTGAGTGACATAGTGGAATAAAGTACTCTTGTAATTATGATAATAAAAAATTATTTTTCTACAAATGAATTTGAAAGATTTCTTTCAAATTATGGTCTTTTCATGAGAATCAGCGTTAGGAGAATAATTATAATGCTCAATGAATTAGATGAACTGCTTTGATGTATTAAATAAGAAAGTCATACTTGGGTGCTAGATAAGATGGAGATTTCCTCATATGGATGAGGAACTTTGAATCAAGCAATTTTTGATGAGCATAAAAGAGAGAGGCTAAAGAAGAAAGAGAGTATGTGATAGTGTTTTAGTCTCTGGGAATTACTTCAATTGTGAAATATGGAAATTCTTTGGTTAGAGTAGAGATAATATGATGATATGAAATAATAATTTCAATTTTGCATTAATAGTTTCCAATAATTTGGTTACATAAGTTTTGAATCCCTAAGGCATGTAAGTATGGAATGTCTAGATTTATAGGTACTTACATCCCAAAGATGAGAGCTTATTATTCAACCATGTTTTTAAAGACATCTAATTTGAATCAAAAAATCTAGATGAATGATTTGTACATAAGAATTGATCATGACACATTCTACCCCAGCTCCTTAAAGGCACTTGGCTCCATCAAAGTAGAGCATCCAAGTTTCCTCATGCACTTTGATACTTACTTTAGGTAATTATTCTAAAGTAACTTTATAGATGATTTAGGTTTAGAGACTACTATTTTTGTCTCATTGAAGGCATATGCCTCATTCTCAATTTTGAAATTATGGAAATGGTATTTAAGAGAGATAACTTGATTAAAACCTTCAATTAGGAAGAGACATTCATCTGAAAGAGTATTTTGTAGGTGTTGTTGAGTTGATAAGGGTATGGCAGCAATTTCATCAATGATAACTTGGCCTTTGATTGATTTTTTAGTATTGATCCTTACATCAAACTTCATTAAAATACCATCCACTTGCCAATAAAATCTTCAGGAAAGAAATCCTAGGATAAGAAATGGCAAAGAGGATCAAAATTGATGATGACATAAGTGGTCTAATAAATCATATAGTGTCAAAACTTTTTAGCTGTGAAGTAAATTAAAAGATAGTCATGTTCCACCTTTATATATCAGGTCTCATCATCAAATCTTGGTAAATTATGTACTCTTTACTTATCACATCTTGTCATCAAAGAACTTCCCCTACTTATATGGGGGTGTATGAGGTATACAAGATGAGAGGGTGATCATTTGAAGGTGGTTTTAGATTCAGAGGATGAAACACTATTTTCTTCATGTTATCAAAGGTTTTTTGAAAATCATTGATCTATTTAATTATAACACCTCTCTTAAAAATTTAGTTTACTAAGTATACATGATAAGCTAAGAAATAATTTAGTGGATTTCCCAAAGCTTCCTAAGGTAAGTGTAGATGTTAGGAATGGACCAAGGTATAAGCATGTTGATAATGGCATTGATCATAGAGGGATCTACATCAATCCCTTGTAATGAGACCAATAATCCTTAGAATTTTTTGGAGGTAACACCAAAAAAACACTTGTGGGGATTGAGTTTAAATTTTTACTTGATAAGACAACTAAAAATGATAGATAAGTCAGGAAGTTGATTTTGAAGATGTTTTGATTTGGTTATAAGGTCATCCACATAAGTTTCGATGATTTTTTTGATGAGTTAATGAAATATGTGGGTCATTTTTCATTGATAGGTTACTATAACATTTTTAAGGCTAAAAGGCATCTTAACATAAAAATAGGTTTCCCACTTGGTATTAAAGGTAGTTTTATGTTGATAATTAGGAGTAATATGAATTTGATTAGACCCTGACAAATAATCCATGAGGGAAAGCATCTCATATCTAGCTATGGAATCAATAATAACATCAATTGATTGTAAAATAAAGTTTTCTTCAGGAGATGCTAAGTTAAGATTACAAAAATCAATATAGATGCAAATAACCATAGTATTTTTAACATATTAATAACCTCTTTGTGACATAATATTGAAACCTCAGGTGGGAACTTTCATTTCTTTTGGCGCATGGGTTTTGCATCTGGATGTCACTATGTTATGGAAAACTATGATATGGTTAATTCCAGGCATGTCCTCATATGACCAAATGCTTTTCTATATTTGTATAAAAGTAGGTAAAAATTATCTTTATCTTCAAGTTGAAGTTTCTAAGAGATAAGAACTAACTTAGGATTGGTAGTTTTACCAAAGTTAAATGCTTGAGTTTATTTAATAGGAATTGTGTTTCTCTCTTGAAAATGATATGGATTTGAAGGAAGTTTTGAAATAAGATTAGGTTTAGATTCAACACTAGCAATAAAATTATTGAAGTGAGAAGCCTTTTTCTCAAAATGTCCATTCTGATGATGTTTGTGAGGAAGTTGAGTTTCTTTAAGGTGGATTAATTCTATGATATCTTCATCACTAGAAATCATAGTTAATAGATCATAATATTTGGCATTTACCTCAATATCAATAGTCTAATCACCTTTTATGTCAAATTTAGAGTGGATTTGTCTTATAGTGGTGGATTTATCATGTAAGGTAATCTCAATATCTAGAGGAGAAGTTGAAGGTTTTTTACTTTATGATATCAACTTGGTTGATATAGTTTAATACAATATAACAAGGCTAGATTGTATCAACATGGTTGTTATAGTTAGCAAGAACAGTCTTAATTTTGATTGTATCGATATGGTTGATAGAGTTAACTAAAATTGGGAATGATAATGAAACTATATCAAAATTGGGTAATGACTAGCTAGTGCATATATCAACTAAAGATTAAATGTTAGTGGACCATTCAATACAATTGTAATACTATTAAATGGGTTGATCTATATCATGCTTTCTGGTATAGTTAGTGGAGTTGATATATTTATGAAAGCCTCAGGTTGGCTAATATTATCAAAGTTGCTAGTAAATTCAAAACATTTATGGATAACCAATAATTTTTTTCTAATAGTGGGTTGTTAGGAGGAACATTCTCGAGGTTCACAGTCATTCTCATTGTCACTAAAATTAGACTAAATATAAACTAAATAGACATATCAATTAAATGCATGTATTTTAGCAAGAGTTTTTTAATACTAAATTATGTCCAAGAGTCATGATTGGGCTTGGGTGACTATATATCCATCATAGTATGATGAAGAGATGTTATAAGCATGAGTAGTTTGTTTGGGATTTTCATTGGAGGTATCTTTGGTAGGTACACTAATATTTTAAATGTCTGAATGGATAAAGATAGAGGATCCTCAAATAATTTGGCCACTTTAAAATCATTACAAACAAAGTGATCATATATATATTAAGATTCGTGATCATTGCATGGAGGTGGACCCTTAGTATTAGCATTGATCTAATGAATGGTCATATTTTATGGTAAGTGATATGTTAGGAGCCATTAAACTATATGAGGAGTTAATCTAGTGGTATTGTAAATAGTTTGTAATTCACTAGGTTCATCATCATCAGACCTCATAAGTGTAACTTGGATTTTGGGATGTATATTGACAAACTCAGGCAAATGAGGAATATTGATATGAGTAATGGTGGAGATGTGATATTGTGTTTTATGATTAGGTAGCTTGAGACCATAGGGTTTTGGATCTACTTCATGCTTATAACATTTTCTATCATGATTGAACTTAATGCATTGACTATCTAAAGATGTGATAGCTCTCATGTGATGAGTCCAATGGCAGAAAAGGAGTTTGTAAGAGTCTAATATCTAAAACCATCAGCTTTGGGTCCAATAGTGAGAAGAATCCAAATGTAACCAAGAGGATTTTGATTAGTTTTGTTAAATACACAACATGTGAATCATGTTTTCTTAAGGTCATCTCTAGAATACATGATTTTTTGGATTAAATAAAGGGAATTAATTTTAATTATAGAGAATTCATCCATGAAAACTTTCTTTAATAAAGTATTATTGATCACAATATTAATAAAGAGGGGTGGGTCATCATCTCAAAAGAAGATTTCATTATTAATTACATTTTTTCTACATATTATATAGAGAGTTTCTTAAATAAAGAAGGTTGACAAATGGGTTTGATAGCATGTAAATTTTTAGTATGGGGCATCTGGAAGGTTGGGTAGGTAGTTTGGTTTCACTAGATGGGGATCCTTCAATGTATTGTAATTGTTGCATGAGAAAAATTTTATGATAAGGTGATGTTTTAATGAGTTTAATTAGAGGAATTTTGTAAGGTATGGAATTAAGTTCATATAATAAAGTCCATTTTATTTATGGTTAGATCCATAATAGTTTTTAGATTTATTGGTGTTAATGGCTTTATGAGGTAGGTATGAGGAATATTTGATGCATTAGGTCGAGGCTCTAATGATGGAGTAGGTTCAACACTAGGTGGTCAATCAGAAGATGATGTAGTTATGGTAGTAGTATCCTTAAGTATGTGTTCCTCAGGAGAAAAATTATTAGGTTTGATGATAGTGTATTTATGAGTGGGATTATGAAATTAATTAACCTTTACCACATTCACAAATTAGGAGTTAGTGTAATGATGATCATAATCAACATCAATAACACAATGAATTCATTTGAATATTGTGTATTGGGATTAGATAGTTGAGATGGTTTATTAAGTTTTTTATTTTTATAATTTAGATTATAAGATTAATTATTAGATGATTTAAGGTATTATTTATGGTGTTCTTTGATGATGAGATCATGATTAAATTTTTTCCCCAAGATGGTATCTACCACAAGTTTTTGGAATATGTGGTAGGTTTTAGGAGAGTGACCAATATCAACATGGAACAAACAAAATTTGTTAGAAGCATACCATGATGGAGGGGTTATAGTGTATGTGTATGGTTTGGATGGAGATAACAACTTATTAATCTCCTGCATATTAAATGAAGGATAAGGGGGAAGTTGGTTACCTAATTTAGATGCTCCCACTTTTGATTGAGAATAACTAGTGTTGATTGCATTGGTCTTAGTTTGAAAATATTATTTTTAGGTATTTTGAGATGGTTTGAATGGAGCCTTAAGGAAATCTTGTATTTTTAATTGGTCTAAGGCATCTTCTAATTATGAAGGGAAAACATCCTAACTTTGTATTGAAAGGGCCTTAAGATTAGTAACAAAGAGAATTAAAATATGATCATCACTCAAGTTACGATCCCTTTATGTGATAATGACTTCCATTATTTCATGAAAGTATGGGAAAATTCATTAGTGTGTTGCTTAGCATTATTGAAGTTTTTAAGGTTATTTTCAATAATTTCATTATGTTAGAATTACTTAATTAGAGCATTGACTAAATCCTCTAGTTATGTAATGGAATGTTGAGGAAGTTGATTATCCCAATCTAGTGCATCTCCAATAAAGGTTTTATTTAAAATTTTGGTAGTCCTTATACAGATTTCTAAAGGATTTAAGATGTAAGACTTCCATTAGATGTGATAGTTGATTAAATGTTTCCAATGTCTATGGACATTATGGAGGGAGCTAAAGGTTCATTTTAAAGATTTTAAAGTATATTATTATGTGTTGGTTGGTTGAGGAATAATTTTTCCATTGTCATCTCTAAGAGGAGGATATTTTGATTTTGTTGGTATATGATGATTTGAGGAGGTTGATTAGCCATTTTCAAAATTTGGTTTTGCATATGGAGAATTTGATTACTATTAGAAGCTTGCACAAGGGCCATTTATTGGACCATTTGTGTAAGGACTTGTGATGGATCTAAAGGGGGATTGGGATTTGGATTGTGATTTGAGTTGGATGGATAAATTTTGGAAGATGATGGAGGATTATATGGGGGATTCCCAACATTAATTTGGAGAGGAAGATTATCAATTTTGGTGTTGGTTTCCCCAATCATTGTGGTGGATGAGGGAAGCTTGTTAAGACTTTTATTCTTGTTTGGAGTATAGACAATATTATCAACAATATTTTTAATAAATTGGATAGGGTCCTTTAGATCATAGTTCAGTTGATTTTAATTATGTTACATTCGATAGATTTAGAGTGATGCTAAGATAAATTGCACCATGAATAATTTTCCTCAATGGTGTATAAGGTAGGAATGAAAGAATAACTCATATAAAATCTAAATGGGTTAATATATTTAAGTATTATTATAATAGGTGACATCATGGTGAATGAGACTAAATTTCAATGTGGAAAAAGGGTTGAACATAGGAAATTGATGGTATTGGGTATGTTGATATAGTTAGTTATTGGATCTAAAAAACTTATTATATCAGGCTAGCTAATGTAGTTTATTACTGAATCTAAGAAAATAGTATGTATTAGGCTAGTTGATATAGTATATTAAAAATATATTACCAATGGTAGATGAATATAATGTTTATGTTGGGTTGATCAATACAATAAAAATTGAAATAGGTAAACTAAGGAAAATTAGATTATATCAGGTTTATCAATCAAATATAATCATAGAAAATAACTATATTGGGTTGGTCGATACATTTGGCATGAAGATGGTAAATCTAGACTTTATCAAGTAGGATGATATAATAGGAAATAAGTTGGGTATACTGGTTAATGCAGTTTGACATAGATTTAGAACTATATTAGGTTAGGTGATGAAATTGGGATATCATAAAGAACTATATCAGGATAGACAAAGGAGTTGTGTTATGGCATGGAATGGTATCATGTTGGCCAATATAGTCTAGGAAACAAGCAAGATAAAAATTTAACTAACTTTAAAAAATTAATGCAATGAGGTATAATAAGATAAGGGTATGTTTGACTTGTAGACTCTCAATTGTATTGATCCTATTTATAAATAGTGAACATAGTTGTGAAGGCACTAACTAAATAAGATTCCACCATTCCCATAGTCCCAATGTCCCATCTCTAAGGTACATTGAGAATAACTTCTCAAGGTTAGCCATTTATTGGTGCACTATAAAATTAAATAACTAGAAAGCTTTTTAAAGGCTAAAAAATAAAACCCTAGGTATTTTTGATATAACATGAGATACATGAAAAATAAAATATGTATATAGTTTTTTCTAATGGCTTGAGTATTGGGGCAATACCCCTCACACCATGGATCAGGTAAAAGTGATGACCATTTGGCCCAGAATGATAGTTCCTATGAGTTTTAAAAGTGTGAGAATATAATTTATAGGATGACAAAATAAAAAATAAAGATAAAAAATGATATATGTCAAAAGATAAATTTATAACATGAAATGAATTAAGCAAGCAAAAAAAGAGTAGTGAGCTAGCTAATATAGTTAAAAACATAAAATTATTACACAAAATTGTATCTAGTTGGTTGATATAGTTTGAAGCACAAAAAATTATATAAAATTGGCTAATATAATCTAGAAAGACAAAATGGTATTGGGTTGGTTGGTATTATTAGCAGATAGATAGTAAATGATATCAGGTTGGAAAATATAGTTAGACTAAAATATGTATGATGGTTTGGATGATGTTACTAATAATATAGAAGTAAAAAAATGAAACCAAGTAACTAAATGAGGGATAAATTTCATGTTAGGCTCACCAAAATGTATACATGGGATAGGATGACCTACAACTATCCTATTTATTTCAATACATTAAGACTTCAATAAGGTCAATTGAATAGAGCTTATGTATACTTGGATGATCGAGTAAGGACCAATAATATATGAAGATCTAGTAGAGGGTAACCTAAAACTCAAATTTCAAAAGGAAAGGGTTCCAAATCCTAAGCCTACAACACATGAATATATCTCTCAATAGACCTCCACAAAGGTAAATGGTTGTAACTATGATTATAAATATGCAAGTAAATTAAATGGTTGCAAAGGGGTACAAATTAAAGTAAATGATGGGTAGATGGTTTTAAATGGGTAAGGTGTAATGATCATCCAAATAGGGGTATATTTAACCTAAACTATGATAAATGACACACCTCTAAACTAACTTTACCTTTAGAAAGCTAAGCAATCTTATATCTATACCAACTTCTTCGATATAATGAATATCATAAGCATGGATACACAAATATGTCTACAATGCAATAAAACCCATATAATTTACTAATAAAGTAAATGAAAGAGTGTAGGGATATAAATAATTACCTTGGGGTGGACTTATTGACACTTCATTCTCTCCCTTGGCTCAAATAGATCTTTGTAAGAGATGTTATAGGTTGAATACCTCAAATAGTTAGATGAAGACCTATATATCCTTAGTTAGAAACTCCCAATGACCTCTCCTATTGAGCATCAATGACATCACAAGACAAGACCTCCAATATAAGATTCTAAACCATTAACTCTCCTAACTACTTTTTTAGGTAATAAATACAAGCATAATCAAAGTGTATGAATGTGATATATCTTATTAATAATGAAATATGAACCATATATATTATTCCAATACCTAAAATTAACCTTAAAATATAATATAATGGTATCAGCTAAGCAAATACATTTGGAATGTGTCAAATAACATAGTATGATATCATCCAAACCAATACAATACAAATATCAAAGATAAACTTTAAAATGTATTGGGCTAGTTGATATAGTATAGGAAGGACAAAGGCATAAAATAGATGTTATCGATCAGGTCAATATCGTAAGATATAGAGAAGCTATAAAATTTGGATAAGAAGTAAATGGAAGGGATAAATAAATAGATACTTGGAGGAGGTTAGATTGATAGTGGTGATGGTGTAATAGAATATAATTTATATAAAAGTATCATGAGTCGATCCCACCCCATTCTCGATGCACACTTCAAGGCGTGTAGTTAGGGAGATTGATGCATTAATAAGCCATTACAATAAAAAGTGTCAGTAAAATGATAAAGTGAAAATATTATGTGTATACATAGGAGAGATATAATGTTACACTCAAGTAACTTCTCCAACATCATATGAAGAAGTACAGGTAATTGTTAAAATTGCTTTATTTTTTGATTGGAAAATACAAGCCTATTAGTGGGTTGTGACACTACATTAACATTTTTTTTCATTATTATTAGTATCATTTGGTTTGACCTTATAACTTGGATTAGTTTAAAACTTTGAACTTGAATTATTTGTAGCATTAATCATGTATTTGAACTTGTTAAAAGCTATGAGCTTAAATTTTTGATCTCTAAATATATGCCTTAACTCATCAAAATATTTGAATTTCTTGAACATAATGGACTTATGGAAAGGATCAAGAAAAAATTTATTAAATATATATTGTAACTCATTGTTGGCCATAGGATTTATCATATTAGAAAGAATATTCTTAAACTGAACCACATAATCACTAATTATCTCATTAGATCCTTGCTTGAGTTTTACAATTTGAACATAAGACAATTTATCACTAATATTGATAGAAAAATATGTTGGAAACTAATTATCCAAAGAATTGAATGCCTTAATTTATTGTAATGAGAGATCATATAACCATCCCAAATAACATAGTCAATAACTTATCTTTTGTCAACAACTTGTCAACAATATTTAAGAGTTCACGGAAATAAGGTAGTCAAAAACTTAAAATTAGAGACATAATATAAGCATGTTTCATGAAAATATTTTAAGTATTACTCTAGATCACATTTACCATCATATAATGTAATATTTCAACTACAAAACCCATAGGTAAGGGATAATCTGAAATCTCTAGTGTTAATGGATTATGAAGAAAAATATGAGAATCGGTCTAATGACTTGCTCTAGAAGCACCTTGCTTTATTTGTAACACCTTACAAAGCTATAATAGTACGCTTGAGGGATTATGAAATAGGTTGGGATGATTATGTAACATGATTAACAATCATAGGATGTACACAAGTTAGTTGTGTAATAATATGCATAATAATCTAATGGAAAGCTTGTGTTGCCCCCATATGTTGGGTAGGCATCACATATGTAGCCAAAGGTATAGACATGGAATAATAAAAATAGTAGTAATTTGAACACCTATGGTGGAATCCTACATCTAAAAGTTAGATTATTAATAATGAATGGCTCATGTTTTTATTCCTCAAATGTGGTAAACTTATCTTTTTGTGCAGCCTTAACTTATAGGATTAACTTTAAAACTTCATCCAAATAATGAGGTTTTTGATGAATTAAATTTCAAAAATTAGATAATGTTTTAATTTTTATATGATTTATCCATTAAGTTCATTATGTTAGTATTCATGATTATCTTGATTACCATCTTATAAATTAGGTATTTCATTATGAACAACATGATATATTTTTTGTTTGTATTCATTAACAACATTTGCATCCAAAGAAGATGAAGAATTTTGAACATTTATCTCATTATTTTAGCTATTTTAGATGAAACCAAAGGAAACTGATTATGCTTTATATGTGCACCACTTAATTTAGAACTTTGCCTTAGAGGGACAAGGGAACTAGTATTCTTAGATGGCATAGAATTAAATCATGAAAATATATAGAAGGCTAGGACTAAAGTCAAAAATATTTATTAGCTTAATATATGGGGAAATCAAAAATTAAAATTGAAACCCTACGCAAAAAATTAGAAACACTCAAGATAAGGAAAGAACCTTAACAGACACCTAGGGTTTTGTTATGTTTTAGACAAAATGTGAGTTCACTAATATGTTTTACCTTACTTTGATTGTGTGAACCTAAACAAGATAAAATTAAAAAGTGGTTAATATTATATGAAATATAATAATGATACACAAATCTAAATGTAAAATCTAGATGTAATTAATTAATTACACTTGTTATAAATATAAATGACCTAATGAAATAAGATACTTAGCATGTTTCTATTGTGTGCAAGTCTGAGACTGAATTCAAGTAAATTAAGGGATAAAACTAGATCAAAAGTCTCTCATATCAATAAATGGGTGTTGGATGCACCTAGAAAAAATCATCAATCTTTGGATGCTAACATCTTCCATAGGCATATGAGATTTCTTATTATATCATGTGAATTTGTGCCTCATTATTTTATTATAGGTCACTACACCTAATTAAAATATGTTTCAATGTGCAATATCAAGTCCACTTTATGTACACAAATCCAGAAGCCTATCTCATCTTGAAAACTTTAGGTCAAATTTTAACACTAATTTTAGGCCTATAAAATGAGAAGAATGGTAGTTGAGTTAACCTCAACCACTCCTTAATGAATGGTTGAGTGTTGTATGTGTCTCTAATACTCTAAAGAGGGAAGTTAAAATGTGTGTAGTTATCCATGTTAGGTGTATGTATGAAATGATACACCTTTAATGAATATAGTTTTTGACACTTAGAAAATGGAAAATTTGGCTTGGATTGAATGCTTTACAAGTTGGCTAGGACCGACTCTTTATGACTAATTTTTGAATTGGGAAGCTTAGGGTAGTCCCTTTGAATGTGAAAATGTTAGAATAAGCTTTCTTGATAATTCTATATGATCCCATAGGTTTAGAACTATTATATATTTATATATGATTCTTTGGGTACTTTATCAACACCATTAACATGCAAAATGTGTTGGTCATTCCCTAAAGATGATTTGAATTTGAAAAATGGCCATTGATTGGCATGGGGATGAGTCCTTTAGAACACCTATATAATTTTGTAAGCATATAAGTCTACCAAACTTGTCTACAAGATTGAAATATATATTTGATGATCTATAAATAGTTTGAGTATGATAATGAGAAAGTAGACATAAACTAGGCAGGTATAATAGGTAAATAATAACAAATCAGGAAGGTTAAACCCAAAGAAAGCATGCACATAGAAGATAAGGGTTTATAATAACCATATGTGTACACACAAGTCATGTAAGGTAAAGGTAATTCAAAATTTACATTTTCAAATACATCTAATACCAAATTTTAGTGTCCACACCTAACCTAAGGATCATCCATGCAGTCGAATGGTCGTGATACTCTTAAATATGTGTCTTTATAATGTTCAAATGGATTTGTTTTAATAAGATTTAATATCACCATTATGATTTAAACCATTTATATAATCACAAATTAATTGTGTCCACTTGAATTAAAACATGTGGTAGCTTTTCATTACATCACAAACATGGAGTCATGAGGTATCTCCAAGCTTTTAATTCAAAACATGTAATAAATAAAGATGCCATAATTATATTCAAAACATATAAAACTATATTGAACCCTAACTTGACTCTAAGAACCTATTATGTTTGTATCATTTTTAATAGACTACTTATACTTTGTGTTATAAATATAAAACATGTGATAGTCTGAGCACAATCATGGGGTCACTGAAGGCACTAGGTTATAGAAGCCATAGAGTATTTATTTCCTTTCAAAACATAATTCATTCTTAGTAGTATAAAATAAGGCACATGGCAATCTGAATAGACCCACGGGGTCACAGAGTCCCACTTACATAAAGTGTATGAACCCATTATAGGGTGACTTAGTAGCCATAAGGGTATCACAAATGCATTACCCTATTCACATTGACTGAAACACACACTACTATAAGGCATAACCCAAAAATTGATGTTTAAATGTGAACATTGTAATGACTTTATACAAAGTGTAACCTTGCAGCAAACATACATAGAGTTCATGGAAAATCATGATGCTCACATAAGATACAAATAAGATGGACTAGTGTGAGATGATGGTTGAGATAATTGAGTTAAAATTTTATATAAAAGTGAAATTAATTACATATAACTTTAGTTTTCCATTGGTTTTAGTGAGAAAAAAATAATAATAATAATAAATTACAACTCGTTTAGTAATTAGTATCATTATAATTGTTGTGGGTTGAAAACATAGGAGCTAAATTTAAAGTAAGTTGATTATAGGATACATGTAAAATGTATAAAAAAATTATAAAAATACAACCAAAGAAGTATATATTCAAATATATTTTCTTTAGATCAATTATAATATCCATGTATGTTCGAACCTTTATGCCCTTATTTTTTATGTATGGTTTCCTAACATGTTGATCCTTCAAATGCATAAGAATTATATTGTTGTTCCCTCCTTTATTTTGAAAGCTTTATTTGTTGAAATATAATTAAAACACTCTAATTTTTTTATTCATATCCTAAACCAACATATATTTAAATCCATATAAATCATGAGTAATTTTATAATATATTTTATTGGAAACTCATGCCTAGCCTCTTTAGGAAGGATAGAAGAGCTATTAGTTGGGCCGTAAAGTAGGGTGGGTGGATGTACTTGTGTAGTGTAAATTTGAACAATGTAAGAGAAGTTAGTGCTGAGTGTAAAGGACCCTTTGAATTTTTACTAAGTGGGTGACTTCACCAAGTAATCTCACATGGGATTTTAAGGTCATTAAGTATAAGTATGGGTGTGTAATACATGAGGTGACTCTTATCATAAATAACCCTACCATTTATTGGGTTAGGTGGATAATATTTGAGATGAAATTTACACCTTTTATTTTCCACCCTTAGTCTTGTTTTTTTAGTTACTCATTGGATTTCATTTGGTGGGGGAAGTTGAAGTGGAGAAGGAAAAACTTGGAGGAATTTGGAAATAAGAAGATTAGAGGTAGGATTATTTTCTATTTTATTGTTGATTTTGATAAATGTTATAAACACAATAAATGTGCAAGCATAAATTGTTTATGTAGAATGGTGTGTTACTTGTTGAATAAAATGTCTCTTTTCCTCTCTATCTCAAGTTAGGAGAAGTTGCTTGCATGTTGAGTGTGTCAAAAATAATACTCTTCATTTCACTCTCTCTTTTTAGTCAAGAAAGTAATAATTGAGAGTAAAAATAGTAATATTAAATATGTATTTGTTGTGTAAAAAAAGTGTGAGATTATATATATATATATATATATATATATATATATATATATATATATATATATATATATATATATATATATATATATATATATATATATATATATATATATATAATGTAAATAGTGAGGAATAAAATTAGTTTAGTTGAATCTCTATTTTATGTTGAAAATGTGAATAAAAATATATTATGTTTAATTATAAAATATTTGAGGAAAACATTTCGCTCTTCCATATATATATATATCACTATTTAATGTAAATAGTGAGGAATAAAATTAGTTTAGTTGAATCTCTATTTTATGTTGAAAATGTGAATAAAAATATATTATGTTCAATTATAAAATATTTGAGGAAAACCTTTGGTTCTTCTTCTCTTTATGAGTTGCCTTGTGAAAATAAAGAGATGTCTTGTTATAAAATAAAAAGTTATTAGAGAATTAATCTTAATTTAGATCTTTCCTATAGGTTTTTAGGCTTATCCTAGTCTTATGTGTGTGTATTTAATGTATGTATAAATGTACTTTATTTTAGTCTTTTGAGGTGTCACTCACTTCTCAATTCCACTTGTTAGATTTGGAGTCACTTACATGTAACTCCTCTCGCCCAAATGGCACATGCATCCTTCCTATTTGTAAGAAGGTTAGGACCCATGGCACTCATGTTGGACCCTACACTTATAACTTTTTTTCTTTTTTAACTCTTTATAAATATCTTTTCTCTCTCTTTCTTCAACACTTGCTACAATATAACTCATTCTTATTGATTTAGTCTTGCTCTTGCATCCTTGATGCTCTCTTGGACTAATGTCATTCTTCTTTTAACTTCTTCATATTATTGTACTTATAGATTCTTGTTGCAAGATTTCAATATTAGTGTGGAATTTTTCTTTGTATGATAGTTTCTCTACTTGTCATCTTTGTCTCAACCTTTGTAGCTTGATTTTATCAAGGTGATGTTTAAATTGTCTCAACCTTTGTAACTTGATTTTATCAAGGTGATTTTGTTTATTTAAACATTTTCATTGCTTATTTTCAACACTTTATTTTGATCTTTGGAAATATAATAATATGGTATTATAGTTATATGATTTTTAATATTGATTCTTGAGAAATTTGTAGATTCGGAGGTGGAAAAAAAGAATTTTTTTTTAATATTATATTTTTCTTATCATTTAATTATTTTTCTCTCTTTTTTGAATGTATTAAGAGTATTATTTATTTTTATTCTAACCTCTTTTTTACAAGTTTATAAATAAAATAAAAAAATCATATTTTTTTCACTACATTTAGAATTCTAATTTTTCTGATACTTTTGAATTATTTTTAACCTAATATTCATCTAAAAAAGGGCATATATTCTTATTGGTAACTTAAGTTTTCAAAAAAATTATGATTTTTATTAATCGGTAATCTAAAATCATACTGTCCAAATTTCAAGAAAACTCAATTTTTAATTTTTGAGATATCATCAAAAATGTACCTACAATTTTTTAAAAGCATTGTTAAAAATTATAATTTTTTATTTTTTGACATTTTCCTCACTTTATTTTTCAAGCTATATATGGCATTGCTAAGTATTTTTTAATGATTTTTAAATTAAAAAATAATTTTTTATTTATTTTCAAAATAAAACATTTTATTAATTCTTAAAATAAATAAAGGCTTTTAAAATTAATTTAAATCTTTTTCAAATTCATTTTTTTTTTTCTTTTTTCAAACCAATTAAAATCAAAGGTTCAAATTTTAGTTCCCATGTGGAATTTTTTCTTCCATAATATTTTTTTTGGTATTTTATGAAAATTTAGAGACTTATTTCAAAAAAAATAAGTATTTATATATTAATTTTTGTATTGCTCTAAATTAAAAAAAAAATGTTTATTAATTTTAAAGTAATTTTTTAACAATTAATCAAAGAGATATTAACAAATCATTTTGATAATTTTTGTGGACTTGCATTTACAAGTCACATTTATGTAAAGTTATTTCAAGCATTTTAGTTTTTTAGCAGGTCTAAAACTTGAGTAATCTTCTTGTAATGGTATTTCAATTGACTTTTTTTAGCATTCAAGAACACTATGCAATCTCTTTCTTCTAAAAATTATGAGATAATTGCTTTTAAACTTGAAATTTATTGTCAAAATATTACAATTCTTGCTTTGTAAAACTCTTTTAATTCACACTTGAAAAAAATGTAATCTTTTATTGATGTGTTAAAAGCTAAATTGGCATTTTTTACACATGACACTACCTCTCACAATGATGAAATTCTTTGTGTTTGTAAACCACCTACAAAAAATTCAATACTTCTACTAACTCTGGTTCAAAAATTATGTAAAGTATGGGTTATTCAGGTGGTGCACTTGGTAAGTGTGAAGATGGTATTCTTGAACTTACTTTACTGGAATCTAATATAAATTTTAAAGGTCTTGACTAGAATTATTCTAATAAAAATTTAAAATTAGATTATCTTCTGTATCAAGACTTATAATTCTTCTAATTATAATATTTTTAATGTTTATGTTATGATTAAAAATATTAAACTTTGTGCACATTATGAAAAATAAAGGCGTCATATCTCTAAATGTTGGAATTACATCTATGTAAATCTTATGGTAAATCCACATATGATACTTTGCATTATTTAAAAATGATCAAATCTCCTACCTCTAAGGGTAAAACTATTTAGATTCTTAAAGAAAATAAGTCTTCTATAGACTTTGATATCTTCTTACGATAATTCTTCTAATGGTTCATGTAGAATATTTTTTGTAAGTGACACATCTTTTTTGTCTCCATTTTGATTATCTAAATCTCTATTAAGATTATTTATTTTTTATTACATAATTTTTATTTTTATTTTATGTTGACTAACTTTTTTTTGTATAGGTTTATGCACTTTATGATGAAAGTTGTCTTTTCTCTATTTACCTTTACATCTATTTTTATTATATTATGTATGTAGATTATATTTTTTTAGTATATTGGTTACTTAATTTGAAAATTTGGTGTTACCTTGTTTGTTTTAAATTTTTTTGGATCATTACTCCATTTTATTTATTTTTATTGTATTGCAGATTGACCACATTATTCAAAGAGGATTCTCAAAGATTCTTGGTGTTCACACTTTTATCCTTGCAATTTTTTGTGGTAATTTTTCTTCTTTCTTCTCTTTTAACTATTATAAATTTTTTTAAGGAAGTTTCTATTAAAATGGATTACTACGTAATTTTAACTTTCTTACTTATTTATAATAGGGTTTCTCCACTTTTGTAACCCTAATTTAAACTTAAGGGAAAGTGTTAAAGAATTAACCTTAATTTGGGTTCTTCCCATAGATTTCTAAGCTTATCAAAACTCTTATGTATGTGTGTATTTATTGTATTTGTAAATATATTTTATTTTAACTTTTTGATGTGTCACTCATTTCTTAAGTCTACTTGTTAGATTTGAAATTACTTGTATGTAACTCCTCTTCTCTCACATAGCACACACATCCTCCCCACTTGTAAGAGGATTAGGGACATAGAATACTCATATTAGAGCTAGCACTTTCACTCATTTTTTCTCTTAATTCTTTATAAAGAGATCCCCTCTCCCTTTATTCAATAGTTGTTACAACATAATTCATTCTTATTGATTTAGTCTTGCTCTTGCATCATTGATGCTCTCATGTCCTAAGGTCATTCTTCTCCTAACTTATTCATGTTATTTTAATTAGAGATTCTCGTTATAAACTTTTAATACTAATGTGAGGTTTTTATTTGTATGAAGGTTTCCCCACTTGTCACCTTTGTTTCAACTTTTGTGAGTTATTTTTATCAAGGTGATGTTCATTTAAACATTTACATTACTTATTTGTGACACTTTATTTTGATCTTTGACAATATTATAATAGCATAACAGATTACTTTTTTTTAAAGTAATATGTAATTTTAATTTCATTATATATTTGTTATAGGTTTTCTCCACTTTTATAACCCCAATATAAACTTAAGGGAGAGTGTTGAAGAATTAATCTTAATTTGGGTCCTTATAGGTTTCTATATTTATCTTAAATCGTATTTGTGTGTACATTTATTGTATTTTTAAATACACTTTATTCTAGTCTTTTGAGGTGTCACTCACCTCTCAAGTCCACTTGTTATATTTAAAATTACTTGCACGTAATTCCTATCCCTCCACATGGCACACATATCCTCTCCACTTA
The DNA here is from genome assembly GCA_037957365.1 of Torreya grandis. Classification (NCBI taxonomy): domain Eukaryota; kingdom Viridiplantae; phylum Streptophyta; class Pinopsida; order Cupressales; family Taxaceae; genus Torreya; species Torreya grandis. Next base: position 2,380,329 of record JARHVA010000636.1, read on the forward strand.
TAAGAGGATTAGGGACACATGACACTCATGTTAAAACTTGTACATGTAATTCCTTATTCCTCCTAGACAATTATATTTATTGATTTCTTATTATCTCTTCTTACCTTTTGTTAGTTTTATAATTTTACTCTTGCTCTTGCATCCTTGTGATGTTATTTTGGTTTAAAGTCATTCTTTCTCTCTCACTCTTAACTTCTTCTTAATATGTACTTGGAGATTCGTTGTTGCAATATTTTTAATAGATTGTTGTATTTTCCTATGTTTGATAGTTTCCTCACTTATCAAATCTCTTATCTCATATTTGTGGTTTTCTCACTTTGGCAAGGTAACATTGTTTCATTACTTATTTTTAACATTATGTAATGTCTATCTTGAAATAAATCCTGATAAAAATATATTTTTCTAAGAGATATCTTGTTATAAAATAGAAAGTTTCTTTTTCTCTTTTTTTCTAACCTCTCTTCTACTCTCTTCCAATACCCTCCTTGAATTTTTTAAATGAATTTAATACACTAAAGAGTTATTGTGAAGATAAATGATCTCTCTCCTTTCGATCTTACTTTGTGAAATGGAATTAAGAGTAAAAATTTATATGTTTGAAATTGTGACAACAATGTGAACACTTATGTATCTTATTATATTCCCCCCTACCCCTTTCACTCTCTCCCTATATCTCTTTCAAACTATGAAATATGAATGGAATATAAAATAATTAATTCAAAGTGAAAATTATTTATTTCATATAAGGAAGTCAATAATTTAAATTTGGATGTTTCAAATGAAAGGTATGAAAGGTGGAGTTCATTACGTTTGAATTCCTTAAATTGCTTTCAAAAATATGTATATATTTAAGTGTGTATGTGTGTGTGTGTGTGTTTGCAGGTGTGTACATACTATATTTTCCTTTTTGTATTTAGTTATAAGTGTGTATTCCCTCATCACATGAAAAATAAAATAAAAATAAATTATTTATAACTAATCTATATCTATCTATTAATTTTGGTAAAAATTGACTACGAAGTGATTGGATTTACTTTTCAAACCTATTATAGAATACTTATCCTTTAACTCATAGTATATTATATTTCATTTTATAAATAAAAAATAGTTAAAAAAAACATTTTCAATAAATAATTTCTTTCAAAAATAAAATATAATTATCCAAAAAAAATATTTTCAATTAGTAGTTCAAATTTTAATGTTCTTATTATAAAAAAATAAAAAATTATATATATATATATATATATATATATATATATATATATATATATATATATATATATATATATATATATATATATATATATATATATATATATATACATTTGATGGGGTGGGTCAACCAAGTATCCACCCACCTTCTGAATATTATTGGAGGGGGGTGGCGGTATAGTCGGTCATCCCCAAACCCACAGTAAAAGAAGGGGGTGAAAGGTGTGTGTGTGTGTGTGTGTGTGTGTGTGTGTGTGTGTGTGTGTGTGTGTGTGTGCGTGTGTGTGTGTGTGTGTGTGTGTGTGTGTGTTTGATGGGGTGGGTCAACCAAGTAGCCACCCACCTTCTAAATATTATTGGAGGGGGGTGGCGGTATAGTCAGTCATCCCCAAACCCACAGTAAAAGAAGGGGGTGAAATGTGTATAGTTGGCCATCCACCCATACTGAGGGGTGATTGGTTGTACATGTCACCTCCCAAACAAAGGTTAAAAAATAAGTAAATAAAATAAGATAAGATAAATACATATAAACATATATATACATTTATATATCAAATAATAAATTATCCTTAAGGATATAAATAATAAAACAATCAAACAGATTTTATTTACATGTAAATTAAATACATGCATACATATACTTGATTGAATATATAGATATGAATATACTTAGAATACATATATATGAAATGTATATATATTTTTTATGTGTGTGTGTGTGTGTGTGTGTGTGTGTGTGTGTGTGTGTGTGTGTGTGTGTGTGTATGACCTTTATGTTTGTTGTAATCTCCCTTCTTGCATTCCAAACCCTCCACTTCCAAACTTCAAAATTAAAAGAAAAGAAATGAGAGAAAAATTATAAGTTTAAAAAGGATGGTAATCAAAAATCAATGTGAAATCAATAAAAATCCTTACTTAAATAAAGATGAGCAATTTAAAAATAGTAAAACAACATTTATGAGTGAGAAGTAACAAACCAACCTCAATTATGAATGGAAAAAGGTGCACGAAAGTAGAAACGAACTTGGGTGTCCATAAAAAGGGGTAGTAAAACAATGAAAAATGGTAAAAAGTGATCAAAATGGATCTAAAAATGTAAATCCATAGTGTAAACAAATTAATCCATAGTTGTTCAAACATGTTTTATTCTAAGGATAGATAAAATTGAAACAAGGTAGTGCTAGCATGTTTTTAAGATGTGAAGAATAAGAAAGTATAAAATAAGGGAAAATAAATTTGGAATCGCATTTTACCTATCAAGGAGGGAAATTAAATGGGTAGAGGGGATAGTGAAGGAAAAACCAAGGTAGAGAAATTCTTTATTGAAGTCAAAAGACTCAAATTAGATTTGTCAAAACAAGATGACTTGCAACCTTAAGGACTCTGAAGAACTAATCCTAGCCACACAAGTCTTAAGTCAATGAATAAAGTATGTAGATCATCTCATGAAGGACATGCATGAAAACTAAAATAGACCTACCACTCCACAACATGTTATTTGTTTCTCAAGACCCCTTGTATAGCTGTTAGTTTACTATGAAGATTGGGTAACTACATGAGAAAGCAGGTAACACCATGATCTAAAACTTAGAAGCTTTAGTTGAAAGATAATTCAAGAAATAAGAACAACATAATTATAATAATTTTATCTATGACAAAATATGTTTTATTGATCAAATTTGTAGATCCAAACATATGCCTATCTTTGAGAAGAGATGTCTGATTTCCATTTCGGGTTACATCTTCATTTATACATATTTTGAAGGTAGGAGGACGATGTGGAAGGTCACCAATCTCGAGGGAGATTAAGTGTTTTGAATTCCATGATTTTAAAAAATACAAAATTTAGGGAATTACTATCTTTAGAAACTAAACTTACTATTCTTATCTTTCCAATGGTTCAAACGGGGAGTCAAATGGAGCTATGGTGCAAAATTTATGGCTCCTGGAAGTTATGCCACCAATTGGGGTAGAACCATCACCCAAATTGTCACCTAAAATGTTGCTCAAATCATTCCTCCATTTTTGAGAAGCAATGGTCCCCATTTCATCAAGATTTGTCATCAAGTGTGGTAGTTGTGTTTTGATTTAATTCTTGATGCATACTTGGAATGGACTATGCTTTATGAAGCTATGTAGGGCCTGATTGTTCACCATTTCTATCTGACCATCAATCTGTAGATGGAAGGCCATGAACTTCTTTAGCTTGGTATCTATTTGTTTTTTTTGTTATGTTATTCATGTAGTCAGGGTTGCAACATTGGCCCTTTTGGATTCCTGTGGCTTGACCACCATGAGAACAAATTTCTTAGCACTAATCAGGGTGACATATGTAGAAGGTGGTACCTCTAGTACCCTATTGCATCATGTTCCAAGAGTGAGGGTGATCCTTCAAGTTCTTGATTCATAGATGCCATATTGATCATACATGAATGGTTGACCAAATAATACATCACAAACATCTAGATTCACCACATCACATAAGACCTCATCTTGGAAAGGTTTTATTGTATATGAGAGAAGACATTGGTGGGTGGTACAAAGGTTTCTCCTTGGAATCAACCATGTAATATGGTATGGCTTTAGCTGAGGCTTCATGAACAAATTTAGGCTTTTCATAAAATTAGTAAAAATTAAAGTCTTTTGACTCCCACTATCAAGAATGAAATGTAGACGCTTACCTTTCACCCATAACTTAGAGTGAATATTTTAAAACTTTAAATCTAGTGGTAATCCTTTTAATCCAAGGGTGTGGATTGGACCCACCACCACTTGGACAAGTGGGAAATCTTTTTTAAAAAGAATTATTTTTTACCTTAACAAATTAGATTATACTTAAGTCTCAGCCACTTTATAATTTTAACTTTTTAAAATTTATTATTCAAATAATTCAAAAGTTGATTAATCATTGTTATTATTAAACTTTGTTCCATGAAAATAATTATGTAGTTTTAAATAGTCGATAATTTATTTATAACAAAATTAATTCAAAAAAGGAAGTAAACAAGTTACTTTTAGTATTCCCCTAAATTAAATTTCTTTGGAATCAAAGGAAAATAAATATTCAAAATACTAATTTAGCAAATCTAAGATTTGAATATGATTTCTTTAGGTTGTGGAATTCATCATTAACCATTAAATAATTTGTAATCTCTTTAGTAGTGATATTTTGGGACCATTTGTAGAGGTACTTTGTGGAAATAAAACTTTTTTATTTCTAGCTGTGAAGTCGATTTGGAATCAACATAGTTAAAATATCTAGGAACAGTATTTTTTGAATTCAAAATTTGAAAATAATTTCTTATAGCCTTAAATTATCATTGAAAGATAAAATAAATTTTATTTTTATATTTACTATTTTTTTTAGAATAATTTTGTAGTTAGTTTATTTATAAATTTGAGACAATTTTTCTTAGTTATAGTCACCATGGAATGGTAAACTAAATTATCATCTTTCTTGTAAAAAAAATATTTTATTGCCTTAAACATAATATTTATAGCTTGAAAATTTGGTTTTCATGTAAAGAAAAATTTATCCTCTTCCATCATATTTAAACCAAAAGTACTTTTATACCTAATTATTAATGTGAAAATTGGTGTGTTTTATCTCATTTAGGAGGGTATTTTATTTTGATGGTTATTTTAGTGCTTTATTGAATTATAATTTAAGTCATGACTACCCTGCACTATTTTATATGCTTGTTACCTTGGTTCATATTTTGGTTCATAAATACTTGTGTATATGTCTAGCTTTATTTTTCATTGGGTAGACTTGCGATGGAGCCTACTTGAATTTATTTTAGAGTGGTGAAATGATCCCAAAAAATTTGAGCAACACTTCATTCAAAGTGCAAGCAAAATTAAGAACATAGTTCACTATGCACAGTTGGGGTTTGTATAATGGACCCACAACCCATAACCAGAATTATGCATGTACAATTCCATTCATACACTATTTCCAATATTCAAGTAATTAAAACATACAACATTACATTTAAAATCCAAGACTTATAATGCAAAATAATTAATACACCAATAAATTTAGATATTAACCATAATTAGATCAGCCAAGACAAAGCATACCTACATCCTTCTATAGGAATGTATAAGCTTCCAAAGATGTCCTTGCTCATTTAACTTCATACATATAAGAGATATGTAATGGTACTATCCTATACAAATATTTATACCAAGACCTTGTAAATTTAAGGATCATTGCACCATGTCTAATCAAATACTCCTATCTTAATCTATTTAGGGAAATCTAAACTTTCAAGTTCTATATGCATGACATCGATTGAGCTTGAAATACCAACTTTTTAAATCCTTCTCAGGATCAATATGCATGACTACAATATCAAGTCCTTTATCACAACTTAAAAGAAATAATTAAATATGTAAGTATTTCTTTTTAAATTTCATGAATACCAATTACTAGATTCAAACATGTATAGATTCACAATTACACACTTTTCTATAGTTTTACTAGAATGAATTAAAACTTGTTTTTGTATTAACAACATTCCTCTTAAAATTAAAAATAATTTATTATGCATAACACATGCTCAAGAAACTCATGCAATAACATTATGCTATATCTACCCCATAGGGGCCACTTGCCAACACCAATGGCAATGTAATTAAAACCAATAATCACTTGTTATAGCCATATAAAATAAACGAAAACTCTTACTACAATCATACAAATAATAAAATCAATAATTTACATAGCTCAAGAATTAAATTCCATCACACTAGAAATTCATACATCCAGCTAATAACTAGCTCAAGTTCTTTTTAACTTAGTTGTAGATTACTAATTTAATTTACCATCATACAATAATTCCAAGTAAACACAATTTTTACCAAATATCCTATAGGATCAGCTTTGTCCTCAATTCAAATCATGTTATGCACATGCACAATAGTGCATAAAGTTTTGAAAGATTTTTGTTTAACCATAACACTAATTTTTTTAAGCCAATAATAAGAATTTAGTTGCAGCCATCAACCGGATTAGAAACAAGATAAGATTATCATTTAATAATGCCACCACATTAAGATAATGATGAACTAAAAATGACTCAGTCGTGATAATCAAAAACACCCAACTAATACCCATATATTACCATTGACATAAATATGGAAGTATACCAATATTTAATAACCTTTTACATTCAAAGTGGATGTTAAAATATTAACGAGTAAAAATGATAACTTCCAAATCATACTATAGGAAGAGCATTTAATTGTTGATAGGTTTTTTTTTTTTAAATAGCAAAATACAGTTATATTACAACTTGATTTTCTCTCTTAATACTCAATAAAAAACTTTACATAAGCATTTCGAAGGTTAAACTAAAGAGAATAAAACCCATAAATCATTTTAAATATCACTCTATAAGTTATGAGAAATAACTACTTCAATTTTGGGTTTATATGAAGAATGCAATATATTCTTTTACAATTGCAAGAGATTGCTATAGGAATAATAAATAGAAAGAGTGATTTCTAAACATGCTATATGAAAGCATTTAATCACTATAACCAATTAATAATAGTGCCAAACATATCATGCAACTCCAAAATGAAAGAGAAATCACCAAATGATTTGTATAATGCTTTAACTCATCTTATGAGTCTCTCAATTAGTGGCCCTCACCAGTCCAACCATTAGTTGGGTGGTGGAGTCAGGCATCCAAACTTTGGGCAAAGGTGTGAGTAAGATATTTTAGCTATCATTGAGCAATTTATAGTAGTTACATAAAATCATCATATAAAGTAGCATTAACATCATGCACCAATAGTGCCAATAATAATACATCAAAAATTTCATAAGTGACACTTACATAAATGGGTATGCTAGATCTATCAAGCATCCAACATAGGATGAAACATCTAGATCTATAATTTTTTTAACCAAGAACAAAGCAGTATCCCAATCATGTTTTTATCTAAGCAAGTAAAATGAAAGAGGTAAAATAGGAGCAAATAACTCATTTTCACCAATACCTCTAAATTCATAAAAATCTAGGTAAAATAAGTCAAAACAAAAACATGCAAGCTTGGCTATGGTGTTATATTTTTATAGAATGCCAATAAAAATCTGCAAGGTCAAATAAAATTAGCAATAATAAAAACCTAACAGCTATAACATAATTATAGCAAAAAAGAAAAACCCATTTGACCATTAAATAAATACCACATAGAAAAGAAAACACCCAACATGCCATTTTAAGGCAACATGTTCCAACCATGAATAAAATAGAATAAATAGCCAAGGTTTTAATATTTTATCTTCAAAGGCATTTCAATGATAAATTTGATTTCTTTTAAACCTTGTACACCAGGTAAAATTTTAACTCACATCCAAGTATGAAAAATCAATCCAACTCTATACAACCATAAAAAGATAAAATTCCAACAAGAAATAATAATGCATCACTTACTTGGCACAAATTTTCCCTATGAAAAAAAATAAACTTCTCTTTGATTATCCTTCATAAAAACAAAACTCTTGCCCAGCTCTGTCCATCTCTTCCATGGCCAACTCCCTTCTTTTTTTCATGGATTACTCTTTTTATCTCCCTTTTACCCGGGCATGAATTTTTTCAAGCCATTAAAACCTATTGAGATGGAATTTAGGTTGTATTACTCTCTATGGCTGCCATTTTTTCCTCTAGATTTTCTCCATAAGCCAACATATCAAAATGACATTTTTTTCCAAGTAAAACAATTGATTACTCTTTTTGGGTGAAGAGTCAACCCCTAATACCATCCTTTATTTAATCAATAAACATTTTTTTTGCTTTCTTTCTTTTTATTTATTTATCTATTTATTTATAAATAAATATACCTTATTTTAATTTTTATTTTAACTATAATGCATTGCCAAAATCCACAACCCCTTTATAGTCATCATGGCCTAACAAAAATTTATTTAATAAATAACATTAAGCATGGATTATTTCTTGTCCATAGAATTATTAAATTGAGACCATTATGAAGTCTCATTCCATTATAATGCATGGCATTAACCTATTTGAGGCCTCTTTTCAATGATACCATGATAAAAACAATTTAGATTAAATAATTTTAATCACAATATAATCCATGGTGGGAAATGAGTTAATAAGTCTGGTATGATATTTAAAGTATTGAGCCCCTAAGTGACTAGAATAAAGAAAATAATAGATGAGACAAAAAGATAGCTTATCACTAATCCAACACACACAAGTCACTAAATAAAGAAAAGAATAAAGAATAAAAGCAGAAACAACCAAAATTAAGTGAAATAAAAAATATATATCAATCAAGATTAAATAAATAAAACAAGATAAAAAAGAGACAATAGGTATGCTACAATTGCTCAAGGACCATATGGCTCATTACCATTATATTTCTTATCTAGTGTTAGTGTTATCCAGTTGCTCACTGCCTCCACAATTATTACCCCAACTATTGAAATTTGTTACCAGACTAGCTCATGTACTTGTGATCCCTACAGCCACCAAAACATGGCATCAGTAATATCTATTCTATATGAAAAAAACACACACACACACACACACACACACACACACACACACACACACACATATATGAATTGAGTAATCATCACAATATAAATCTATATTTATGGAATCATTAATATGCAAGATCAAAGTATGTTGTTTTAAGATAACATCAATCAACATCTATATGTAAGCATCAAATGATCAATACTCAAAAATATGCTAATACATCAAATAATGTCTATCAAAAAGAGTCAAATAGAAAGTTATGAAAAGTGTACCCTTAGTATGAGTCTTGGTATTTGTACTCGATCTTAAATTTGTTTACACACCCACTTCTTATATGTTTGGAGGTACTTATAAAAAATTTTGGTGCCTAGATATGCCTAGGCCAACTAGTGGTCATAGTGTTACCTACAAGAGGTAATAATGTTACACTTAGTCATGTGACTATAAAAAAAGGCCAAGTACCTTAATGTTAAATGTAATACTCATTTAGAAATAGTTGAACTACATCAGCCTTGATTCTACATGTGATGGGATCATCATAGATATGTATGTAGCTTGGGGAGTGTACATGGACTTAGGTAACTAACCCTTAAGATGCCCCTTTTTGTATAGGGGTATTATCAACTAACTTAAGGGTGTTCTTAGAGAACGTATTTATAATACTAACTCTTAAAATTACCTCCTAGTATGGATAATTTAAGACTAACCTTAGAGTGTTCTTGGAACATGTACTTAAACATTTAATCTTAGAACACTTACTTTAGCATAAATATTTTAGTTTTATTCTTCACACATGTTTATTGCAAGTTCCAGTTGTATAATTTTATTACTTGATTAGTTATTGTATAAAAATGACCCTCACTAATTTTTTCTAGGATTTGATCTTGTTCTCTCTCATCTTAACCTTAGACACCCTTTGAGACTTGCTCAGAGGATGAAAATTTTATGAACAACGTGAGTTAGATATTATTCAAACACAAACCTTGTTGGAATGAGATAATATAAGTTTCTTTTCATTCTTAACTATCATTGTGATGTCATGTGAGAGCTTTGGAAAGCACATGAAAATTGTGACATTATAGGTTATGATTGATGACCTTTACATGTGTCATTAATTTTGAGTAGATGATAAGAGCTTAGTAGCTCGTTTGAGTGATGTATTAGTTTCCTTACTGGTTTAGATCATCAATCCTTATTTGGTGATGTTTTTTTTTAAAAGAGGCAATCACAAGTGTAAGGAGAATTACCTCAGACCTTGATTTCATGGAGTGGATATGTAGGTTGGCCAAGTTGTGATGGAGACATCAGTACTAGGTTATTAGGCTAGGTTGGGGGTGTTTATCATATTCCTTTGTGTTGGGATTGTACATTGTTGTTTAGATTAGACTCATATATTATATTAATTAAACTAAATTTGAATTTGATTATTGTGTGGTTATTGACCCCTTCACATTAAGATCAATCTATATTTTAGTAACCCTTCTTGTCTTGTGTGCCTTGAGAGTAGAGTTGTATAGTGTTAGTTGAGACCCTCCCTTAGTGAGCCTTAAAGTGGTAACCCCATGTTAAGTGATTGTTTTTATATTTCATTTTATTTCCATTAAATATTTTCATTAGATTGTGTATGAATAATTTTGTGATCCTTTAAATCAATAAATTATAATTATACTTGACCATCTATTTTTAGTAATTTTTATTGAGTCTTGTCCTTCTTACTTGAATAAATAACTTATAAAACCATCTTATATTATGACCTCATCCTATTGTGTTTGTATTTCACTTCCTAGGGAGGCCTCACAATGGAAATTGAATGTGTTAAGTAAATCATATAATAATTGTGTGTATCACACTTTAGTTGTGTATTGATTGAATCACAATAGTTAAATATTGAGAAACCATAGTGAATAAGTAAGTATCATTGAATTAAATTAACATAACAAATTACATGGTTTTAAAAAAAAAAAATGGTCATGACATTAATGGCTCATGTTATTGTTGGGTCCACCATTGAAGACAATATTACGTACTTTAACATAAATTTTACACATTTATTATATGATGGATAACACTGCCACCATTTACTTTCTCTAAGTATTTTTTTTTCAAGGAATAGTTACACTTAACCAACACAAATTTATTGTACATGTCAACATAACAAACAAAAACTAAGTTACATCAATACATTATTCATTTACCTTCAATTTTTTATTTTTAACATACTTCAAAATACCTACATCTACCTAGTTTCTAATCTTTGTTTCATCTTGTACGTTCATTTTATATCTCTTAGCCATGCTCCCACCTTTTTCAAAATACTTATCATTGGAATACTCTACCATCCAACATAATTTTTATTCGACAAAATTGATCACAATTTTATAAGCATTATGACACTATATCATTAAACTACATATTCAACTCTTTACGAAAATTCTTTCTAACAAAAAAAGTTTAGTATTTGACTTTGTTTTGATTTAAATTATATCTAGAATTAAATACAATCAAAGAATATATGCAAACTCTATAAATTTGTAAATTCAAATATATACATATATTAGTTTATAACCTCCTTTTTTTTTTCTTGTTCTTAATATTATTATTCTTCTCTTAAAATTCTCACATTTATTGTTTCAATGAGTGGAATGCACTCATATTAATATTTTTTGCATTTGTATGTCTCTTCAACAAATTACTTTTAGCATATATAAAATAATGATAATTGTACATGTTTTTACGGATTGTTTGTCAATGAAAAAAATTTTATTGACAATAAATGTGATGACGATTATCCTCTCAATGGATGTAATTTTCATCTCTTTATAATTGCCTACTCTCTACTAGCCAACATAAAATAATTTTCAACTATTATGGTAGGAACTAGTTGCTATGCAACCCTTTTTTTTTAAAGTATCTAATTAAGGTTCGTGCACATATGTATTAGATAAAAGTTCATATAAGATTTATTCCTCATGTTCTTAAACATTTTAATGTAATCCCTTAGTATATTCACAACTCCTTGAAAATATTATTCAATTTAAAACTTGACGAGCTTTGATAATTTTGATGAGATATTATGGCATCTTTAAGGACTTCAACATCTTTGTCCATAATATAAGCCTCGCTTTTTCTCAAAATAGTGGCCTTGTAAAAGAGTTAATATGAGGAAGATGACATTTCATGTGCACTTTCCATTACCTTAAGGGAGATGCACTAGTAGTGGTACATCATAATTTTGGGGGTTTAAACTACTTAGATGTTAGATAGGAGTGCTAAAATTAGTTAATTTAAAATTTTAACCTTTTTTTAACTTATAAATTTATTTTTCATCTTGAAATGGAAGGAAAATTACATTTTGAATTTATTTAAAATAAAATTTTGAAATGTATTAAAAAAATGTTATTTAATACTTATACATAGTGTAAATATATTGTACATTAATAGACTAATAATTATAAATTGTAAATATTATAATGTGATTAGATAATATTATCTAAAAGTTATAAAACTATTAAATATTTAATAGTTTTGGTTCAAATATTTATTATCTCCATTAGTGATTTTTATTTAAAGGTCCGTTCAACAAACATTTTTGGTTGAGGTGGGATATATATTAGGGATATTTCAAATCGTATCCTTAACATCAATGGGATATTTATCATGTACATATGAATTATCATAAAAGGATGTTGAACTTAGGACCAACTATTACTACATTATATAAAAAAGACCCATATGCATCTACTTACTAGTCTCTACCAAAAAAGACTATCTAAAATGAACTGAAATAGTTTTAATTATGTCCATGAGATTGGACAGTCTATGGGTCCATTAATTACACCAATTACTCTAACTGATCAAATATTCCCAGGACCCAAGGTATCTTTTATAAGGTTGTTCCACCTTTTATTGATTTTGATTAACATCTCCCCAACCTTTTTATTCTTTTATTCTTTTTATTTGAATTATCTATAATATAATAAATATGCATTGTAAGGTTCGTACATAACTACCACCCTAAACATGGTTAACCTTTTTCTTACCATTGATCTTGACTTAGTATTTTCATCATAATTTTTCACTTTGAACATTCCAAACAAAAGGAAAAACTTTATAAATGTTTATCTTATACTTTTATAAAACATGTTTATTGGGTCATCTTACATCACATGCAAATTAAACAGTCTTTATCTGAATGGTGTAACTGAATTGGTGGCAACACTTTTCATTGATTATGTGATTAAATAATCAAGCCACAACATTAATTCTAAATTTTATGGTCGTATTCACATTTTTAATTGTAAAATACAATAATATCTTTTTACTAGTATATTAGATGTAAGGTGAAACTTTGTGCTGACTGTCAAAAACTACATGATATTATAATAGATATATATTTTTTCATTAATATTTCATTCCAAAAGCAGAGAGAAAATACCTTCGTCAATTAATTTGGTTACCTTTTTAAAAATGCTTTTTGAAATTAAATTGTGATGGTACAGCTAAATGAGACCAAGTCCACCAAGGTGTGGAGGTATTTTTAGATATAATAATGAGGGAATAAAAAAGGTATATAATAAATAATTAGGTTATATTTCAAATAATCAAACAAAGGTAAAGATTATTCTTAAATAATTGAAAATTACAATCAATGATGTAGTGCAAAATATAATTTTTCAAAGTGACTCAAAAATAATGACAAATACTTTGAAGACAAGCAATTGTCAAAATTAATATCTTTAGCAATGTATTTATGGAAATATAGAAGCGAAAAAAAGTGTCAGATCTACCCAATTCTTTCATACAATAAAGATGGTCAATAAGATAGTTGATCATCTTTCCAACTCAACCATAAAGGCCAAAATATATAAGCTAAAAGAGTACACTCTAGGTGATGGGATAAAGGAAACAAGTAGCTAGAAAGAATCATAAGATTTTTTTTGTTTTCACAATCTATAAGATTGAGCAAATGATTTCTAGAAAATAATTGTGTGCTCAGTTTTCATCTACGTGTTTTGAATCACAATTTGTGATTCATCATCAAGAAAAAATATATGCCAAGATCATTAAAAAATAATTTTAAAATTAGATATATTGAATTCACAAAGGAATACTTTAGCCTAAAAATTAAACACCCACAAATATGAGACACAATATTTTTCAAATGGGGAAACCAAATCAATAGAAGAAAATACCATGTGTATTAAGAAGGATTTTAACAATACTATTATCCAAGTACAATATTAATAGAATAAAATATAATGAGAAGAGATATGGCCTTAATATGAATTTGTGTTTAAGTGTAGAATGAGAGAGGAGATAGATCATTAAATAGAGCTAGAGAAAGGAAGAGGGAGTTACCAAAAAAAAATCATAACCTTACACCACCTTTTAATGTATGAAAAATCTCTCTAATCCTCATAAGGTGAGGGAGAAGTATGTGATAAGTGTGGAGGGAGTTATAAGTGACATGTAACTCCAAGATTCCCTCCAAAATAGTAAAAGAGGTGTGACATCTCATAAATTTAGGATAAATAAATTTCTTATGATAAGAAATACACAATTAAAACAAACTTAGGATTCATATAAATTAACGTAAATAAATATTAATCTCCAAAATTATCCTTTAAGCTTTATTTAGGGTTAAAGAAAAGGAAAAAACCTTAAACAAATAAAGGAGATAATATTACATAAATATCTCCCTTAATAGGAACTTCCTTCAAGAGGAATTGCAATAGTTTGAGAAAAGAAAGAAGAATATAATGTGTCATCAAAATATTTGTAAATATGAAGGTGTGATCATAAATAATCTCCAAGAAACTCCTTTAGACAAGAAGGTCAATCCACATAAGAACAAAGACCAACAAGAAATGAGATGGCAATAAATGATCCATTATACCTAGAAAAATATAAGCTTACACCAATCTTTATGTTAAGTAAATAAACATACCAAAAAAATATGAGCTACATAAAATTAAATTAATAAAAGTAGATCTAATAAAAGGTAAAAGGAGGGAAAAACAAATTCCATGACAAAGTGTTGAATCTTGCATCAAAAAATAAGTCAGTCAAAAAGTAATTATCTCTAAACAAAGCGCATTCCATTAACAACTTATAAGAAGTAAGAATAAAAGCAAGGAATACATAAAATTGAGTTTTAAACTTATCAAAAATGATACAAAGAATATATATAATTTTTCAAAAAAAGGTATCCTATTTAAATCAATTGAGTAATAATCAAAATAAAACACATCAAAGTCTTAAGAAGATACCATAATTTTAGGGATCCAAATTGGTTTAATCTTAGAATTAGGTGTTTTAGTGATTTTTCGACAATACAAAATATCATGATTTTATTATCACAAGTTGTACAAGGATGTAATTTCCAATATTTTTTAATATCATACCTATTTTTATCATAATGCTCAAAACATTTATGATTTTGAATTAAATGATGAGTACAAAAAGTTTTAAAACTACAATAAGTTTTACAAGATTTAAAATCACTATTGTGCAATGTCATTTGTTGAGGGGGACAATACGACTTTAAATTACCATTAGAAGCATTAAAACCAAGACCTATAAAATTTTCATTAGATTTAAAATAAATTGGTTCAATAATATCATTTTCATATTTTTGAAAACCACTTCCACTATAAGCTATCGAGTGTATAATTTTCAAGCTAGGGTTATAAGAATGTGTGCAAAGGAATGCACTTTTTTATAGAAGCATATTTTATATCATTATTAGTGGCATGATCACATTCACAAGAAATAATTCTAATATTTGAAGTGTCGATTATGCATATTATTCATTTCCTTATTAAAATATTTGTGCAAAGCATTAATAGTCATATTTTGACATGTAATTTGACACTTAAAAAGAGAAAATTCATTATTTTGGAAAGTATTTTTTTCCATAACATTTTTAAAAGATAAAAATAAGATTAATTTAAATGTCATTTAAAAAATAATACATCTAGATGGGAAAGGAAAGTTACACCTTGCAAATGTACTCACGCAAAATTTAATCCCTATTAAAAAATCTCTAAGATAATGTTTATGCTAAAAAAATATTTAAATACTAAAAAAATGCCAGGTTTGTTATGTATATGAAAGACATTAAAAATCATTATATTTTGGTTTAAAATGTATTAAATGAATTAAACAAAAACTAGTTATACCATTAATCTACCAAAGTTGATTAAGCTTAAATGTTTATAGAAGCATATGTCAAAAAATACTTCTTATTACCTTCCATGTGAGGATTGAGACAAAAAAAATGATTTGAAAATATTACATTTAATAAAAAATATTAAAAATATTACATTAATAAAAATTCTAATAAATTTAGCAAATACTCTAAAAAACAAACCCAAAAAAAAACCACATATTAGTAGTTTATTATTTTTTTATACCAAAAATAATAGTTATTATTTTGATGGTTTCTACCAAATAATGATTTGGGTTTGTGCTATGGTATTATTATAAAAACTTTTAACAACTTATTCTCGGTTTAAAAAACAAACCCAAACAAAAAAATCCCATGTTTCCAATCAAAAGATATAGATAATATTTTAGACATGTTTTTAGAAAAAAAATCAGATTTAAAATGCCATGCTTAAGAGAGAAAAAAGATTGACTTCTTCTCTATCCATTAATCTAAAAAAAAAAAAAATCTTAAATTTTGACGTTAAATCAAATCTACTTCAATACCATGTTATAAATTATATCAAGATAATAAAAAATAATGTTGAAAGCATAAAAATTAAATACATGAAAGAATAATGTTAACTCAAAAGTAAATAACTACAAAATGTAAGACATCAAAATTTATCAAATGGAGAAACCGAATCAACAGAAGAAAACCCCACATGTTTTAAGAAGGCTTAAAACAACACTAGTTGAAAGGAATTAAAATTAGATTATTTCAAGCTAAAAACATCTATGGTATTATTAGAACATCACATAGCCATTATAAACAATTTAACATGTATAGACTTACATATAGACATGCAAAACAAAAGAACAACAATATCATATATTATATCTCCAAAGCTTGTCAAATACAATGAATGAGCCTTGTATATATAGGCAAGGAAGATCAATCATAACTAAGAGATCAAGATAAGAGATTAAACCTAGAACTAAGAGATAAGTATCCATAAAAGATAGAAACAACTACAAAATATCCCCTTAGTATCTAGGAGATAAATATGTAATATCTCTAATATCTAAAATAATATAAATGAAATATACACACATAAGTGTGTGGTAATAAATAAATAATATAAACTTGAATTAGACAGTGGTAAGAAAGTAGGTATCCTTTATCTATCTACTTATATTACTAATTCACCTAGGTAAATATGAGCTAAGGTAAATAACCTATTCTAACCCTAGTATCCAAGTACAATCTCATGGGTAAAAAATATAAGAAAATAGAGATGGACCTCAAGATGAACTTGTGTTTAAGTGTAGAATGAGATAGGAGATAACTCATTAAATATAACTAGAGGAAGGAAAAGGGAGTTATAAAGAATTTTGTAATAACCTTACACCATCTTCTTAATATTTTACAAATATATGTAATCCCTATAAGGTGAAGGTGAATGTGTGACAAGTGTGGAAGGAGTTACATATGACATGTAACTTCAATATTCCCTATAAAAAGATAAAATAGGTATGACACCTCATCAATATAAGATAAATGAATTTATTATAATAATAAATACATAACTAAAACAGACTTAAGATTAACCTAAATAAAAATTAATCTCCAACCAAGTACTAGAAATATTTACAATTAAATTCATTAGACTTAGAAAGGATTCATAAAAAGGGAGTAAGAAGAGGTTCAAGGAAAGTGTTGACCGAATTTAAATAGTTCCAAAAGTGAGTTTAGTTTAACAAACCGGTTGTTTGCATGTAAAAGACTAGATGTATATTAGGATTAGATGTTATTATGTAGGTGCTAACATTAAACCTAATATTTTGAAATTATTTATAAATAGTTTTGAATACTACATTGTATGATGGCCCAAACAAGCTTGGAATAGGGGATAACTATCAAATAGTATAAATGGAAATATAATTTGATTGTTTCATCTACATGAGACATCTTGTCTTCTAGATATTATGTAACCCCTCTTTTTTGATGATATATTTACCTTTATTAAACATTTCCTTCTACTATAAATTATACTAAAAAGTAGGGTCGATTGTAAAATTTTGTCCCTATGCGGCAAGACTTTTTTTTTATTAGAAGTCATTGATATATCTATTAATCATATAAAAATATAATATATAGATGGTTAAAATAAAAAATTCATTAGTTAGAATTTATAGTGTGTTCTCCATGCTGATAAAATTCATAGATGAAAACACCATGGCTAAACTACCAACTAAACATGACAACATGAATGCAAAATCAAATTATCAAATCACAAGACAAGTGAGATAGCTAAACATAGGTAGCAACACCAGATGGAGGTCTAAGTAGATCACCCTTAGGGGTTTGAGTAACCCAATAAGAAGGCTCAATTTAAAGAAGATCAAATTTAACCCACCCATCCTTAGTGGCCTCTAAAGGAACCAAAATAACTATAATTCTCCAATTAGAAGGCAGCAGCACATAGTACCCCACTGGCTAACCACCTTGTTATAAACACCAAAATTTTGTATAATCCTTTTTTCATATTTTTTTTAAGTGAATACACATATATCAACTATTAATGGAAAATAGGACACTTATTGGCACACTTGTCTTGGCCTTATGTCTCCTTCTCTACTTGACTCGATTACTCAATATTTTGTTTTAGTCTATTCATATTTATTGAATTTATCATAAGGATCCCTAGTCCTGTTCTATTGGTATTTAATTTTATATGTCTTTAGGACACATTTGATAATCATGAATGGATCCAATCTACCATAATTATCTATAACCATCATAGATGTCCTAGCATATCTTTCAAGTCATGTTACCCTTTAGGGTACTTTATTTTGCACATTTGGATCTTGTTTCATCAGATTTTTCAAAAAGGTAGTTCCCAAATTAAAAATTGATAGCTCTATATATATAAATCCCTTATAGGAATTTTAGGTACAAACTCTGGCTAATTAAAAAAAGGCACACTTGGATCACTCAATGATCTAACCTACTATTATTCAAATTGTGAATTTTCTAAAGGATATACTTATTTGCATGCTAGTACCAAATAAGAACCTCGATGAAATTGCACATAGACTTGCATTCACATGATTTGGCACACATACACATTAGTGGGAGAACTAAATATAGTTTGAGCTCTTTTTAGAGTACTAGTAATGTAGGCAATGTTTAACTACTCACCAAGTATTGGTTGACATTTATCCAACCCAACCCACTAACCATTTTTCAAGTTTGCATTGGTCTCAAGAGAACAAAGTAGGGTTTTGAAGAAAGGATAAGGAAAACATAACTATTCATGCCGGATCTAAGTTATCTAAATATATAAGAGTCACTTGTAGGAATATGTGTAATAATCTAAACTATCATGGACCTGCATAGATCTCCCAAATAGTTTTGGTACTTAGTAGATTGTTTTATATTACCATTGGTATCGTCAAGCACTGAACTTGTCCTACTCAGTTTGTATAGTCTGTTTCCTATTTTAATCCAACACAGAGCCCCTACAGAGCATATTTGACAATTATGACCAAACATAATATATAACATAATATTAAATAAGCTAAGTACCCAATTCATTTAGTACTTTTACAAATATTAAATTACAACATTATACTAGACACACTTAGATTTTTATGTTTATTTTTATATCTTATGAAATCAAAATATTATATGGTCTTATCTTTTTTAAATAACCTAATTTTTTTATTAGATAAATCATATCAGTGAACTTGTTCTTTGTCCAAAACATAGCATACCCCAATATTATCTTAGGGTTTTTTCTAGTTTATCACTAGGGGTTCAAACCTTTGTATTTATATATGATCTTTGATTTCCCCTTTGTAACTAGCCTCTTTTTTAGGGTCTCCATTCTCTAAACCCTATATTTCTAGGTTTTCTATTATACTATAAGTAGGCTTTGTGTTTCTATTCTTTATCATCCTAAGGTTTGGTAAATTTTCCATGAGTATGCATCCAAAAAACATTAATAGGCCTAATTATATGAATCCTTTATCATCTACCCATGTCATGTCCTATATATATGCCAATGAATGGACAAATCAAGTTGTAGACTATCATGATTGTATTTCTAATAACAATTCTTATGTAGATGAAGAATATACATTTGTAAGTGAAGGAAATGACTATAATAGTTATGATCATGATGATGTTGAAGCTTTGAATTCTAGTGATTTACCTTTCTATAATTTTAGTGGAGAGTAAGAATAATACAATAGTCTTAAAATGCAAGAATTCACTTCTTCTCCATCTATACATTTTTCCACTGGTCATACACTAGAGCAAGAAGAAACTAACACTGAATTAAATAATGCACTTATAGATCCTAGTATCATTCCACTTAAAATTGAAGATACATTAAAATAATGGATAGATGATTTACATGTTTATTCAAAATATGTTATGCCTTGTAATGTTGTTTCTCAAATGAATGTTATTTCTATTGATATACAACATGATGCTTCCATTGAAAAAGAATGTGATGTTTTTACTTCTTCTTAAATAGAGTGTGAAACAAATTAATTAAAATGTGATGTTATTTATTCTCATTTAGAAATGAAACTTGATAATTTTATTGGAAAAGACTATGATACATATTATTCTTATCTAGAAACAAAAATGTTATGCCATTCATTTTCCTCTTAAAAATTAATGTGATGATAGTTATAAATTATGCAATGATGTCTTTATATAATGTGATTCTAAATAATTCAATGATATAAATGTTTGTGATGAATCATTTATACCTATGTTTAGAATACATGTTTATATGAAATCAATGAATGAGTATTTTAAAAACACTACTATCCTTAATAGTCACATCATCTCTATGATTCATACCCTAGGTGAACTTCAAACTCAATTAATTTCTCTCTCTTTAAAATATAAATCATGGCATGCTAATGTGGATGATGATTTCATACTAGGCCAACTTGTAATACCAAGCATACTTAACTACTATTACCCTAAAGGATTTGTCATGCCTAAGTTCCAAATGTTTGATGGCCATGGAAATCCTAGTAATCATTGACTTAATATCCACTCTCTTTTAGAAAATACTCAAATAATGGCAAAATATTATATAAAATTTTGCACAAATTTTTAAAATGGGAAGCCTTAGATTGGTTCTATAGTCTCCCTAGTGGGTCTATACCTTTCTTTAACAAGTTGTAAGAAGCTTTCTTATCCAATTTTAATAATAACAAAGTTACTATATTAGCATTAAAACATCTTCAAAGATTTCAATAGGTTCATGAACTTATTGAAGATTACATGTTGTGATTTAAAAATACATTACATTCCTTAATGTATCAATACTCATATTTTGAAAATCAATTTATCTTTAGAAATGGCCTTGCATCTCCAATTAAGAAAAGGGAAATTTACAACTCTTATCATTCTTTTGATAAACTTTACATGGATATTTTCACCTAGGAGGCCAATATCCCACATGTTCCTACTTCAAGTTCACATAGGTCAACAAATTAAAGCATAACAATTACATCTCAGAATAAATTTTCACATGATGAACTTAATAAAAATAAATCACCTTATAAATAGAAAGGTCCAACTAAGGTCATTAATAAGAGGGATGATCCAAATAAAATGGTTTATAGGAAAAAAACTAGCGTGAGTCCCCCTCCTTAAAAATTAAATCAACCATTCTAATTTAATAGTTTCAAGGATAGACCAAATGTTGTTTTATAAAAACTTAAATAATAAGTTAATCAAGTTGCCTCTTAATCACCATCTCCCCACACATTGCCTTGAATGAGTGGGCCCAAGATCATTCTGTAATTATCATCATATCAATGGACACCAAGATAATAATTATTAGGAATTATGTTGCAAGATTGAATAGCTTATGGGTAGGGGTGTTATTACATTTGGAAATTCTAAAAAAATACCCACATGCTTAGCCTAACCATCTTATTCTACTACACATTCTAGGAAATTTGATGTATCTCAGGACATTCTTATAAAGGACAAATGGTCAATCTAACTTCTATAGAAGGTACAATTATGAGAATATATCCTTCTAGCTCACACTCTACATGGACTGAGATTTCCCATAATATTCCTATAAATTATCCATAGGTCATGTGTGATCTTATATAGGGTTAACATAGAACATGCATAATTATTGATAATGAGTCATAATGCATTGCATGCACAATTATATTTATAAATGAATTAAGATCAATGTGTGAGATTCACAACATGTGACTATATATGAGAATGCAAGTAGGCATCTAACTCTATTGATTACTCTTGTGCCTAAGATAGTGGATACACTATATTTGAATCATACTATTACACAAGGAAATGAAGGAAATGAAATTTTTGGATAGTCATGGTTGTAACAAATAAAATAAAAATTGGATATGGATAATATGATCATATCACTCAATTTCCAAGGTGGCTTACTTACGTATCAAAGAGATAGAAAAAATACAAATAAAACTTCTACCAAGAGTATAGTTTAATCTCATAGTGCATAAGAATGGATACCAAAGTAAAAGCAACAATCTAAAGATCAAATAATTGAACAAGTAATGAATGTTTCATATAAAAATTAAAAATCCAATCAATCTTAGGCTATAATCATTAGACAAATACCATTACAAACATCTCGAGTAGGTTTGACACAAGTATATAATGAGAATGCAAGTGTTTGCATGTCACATATACATCATCAGGATTCAAATTCATATGAGGACCAATATAGTACATAATTTGTATATCCATCTAGTTGCACATATAATTCCATCCTAATTGGTGTATCTGATTATGAGGGAATCATAAGTTAGTTTACACATATACATGTTAAGATTAATTTCTATATTTTTAATGTATCACATCGATACATCTCATCATTTAGATATTAATCAGCATATCAATAATTCAATACCATGATTCCCATTTGAATATTAAAATTCATAACATAAGCATACATGAAACATCTTTTACACATTTCAAATACACTATATAATAAAATGTAAACAAAACTCATATATATCAAAGAAAGTGTTTAAATAGAACAATGAAATTCCCTTAGTACATAACAAATAAGTCACTAAATGATAGGGCCATTGTCACCTTGACCCTCTACATCAACATCCCCCTTTACATATCTAAGTATAAAGGCTTTCAATGAGGATGCCATGTTGTCCTCATGTCTCGATCTTGAACTTGAGTTGATACTCTAATCTCAATATCTATATATGGATAATCTAGCCTAGATGGTTGCATGCTCTTGCTACAATTGCACATACTTTGTAAACATACTATGTAATAAATCTAGAGCAACAACTAGAGGACACATATATTGCCATGACATTTAGGCTCTCAACTCATCACACTTAGATGCAACTACTATGTATGTGGCATTAGCCAACATAGATTAATTAAGGAGATTGAAATCAATGTTATCTATGTCATTAACTCACTATAAGAAACATCCAAGTATGTCATCATCAGGCACATGCCTCATCAACACTCAAAATTTAGAATCAATAATCATGATCTCATAATCATCAGTTGTTATAACACATGTCAATGTAAAATTATTAGCATCAAATTAATAAAACAATATAAGATAATAAAACTATTTCAAGTTCATATACTTTAATACATTTATTTATGGATGAGGCATTAGCATGTGCTATTAGTTATCCATCCCTGCCTCTCTATCCATATCAACATGTGCCCCTACATCACCCTTAGCTACCTCTGCTTCAATGAGAAATAACATAGCCCATTTAATCTTCCCCCAACGCTACGCATACCCTATGGTACACCTAACATCTTCCACATCAGCTATAAGAATATCATGATCTACTTATCTCACCTAAATACGTGCTAGCTTCACTACATTAGGTCAATCCCTCTCAACCAAACTTATACTAGCTCTATATGTCTATTTCCTATCCCATGGGGTTGGGGGCACACTATGTCTAACATTGAATTGATGAATCACATGCTCATACTAAAACAACTCATCCACTCTTGACCACTAGTCATAAAACCAACAACTAACCCTAATTTGATGTAATTGTACACCATCCTGAAGTAACTTTACAAAACCTTAGTAAGACTTCCAAATGATAAACTCTTGTATCAAATGATAAAGCATAAAATGACACTCCATGATAACTATACCTATAATACATTCATTTATCACCCATATCTATGTTTATATCTATGGGTAGGCCCATTTCACATGAGTTACACCTATTGTTGAACCACTAAAATATTCTCATATACCCAATAATATAATCAAGTGGTCAATCCCATGCCTCCAATTTAATCCTCTCTAGTGAACCTATACAAAATTATATACAAATGATCTAACATATTATAACCCAAGGAGTACATGGTCCTTTGATCCTTAATATCCTAAATAATAAAATGCATCTAGTATGAAATGGTCACACCACCTCTATCGACAATTATGAAATAATCTAATAATATACACATATTTCCACAACCATAGAACATATGATAGCATAGTCTCTAACAAAAATATACTCAAATAAATTATATTATAATGTACTCTTAGAGCATGACTGGTCATATATTGATGAGTGCACCTTTTTGGGTCCAATCCTTCTATAGCCTATATAGTGGCTTGGGTACCTACCAATTATAAACTCAAAATCCTCCAAATATGCTCCAATGCCAAGATTATATCCTTGTGGGGAGGAAAAAGTATGAATGTCTACATCCCATCTCTTTGTAAGGGTGGTAATCATGTGTATATCATATGGCATAAGTTCTAGATGACCACCATGGATTAATCCAGCCTGTTTTGTTGTCTCCCATGTCTACATCACTCAGGGGTAACACTCATATAATCTCCATGATTCAACCACATTAAAACTCCTTAATGTACATATCACTCTACAATCACATTAAAATATAACATCAATTCCCTAAAAAATATTTATTAAAATTAACTATGGTTATCAAAAAAGTGTAATATAAAATTAATATTTTGTTTAGACACCTCTAAAAAACATTGAAACTACTCTAAAATGCCTAAAATATGACAAAATAACACAAACAAATATATATATGAAACATTAAACATATTTTCAAAACATACCAATGTCAGCAGCTCATCCACCTATAACACAATATCTAATTACTCAAATAAAGTAGGGGTAACCTTTCATCTAAGTAGCATCTTAGCATTCAGAGCTCAAAAATCAATAGCAAATGAGTTTTGACTAAATTTTGAAATTGAAAATTCAAATTATTTATACTCAACTAATTTTGTGTTTTATATTAAAAATTTAAAACTTCATATTAATACACAATAAGATTGTACACATGATATACTTAGACTCATATTTCCTTTTCTCCTCATATTAGTTTCATTGGAAAGCACACAAATCACTTTTATACATGGTAACATTTTCATATAAATTCATTGTTATATTAAAAGGTGAATATTCTACATGACTATCTCTAAGGTATATTTATTACACTGACTCTTACTTTAATCCTCATGATTGGGGGAAAGTAAATGCATAATATATATTCCAAACAAGAATTTCCTATGGTAATCATCTAACGATTCAAAAAAATCCTAACTATGGTACTTCACCACTTACTATACTTACCCATTTGGGGGAAATTAATATGCTCAAAACTAAAAGGACAATCTGTGAAGCACTATCAAAATTCATAGAATTTAAGAATAACTTATCAATATCAAAAAATTGATAACACATATTTGATACTTAGTTATATGCATACTTTTATAGTAAATTATCTACATATGGCACTACAACTTGATCATTTACCAAATATTAAACATTGTTACATACACTTAGTAGATTATCAAAGTATGTTATGATGACACAATTTCCCATGTGAATGAATAAAATTGACACGATCAAATTATATGTGGGTCTCTTGATGTGAATGACTCATAAGTTCATCCTTCTTATCAAAATGGGAGCAAACATAGGGACTCTTTCACAAACTTAAGTTCATATTACATATATAATTAGAGTGACATAAATTATATGACTCAAACTAGGGTAGATTACTAGATTTACACAAATTATGTCACTCAAATAGGGTCAAATTGATTTAGATCGATTCATATTACTATATGAGCATAAATTATGTTAGTTTCTAGTTGTACACCTCTTGCACTCAACCTTGCATAATTGGATAGTATGAAAATGAAGATGAAAAACTTGTAAATATGTCATTATAGCCAAGGACAAGTTTAGCATCAGGATGGACTGAATGCAGATAATGACTAGAAAACACCAATAGAGGGTATGGTTATATCCTTGATACTTTTGGCTCTACCTAAATCAAGGTGAGAGGAGATAAGGGGTAGCTTTCTCACATGAAAGGATACTATAGTTCAATATCCATAGGGATTATTAGCACACAAGAACACAAATCTAACCAAAACATAACTAAGTTTGCACATTCTACCTATGAAGGGTTATCACACGGAATGAATAAATGCTCTAGCGCAAACACAAGCTACTGAAGATAGATAAAAATGTGATTGCAACCTTCATTTCTAAATAATTTTTTAACAATAGAGGGCCAAATGGGAGATTGTAATGCTAGGATTCAAAGCACAAAATATAGATACATGTTATATATACAAGATTTATGCATATATAGGAAAATAACACTTAAAATATACAATGGGTTATATTATTTGCAGGATAGGATAGGGTAGGATGAGTTAATTATTTATAAAAGAGTGGATTGGTGGTGTGGTTTTTCAAATAGTAGGCTCTCCTTCAACAGGCATGACATTATTCATTTACAAAGATGTAGAAAATTGAAAAAACAAGCTAATGAAATTATCAAGAATACTTTACATCCATTAGTGCCTATACAATGAAATTATTCAAATGATCTTTGAAATCCTAAAGCATACACTACAAGTAGATATTCAAACAATTTCTCTTATCAAATCCATAAACCCAGGATGCCCTTAAGAGGTTATCAACAAAACATTTCAAATCACAATGCAAAAAGGAATTTACAACCTAGATCTATGCCCAAGATGGCAACCATTCATAAGCATAAAACCATATATCTAATCAATAGAGAATGTAAAATATGTTATTACATTTCAATGACAAGATATAGTATAAATCACAGCTATTTACCATTATCTTGAAAATAAATCTTACATACATTAGTGTTTATAATGTAATCAAGGGGAAAATTATGGTGAGTTTGTTCTTTTAACAAGGGAGACATATACATTGCTCTCAAAGCTTACTAATGGATGTATAGCTATAAACACCTTATCAAGAGAGAATAGACACACACAATAAGGATCCCAAATTTTGAAAGCTCCTAAGACCTAAAAAAAACAACAACTGATAACAACCTTTGAAAAGAGGACAAGCACTCTTTTTATATAATTCTTTTAGCTAGAATATTCTAGGAATATGCTTCAACTAGAAGATGCCCTTGATCATCCCTAGAAACTCATGCCTTAAAATAAAATCATTTTGGTAACTACCTATCCTTGTCATGATGAAGATTTGAAAATAAAACCTTGATCTTTTTTGGTTGGAAATGCATTACACTTGGGCTTAAGGGAGAATATTCCTTTGGGATTAAAATAAACTCCTTGTCTTCATGTGTAACCTTTTGGCCATGCCTTCAACTAATCATTTGCATAGCTAGAAACTTCTAGATAGTATCCCTTCTTCTTCTTTTGTATTCCAAAGAAATCCCATTACCTTATGATGATTGCATTAGAATACTCTAGTTGTGATAGAAATGAAGAAGGATTCATGGTCATTTGGAAAATATGCTTAGAATGGCCCATTTTGTCCTCAAAACCATATAGCATTTCCCTTCCATGGAGGTATTCAAAATGATCAAAATATTAGAAATGCAATACTTAGCTTTGTTTTACCTTTTTGCTTTAATGCCAAATCTTCTTGTGCCTTTCACATTTCTTATTTTCCTTTGACCTTTTTAGGGTTGCCACCAAACTTTATAATGTTTAAGTGCATTATTTTCAATTTTTTGAAAGCTTAGATTTTCCATTTGACCCTCCACATGGATTATATTAATAGTGTCATTATATTCTACTTAAAAGCTCAAGCTTTGAATTTTTTAACAAACTTAACTTCCACTTAGATAGGTCATACATTTTGGAATGAGAATAAATATTGATGTGGCCTCTTAAATACTTTTGTGGCCTTACTTATTTTCCACATCGACATTTGATTTCCCTTGAAACTTTGCTACTTCCTTTTAGACCATTTGTCTTTTGACTGCATGTTGATTGGTGGATGGTGGACATTGAAAATCAAAGGATCTAAACACAAACCCCAAACATAAACCTTGAATGAAAATTTTAATGGCCAAATCCTTCGAGATAAGGGAAACTTGGAACATAAAATCTGATAAAGTAATTCATCAAACAAAATGTTCGACCATAAAATTCAATGCAGAAAAATAAAAATTATGACAAAGAAGTTCTACATAAAAAATTTGATGCAGAAGTTTCAAACAAAAAGTTTGACACAAAAATTTCAAACAAAAATTTTGACACAAAAGTTACGAACAAAAATTCCAAAAAAAATGTTCAACCAAAATTTTTGAAGTTAAGAATTTTCCAAAAAACTTAAGAATTTAAAAAGTCAATTTTTTTATTTTTTTCAACTTGTTTTTTTTCCATATATTCCCACAAACCTTTTCACCCCAACTATAATTTGAAATATTTCAAACTTGTAATCAGCCTTAAGAATTCTACCACTTCAAAGCCTTTTCAAAGATGGAAAACATCATACTCAGTATTATTTGATATTCCCAGCTTGATTTTGATCATAGACGTTGTAATCTCATTAAAACATGAAAACATTAAGCTCTAAGTAGAACTAGGATTACACAGGGTTTTCACAAAGCCAAAGCAAGATTTATAACTTGGGTGAATGCATACAAAATAGAAGGAAACAATTATATATTCATGCACTAATATTTCAAAAAAGGGCACAAATTGTTAAGTACAATTTTGGTCACTAACATTGGCTCTCACCCAAGGATGTACACCCCTTATGGGTGTGCAAAGAAACCTAGAAAATAAAACCAAGTGCCAATCCCTTGGGCCACAAAGTCAAAACTTGACAATTTTATAGCAAATACCCATGAAAACTCAATTGGACAAAGTAATAACAACAAAAATAGATCTGGAGGATCTGAGAACAAACACACAACATAAAAACAACAAAAGGAACTATACAAACAAAGGCCCAGAGAAGAGTGGAAACAAAACAACAAAATTGTACACTATATAATACTATACATAGTCATAGACTTAGTGAAGGAAATGTTTTAGATGTTTGTCATTAACTAGCAACTCTAGTATCTCACCATACAAGTTTTTCAAGAAGAAAGTGTGTTCCCCAATCCTACAGTAAATGGAATAAGGGCCCATCCACAAGGCATTAAACTTGCCATGCTTGTCTTTCCCTTCGTGCCTACTATCCTAAAGTAAAACTAGATCACCTACCTAGAAATTTTTTGAAACAACCTTTATATATAAGATTCTCTTAAGTCTTTCCTTAAACTTGAGTTTTCTTTCATGAGCTTGTGTTCTAGTTTCATTAAGTTTAACAATCTGGTTCATTCTACTTTCATAGTGGTTGATTTCATCATCTTCCTCTAGATATTACATGAACTGATAGGTTGGTAACTACAAATTCATGGATAAGATATTTTGAGCTCCATAAACAATCTCAAAATGGAATTTATCTATAGCTCTTTTAGGTGTAATCCTATCTCCCCACAAGGCAAACTTCAATTGTTCACCCCACTTCTTCTTATTTGCTTCCAATGTTCATCTAATGATTTTGAGCAAGTTCTTATTACTAGATTCTACTTTCCCATTCCCTTGATGGTTGTAATTGGAAGCATAAACTAATTTGATCTCATACTCTTTGCATAATGACACCAAAGGTTTAGCTCTAAAACTCATGGCATTATCAGAAATTACCTTAACAGGCATACTAAATCAACAAATAATTTGATTTAATAGAAAGTCTATAATCACCATGTGTGTAGCCTTCTTTGTAGGGACCACCTCAACCCATTTTATGAAGTAATTAGTTACAACCAATATCCATCTATGTCTAGTGCTTGATGAATCAATGATTTTTCTAATGAAATCCATTCCCCATTATCTAAATGGGCCTTTAATCATCATAGGCTACATGGGAAGAGAACTAGAAGATTTCAACCTCCCAAAAAGGTGCTAACATTTCTCATATTTTCTAACTTTCTGAGCAACATCCTTGAATAGTGACAACCATGAATAACTAGCTCTCAAAATCTTATGAGCTATGACTTTAGGTACAAAATGGCCACTGTTGTCGGGCTAGAATTACACCCTTTGTGGGAGAGTTTTTTAGGATCTCTCACTCCTAGCTACAAGCATTGGGACAACCTCAGGCTATGGGTATCCTATAGTGAGGTCAAACCTTTAGGATTTTTAATGAGGATAGTTCCTCATATGTTTCACTTCAGCTCTTATTTCTAAAGCTAAAATATATTGCTAAGGAAAATGGATAAAAGGATAACATAAAAGGAAAATCTAAGCTAAGGGAGGTGATACACCAAAAGAGAGTGATCCACATTCAGATTGGGAACATTAGTGACTACTACTAGACTTAAACAAGACATGTATAGTTGATCTTATTTTATAGCTACAAGTAGAGTAGTTGTGTGGAGGTCAAAGGGGAAGATACACTTTGAAGGGAAGGAAGAATAGGTTTGTAGGAGAGACACTATGACTCATAATGCTTTAGAAAGGCACCAAAGGCTAAAACATCACATGACCTATAAGAGACCAAGAAAACTAAAGTGGGATGCATAGATAAATCATAGATGATGAGGAAAACATACATTTTGCAAGTTAAACTTCAATAACGCACACTTGACTTTAGCAAAAATCATAAATTTTTCTTGTATTTATTCAAGAGAGTGTTATAAGGAAATTTTTTGATAGAGTGCTTTTATCACCATTCGAGGGATAGCTTCTTGGCTCTAAGGCCCCTATTTATAACAAAAGAGGTTGAGAGAAGAAGGGGATTCATGAGAAATTGGGAGGGAAGTCATTAAGTTTTTGAAACCACCACTATCATCCTCTTTTGACCATGAAAATGAGTCATCCAAGGTGATCCCAATTGCCTTGATCCCATCCTACATTCAAGTCACCCTTGGGTGGATTTTGAAAGAGCCATGTCATGAGTGGTTGAATGTCTCTACTTGGCATGACTTAGTTGATCTCTACATTAAACTTGTCATGGTAACCTTCCCTTTGTGTGTCCTATCTAAATAAGTATGAAGTCTCTATACCCTTTTTACTTAGGTCAAACCATACTAATTTTAATCATACAACCATTCATCAAGAGTGAGAACCATGTCAAAGGACAAAAATTGTTATAAATTTACACCTACCAGCTCTTACCAGTTACTTTGGCTTTCCTTTCCTCTAATTGGTCATTAGAAGTTACCTTAGATCCTTGATTCACACCATAAATATTCCTAACATGGATGTCTATGAGTCATTGATCTCCCTACCAGTTGGATTTGCCTATGCCATGTGGCAACCTCTCATTCATTTGATCATGAGTCTCATGCATCATAGATCCTTAAAACTATGCCATTGGACCAAGCTTATTAAGTTAAGTAGCCTTGGAAATTTGATTTACTCTTCACAGTGTAATTTGGGTTTTCTAAGCTACTTAACTTATAAACTTATAATCTAAGTCCTTGAAGAATCTCGATTTACTCTTTACAGTGTAATTTAGGTTTTCTTAGCTACTTAACTTATAAACTCTCCTACCTACTCTACTTATAAAGTCTTTTTAAGTAAATTACTTAGAGAATCTAGAATCACACTATGAAGAGTAATTTGGGTTCTCCAAGCTTACTTACTTTGGATCCTTCATGCTAGATTACTATGGATTCTCATAGATTGTTACTTCAAGCTTTCCCAACTTGATGTCTTTAGGTTCGTCTAGTTTGATTACTTCCCAATAGCTAATTTATCACCCCAAATTTTAACATTAAGGGGCCCATCATTGGACATTTTAATCCCAACAGCTAGTCCTCCATCATGAAATTAATGTCCATATAGTTTTCACTCACTAGGACAATTCATTTGGGTCCCTTATTACTTTGGGTCTTTACTCATCACTTATCCTAAATAATTTCCCTATGAATACTTTCTTTGAAATAAATGGTCCTTCAACTCTCTCCTAGATCTTTGTCATTTCACCATTTCCCATGGGTAAATTATCTATGGGAATTGTCTCTTTATCTTTTCTGAAAGGAAACAACCCTTCAAGAATATGCTAAGTGCCCTGTTGATGCTGATAAAGTGCCTTTCAGCATTTTGAAAAAGCCTTTTGGAAGAATTGAAAAGCACCCTTCAGTTTATTTGTTTGGAAATTTCAAAAAGTAAACCCCTTAAGGAATTTTAAAAATACCCCTCCAACTTTGTGAAAAAATATCTTTCATAATTTTTCTTGGACCTTTGGGAAGGACACTTCGCATGAAAAGTGTCCTTCGAAGTCTTTGAAAGGACAATTTTCTTGAGAAAAGACCCTTCAAGAAAACTATTTAGGGCACTCTACATCCAAAATACCTTTTGGATTCTTGAAAAGTGCCTTTCAAAAAAATGTAGTGGGTCATTTCCTCAAAAAAAGGACCTTTGAGAACTTTGAAAATGAACCATTTTTATAGAAGTGCCCTTCAAAAATTTCTTTTAGACAAAATGTCCAAAGAAATTCCAACACTTAGCCTGAATTAAAAATTCAAAAGAAAGTATTTGGTGAAGAAAAGGAGAGTCTCAAGAGTCTCAAAAGAACTATAAGGCAATGTTTCTTCTTGCTTCATTGGGTTTCTTCACACTTTCCTACTTTGGACTTTCCATTGTTTTCAACTTATAAGGCAATTTAAGTAAAGAAGCTCTATTTATGGAGTCCATAGTTCTAATTAAGTCTATAGGTCTTCTAATGGAGTCTGTAGATCTTCTGAACTCATGCTTGAAATTCTTGACCTACTTGGTTTCACAATGAAAACTTCTCAAGAACCTTTTTCTTTACTCTAAGGACCTACCCCTTAGAATTTGGAAAAATATGTTTTAAGCAATCTTAAAATGTTTCAAAAGCTTTATGAGAACTATTAGATCTCTCTAGTCCACTCATTTCATCTAGGACATCTATTCATTTGCTCATCCATTAGCAACTTGATCCACTTGGGTGAAATTTGGTAAATGGGCCCAAATTGGCCAATATTTTTGGTGATTCATAGGGAAGCATACCTACTATGCTTGAGAACCCAGCTCATTTACTTCATTTGATTCATTTGGCATGGAGTCACTACTTTCTTTGATAAGGTTGAACCTGTTTGGAAACTCCCCTAAAGTGACAAGGACAACCAAAATAAATAAAGTGCCCAAGTCACCTAGGGAAGGGAAACACACACTTGAAAATGAGTGCACAAGGCACTTAGAAGAAAACATGAAAAAATATACAAAATATACAATACATATAATGGCTACAAATGCTTTTAATAGCAAGGCTTTAGATGAATACCATTGACTAGGATGGGTAATAACTATCCATCTAGTTCGGTAAGCTAAAAAGTGTTATGTTTTTTACATCCATGGATAAAATAAGGGCCACTCCATAAGCTGTCAAACTTGGTATGGTTTCCTAGCTTGGCCTTATTTAAATCCTATTTTAGGAATAGATCCCCCTCTTTGAATTCCCTTGTTATGGGTCTATTTTCAAAATATTTCTTAACCTAAGCATGATGTGACTCTAGTATTTTCATTTCAAGGTCTCTCATTTCTTCAAGCTCCATGAGTTCAGCCAGTCTCACATTCATGGGTTCATCTTCCAATAGTTCCAGCTGATTGGCCAGTTTCAATGTAGGAAGCTCAAGAGAAATGGGCAACTTGGTATGTCTTCCATATACTAAAACATATATAGAATTTCCAATGGTGTCTTTAGGAGTCACCATGATAGCCCATAAGGTTGCCTTTAATTTAGTGTTTCATGTCCTCTAGTTCTCTTCCATAGTTCTCCTAATGATTATCTACAAATTCTTATTTGTGGACTCAGCCAGTCCATTTCCTTGAGGATAATAATTTGAATAGGTGATGAGGTAGATGCCCATCTTGAGATCCCATTCACTTATTTTTAGACCAAGGAAAGCCAATGCATTATCAAAAATGATAGGTGATGGAACACCAAACCTGGTCGCTATAATGTCATACAAGTCTAGGACTGCACTTTCATTAGCTTGCTTTAATGAAATGGATTCCACCCATCTGGTGAAGTAGTCAGTTATGGTAAGCACCCATGTATGCCCTATACTTGATGGAGGGTTGATCACTCCAATGAAATCTAAACCCCAGTACATGAATGGTTACTCTACCTGAATTAAGTTGAGAGGAAAAGTTGTTAATATTTGCTTACCCATAAAGAGGTCACATTTTTGACACTTTCTCACCCATGCATAAGCATCTTTGAAAAGTTTGGGCTAGTAATAACCATCCCTCATTATCTTTGTTTCTGTAATCCTAGGTGCAAAATGACCTCCTATAGGTCCATCATAAAAATTCTCTAAAAGCTTGGCCACATGGTCATTATCTATGCACCTTAGGATTACTCCATTGAGGTATTTCCTAAATAAAACCCCATCAACCAATGCATAAGGTATGGACTAAAGTTTTAAATACCTTCTTTTTTCCTTGTCCATACCTAGAGTTCATTCACATGTTAGCAAAAAATGTGCCATGTCATGGAGTCAGCTCTTCTGAAGTAGAGGTGCCCCTACCTATGATTTGTCTTGAATCACCATGGCAACTTCTTCATCCTTTTGAAGATCTTCCACCATGTGTTCAAACAAACCTCTAACTCTGACCAACTTGGTCACTTTGATTTCCACCTCAAATTCTATAATTTTGGTGCTCCATCTAACTCTTTTCTCATTCAGATCTTTGTTAAGGAGGAAATCCCTAACTCTAAGATGGGGCACCATGAGATAAATCTTGTTGTTGGAGAGCATTGGTCTAAAATTCTTAAGACTCCTCACTGCTACAATGATTTACTTCTCTATGAAGGTGTACCTTAATTCATATCCTTCTATCCCTTGACTAAAGAAGGTAATCAGATGCTTCATTCCCTCGCCATTCTTTTGTGTCAGCATAGCTGACAAGCCGTCAACATTGGCAAAGGTGTAAAACATAAAATCCTTGGATAAATTAGGATTTATGAGTGAGGGTGCTTGGGAAATGGCCTATTTGATGGCCTCAAAATCATTTTTTCCTTCTCTTGACCAAGAAAAAACCTGAATCTTCTTTAACATGGTAGTAATAGGCTTGACCAAGCTTGTAAAACCCAATATGAACCTTATTTAAAAAATTATTTGGCCAAGGAAACTTTGAACTCCCTTCTTATGCTTGGGGAGAGAGAGTGTTAAGATGGCATCTACCCTTTCAAGAATAATGGACAGCCCTTCCTTGGAAACTATGTGGCCCAGCAGTTTGTTTTCATGTCTGATTAACATGCACTTCTTGGCATTCAATGAGATCCCATGCTCCTTGCATATCTTAAAGATTAGCCTCAAGTGGTCTATGTGCTTGTTGTCATTCTTGGATAAAATCATGATGTCATCTAAGTATACTAGCACCATTTGATTCATCAGCCCTTGGAAATCCATGTCTCTTTGGAAAGTTGCATCAGCATTAAAAAAACCAAAAGGCATTTTTTGGTATGCATGTGTGCCCCATTTGGTGGTGAAGGTAGTGTTGACCATTTTTGGCCCAACAGGCCAAAAATCAGTCCCCCCTTCTTTTCCTACTATTTTGAGCCAGTACTTTTTATTTTACATGAGTCTTGCAATTTCTACGGACTCTACAGGTCCATTTCTACAGACTTTGCAGAGCTTGGATTTTCTACGAACTCAGCAGTGAAGTTTCTATAGACTCTGCAAGTGTAGTCTTTTGGCAGATGAAAAACTAGTCAAAGAGTGCAGGGTTTTACAAAGCTTCTTCAGACTCTTGTCCGAAGAAATTCATAAGGAAAGAGAGCTAAAGTGGTTTAACGACATGATCTTTCAAAAATTTAGCATCTTTGAACTGTTGAACCATTGAACCGGTTCAATGCTTGGTTCAATCACTCAATTCACTCAATTGGTTCATCGACTTGGTTTAATGCATTGGTTCAACACCTTGCTTCTATGTTTCAGTTCAAAGCCTTGGTTTAATCGGCAAAGTTCAATGCAAATTTCATCAACAAAGTTCAAAGGCTCAGCTCATTTCAAACGGTTCAACGAGCTTGGTTCAATGCTCAGTTCAACGCTTTGGTTCAATGACTGCTTGAACCATTGAATTGGTTTAATTAATTGGTTCAACGGTTGGTTCAAAGGAGTGGTTCAACCAAAAATTTAAAGCCTCCCGAAGGACAAGTGCCCTTGTAGAGGGCAGTTTTGGGTTCAAGAGCCCTTGCAGAGGGCAGGGAGCACTTCAAAGAGGCCACAAAGAAAGCCACAAAGGTAAGATCTTTCAGAATTTTGTTAAGGCAAAGGCATAATTCCTTTGGCATTTTTGTCCAAAGGAATTTGGAAGGCTATAGGAAGTAAGCTGGGAAAACTCTGAAGAAATAACAAGCAACTGAGATAATTTTTGCAGACTTTTTGTCTGCAAAAAAAAGTCTGCACAAAAAGCCTGATGGAAAATAAGCCCGCAAAAAAGGCCCATGGAAAAAAGGCTAAAGTGAGAAGCTGACAGAAGGTCCAAGGGGTGATGGGCTTGAGGATGTCAAAATCAAGCATAGCAGACTAGCCATTGTTTTTCAAATAGCGACGGGCCTGTGAACATCTTTTTTCTAGCAGGAGAATAGCCATTTGATTTTATTAAATGCTTGAGCGCCAACCAAAAAGGGCTAAAGGAGCCAGTGACTTGCCAAAAGGCAGCCCCTGGGGGCCAAAGGAGCCAGAGCATGAAAAGCACTAAGTGGCAACCATGAGAGGCTTTGACATGTTTTCTCTAAAAGAAGCAAAATGTGCCACGTATCCCCTGCAAGGCTCGGTGGAAGCCGACAAGTGTCAACACCCACCGTCTCTCCCTTTTGTCTCGTGAACACTGTGGTGGGCCCCTGACGAACTTCTAAAGAGATTGGAAGCTGCCACGCATCCTTTTTCATATAACTCTCCAAAGGTGTTTGAAGCTTCTATAAATTCAATGGATGTTGCCACATGTCCTACCTATTTCAGCAGTGAAACACGCCACGTGTCACTTATTGGAATCAGTAGAAAATAGCCAAGGCAAGCGGGAAAGACACGAATAAATTGTCAAGAAGAAGAACGGACCCAAGAATGTAAAATATGTGGAAGTGAAGTAGCTATTGATCTTCGCAAACTTAAGTGTGAACCTGAAAGAATTCAAAGGCTTAAAGGCAGAAGAAGGACCAAGTGCAGAAACAGACAAAGCAGTCCAAGTGGAAAAATAAGGCATCAACTCAAGTAGTTACTCTAGTAGGTGATACAGTGTCTATGAATTGATCATCAAGAGGTGAAAATAGCTAATGATGTGACCCGATTTCTTCATTTTGCATTAATGAGCAGACAAGCCACATAATCACCTTGAAGGAGTGGTCTTGTTTGTAGACAAATGGCGTGGCCCATAATTTCTCATATGATGTTTAAGCAGATTTCTCTTCCCAATGATCGAAAGGCACATGGGTCATTTGTTAAAAAAAGGGCACCAAAAGGCCCCCTTTCCTCCTCTATATATGGTAGACTTGTCATTTGGAAAAGGATCTTTTTCACATTTGTAAGGCGAAGCCCTGGCAAATTTTCACCTGAAATCAATAAATGCATTTTTACCTCTATTCTGGTTAGATATCTCTGTGTGTGTCTAAGTGTTAGTTTTGTGTTTAGTCATTGCTTCATAATGCTTTCACAGGTTTAACACCAACACACCTGATGTCTATAAGGTGCCATTCCTGTAAGTGATAAGAAGAGCTATACCTAGAAGTGCAGAGATAGAAAGAAGCTACTATACAGTGTGCCCCTTCCACAGCACCTATGGTGAGTCCCTATTTTCTATGTGTTCCATTAAAGCCTCCCTATTAAACTTCTTGTAGCCTAGTCCTTTTACCAGTTAAAGTGTACGTATGTGTTTGTATGGTTCAGAGTGTGAGTGTGAGTACGTCGAATCATTTGGTGCATCACCTCTTTTAGAGTAGTTTTGTTTTCTTATAATCATTCTCCCTTTTCATCCCCCCATTATATATATATATATATATATATATATATATATATATATATATATATGTATTAGAACTCATTGCAACAACTCAAATGCATCAAAGGGAGCTAGCCCTTACCTAGAGACTCTCCCTTCCAGCTTCGCCAATCCCACAAGCAAGACGGGAGTTTCCATTTTGACGTGTGGAAGGAAGGAGCTCGGCTTCCTACCAAGGGTGCAATCTTCTACGTCAACATGTAGTCTTATACCGATCTTCCTCTTTTACCCATACTTGGTTGTAATTTGAATATCCATCCAATAGAGTAAATCATTCTAAACCTACAACTATTTGAATAAGTTGCTCCATGGATGGTAGAGGGTAGTGATATTTCAAAGAGACTTTATTCAAGTATCTGAAGTCAACATAAAGCCTAATTTCCCCACTCTTCTTCCTTATAGGCACCAAATTGGTTACCCATGATGAGTGTTTGATGGGAAAGATGATCCTAGATTAAATTAACTTGGTTATCTCTATCCTCATAAGCTCTTCTATCTTGGGTTGATAGGGATTTACTTCTACCTTACATGCTTAGCATTGGACTACTAATTCTATAGTATGTTGGGCTAACTTTGGATCAAAACCTTTTAGGTTGTCATATTCCCAAGCAAAAATGTATGTGTAATCTTAGAAAATTTATATGAAATCATGCCTCTCAACCTTGTTGATTGCCTTTCTGAGCTTGAGAAGCTTATCCTTGAAGATGAGGACTCTCTCATAGTTTTCTTCATTGGTTGACATTACTAACTTTTCCTTTCTCACATGGTCTCCCTCATGGAAAATGCCTTCAAGTGTAAGCAGTCCCTTATGAAGTTTTTTCAACCTTAATTGAATAATTTGATCCTCATATTGATGATGAAGTTTACCTTAGTTGGTAGAGGAGAACTCAACTTCCTACTGTAAGAAATAGGAAATTAATTTGTCACTTTTGAAGACCTACCAATGGGCTTCATTATCTAGTACTAATGACCTCACCACCACCTTGACATGTGGCTAAACCTTGGCCTCTTTCATCTCACACAAAATGTCAAATTGATCTCCCACAGATACCAACCTGTTAGCATGTTGTTTTTTATTTCTTGACACAACATGAATGTCAAAGGCTTCAATATCTTTAATTAGGTCCCACACTTTGTTTTTGTAGGACCTCATCAAAGGATTCTTTGTAACGTTCAAGCCTCTGACTTGGTTCACTATGAGCTCAATGTCTCCATATGATTGAAACATTTTTATTCCTCTTTTATTAGCCTATTGAAGACCATGGATCAAGCCTTCGTATTCTGCTACATTTGAAGAGCAACTAAAATGGAACCTATAGGAAGAGAAAAGCTTATTAACTAAATGGGAAACCAACATTGCCCCTGCACCCACTCCATTTTTGCTCCTTGAACCATCAAAGAACAACTTTCACATACCATTGAGGTCTTATTTAGGTCTAATGAGGGAAGGCATGAGTTGATTTTCTTCATGCAACAAATAAACATCCATGTATCTTTCCTCAACACCTTCCAAAGTGTTGAGAAATTGATTATCCCCCCATAGCTCATCCAAGAAAAATTCTAGAACCTCCTTAGAATGAGTATTCAGTTCTTGATCAATTGTAAACTCATCCTCATCAAGGATAGTACAATTAAGGTTTATGTTATCCAGCTGATGGGGTTCAATGTGGAATTGTGTCATGGGTTCAACCTTGATTGATACTTTAGTCCAATACCTTGTTTTGAATTCCATGTAGGACCAATCTATTGAAAGATAACCCCCAATTTTGGCTATGAATTCTCTATAAAGACATAATGTAATGTGAGGAGTGACATCAAGGATCAACACGTCCTACACCACTAAAACATTAGGACCAGTATGCAAGGTCAAGTTCAAATCCTTGATGATACCAAATGGCTTTGTGGAAGAACCATCAAGCTATAGAACTCCCTTGGTATATGGCTCATATTTGAGGTTCAGTGATCAGCTATAGACTTTGGCATGACTTAAGTGCTAGCCCCACTATCTACCAAGCAATTATGTACTAAGGAATCATCGATGATTAACTAAATCTAGAATGGAGGGGTTTGGCCACTCTACTTGACCTTTCTCCCAAAGGACCCTTGGTTGCATTAATGATAACCTCTATTTCTTTGCTTGATTGTTTACTTGTAGTAATTGTAACACCTATCTTGGACAAACCTTCTTGAAATATATCCACTTGATTGGGCATGGAAAGTATGTCCCACATTAGTATGCTCACATTGAATTTCTTCATTTGTTGATTGGTGTACCACCAACATTTTCCTAAGTTTTGAGAGTTATTGTTGTTGGCTTAGATAATGAAGGAGAGGTGATAGGAGGCTCCTTGAATGCTTCCTAATTGTCACCCATATTCCTTATTTGAATCTTGTGTTTGTTGAGACTAGGATGTGAGCCAAACTAAGGATGGCCTACTGCTTAGATGCATAGCACTCTTCTTTCTCACTAATGACCATTATGGCTTCTAGCTAGTTTGACACCTAATTCAAGCCTTACTCTTATGGAGGCTACTCTAGCTTTGTCATCATGGGATCTCTAAGTTTTGAGTCATAAGAGCTTGATTATACCCATAATTAACAACCTACTACCATTGGTCATTGAAATCTTAGTCAGAACCATAGTTGGGACAATGGATTTCCTAAAAGACTGATTCCAAGGCATTATCCCTTCAGCCTCTTGAGCCATATTATTCTGAATAGGAACTAAGGAATTGGAAGGGCCTATAGTAAGTGGATTATAATTATGTTGTCTAGCATAATTAGGCTTCCTTTATCCTTGGAAACCTCCTTTTTAGGGTAGCCTATTCACTTGATAAGGTTATTATTGAGGCTAATATGGAGCTTGATATGGCTTATTATAAGCTTATTGTCTCTTGACATTAACCACATCATTCTCCAAGGATTGAAGCATGCTCTTCAGTTCTAAGTAGTTATTTTGCTCTTGGGAGTCACTGGATCCACTAGCAAAGGCCTTCTCTTGCTTTGGTGAAGGTATAGCAGCAATTGTTGGAGTTGGAAGAATAACATCAATTAGGGGGGGACAACTATAGGAGGTGGTCTGATCTCAGGAAAAAGAGGTATTGGGGGTCTAGGAGTAAGCTTGCCAACTTGAACTAAGCAATTTTTTGCTTTAATGGCCACCTCATATGCATCTGGTAATATATCTCATCCCATGGATTGGATCAATACTATTATATCATTGTTTAGAGCCTTTAAATAATATAAGAAAGAAAAGTTTGGGGATGGTATAACAACAACTACAATTTTATCCCAATCCTTTTGGAATCTTGTGTTGAAGTCTTGCATAACTTCATGATCAGCTCTCTTGATCATGGTCAACTATTTTTTAAGTGACAAATGGTCACTCTTATCTGCAAACCTCTTACATAAGGTTGTTCCTAGATGATCACATGATTGAATCAAGTTAGGAGCTAGACCTCTATACCAATATAAAGCCTTTCCCTTAAAGGATATAACTAATAGCCTAATGGCTACATTTTCTATTGTGACATTATGAATATTTCAAAAATAGGTTATGGCCGTGATGTGTTCAGTAGGAGTTACAGCTTGGTCTCCTATGATATATGAGATACTTTTGAGGGATACTACTAGCATAAGGTCATATTATTGAAAATTTAAAGGACTTTGGCTGCTGAAGCCCACAAAATCTCTTTGGGTAATCATGGTAGCAAGAGGGGCTAACAAGGATCTTCTTACATAGGTACACCTTATGACTAATTTAGGAAAATGGTGCCCTATGTATGGATGAGTATGGGAAAACCTTAACCTTCTTGTTGAGTTCAAAGTCAATTCAATAAATTTATAAGGGATACCTCTAGAAGTTGATCTTATGGTTACCTTTGGCATGAAAAATGGCAATTGTTCTACTATTAGATAGTTGGGTGTTCTTTATAGTTGCTAGATACTAAAAGATGAAAGCTATCGTTGTTTTGAATTGATCAAACTAGCATCAAACATGACCAATCTTTCTTGGAAATGGAAAAAAAAATGGTAGTGGGTCCTACTAGGCATGCCAAAAATAGTTATAGGGCTAGAATTGCACCCTTTGTGGGAGAGTTTTTTAGCCTCTTTCACTCCTAGCTACAAGCTTTGGAACAACCTCAAGCTGTGGGTATCCTATAGTGAAGTTAAACCTCTAGGATTTTTAATGAGGCTAATTCCTCAGATGCTTCACTTGAGCTTTTATTTCCCATGCTAAAATCTACTATTGAATAAATAAAAAAGATAGAAGGATAACATAAAAGGATAATCTAAGCTAAGGGAGGTGATGCACCAAAATAAAGTGATCCACATTTAGACTGGGAACCTTAGTGACTACTACTAGACTTAAACAAGACAAGTCTAGTTAATCCTATCTTAGAGCTACAAGTAGAGTAACTACATGAAGGTCAAAGGGGAAGATACACTTTAAAGGGTAGGAAGAATTAGGTATGTCGAGAGAGAAACTATGACTTGTAATGCTTCATAAAGGCACCAAAGGCTAACATATCACATGACCTACCAAAAACAAGGAGAATTGAAGCAAGGTGCGTAGAGAAATCATAGATGATGAGGAAAAACATACATTCTGCAAGTTAAACTTTAATAATGCACACTTGACTTTGGAAAAAATCAAAAAATTATCTTTTATTTATTTAATAGAGTGTTACAAGGAAATTTTTTGATAGAGTGCTTCTATCACTAGTTGAGGGATAGTTTCTTGGCTCCAACACCCCTATTTATAATAGAATAGGCTGAGAGAAGAAGGTGACTCATGAGAAACTGGGAGGGAAGTCAAAAAATTTATATAACCACCACCATCATCCTCCTTTGACCATGAAAATGAGTCCTCCAAGGTCATCCCAATCCCCTCAAGCCCATCCTAAATTTAAGTCACCCCTACATGGATTTTGAAGGAGCCATGTCACGAGTGGCTGAATATCTCCACTTGGCACAATCGAGTTGATCTCTACATTAAACTCATCATGGCAACCTTCCCCTTCATGTGTCTTATCTAAATAAGGATGAAGTCTCCATGCCCTTTTTACTTAGGTCAAACCATGCTACTTTTAATCATGTGGCCATTCATTGAGAGTGAGATCCATGTCAAAGGACAAAAACCTTCAAAAATTTTCACCTGCCAGCTCCCACCAATTACTTTAGTTCTCCTTTCCTCTAATTTGTTGTTGGAACTTGCCTCAGATCCTTGACTCAGTGTAGTATATCTTCTTGGCATGGATGCCTGTGAGTCATTGATCTCCCTGCTAGTTAGATTTACCTATGCCACGTGGCAGCCTCTCATTCATCTAATCATGACTCTCATGCACTGTTGATCCTTAAAACCATACCACTGGACCAAGATTATTAAGTTAAGTAGCCTTGGAAACATGATTTACTCTTCATAATTTAATTTGGGTTTTCAAAGCTACTTAACTTATAAACTTATAAATTAAGTCCTTAAAGAATCCTAATTTACTCTCTGTAGTGTAATTTGGGTTTTCTAAGCTACTTAACTTATAAACTCTCCCAACTGCTCCACTTTAAAGGTATTTTTAAGTAAAGTACTTGGAGAATCTAAAATCACACTATGAAGAGTAATTTAGGTTCTCCAAGCTTACTTACTTTAGAGCCTTCATGTTGGATTATTGTGGACTCTTAGAGCTCATTTACTTTGAGCTTTTCTAGCTTAATGTCTTTGGGTTCTTTTAGCTTGATTACTTCCCAATAGCTAGTTTATCACCTCAAAGTTTGAAGTTCACAGGCCCATCATTAGACATTTGAATCCCAATGTCTAGTCCTCCATCATGAAATTGACATCCATACAGCCGTCACTCACTAG
Source organism: Torreya grandis (assembly GCA_037957365.1). Classification (NCBI taxonomy): domain Eukaryota; kingdom Viridiplantae; phylum Streptophyta; class Pinopsida; order Cupressales; family Taxaceae; genus Torreya; species Torreya grandis. Next base: position 2,424,446 of record JARHVA010000636.1, read on the forward strand.
GATAATTCCTTTAGTTCCCTTATTACTTCGAGTCTTTGCTCAGCACTTATCCTATTCCCCACAAACACTTTCTTCAAAATAAATGGTCCTTTGGCTCTCTACTAGCTCTTTGTCTTTGCACCATTTCTCACAAGTAAATTATCTGTGGGAATCATCTCTTTATCTTTTTCAAAAGTAAAAGACCCTTTGGGAATCTACTAAGTTCCCTATTGATGCTGATAAAGTGCCCTTTAGCATTTTGAAAAATCCTTTGGAAGAATTAAAAATCACCCTTCAGTTTATCTATTTGGACCTTTTAGAAAGTAGACCCCTTTAGGAATTTTGAAAAGACTCCTCCAACTTTGTGAAAAAAGGATCTTTCATAATTTTTCTTGGACCTTTGGGAAGCACACTTTGCCCAAAAAGTGTCCTTCAAAGCCTTTGAAAGGATAATTTTATCGATAAAAGACCCTTCAAGAAAATTGTTTGGGGCACTTTACAGCCAAAAAACCTTTTTTAAGTCTTGAAAAGTGCCTTTTGGAAAAGTTTAGTGGACCATTTCCTCAAGAAAAGGACCTTTAGGAACTTTGAAAATGAACCATTTTTATGTAAGTACCCTTCAAAACTTTATTTCAAACAAAATGTCTAAGGAAATTCAAACACTTAGCCTAAAAGAAAGCAATTAGTGAAGAAAAGGAGAGTATCAAGAGTCTGAAAAGAATTATAAGTCAATGTTTCTTCTTGTTTCATTTGGTTTCTTTGCACTTGCCTACTTTGGCCTTTCCACTATTTTTAACTTATAAGGCAATTTAAGTAAAGTAGCTCTACTGATGGAGTCTGTAGTTATGATGGAGTCCATAGGTCTTCTTATGGACTTTGTAGATCTTATGAACTCATACTTGAAATGATTGAACTGCTTAGTTTCACCATGAAAACTACTCAAGAACCTTTCTCTTTACTTTACAGACATGTCCCTTATAATTTGACAAAATACACTTTAAACAATCTGAAAGTGTTTTAAAAGCTTTATGAGAACTATGAGATCTCTCTGGACCACTCATTTCATCTGGGACATCTGTTCATTTGCTCATCCATTAGCAACTTGATCTACTTGGGTGTAAATTGGTATATGGGCCAAAACTAGCCCATAGCCACCACACACTCCACTATGAAAGTCTTCAATCAAATCTACATTTTGTTCCTCGACTAGGCATCTTAGAAGAATCCAATCTGGACTCTTCCATGCCAATCCACTTTCAGTCAAGAGATATTTTTGGGAAATAAGTTCAATATTTATCCTTTGGTTCTTGTCCAATTTAGGGGGACAATTTAAATTTTGTAAGTAGTAAACAATGTCCTTATACCACAAAGAGTTGTTAATTTGACTCAAAAAATCCTCAACATTAAAAATAGTAGTGTTTACCTCAATAGCTTGCAAATTAGTCTCAACCATGAGCTTGGCTAGACCCATTTCTCTCACTAACTTGGTGGTCTAAATATCCATGTCATACTCTTATAAATTTTTAACCCATCTACATCTCTTATTGGATGCTTCAATCTAAATCAAGATGTCCTTCACCATTATATGTGGGACATAAGCAACAATCTTCAAACTAAGAATATAAGGTCTAAATGTCTTAACAGACTTCAAAATAGCAAAGGATTATTTTTTCATAATGGTGTAATTCAATTTAGATCATTACATAGCTTAACTAAATAAAGCTATGGGTTGCTCATGACTATCATCATTTTTTTGTAATAAGATAGCAGTTATGGTATTATATTATGCAAAAGAGAATATTTGAAATGATTTTATGTAATCATGGCTAGCCAAGATAGGGGAAAACTTTAAGGATCCTTTGATGTCAATGAATGCGTTTACGTCCTTCTCCACCCACTTGATGGTTTGGTCTTTCTTTAACATGGAAGTAATAGGTAGAGTGATCTCTAAAAAACTAGACATAAACTTCCTTATAAATTTGATCTGTCCAAAGAAGGACTGAATCCATCTCTTGAACTATGCGAGAGGTATTTTTTCAATGGATTCAACTCTCTCGAGATCAATCGTGACACCATCCTTAGACATTATATGTCCCAACAACTTAGCCTTTCATACTCCAAAGTGACACTTCTTAGGATTAAGTGAAATGTCAAACTTCCTATATCTAATGAACACTTTCTCTAAATGCTTCAAATATTCCTTTCTATTCGTAGAGTACACAGTAATGTCATCCTAATACACATCTATAAACTTGTTAAATACCCCTAAAAATTCAACATCCATAGCTCACTAAAACATTGCACCAGCATTCATTAACCCAAAATTCATCCTCATATAAACATATGTGCCTTAAGGCATTATGAATGCAGTCTTGGGTCTCTTAAATTCCTTCACCACAACATAGTTATAACCTAAGAAACCATCTAAAGTGGACAACATTTCTAATCCTATGACACTTTGTATCAAGTTATCCATATTAGGTAGGGGTAATTATCTTTTAAAGAAGCTTTGTTCAAATTTTAAAAATCCACACACAAGTGGCTGTTGCCATTTTTATTTCATAGAGGGATTAAGTTTACCACCCATGATGAATATCTGATGAGCTGAATAATTCCACCATTTCTCAGCTTATTCAACTCCTCCCACATCTTGGAGGCCAAAATGGGGTTGATAGGTCTTTGATTCTACCTAAAAGGCTTACTATTAGGATACCATGGGATGACATGTTGAAACAAACCCTCCTTATATGCTTTCAATTTGGAATAAAACCAAGACAATCAATCCTATTAATTTTTTAGCAGTTGCATGTAAGTTTTCTTTTATGTTGCATTTAGGTGAGTACCCAGCCAAACTTTATTTGGATTCTCATGAGAACCCAAATTACATTCAGTTACATCTTTTGAGATAAATAAGTCTCTAGTTTTAATTTAGTCCACTCCAAAATATGCTTCTAAACTCACTAATCCCCTGGGGAGAGTGTTTGTCTTCAGTTGAATTATGTCATTCCCAAATAATGTTTCTTTCCCATCACAGGTTTGAACCATGGATTACAAGTCTATGAGCTTATCTTGAAATTTAGCTTCATAATTTATAAACCTTCTAATTTTTTTATCATCATTAAAATCTTTCCAATGATGAATATTGTCTAGGATTGAAGGCATAACAAGCACCTCCACTTGATACTGATAGTGAGGTTCATATTTGCAATATCAAACTAAGCACCTAACCCTAAAGGTATGTCAAGTTCTTCATCAACACTTCTATCATAATAACATATATTGAAAGCATCAAATAATTATAACAAATCCCATACATCACACCTATACTATTTTAACCATTTATTTTTGGTGGTATAAGCATTTTTAACCTGCTTAACCACTAGATTTGAATCACCCTTTATAATCAATCTTATGATTCCATGTTCATGGGAAATTATCAAACCAAGCAAGAGTGTCTCATACTCACCAATATTATTCATGCACTCAAAAGATATCTTGAAAGAAAACTTAAAAGATTTCCCATTGGGGGCATAGAAGACAACCCCAGCTCCATTTTCAATATTGGAGCAAAACCTATTAAAAGACATTTTCTAAATAGTATTTTTGTTGTTAAACCTGACATCAAGAATAGTTGGTTGTTTAACAACATCTATATTCCCAATGAAGCTACCCAGTTTCACATCCATGTACAGCACCTCATTTAGATCTTTTTTTGGATATTCAAGTACATGCAGCATCTTTGAATTTTTATAAAGTTTGATCATATTACCCTCCAAAGGAATGGTGTCATAATAAAGGTCTATTTATAAACTTATACCCATGCTATTATCATATTTTCATGATATCAGCATCCCCCACTTAGGTGGGCAGTCCATAATTACCTCATCCATATTCAATAATTTACCTAGATGCACAGCCAACTGCACTACCAACCCTTTAACTTGTCCAATAATTGGAACATCTCATAAATCCATGGCATAAAACTTGCCAAAGTATGATGTGCTTTTCACTTTGATCTCATTAAGGACACCCATGGGCATCACATTACAAGAGGCTGTGGAATCAACCATATAATTGTGAATAATTAGACCATTGATCAGCAAAGTTATGTAAAATGGATCCACATTCAACTGACTTTATGCCAATGCAGTCTGCAAATAAACCTTTGGGGTTAGTTAAATAACCTCATTTGATTATACATTGTTATCTGGGGGTGTTTGTGGTGAATTCATTTCATTTGTAATTATATTCTCACTAAACTCCAAATATTCAAATGCCCTCTTCCTATGTTCAAGTATTCATAATAACTCAATAAGTGAAACAGTGATTTTAAGTTGGCTCAACACTTGATCCATATCGTACATGCCATACTAAGGAAGGGGAGTATTTGGATGAAGGGTGACAACACCTTTAGCTGAAATACAATCATTTAAAACCATAGTTGAAACTAGTTGGGATGGATTAGTACTTTTTACAGCAGTCTTCAAGGGTGGGTTATTTCTAACATCACTCATACCATTAGAAATACAAGACAACAAAGGTAATATATTTTTGTTTAGATCACCTCTTTGTTTGATAATATATGAAATAGGTGATAGCTTCGAATAATTAGTTATCTTAACTTCCTTATTTTTATCCCTTGCCCTTGGCTGTGTAGGGGTAGTGTCTTGAGAAGCAGCATCTTATTGCTTGCTTCTCAAACTATATTCTTTCTCTTATAAAATTGATACATTAATTAGCATCTTCCTATCCTCAACTAAAGGAATTACCCCATCATATTTCTTAATCATCATTGATCTTAAAAATTTGAAATCATGATTAGGTAATTCAAATGTGTGTGTCATATTAACATCACAAATAACTTCAAGAGTTGGGATACTTACCTTTTGTACTACACTCCAAATTTGATCCACAGTGGTAGCACTCAATAATTCCATGGAGGCAGACAATTTACTTTGGGAGACTTGACAATCAATCATCAAAATCTCATCATCATCAAATGTAGACTTAGGTTCCTCTACATCTTCATCAATTTGTTCAACAATATCACATGGAGGATGGGGAAAGAAACATTTATCACACCAATCAAAGTCAACATCATAATTTATAGAATTGACTTCAGTGTTTAATGGATCAGGTACTTCCTTTCTATCCCCTTTATTCTAATTTCTATCATTTCTTTCATCATAGGCAATCCTTTTCCCTCTATCATTATCTATAATGTGGAAAGGGGGTCTCTCTTGTGCTTGATTCTAATTCTAATTCTAATTTATATCCTAAGTTTTAAACCCATGAGGCAACCCCTTTTTATCTCTATCCAGCTTGTAAGACATCTCCTTGATAGTGGAGGCCAAATTTTTCATGGTTTTTTTGGCCATTTTTAGCCCACATACCAAAAATTTTCCTAAGTGTGAGAAGATGGACATTCAATCAAAAGTGGCAAATTCAAAACAACTTCAGGATTCTAGGAGTAGATAGTAGATAGATTTGGGTTCTTGGAAGGAGAAGGCTTCAGACTTTAACAAGTAAAAGACTTTGAGATTTCTCTCAGAAGACTTTGGGTTTGTGAAGGTACACTACTTATTTCACTTTATAATTTCCAAGTAATATCCAAAGTAAGTAAGTAGTGCCATTTGAGAAGCCTAAATTGGTCTTGGCTAGTGCTTTTCAGGTTCTCTCAACAAGAAGACTTTGGGTTTGTGGGGCTGCCTTGCTTAAAAGGTGAAGTAAGTTGCAAGAAGTTAAAAACTCAAAATAAGTGAAGTGACATGATGAACCCGAGCTGATCATCAGATAGTGCTTCTTGGGTTATCAAAAATATAAGCCAAGTCAAAAATTTTGAAGATATAACTTCAGGAAAGTGGTGAAAAAAAGGCCCAAGGAAATTGTTGATGGAAGATAGTCCATAGAAAAAAGGGCCAAGCAAAAGCAAAAATGGTTGTGGAAAATTAAAGTCAATGGTTAATGATTCCAAAGGGCCAATCAGTCAAGGATAAGTGACACAAGTGCATCGAACAAGCTCAATAGATAAATAGAAATCAAGGACTTCTCCTTTCATCTACAACATGCAAAGTGTTCAAACAAACATTGGATGCATCTAGGTGGATCAATGAACATGAAAAGACCAACCAGGATAGTCTAGATTAAAATAAAGAACACACAAAATTATAAATGCAAGGACAAATCACTCATGCTTTGCAAGAACATGCAGCTACCTTTGGTATAACTTCATTAGTTCTCTAAAGGGATGACTTGAATGCAGGAATGGAAAAAGGAGAATTGGTGGTGATCTTGGGTGACACATCTCATGTTCAAAGGAGGATGCCAATAGCAGTCCTAGTCCTTAATGACTTAGTGACTTCTTCCCTCTTCCATTTTTCTCACACAGCCCTTTTTCTCTCTCTTCCATTCTCTATATATATCTCATGATTTTCCATTATAATAGTTCCCAATTTTTAGTGTTTTTGTTATCTTGTTGGGAGACACATGTCCATTGAGACATTTGTAAAAAACATGCTCCTTTGACTAGGCTAAACCCTATCGAGATATTTTAAGAATTACCTCTTGAATGTAATGAGATGATTTCTTTGCCTATTTCTTGTCTTCAATTATTTATTTAGTATGCTTTTGCTTGGTGGGTTTGTGAATGCATTTATTCCTAGTCTATTAGCATGTTATTTACCTCTTTGAAGTATTTTCAAGTTTTACAGGTCTGGATTAGTGTCCTGACTAAACCTCTTCTAGCATGTGTTAGATTGACCTGATATCGTGTAATCCCAAGTCACCTCATGACTGATCTAGTGTGGTTTCAAGCATAGATGAGTGTCTATTTATTTCTAGTTCATCCCCTGGTTAGCCCTCTTAGGATCCCTTATCTCCCTTCTAGCCCTTTTCCTATGAAGTTTCATTTTAGCATTAGTTTTAGGTGATCCACCAATGAGGAACTAGCCTCTTGAAAAATCCTAGAGGCTCAACGTCACCATAGGATAACCACATCCTAAGGTTATCTCCATGCTTATGGCTGAAAGTGGGAGAGCCTAAAAAACTCTCCCATAGGGGTGCAATTCTGTGCTACAATAGTTTCCTCAAGGTTGGCATGCTTATTGGACTAAAATTTGTTAGGATTAACCAATTTCACATCAGCTAAATTGCTCAAAGGTTTACCCACATCCTTTATGTTGTTTTCAATTTGGATGGCCATGTTAAATGCTAATCTCAGGTTTGTAGGATCCTTGTCCCTCAAGTAGTATGTTACCTTCTTATCAAAGGTATCACAATATTTAATCAGGTAAGTTGTATCACTAGGCCTAATATTTTCACACAACCTCATAATAATCTTATTGTACCTTGTATTTAAATCTTGTACACACTCATTAGGGTTCTTCTTAATGTTTTAAAATTTAGCAAGAAGGAACCTAGGATCAATTCTATCACCATACTATATTTTGAAATCATTTTTCATTTCTTCTCATGAATCAATTCATCCATGGGGAAGGGAATTAAACCACTCATGAGCATCTTCTTCCATCATGTGCATAAACAACTTAATACAAACATCCTCATGATCAACCTTATAATCTTTAATGATAATGTGAAAATATCTCAAATGTTGATCACTAGTCACTGCATTGTTTCCTTAAAACTTCGAAAGTTAGTTCCTTACTTCATTTGGGACTTCATTAGGATAAACTTTCATTTCATCAAAATTAATAGGCCTAAATCTAGGAATATGGAATGCAGGATACTCATTATCATCCTAATCCCTATGCCTCATTATTAGTTTAATGGTGGGTTCAAGATCAAATGGCAAATGGATATGAGGGGGTGAGTAAGGTGGACTTGGTGGATCTAATCTAGGAGGTGATTTAGTTGGTTTAGAAGGTGTTGAGTAATAAATTAGGTTGTATGATTTTGAATGATTAGGAGAACTATGATAATCTTCAATTAAAGGAAGTTCAATAAATGAGAGTTTAGGCGTACTAAAATCTTGACTGTCCAAACACTCTTTTGCTACTAAACTTTATCCTTTAATTGGCCTCCAAACTTGTCTCTTTCTTTTATGAACACTTAAGGGTGACACAAGTTTTTTTGATGAGTCACCTTTGAAGGATGATCTCAGTCCTTCCATCTTTGTAAGAAAAAGAACACTCTCAACTAAAATAAGATGTTAAAATGGGCACTTATCTTTCTTGAAACCAGATGATATGTTGGAGTCACCACTAGAAGTAAACTTCTAAAATATAATAGATTACAAACATGTTGTGATACATACTGCAATCACACTTTACTTAAGCTAGTGATGAGATATAAAATTAAAGATACTTAAAATCCATATTTATGTTCAAGATGGGAAATTACTTCAAAACATGAACAATTTATATCCCTTTGCAAGAGATCAACATATGTTAATCTATCATATCTTTCAAGTCCCTGACAATGGCACCAGTAGAGTGTTATGTAGTTGACATCCAAAGTAGTGAAGTATGCTCAAATATCCTCAAATTTCAAACACATGAGATAATATGGATAAACATTGTCTAAAAATATGTAGGTGGAGTTCATGCATCAAATATTCCTTAACAGAGAACTTGAGCATATGAACTTATACATCCCTCTACAAGAGTCCCTGGAAACACAAGTGCAATGGTATCTCCCTTGAAATGGCACTAGAGAAGTGTTAATTCCTAGTTTTAGACCTCTTAAACTCAACCTTACACACTTGGATAGTATGGAAAATGAATATGAAAAACTTATAAATATGTCGTTATAACCAGGGAAGGGTTTAGTATCAAGATGGACTAAACCCAGATAATAACTAGAAAACATCGATAGAGAGTATGGTTAGTTCCCTGCTACTTTTGACTCTACCTAACCTAAGGTGAGAGGACCTAAGGGGTAGCTTGCTCATATGGAAGGATGCTATAGTTTAATATCCAAGGGGATTCTTGGCACATAAGAACACAAATCTGACCAGAACATAACCAAGTTTGCATGTTCCGCCCAAGAAGGGTTATCACGTGAAATGAACAAATGCTCTAGGCCATACACAAGCTACTAAAGATAGATAAAAATGTGATTGTAACTTTCATTTTTAAAGAAATTTTCAATAATAGAGGGCCAAATGGGAGATTTTAATGTTGGGATTCAAAGAAAAAAAATACATATATATTTTATATATGCAAGATTTATGCATCTTCAGGCAAATAACATGTAAAATATGCAATAGGGTGTATTATTTGTAGGGTAGAATAGGGTAGGATGAGTTAAGTAGTTATAAAAGAGTGGTGTGGTGGTGTGGTTTATCAAACAATAGGATCTCCTTTAACAAATCATGACATCATTCATTTGCAAAGATGTAAAAAACTTAAAAAATAAGCTAAGGAAATTATCAATAATACTTTGCATCCATTGGTGCCAATAAAATGCAATTATTCAAATGATCTTTGAAACTCTAAAGCATACACTGCAAGTAGAGATTCAAACACTTTATCTTATAAATCCATAAGCTAGGGTTTCCTTAAGAGGTTATCAACAACACATTTCCAAATCATAATGCAAAAAATAATTTACAACCTAAATCTATGCCCAAGATGACAACCATTCATAAGCACAAAACCATATATCCAATCAGTAGATCATTTAAAAAAAATTATTGTATTTCAATGACAAGATAAAATAGAAATCACAGCTATTTACCATTATCTTAAAAATAAATCTTACATACATTAGTGCTTAGAATGTAATCAAAGGGAAAAGCATGGTGATTTTGCTCTTTTAACATGGGAGACATAGACAATACTCTCAGATCATGCTAATGGTTGTACAGTTGCAACCACCTTGTAAGAAAAACAAGACACACATAGCAAGGATCCTAAAATTTGAAATATCCTAAGACCTATAAATAACAACTTTTGAAAAGAGGAAAAGCCTTATTTTTATATAACTCTTTTACCTAGAATATTCTAGAAATATACTTTAACTGGAAGATGCCCTTGATCATGCCTAGAAGCTCATTCCTTGCAATAAAACCATTCTAGTAACTACCTATCATTGTCATGATGAATATTTGAAAAAAACCCTTGATCCTTTTTGGCTAGAAATGCATTGCACTTGGACTTGAGGGAGACTATTCCGTTGGGAGAAAAAAAAACTCTTTATCTTCATGTGTAACCATTTGTCCATGCCTTCAACTAATCATTTGCATAGATATAAAATTTTGGACAACTACCTTTCTTCTTGTGTAGGCCAAAGAAATCTCATTACCTAATGATGATTGCATTGGAATACTCTAGTTGTGATAGAACCAAAGAAGGATCCATGGTTGTTTGGAAAATATGCTTGGAATGGCCCACTTTGACCTCATAACCCTGCAACATTTTCCTTCCATGGAGGTATTCAAAATGAGAAAAATATTAGAAATGCAAGAGTTAGATTTGTTTTACCTTTTTGCCTTAATGCCAAACTTTCTCATGCCTTCCACATTTCTATTTTTCCTTTCACCTTGTTTAGGGTTTCCACCAAACTTTATAATGCTTAATTACATTATTTTTTCTCTTTAAAAGCTTAGCTTCACCATTTGACCCTCCATGTGGCTTTATATTAATAGTGTGGCTCTCTTCTACTTAAAACCCTGAGCTTTGAAATTTTTTTACAAACTTAATTTCCACTTGGACATCTCATATATTTTAGAATGAGCATAAATATTGACATGGCCTCTTGAAGGATTTTTTGGCCTTACATTTTTTCCACATCGACCTCTTATTTCCATTGAAACTTCATTGCTTCCTTTCGGACTATTTCTCTTTTGACTGTATGTTGGCTAGTGGATGGCAGACAATATGAATCAAAGGCTCTAAACACAAACCCCGAATGAAAATTTTGATGACCAAATCCTTCGAGTTAAGGGAAAATCAAAACATAAAATCTGATGAAGGAATTTTTCAAACAAAATGTCCAACCATAAAATCTGATGTAGAAATTTTGAACAAAAAGTTTGACATAGAAGTTTCAAACAAAAAGTCTGACACAAAAATTCTGAACAAAAATTCTGGTGCAAAAATTATGAACAAAAAGTTTGACATAAAATTTCTGAACAAAATGTTTGACCAAAATTTCCAAACTTAAGAATTTTCCAAAAACTTAAGAATTCTCCAAAAAACTTAAGAATTCAAAATGTCAAACTTGCAATTTTTTGCAACTTGTTTTTCTGCCATATTTTCCATAGACCTTTTCACCCCAATTACAATTTACAATATTGTAAACTTGTAATCAACCTTGAGAATTCTATCACTTCAAATCCTTTTCAATGACAGAAAACATCATACTCAACATTTTTTTATCTTCCCAGCTTGATTTTAATCATAGACCTTGTAATGTCTTTAAAACATGAAAATGTTAAGCATTAGTTGGAACTGAGATTACACATTATTTTCATAAGACAAAAGTGGGATTTTTAACTCGGGTGAAAGCTCAAAAAATAGGAGGCAATCATTATATATTCATGCACTAATATTTCAAAAAAGGGCACAAAATTTTAAGCATAATTTTGCGCACTAACAAATTATTTAAGATTAGCATAGGTTTGTACACATATTATTTAAGATTAGCACAGGGTTGTATGCATAGATTATTATAGATTGTCACATATTTTCACATGATTGGTATAGATTGGGGGGCATATGTAGAACATTCTCTAGGGTTATGATTCATAGTTCATAATTTTTATGATATTTTGGCACATATTACATGACACATATTACAAAATGTATACATAGTGGGGGCATATATGAGGCTTTTTCTAGGTTTTATGACTCATATTACATAGGTTATGTGGATTGTGGGCATATTCAAGGCACATAAAATACATTATCCAGGTTTATATGTTGATATTACATAAATATTAAGATATTTTTTTAAAACATTACATGACTTAGATTACACAATTTGTCAGATTGGGGCCATATGCAAGGCATATGCTACACATTATACAAAATTATCTACTCAAAATTATACATACTTACTTAAATATACTTAAATACTCATATTGAATCATAAAATCCATCTACAATAGATGATTTATAAAACTTACTCATATTTAGACTCTTAAAAACTCAGATATACATATTTACTCATGTTTACATTTGAACCTAATACAAGGTTCCATCTCATAAATTGCTCCAAATCTTATTCAATTATTTGGAAAATAAGATAATAATACTAAAGGGAACATTCTCCATTTATATTGGGTCACTTGTACACATGACATATTCACTTCAGTGACATAATCATACTCCAATGGCAGTAGAAGACCACACATTCCTAAGTGTAGTCATTATTTGATTATTGTGATTTTATATGACTATACTATTTTCAATCTTGAAAATTATTCTATCTAATTGTGGATATCTTTTCTCATAGGTACACATGGACACTATGAATCACTAAAATCAAATAAAATTCTAAGCTTAAGATATATAATGTAGGTTTTCATTATCTTTATCCCTTTAAACCAATATTTATTATTCCATTAAAGTACTATATTATAGTGCAGGCATTTATAGACACCTAAATTTGGTATAAGCCTTATTTTTACAATGTCTTTATGTGACTTTACATATATAGGCTCTTAATGGAGAATAGGGCACTTAATGGAAAACTTGCCATGGTATTATGTCACCTTCTCTACTTCACTTGATTGTGTAATCTTTTATTTTACTACAGATAATATTTTATGATTATATAGCACCTTAATCCTATATACTTGGTGAACTCAAACCTTGGCTATTCCTCTCAACTTTATACCCTTCCTACTTCTGAAAGTCTTGTATTTACTCTATCTTTATGGTCCTTATCTTATATCTTTTAATCTAACTAGTCTTATGTTTATGACACATTCCCTTTATCTTACCCAAAATGCTTAAAATGTACATATCTTCTATCTCTACAAGTTCAAAACCTATACCTACTTTTTTTTCTCCCTAGATACTAATGTCTTGGACATTTAGTAGCATTGATGTTGTTGTCTTGTCCTAATATAAGTGTCTAGTACCCTATATTCATTCAATTTGTAAATTAAATGTATCTTAATGGTTGGCCTAAGTGATTTAATGCAAGTTATTACTCCAAAGGGGTTGATATAAATATAATATCAACAAACATTCATTCCATACCTAGCAATATGGGAACAATATTAACTATTCTTACCAAAGAGAATTTAAAGAGCATTCAATTAAATAAATCTTCCCTATTTATTCCTATTTCCATACCAATCATAGGTGTTGCACATCTATAGGTATGAAGTATTAAATGAGCATCCCAAGAGCTCTATTTTCCAAGTTACAAGCTAAGTAACGGTTGTACTTACTTTGCACAATATTTTATGATTTACACATAAGCCAACACATAGGGGAGAACTACATGAGTCTGAGGCCCTCTTCTAGAGCATTGGCTATGTAGGCAGTGCCCTCTAATATTGGGGTATTTGGGTTCAACTCAACACCATGTTCCCACTAACCCATTTTTTCTCCAAGATCACTATGAAGATGGAGAACTAAGTGTTTTCCATTTCATAAAGAGTGACTCTCCATGACCAAGATCTAAATGCACTAGAGCAAAGGTGAAGTAAAACTTAGAATTATTTAGGTGGTTGCATCTTATTTTAACATCTATTTCATATATGGAACTTGCATCAAACATAGAAAGTAATGTCAACACAACCATCCCAATCTGACATTAGTTTATAAAATACCAAAAGTGTCAGATCTAGAATCTGATGACTATTCTAAATTTTCCTTCTAGCATCATTTCTACCTATTCTAGATCCAAAACTACATTAGCATAAGAATAAGCTAAGTACATCACTTCTTTGTCATTTCTATATCTAGCATAGTTGTACTTTTCATATTTAGATTATCTCAACTTAATAAATTTAGTGTATACTTATATATGAGTTTAGCATTTAATTGGCCTACTATAGATTTGAGTATAACCCTCATACCATTTTATTTATATATGCCTCTTTAATCTGAATCTAGAGTTAATGATAAGATCACCTTAGATAAAAAATTTAAGGTTAAGCATTTACTATGTTCATCTTTATTGACTTTGTCACAGTGATCCCTAATCCTATTTTATTGGTATTTACTTTTGATTAAAGGCATATCTAGTAATCACAGATGGATCTAGTCTACTAAAATCATCCATAACCACTAGAGATGTCTATCTATCTCTTTTGGATATGTTTTAGATTGAATACCCTTTGGGGCACTTTATTTTGCACATTTATATCTTGTTTGGTCAAATTTTGTGCACCAATATTTCCCAAATTAAAAATTTAGAACTCTATATATACACATCACTTGGAGGCATTTTAGAGACAATTTTTCATTTGATTATCAAAAATCACACTTATTTTTTTTCAAAGTCTAATGTTTCTAAATGATATATCTATTTCCATGCTTATACTAAAGGAAGACCTAGTCAAAATCATATTTAGACTTGCATTCACATGATTTGGAACACATGTACATTAGTGAGATAACTACATGTGGTTTGAGCCCTCTTCAAAATATTAGAAATGTAGTATATTCTTAGTTATTCATTGTGGATCAGATAAGGTTAGTTCAACCCACTAACATCTTTTTATAGATCACATTGGTCTCCATAGCACAATCTAGGGTTTTGAAGTAATGAGAATGAAAAGAAAACTATCTGCATAGTATTGAAGGTATATGAATATACATGAATCATTTTTAATCACATGCACAATGATCTAAATTATCATAGATATTTGAAGATCTCCCAGATAATTTTAGTACTCAATAAATGATTTCAGACTGACATAGGCATCTAACAAGCACTAAACTTGTCTTGCTTAGTTTGCACAGTCTTTTACTTGACCTAATCTAACATAGAGCCCATATAGAGCATATTTGATGAATGTGACAAAAAAAATACAAAATAGAATCTTAAAAAAGTTATGTACCCGATTCTTGTTGTATGGTGGAGCTTGATATTATTCTAATGCCCAGTTCCCAACAAGAAGGGTGTGGGGGGCCAATGCCCCCCCCATAGGGTCTCCATGGGGGTCTAGGGGGGATGAAAACATACTTGGATCACCCCTAGTGTGGGTTTGGGGGAAGCACCCCCAAAGCAAAATTTTGTTAAAAATGCATTGTAAGATATTGTAATTTCATAAGTAAATCTAGACCATTCACTATTAGGTCATAGATCTAATGGTAGAAATTATGTTTGCATTTTTTTTCCCCAATATGTAACCTTCCTTTGATATGAGGGAATTGTAATCATGGTGGCATATTGTGTCTGAGTGAAGAGGATATTGCATTGGATGTATTTCAGGTTTTTCCCTTCATTTATTGAACTAAATAATAAGGACCAATTGTTTCTGTGTGGACGTAGCCCATATTGGGTGAACCACATTGAATATATGTCTCTATTATGTTTTTTGTTTTTTGCATTTTATTTTCATCTTTAATTAATTCATATTTGTCTATGTTCTATATTCCTAATAATTCTTTTAATGTTTTTATAAATAGTGAATTACAACATTCTACTATTTACACTCATATTTGTATATGGACTATTACATCTTATGCAATATTAATATTCTATAGTTTTGTCTTATTTAGATAACCTAAATCCAAATTTAGATAAAACACCTACATAGGTGAATTCTATTGAGACAAACCAAAAGTGTATTTACGTGAAACATCAAACTTTATCACTTACTAAGAAGGAGGTGGGGAGAAGAAGTTGTGTCACTCCTCCACTAGCACTTAGACATCGGAGGATACTAAAAAATGGTGATAGATTCCATGTAATAGTTGGTCAGTTGGAACATGGCTCATGTTATAAAAATCATTCAACCAATTTTTAAGTAGCTCCTAAAGATGTTAAAACTCTAAAGCCACCTTCTCTGGTTGCACTTAAATCTATAGAAAATCTGAAAAAATAACAAGAAATTTTTCATTAACATAAAATTACATAGAAAGATATTTGTTGTCAAAATGGATGACTTTATAAAGTTCTATAGTTAAAATAAGATAATAGCTCTAAAAAAATTCCACAGAAAGGAAATGTATAGAGGTCACTGAGCATTGTCCCCAAAAAAGGCCTTCCACTAATTGAATGGCTATGAATGCCTGAAAGAGAAGATAAATTATTAGGGTTATATCTTCATAATTATGACTCACTCCAAAAATCCTAGAACTTGCTTCAAACAATAAGTAATAATAAAATAAGATATTGCAAATAAACTAACTGAGTGAATTGATTATCAACTAGCTTACAATTTACGAATATAAGTGGTTTATATTTAGCAAAAGTAAGAGTTGTAGTCCAACTTTGACTTTGACTATGCAATAAACATGTGTACAATGACCTCCACTTCAATAGGCACATGAGAGATGAAATGGTCAAGCTATCAGTGCCACTTATCTTATTATAAGCCTAGGAGGTGTGCATACTATTATTAGTCAATAAATATAAATAAAGCTAAATAAACTAATTAAAACTTAAATAGAATGTACATATATAAAAATATAGAACCAACAGTGATAATTCTAAAATAAGCTTTATAATTGTTTCACACCCAATTATGAGAATCATCTAAGGTAGTAATAAATTTTCGCAAATATTTAGATGAAAGTGACAATTTTTGTCCATTTATTGATGATGCTTCACTAGTTAAGATGTATGGAAGATTAAACTATCCATTTAACACTCTTTAATCATCTAAGAATTCATGTAAACAATGGATCAAGAACACTTGGTATGCTCAATGTGCATCTTTTGTTTTGAAAAAAAGATAAAAGTGTTTAAAAAACACATTAATATTTTAAAACAAAGGCATAAGGAGATCTAAGATAAATACAATAAATTAGATGTACCTATTGAACACAACTATCTACTGAGAGGGGCGTAAATCAGTAGATCAGCTAAAACTAGTTCTTTAAACCCTTTATACAAGATATAGATGCATATGCATATTAAAGAATAGATGTATAGATTACACACACACACACATAAAAACACATTACATTAGATTTATATGTGGAAAACCCAAAGGGAAAAACCATGGTGAGAATAGCTGCTAGAATCTACTATTCTAATCCAACCTCACAGTTAAACACCTCACTGGCAAACCTCACTAGTTACATTCAAGAGCACCCACTCTAAGGAAGCATCCACTCCTTAACTGAGCACCAAATCATTCTATTTGATGGTGCCCACTGATCATAATTATGAAGCTACAATTTTAGAATACAAAAGAATCAAACTCTATTTCTTTGTTACAAGTCTTGTTTTTAACTGCTCAATCTCTACACATTCTCTATGTGCTCTTTATTCCTTTCTACCTCACTCTCTTTGTGTCTGGATATATCTCTTTATCCCTCTAACCTTTTCTTTATGTCTAAATGTGTTTCTAATTGACACACTTTGAGTCTCTCTAGTGGCTCCTTTTGTAATTACAATGATAGACTTATGATAATGTTCTAGATGTCATATATATATATATATATATATATATATATAATGAATCTAAGGTTTCATGTCTTAAAAATGTGTTTACACTCTAACTACACCTTTTTGGTTCTAGTTCTGGATCTCATTTAATGTGGTTTGGCATTTACACCTCTCACTTCTTGGTTCATGCTTCACACCGTAATGTTCTAGTCTCTTTACTATATTTGGAAACTACAAAATTCAAGTCATAAATACATAGCCTCCTTAATTATAGATTAATCTCTTGAATCAATTCAATCTTGAGCTCCATGTAGATATGTTGATTTCATCACAAGTTCTTTCTGTTCCTCCACTTGACCATTAAATCATATTAAATGTGGGCTTTTGATTTTTTTCTTCTCGCCATTTCTATGCTCTTTTCATTAACCATCAAGCTCCATTTTTCATCTCACTATATCCTATATAATTGGATTTCTTTCACTCCTTTTGATTATCCTTGATATGCTCAATCTTTAGCTTTCTATTGTGTCATTAACTATAGGTCACATTACATCATTGACTCCACTTTGTTTTATTAGATCTTATTTATCGAGCTTTTTGCATACCATTCGATCTCTAAAAATGCACAATCTTTATATTAGCTTGGTCATTAAACAATAGCATGTTGACCTTATCTCATTTCGTTTGGTGTCTTTGAGATGCTTCCACATCATCAATTTCTTTATATTTTCTCAATTTTTAACTCACCTTGATCCTTCAGCACTTGTGAAAATGCCCTCTGAGACTCCACTTATCCATTGGTAACATTGCAAGTAACCCATAATTCTTTCAAAATATCCTTTAGAAACTTTGTAAGTGACCATTTCTTCCAAAAGTATCCTTCAAGACCTTAGTTTCATGTCCTTCTGCCTTAGATAAATTCTCCAAATGAATTCATCAATGCCCTTCTTTTGAAAGTGTCCTTCAGGATTTTTGGCATGTACCCTTCGAGGATTTTTAAAAAACCTTTTAGAAACTTTCCAAGTGCCCTTTGCTCCATTCAAACTATCCTTTGAAACAATTACAAGTGTCCCTTTAAAAATTTTGCAAAGTACCCTTCAAAACTTCAAGTTGATCTTCGAGACTTTTGATTGGGACACAAACCTTTTAGTTTTTTTATAAATGTACCCTTCAAAAACTTCAAGGTTATCTTTGGGACTTTTAATTGGGACACATACCCTTTATATTTTTTGTAAATGTACCCTTCAAAAGCTTCAAGGTGATCTTCAGGACTTTTGATTGGGACATATGCCCTTCAGCTTTTTTGTTAATGTACCATTCAGAACTTTTGTTCAGAATAATTTTTTTGACAAAAACTTAACCATTTTTCCTGAAAGAATTTAGTGAGGTACTTTCTATGAAATAAAACTCTTCCTTTAGATCTTTTGTTTGAAACAATTTTTTTGAAATAATTCCCAAGATTCAAAACTTTTGTTTAGAATATTTTTTCCAAAATAATTCCCAAGCTTCAGAACTTTTGTTTGGAATAATTTTTCTAAAATAATTCCCAAGCTTTTGTAAAATCGACTAAGTGTGGAGACCAAACATTTTCCTAAAAGAATTCCAAAACTTCAAAACATTTGTTGTGGGATTTTTGTCTGAATAGTCTTCAATATTTATTTGAAATAATTGCCTAAGCCACTTCTTCTGAAATAATTCCCAGACAAATGCAAAGGTGCAAAAATGACTAAGTATAAAAACTTAGTGGGCTTTTAGCTGAGGGACAACATTATGTATTTATAACATTTTCTCTACTCATCCTTATGACTTAGAATTTAGACCATAAAGAATAGGCACAAATCTAATTATAGTTCGATCATTTCCTTTATATGATGTCATATATGTAAATGCAGTCATCATCAAATTATTTACTTAGCCATATTCAGCAAACTAGCAAAGGCATTCATGTGATTGTTCTTGGAATTCAAGGTGCACATTCAACTCCATGAGAAATCTACAAATGGTCTATGTATCTCAACACCTTTATCATTAATCCATGATATTATAATCTTCATTTGACATCAATGATAATATTTTAGACATCAATCTCCTTTTAGACCACATCTATTAATGATACTCAAATTTTCCAACACTACCTAATGTAGGAATAGAAAATAATAAGACTAACATTGATAATTGAAATATAGAAAGAGGAGTACAGAGACATATACCTGAATATGACTTACCTAAGCTCTAAAATTGACTCAGTTGTTGGAAGGACTAGTAAAAAAGATATCCAAAGAAATAGACTATATTTTTTGTTAATGACCACTTTCAAAAGGTACCAAAATACATAGATCAATTTATTCCACCACCAAAAATGATATATATTGCTGAATGTAGAAAGAGGATACGAATATGGCTCTATGAATCCTTGAGGTATTATTATTTTTTAAATCCTATTTAGTTGTAAAAATATGGAAATCTATATTTCCTAAGCAATATTGATGTGTGTTGTCATCTAAATCTCTTGTCCTTTGATGTAACCCTAATTCAACATAATATGGAAAGACTAAAGCAAATGTGTAAGATTAGTGGCTTAGCCCCCTATAGCATTTATACTACATATCCTGCATGTTAGAATCAAGGCTCATGTAGTTTTATGCATGTGAGTTACCAAACTAAGTGAGAGAAAATACTTCACCTTTCTTCCCTAAGATAATCAATGATAAATATGTATGATTTTTAATGCAACCTTATTTTGGGAAAAATATGCAACCACAGGACTTCAAGATATGAAAAGTGGAATAAAAGTAGAAATTGTAGACCCCTTGACAATATGCTCAATAAACTTAGATAGTAAGAGATGATAATTGGCTTACATTAAATTTGAAACTAAAAGTTCATTTGAATTCAAATTTTGACATGTTTATGCATAGGTCGACCATGGAAAAGAGTGAGAACTAAAAGTTAAGGAATGAGAAAAACAACACATGGTGTCACAATAGACCCGCAAGGTAGATGACAATTTTTATCCACCACTAAAAAATCCTAGACCACTTTTGGTTGTTCCCAAACAGGGTATAAAAATACCATGAAACAGAGATAAAGTTGAACTAAAGGATGACTGGATGGATGTTGATGCAAACACCAGATAGATCTAAAGGTGTTTGTGGGATAATGTAGATGACACAAGATTTTGAAGGGTCAAAGTTTAAGGTAAAGTGTATTGAATGGATCCAAATGTACCAAGGCATGACAAAGACACCACAATTACATGACTTATACCAAAATTATGTGTCTACGTGATGACCCACTTTGATGTGCATGTGTATCAAAGTAAAACAAAAATAAGTGTGTACATGAAATTATTTGAAAGGGATGGAAAATGAAATATTTATAATAATTTACCCTATCTAATGTCAAAAACTTGAATGTACTTTCAAGTAAATGTAAATGTGTACAATTAGATCAATATCTAGATAAATCAATGGTAATTTAACAAAATAAAAAAAATTAAGACTAAAAAATGAGCAAATGAATGAACAGACCTGGTGGTATATGAACCATTTTATCACTCTTAAAACTCTATAACTAAAAATTAAATTTTAAATTGAAAACTGGTTCCTTAGTTCATTGGTTCTTGGAAAATTGGATCCTACTAACCCATGCACTAGGGGAAAACTCTACCTCTTGGCCAAATAAATAGACATATGGTAACCATTAGATCCACTTGGTCTCATTGGTTCAATTTGTTCCACTTGGAATTTATAATTGTTGATAAAATATGCTAATTATATGCCCCCATTTTGATGTGATAATTTTTTTTGCATATCACTTATATAAAAAGAAAGAGATTAAATGTATCATGTCTGACACACATTAAGACAAGTTATTATAATAATTAAAAATACATTTAAAAACACATTTATATAATCATATAAAGTTGTCATAATGTAATCTCAATATGCAATGTGTAACCCAAGCAAGGGTGTAAAAGGAGAAAGGAGGGGAAAGTGATATGCCCCAATGTAAATGCATGCCCCCAATATGCATAAGATATAGTAATAAATGTACCTAATATAGTAACTACAATATGACTAAGTGTAAGGAGGATATCGAGTGATAACCCCAACCAGATATAAACAATGTATGATCAATAAAAACATAAGTTCACTATGCCCCCAATGGAAATGTATATATGATAAGCTTAATAAGGAGAGGGACAAGTTATATGCCCTAGTGTAACAAGATGATCCTAGGAGAGTAAGATATAGAAATGAAGCACACAATAATTTTATGTCATAATAGATGTATGGTAGAGACCATGGCAATGTAGGCACCAAATATAATATACTGCAAGTAGTAACATGCATGATATAAATAATGGAACCATGCATATGATATCACATATTATAACTAATCAGTGTAATCACTCACAATCATGTAACTATATAGACAAAATGTAACCATCAAACTAGGCAATATAACTCACAAAAAATCAATCATAATGATGTGACACAAATGATGACAAGAGGATCCACTATGGATAACACAAGATAGATGTGACAAGAAACATTCACAAGTATAAGAAAGTATAAGCACCCACATTCAAGTATAAAGTAATCATAGTGCATGCAAGAGAACATAAAATTTAACCATATACCAATCATATGAAGTATCACAATGTATACATGTAACTAATCATGCAAGACATAAACTAGATCAATATATGTATAAGTGTATAAAGGTATATATGAAATTATAAATTAGGAAGGATAGTACAATAAACTCAATGGAAAATATGCATATATAAATCCATGATTATATGTAATATGTATATCATGCATCTATCTCAAATAATACCATGAGAAGCAAGTGTGTCACACTAGACATGTAAACATATAGCATGGGCAAACAAGCATGATGTGTAATAATGTGTAGCTATGTAACCAATAAATATAAAGGCAAATAATTTTTTTATTTTTGTAAATTATCGTGTCTTTTACAATTTTTAATTTTCAAAAATAATGGGTTAAGCAAGGAGAAAGCCTAGAAGCACAAGGAAGAAGAAGCAAGGAGAGCTCAATCAAATAAAACACAAGCCAAGAGGCCAATGTAAGATGAAAAACATTAAACACAATCTAAGGGACACAAGTGAAAATAAACAAGAAGAGAAGGATTTCAACTAACCTATAATTTCCCTTAGATATGAATGCACAGCAGGGCATAAGGCCTTGATATATGTTTATTTTTACCATTCTAATGTTCGTGTAGGATTTTGGATTGGAAATAATAATCAAAGGGACAAGGGCCAAGGAAATAAATGTGTTGGAAATGTGTTGTATATTTTTCATGATTTACACTATTCTAGATTGTACATGCAAAATGGGGGGAACCACCTTCTCAACAAAATGGGGTGATATCCCTTGGTCAAAGGTAGGACACGTAATATGGGTTTCGGGGCATCTCCTTTGATTTTGAACTTTATTGATTATATGGGTGGTTTTAGTGGTTTTATTTCATATTTTATATAACACATGCTTTTGGTACCATTTTGGTAGTTTCCTATTTATATGCCTACAAATCCTTACACATGAATCAAGGTAAAGCACAAATTTAAAGTACATTATTGTATTATAAATGGTTGAGTTAATTTACTATGGAAGAATGTTATTATTCTAAGATTTTTCATGAAAATAATTTCAATACTTTGTGATAACATAAAGAGGGTTCACCAAAGTGTTATCATAAAAAAAACCTATATAGAAAGAGAATAGAAACCCTAACTTTAATATGTTTTAAAATAGATGGGTTTACCAAAATGTTATATAAAAATGGCACATGATTGTTTAAAACACTATTCCAATCTTTCAAAACAATGGCACTATAGAGATCTAATATAAATACAATAAATTGGCTTCCCGATGACAGAATAGAAAATGGAAAGATTGAATGATTAAATAATTGATAATTAAAATAGGGAAAGAAGGGTAAATAGAGATGTGTATTTCAATATGAATTACTCGAGTTATAAAAATGAATGATATATTGGAAAATAGATTCTAGACTGGTACAAAAGATATCTCAAGAAGTAGACTATATTTTTTGTTGATGATAGTTTTTGACATGCATTGATAGAGATCATTAAAATTATAGTTCTAGATAAATGTGGAGAGATATTATGAATATGTCTATGTGAATCCTTGAGGTTTGAAACTTTTTATAATCATTTGTCAACAACAAAAGTCTGGAAATATATCTTCACTAAATAGAATCAATGTTTAAATCTCTTCTCATTTGATGTAAGGCTAATTCTCCACAATATAGCAATATTAAACTAAATGTGCAAGGTTGGTAGCTTGGGCCCCCTTAAGGGTTGTAGCTATAGAGCTTACATGTTCATAATCAAGGCTCATGTAGTTATATGAATATGAGTGACTCAACTCAAGTGAGAGAATTGAATTCAACTTCTCTCCTAAGATAATAAATGATAAATATATATGTTCCTTAATGCAACCTTATTTTAGTACAAGTATGTAGGCATAATACTTCAAGAGATAAAGAGTGGAATAATTTAAAATATTTAATCAATGTACATGAGAGACTTAGCTTGTAAGAGATGATAATTGGTTAGGGTACATGTGTATATATAGGCTCTTTTGAATTTAAATTCGAACACATTCACCCATAGGCTAACCATGGGAAAGAGTGAGAATTGATAATCAAAGAATAAAAAATGAGCACACGGGTGCACGTGAGTGGCACAATGAACCCATAAAGAAAATTACCACTTTTGTCCATCACCAAAAATTGTCAAACTCCAAACATAGTCAAAAAAATAAAAGAGACCATGAAATAGAGATTGAATTGAACTAAAGGATGACTCGATGGATCTTAATGTAAACAATTGACAAATCTAAAGATGTTCATTAGAAAATTTAGATGATGTAAGAATGTGAAGGGTCCAATGTGAATGGAAATTATATTGAAAGGATCCAAATGTAAGAGAATGAAATAAATATAACAAATCATGATAAATACTCCACAACTACATGACTTGTACCAAAATTAGGTGTTTATACTTTCCTACATAGAATTATTATTGATATCAATCATCTACCTCATAATGCATTTCTATAAATTCTCCCTATATGTTGTAAAGAGATTCATAAAAGAATTTGGTATGAGATCTACAAATCCTACATAACATCACCTTGGATAGAACATGAAAAATATTCTAAAAAAATGCATCACTTCTTGGAGTATTATCTTTAAATATAAGATAGACATATTATTACTTCCAAGTACACTAGGGTCTCTTTTGGTTTGATATTTCATTTGGGTCAATTATGGTTATGCTCTCACCAATTTTGTGTAGAGTTATATAAATTTATTTTGTGACACCAGTGCATATGTAAACTTTGAAATGATGAACCAAAATCATAGGATGATTTTGTATATAGGTGTGCATTGTATTATTAGATATGTTACAAGTTTTACTACCTCTTTAGAGGATATCAGGTCTATACCCTTCAGATCTAGACCTCTATGATGTCAAATGGCTTACATTCACCATCTCACTATGCCAAAATGCTTCTCTTAGTTCGATCCATATCATTATGATGACCCAAGTCTCCTGCACTGCACAAAAATATCAAAACAAGAAAACATTATTCATTGTTAGTTTCATATCTATACTTGATTTCTAGCCTTCTAGATACTATCGACCATAGAGGGACACTACCATCGATGGTAGTGTCAAAATATTTGTCTAATGTGTAGTTACCAAAATTCATCCAAATTTCAAATATATCAAAACCTATGGGTTAGCCTATTTGTCTTATTAAACCCTACAGTGAGATATTTTCAAAAGGTGTGGTATCAATACCATTATAATCCTTCTCATTTTTCATTTAGAAAATACCAAACAAACACCTACTAAATCTAAATCAATTAATTGCACAACCAAACTATTATTCCCTATTCATCTCTATTTTCATATCAAGCATAGGATAATTCATGTTATAGGTTTGAAGCATTCAAATATCATCTCATGAGTGATATTTTTCAAATTACAAGCTAGACCACTACATGTATATTTATATACCATATTGTACCCTTGTGTACACACATTCCTAAATATATAAGGTAACTACATAAGTATGAGGCCTTATTTAGAGCATTGGATATGTAAGTAATTCCCATTTATAGAGGGGTCTTTAGGTTTAGTTCAACACTAAGAGCCCATTAACCTATTTTTAGCAAACTCATTCTAAGGGTGATGAAGGGTAAAGATCTAGGGTTTGATTAATTGGCAAAGAGGGATAATATGTATCCTAGATCTAAATATATCAATATAAATGTGATAGAAAACTTGTAACAATGAATTTGATCACATTGAGATTCAATCATTATTTTATATTGGACACATACATCACAATTAAAAATCAGCATCGATGGTAGTGTCTAGATACAATGGTAGTGTCTATGACTATAGAAGTACAATTTGTTGAATCTAAAAACTAATCTAGAATGTTGATTATGTATGTTTTCCACTTGTTTCTAATCTAGATCTACTTGTTAAGTATCATTTATATTTTGTTTTATAAATAATTGAACATCTTTCAAATTTGGTACTTTCTATATTTAGCATATCTCAATATTATAATTTAGAATATTCATTTATCTGATTTTGAAATTAATTGACCTACTATAGATTAGTTTATCCTCCTTGTTCTTGAACTATTTCTATATTCTTAACCCTATCCACACATATTCAAATTTGAAAGTTAAACAAAATGTAATTTTCTTGAAGTTATATTAACCCATTATGGTTACAATTGGAAAATAATATATATTTATACTCATATTCATGATGATTATAAAAAAAGGTCAATTGAATAAAATCCACCCAAATCTATTCAATAATTAATGGTTATTTTTTAGAAGAGGAAGGTGTTAATAATGCACAAAATCAAAGTGAATGTGCATTTCAATTGGATGAAGGAATAATGCAGATGGTTAACGAGCTCAAGCTCCAAGTATCACTATGATAGTATAGTATCTAGCAATTTCAATTTCATTACTATGACTATTGTGTTTTAAATATTCTATATGTCAAATCTTATTGTGTATGTACCATGTCCTCATTGTAAGTGATAATTAAAATAAGAGTCATTTTAATTATTAACATTCATGCCTCTGAAATAAATTTGTCTACTTATTAATGAAAGAAATGCAAATGATTAGTATATAAAGATGCATACACATTAGACATATGATATTTAATATTTATCTAAGTTATATTTTACATTTACGTCAATAATTTATGGTGAATGTATATAATTCAATGAATATCTACATTTTCCAATTTGCATAGAGTAAATATCATTTAGTCTTACATAGACCAGAGTCAGTCTTAATTTACCAAGTAATCATCTTTACAAGCCATATCCACATAGTCTAGTTCACTAAAATTTAACTTGGTGAATATTTCTATTAAAATTAGTGAATTTTTTTATTTTTGCACCTAATTAATTGTGACTCCCATTTATATCTCACTTTTAATCTCTACATGCCATATCCACATAGTCTAGTTCACTAAAATTAAACTTGGTGAATATTTTTATTAAAATTAAATTTGGTGAATATTTCTATTTTCACACCTAATCAATTGTGACTTCCATTTAGACCTCACTTTGACATCTATTTCTTCATGTGAGTCCCATTTAGGCTTCACTTTTACAGCATCTTACAAAAAAGTAGCGGATAAAAATGTAGCGGTAAATAATGTAGTGGTCGAAATGTAACATGACAAAAATGTTGTATGAAAAAACATCACGAGGACAAAATGTAGTGAGGAAAAAATGTATCGTTATTGATAATGTCATGAAGATGACACAACTTTCAACTAAAGGTCCAAACTCATGAAATCACATTTTCCTCTATTATTTTCTTGTAAATTTGGTGTATTACTTTTACACCATGAAATGTTAACTATTATCACCAAAATGAACTAGGCAATAGATAAATAATGTGATAATCACTAAAATGCCCCAATTATTCTCTTCACAAATTTTTTACAACATTACCAATACCAATATGTTTTTCCTCGCTATGTTTTGTCCTCACGATGTTTTTATCATACTATGTTTTTACTGCTACATTTTTTACCACTATATTTTTGTCCACTATGTTATCACATAGAGTCACTTTTACATTATTTTTTCATGTTATAAATAATGAATTTATATATACACTAAAAATAATTTAATTAAAATTCAAAAATATAATGGAGTTTGGATACTATTACAATTGTGTTTTTATTGTTATGTTGATACATTTTCACCATGAGTCTGTGTAAGGTTTCTTGAGGAACATGATATCCTAGTAAAATTTCATTGCATAATTCTAAAAGGTATTACAGGGAAATATTTTCCTTCTCATTCCAAACCTTTTGTTCACATTCTATGATTTTTTTTGCTACTAGAATGTTGATGTTTCTCTTTAGAACACATTTTTTGGGGGTATGAAACAATTCACCCCATAGTAAGTTATTTTAGTAGTACCCTTTCATTTATTAACTTTTTCAAAAAAGATATGGGGTTGAAAACTAGATTCCAATACGCGAGGATGTTATGCTGGAAATATTCAAGCTCGAAAATAAAACAAAAAAATGAGGTTTTTGGTAGTAAATTTTCCACTAACATATCTTCCTCATTTGATCTTGATTTTGAATCTCATTTTTTTGAGACTACATATTTCTCTGAGAATAATGTATGGGGTAGTTAGTTTTTTAGTTTAAAATAATTTACAACTATTTTAAAATATTATAATTCAGACTTAGTTGGGTATTTTTGTCTAAAGTTCACCATTGTAATTTATTTTTCCACTTTGAATGGCTCTAGCCAATGATATAATAATGATTCTTAAAATTTTACATGGGTACCTCATCAAGAAAATTGTTTTTTAGGAACCATATGGAGCATATATGCCTTTTGTTAGGTTGTGGAGCTAAAAGCTTCACCAGGAAGCAAATAGGAGGAGTTAGGGAGGTTGCAGAGTGTTTGTTGAGTGTTACAGTCACCGACGTCAGTTAGGACAACCGACGTCGGCAGGGTACAGACAGAAGGCAACCAACGTCAGTCAGAGATCAGCTGGCATCAGCACCCCCAGGCAAACAAGGACCGACGTCAGTCACCTGTGTGGTTCGAGCTGCGAATGGTACGGGCAGTTAGCTAACGAACCAAGTGTTTGCATGTCAAGAGCCAAATTTAGACTAGAAGCTGCGGATCTAATTATTGTAATTAGGTGTCTAATTATTGTTTGCATGAGATATATTTAAGAGACTCATTGGTTGTATTGTAAACTTGTGCTAGAGAGTAAGAGAGCAAAAATAAGCTCCTTCTGTGTGTGAGGTAAGCAATGGTGTGTTCCTCCTAGTGCCACAGTACCAAGTGTGGGTACTGGTTTGGAGAATCAGAGGGGTTCTTCATGTTTGTATGATCTTAGTCAGCAGGTGTGCGTGGCTTCTTTTGGAGATCTACAATGGTGAGTAAGGTCTAGTGATTTGCAGGTAGCAGCAGAGAGCAGGAGATCTACTTGGAGTATGGTTGTGTACTTGGTGTACTGGCAGCGTTGTTATTGACTAGTTGGAGAGGTGAACATTAATTCTATATTTGAGTTGATTGTTGTGACTGAGATAGAGAGGGAAGAAGGTCTTGAGGTGTGGCGAACCTTTGAGGTGGAAGAAGAAGTGGCATCTTCTTTATTGTATTTTCTTCTGAGTATTTAATACAATTGTGTATTGTCTCTCAAATCCTGTGTTGTTTCATATTTCTAGTTACTTATTGATTCTGGTATAATTTCGTGTTTAGTTGCTGATACAAGAAGTAATCATATGGCTCTAATTGAGGAGCAAGATCCTGACAAGTTGGTATCAGAGCAGGTTGAGCAGGTGGACCAGGTTGATACCAATCTTAACAAGTTGGTATCAGAGCTTTTGGTTGGGTTGACTAACAGGTGGTTCAGATCTGGTAGTGTTTGTTGATTATAGGTTACTCACAGGGCTTTCTGATTGATTGGAAGTATAGCAATGGCAGAAGAAAGTAAGCTATGAATGGAGAAACTGAATAGCACAAATGGTCTGATTGATGGAAAGAAAGAGCAGGTAAAGAAAGATTGTTGGTTGGTAACAGATCAGCAGGGAGAAGCAGATGTTGCAGGGGATGTTGTGCAGGATGCTCTGGATAAAGTAGAATCTTGGTTTATAGATTCTTTTTCCTCTTTCCATGCAGCCCAAAATAGAGCATCTTTTCATGGGTATGTCTTTGGAGACTTTGGAGAGATTTATTTAGGAGCTGGAGAGCCTTGTCAAATGACTGGCAAAGGGGAAGTGAAGCTAAAATTGTAGACAGATAACACACAGGTGTTGAATGAGGTTATGCAGGTACTAGTCTTGAAGATGAGTCTAATTTCTTCAAGAAATTTAGGTGATGAGAGATGCACAGTAACTCTCACAGCGGATGCACTTGAATTAGACGGTGGTAAGAAAGTAGGTATCCTTTATCTATCTACTTATATTACTGATTCACCTTCTGTTACAGAGATGTGGCTTTGTAGGCTTGGTTACATATGTAGGAGGGGAATGCATGTTCTTAAGTGAAAGATAGATATCTTTGACAAACTTAAGAACTAGAAAGCCTTGGTGTTTATGGAGGAGATGACAGACAGAGATCAGCTGAGAGAACTAAATTATTCTGAGCAGGGCTGTGTTGATATGGACAAGGGTTTGACCCAAAAGGAGCTTGCAGGTAAAAAGTCACCACTCACAGGTGAACACAGATACCGGCGTCAGTCAGAAGGAACCGACATTGAACAAACAGGCACCGACATCGGTCATGTGCAGATCAGCAGAGTCGGTGGTGTCGGGAAGCAGGAACCGACATCGGTCATACAGTGACTGATGTCGGCAATAGGTACACTAGCGTTGGTAATGGGAATGACGTCGGTAGACACGATTAGTCATAGAAAACTGACGTCGGTTGAGAGCAGATTGGGAGATGGCCGAGATCGGTCACTGAAATGGATATTGGGTAGACAGCAAGCTGTCAACAAGTCTCAAACGCTCATATGGAGGTCAGAAAGGGTAAGTGAACATCATATTCATTGTTCACCTTCTTTATATTTCTTACTGATGGTCGAGAACTAGGAAGATGTGAAGAGGCAATGTAGGTAGAATCCAGATACAGTGGGAGCTTGGCATGGATGAGGAGTGTGAGTCCTTGGAGAAGAACCAAATAGGTATTTGTTGGTAGAGTTGTTAGCTGGAAGAAAGCACTGAGAGATGGACGGATTCCCAAGTTAAATAAGAGAGTGGATGGATACGTGAGATAGAAGGCCAAGGTATATGGTCTTGAGGAAGCTACAGGACAGTGGTACAGGTTTGACAGGTGGATGACAAAGCAAGGCTTCAGTCAATGTCAGTGTAACTATTGTGTTTGTTCTTACCAGGTGGATGATGAGTCATGACATTATCCTGTTACTGTATGTGGATGGCATTCTAGTTATAAGATCAGATATATAGGTTTTTCTGAGCTAAGGGTAAGGTTAGTTCAGTGGCATGTCATGAAGAATTTGGAGCAGTGAAATTCTTTGGCATAAGAGACATGGAGATTTGGTCTCCAGTGGGAGCTGATGTGAAGACGGTGTTGGCGAGGTTCAAGATGCAGAATGTGGAATCAGTAAGCACACCAAGGGCTGGACAGTTCAAGCTGAGCTTAGAATAGGGTTTGAAATCACATGAGGTCTAGTGTAGACCTGAGTTTTCCCAAGCAGTGGGAGCTGTCAGAGAGTTTGGAGCCAATTTAGGGAAGGTAGATTATTAGGTACTTGAGAGGGACTAGCAGTAGGTTAACATGTTATACAGGGTCAAGGACTTCACTACATGGATATGTAGGTTTGGATGTGGTAGGTTACTTGGATGACAGGTGTAGCATCACAGGGTGTGTGATGGTTGGTCTTCAGGGTTGAGCTTGAAGAGGGATACAAGCCAAGAAATAGATTAGACGGGGTACAAATATAGGTACAAGTGCAGTTGTTTATCTCCAAGTGGGAGATTGTTAGGTTGTGGAGCTAAAAGCTTCACCAAGATGTAAACAGGAGGAGTTAGGGAGGTTACAGAGTGTTTGCTAAGTGTTACAGTCACCGGCGTCGGTCAAGACAACTGACGTTGGTAGGGTACAGACAGAAGGCAACTGACGTCGGTTAGAGATCGGTCGGCGTCAGCACCCCTAGGCAAATAGGGACTGACGTCGATCACCTGTGTGGTTTGAGCTGTGAATGGTACAGGTAGTTAGCTAACGAACTAAGTGTTTGCATGTCAAGAGCCAAATTTAGACTAGAAGCTGCGGATCTAATTATTGTAATTAGGTGTCTAATTATTGTTTTCATGAGATCTATTTAAGAGACTCATTGGTTGTATTATAAACTTGTGCTAGAGAGTAAGAGAGCAAAAATAAGCTCCTTCTGTGTGTGAGGTGAGCAATGGTGTGTTCCTCCTAGTGCCAAAGTAACAAGTGTGGGTACTGGTTTGGAGAATCAGAGGGGTTCTTCATGTTTGTATGATCTTAGTCAGCAGGTGTGCGTGGCTTCTTTTGGAGATCTACAATGGTGAGTAAGGTCTAGTGATTTGCAGGTAGCAATAGAGATCAGAAGATCTACTTGGAGTACGGTTGTGTACTTGGTGTACTGGCAGCGTTGTTACTGACTGGTTGGAGAGGTGAACATCAATTCTATATTTGAGTTGATTGTTGTGACCGAGAGAGAGAGAGAGGGAAGAAGGTCTTGAGGTGTGGCGAACCTTTGAGGTGGAAGAAGTGGCATCTTCTTTATTGTATTTTCTTCTGAGTATTTAATACAATTGTGTATTGTCTCTCAAATCCTGTGTTGTTTCATATTTCTAGTTACTTATTGATTCTGGTATAATTCCATGTTTAGTTGCTAATACAAGAAGTAATCATATGTGCTCTAATTGAGGAGCAAGATCCTGACACCTTTCTACCTTGTATACACTTAAGAACCTTGTTATATGATGACATGTGGGAAGTATTTTTCCTTAGAATAATTAGGCAATGTGTACCTTTTTTAAAGTGTATTTTGATTTTGTTATATATTATGATTTCCCTTTTCTACACAATTAAGATTTTTATTCAAGTGCTAGATTATCCCACCTGTATAAGAAGTTTTTTACTAGTGTGGAGTCAACATTGTGATTATGGAGTTACATTTTGAAAGTTGTGTTAGATTACATCAATATAATCATTGGTATATTTTAGACACCACCCTAGAGTTCAACATCAAGAGGTAATATTTTATATTGCTTTATTAATGTGATCCACCTTTTTTGGTGGCAACTTGGTGATTTTCTCATACTTACACATCTTTGAGTATTTAAGTAGTCATTCATACCACACTTGAAGTTTCATGGAGCCTCATCCAAAACACATAGTGCTATCATATGCTTCCTTTAATAGATAAAATCTATTAACGCCAGCACCAGTCATTTATTTTGAGACACAATCTCATATTGCACATGAGTACCTTATCGGCCCTTTATTTTTGAGACTCAATTTAGAGATAATTTCTCATTTATTTCCTAAGTATATCTTAAGGTATGATGTTAGTGTATATATATGCATACACTTTATCTTTAAGATATTTAATATTTTTCTAAGTGTAGTTTACATGTATGCAAATAATTTATTGTGAACATGGATTTCTCAGTAAATATCCACATCTTTAGTTTACATAGAGTCAATCTCAATTAGTCTTAAATAGACTATAGTCGTTCTTATTTCACTAATCAATCATATGTACATGCCATATGGATCAAAGCATAATATTGTGTCCTACTAGGTAACCAAAAATATTTTTTAAAATGACTAATAAATAAATACTTAAAAATGAATAACAAACTTTAAAGTTTTTCAAAAAAAAATGGATACTCTGTGTTTATGTAGATACAATCTAATAAAATTATTGTATATTCATTTCAGACAATTAAATTTATGTTTTATTGGTGATAAATATACAAAATGACAAAAAGTGGGACACGATATTATGTTGTTACCTATATCCACAGAGTCTAATTCACAAAGATTAATTTGGTGAATCTTCCTTTTTTTAGAGATAACTAGTTGTGTCTCCTAAGTGTACCTCAGTTCCACCTTTATCTATTTAAGTTATTGATAGAAGGTGGACCTATATTTAAAATTAAATAAATGTAGATAATGAATAAATAGTGAATAGTTATGTATCCATGTGTTTTTATTATTATGTTGGTACATTTCCACTCTAAGACTCTATAAGGTTGCTTTAAGAGCATGAGGTCTTAGTGAACATTTTTTGTAGATGGTTAATGAGCTCAAGATCTAAGAATGATTATGACATTATAGTATAAGGCAATGTTAATTCTATTACTATGACAATTATGTTTCAAATATTTTAGATGTCAATGTCTATTTTATATGCACCATGTCCTTACAGTAAGTGGCAGTTAAAAGAAGTGTGAATTTCATTATGAATATGGGTACCTCAAAAAATCAATTTGTCTTCCCTATTAATGAAGTAAATGCAAATTTATTCACTTAAAGTGAGTGTTAAATTTAGCCTCTAAGGTTGTTGATTTTTAATTTAAGAAGACATAGGGTTTAGGGATAATGGGTGCATCTTATTATTTTAAGGGTGATTTCTTTTAAGGGTGTGACTTATTATTTTTATTAAGGTTAGTGGGTGTCAAATTTATTAGGGACTTGCTTTATGTCACTTGAACATGTGACCCAAAGGAGGTAGTTATGATTTAATTATAGCCTACTAACTATTGGCCTATAATCCTCAGGAAAAGGATGTGGCATATTAATATCATAGTTAAATGATATTCTCATTCTTGCCAAAAAAAAAATACTACTTATAAATTGAAATACATTTCACTGTGATAAAGGTCTAAGTATGAAAATAATTTCATATAATAAACTAAGTCAATACTTAATGTAAACCATATTCAATTTACCTTATTTGTTATAATTTATCACAACAATAAAATCCAACTTTAAAAGTCAGAGAGGATTGTCACACAAGCAAGAAGAGTGTTGGTGAAGGAAAATAATATGTAATAATAATAATAATCATTTGAGGAGGGTAAAAATCTACCAATATAATATGTATTATTATCTTGCTTCATCCACTTCAAGTAAGGACCCTCACATAGCCCCTATGTAAAAATATCAAACATAAAATAACCATGTACATGGTCAAATGACACACAAGTTTTTACCAAGGATATCTAATGGATTATATGATGCTTCGCACCCTCAAATTCATGCCCAAAAACATGGATAATCAAATGAGAATTGTAGATAACTGTGATTATCATCAATGTACATCTCATCACTTTCTCAAAGTGGCA
Organism: Torreya grandis; assembly: GCA_037957365.1. Taxonomy (NCBI): domain Eukaryota; kingdom Viridiplantae; phylum Streptophyta; class Pinopsida; order Cupressales; family Taxaceae; genus Torreya; species Torreya grandis. The sequence goes on from JARHVA010000636.1 coordinate 2,459,355, forward strand.
TGAAAACACTTTGAGTAGTTAAATGAATGACAACTATAAAATTTATATAAAATGATGACTCTAAAATTTATATAATTTAGACTCTTGATGAATATGATTCGAGTGGGTTTAAAAGACCTCTCCACAAATGTGTAACACATAGAACAAATTGTCAATATTTTTTAAAGTTCCAATGGCTCACTCTCCCAAATAGAAAAGAGCAATGCATAAATAATACAAGGACTTCCTCATTATAGAGATAAAAAATGTTACTATGATACTGGATCATCACTAGGATAATCATTTATTTGACATACATTTCATTTACCTTGATGTTTTTCCTTGCTTCATTCCAATTTTTCATAAGACTCGTGGGGAGAGTGCATGTGCTATTGTCCAAGTCCCATATACTTTGATTAACACTAGATGTTGTATGAAAGATTGATACATATATCCATAGTCCTTTTGTGAGATTTATTTTTTACTTTTATTTTGATATTTTTACATCTACTTATTAATCATTTATTACTATTTTGGGTTCCTAGTAATTGGCTTATTCATGACCTTGGGTGTTCTCAATGATTTTTTTATAATGTCTTATGGTTATTTATGTTTCAATCTCATTTTATATTTGTTTATTAATATAATTATTTATGTCACAATGTAGTAAATTAAACTATCTGAAAAACATAATTTATTTTACTAAGCATAAAATAAATTACATAGTATCCAATTTTTGTGATGAAGGCTATGAAGGGCGGTAAAATAATTTGAGAACTCAAAATGATCACTCGATCCCTACCTAGATCTTTACATCACTTCTATAGTTCTAAAGCTTTGGATCTAACTATGATGATTAACCAAGACCAAGACAAGGATGATGATGAAAGCTTGGAGCTCCCAGTAACTATTTTTTTGCCAAAGGTTATTTTAGGTAATTTCTTTGATATTAATGGTGGTGATGTTAAGTCTGAAACTCTGATAAAGGGCCTGGTTAGAGGTTATCTTGTCACCTCTAAATACAAGCCCTTAAAGTGTCCCATATTAGATTATATATCTGATAATTTTGATTCCACCATCATTAATCCTATGGTTGAAGAGAGGCACATTTACTAGGGCTATCTTAACTCCTCTACCCCTTTCTATAGCTGCTTTGATTTTTGTTTGTCATAAATTTAGGCATCATCTTCCATTGATCTAGTCTTGGTTTTGGGGAGAATGTTTAGTCGATTCCTTCCTCTTATCTAGGTGGATCGTCTATCCCCACTAAGGCTCCTTCCCAGACCAAGACCAAGCTTAGCAAGTATTTTTTTTGTTAGAGACATTCTAGTTTCCCTCTTAAACAACTCTCCCATTATCTCTATTTATGATTTGGCCATCTTATGGATGGAGTCAAATATTGGTATAAGAACTTGTTTATAAAGTGTTTGGGCCTATCCATTTTATTAGCTGAGCATACTGATTAGGCCTCCTCTATTCAAAGTTTTATCCCTCATTTATCCTTCTCATTTCTTGGTAGACATTTCTTTCAAGTTACCTTCAATTTCTCTAAGGATTATGACTTGGTAGGACATTTAATCTTTCATTTTGGGGTTTTCATGATTTTTTATTTTGCCCTTGGTATCCATTCTTTGATGTGGACAGAGTAACCATTTTTACTACTCCATTCTAGCTTAGATTTTACAATCTTCCACCTATCCTCTACAGTGGCAACCATATCATTCAACTGACTAATTTTGTGTGATCATTTATCAATTTAAATAAGAATTTTAGGGATAACAAATAAATGAGTATTTATCTAATTTTAGCCTTGTCTAATTTATTTTCTCACTCTATCAAGGTGGAATCTTATCATGGCCCCTAGACTCAATTTCTCAACTTTAAAGGCCTTCCTTTCATGTTCTTTCACTGTAACATTTTTGGTCATCAGGTTGCCTCTATTATGTTCATGTTTCTTCTTATTATCAATAGGTTTAGAAAAATAAAGAGGGTCCTCTCAATGTTGATTTTGTTTGGCACAACCATAGGGTTTTTTTTGCTTAGTCTACTAATTGTCCCCCTCCTCCCTTCGTTGACCCTACAGATGTTCCTCATGTGAAGGGGGAAGTGGAGGAGAATATTATTCTATTGGAAGAGGATTCCATCCCTTATTTTGATTTTTTCAAATCATTCAGAGGTACCTTAGACATTGGTGTTTAGGAAGATGAATCTACTTTTCCAAGTTTTTTTTCTATTATAGCCATAATAGGGCTTACAAAGGCAAAATTAGGCACTTCATCCAAGTGGATAGGTCATAGTCTTGACATGTAAAGTATACAACAAGAAATTAAATCTCCTACCATAGGTAGGTCCCAAAGGAGGTTAGATGACTTCCCCACTAGGATAAATTTAATCCCCACATGCAGATGATCTTCTCTCTTCTTTACTTCTTGGTCTTGTTATTTCGTGTTTATATTTGGGTTGGTGGTTGCCAACTATGAGCTATTAATGAGTTATGTTTGTGGCATTTTTATAGACTTGTTACTAAAGAGTTTCAACTTTTTTGTTGAATTTTCACCTAGGTTTATTTTTCTACATGATTTCTTTTAGCATATTTTGTGTGGTCTTGGTTCTATGCTCATGTTATAGTATTTTCTTTTGGGTTCGTGTTATCGGGGATGAGGCCCTCTATTATGTCCCAATTCTAGTTGGAGCTATGGTATCTATAAAATCTTCCCATGTTGGGTTGTGGGCTCCTATCAAAATCCTCACATTTACCTATATCCAAAAAATAAAATAGCCTACATATATTAGTTTGTATGACTTATCAATCGATATATATGAGATGCTACTTGAAAAAAATATAAATGTTAAGGAAATCATAAGTTGAATATAAAAAATGTTTGGTTTTGATGAAAATATTTCAACCAAAACTACAAATGAGAAAACTTGCTCTGTTAGGGTTTCATGTTAGTCTTGTCTTGATTTGTTTCCCTATTTTGCATCAATATGACACCACTTTTTTGGGACTTTCAAGGTTAAGTGCACATTTAGTCCACATTTATCTATGACCTTTGGGTAGATAGTTTATTTTTAAATTGCCCTCAAGTTTCAACTATCATATTGTAACTACTATTGTAGACAATGGGAAGGATGGCACCAAAACTAGTTATGGAGTTCATCCTAAAGGTATGTGATGAGGTATAGCTTATGAGAATCTGTATTAATCTAATTTTTTCATAAAGTGATGCTATTAATAATATTTTAAAATGGTTTGAAAATAAATGTTTGATATCTTATTATGTCAATTTTATCCCTGATGAGGAATCCCTTGATGCTTAGATTCATCACTTGGAACCCTTAGGTTTCCAATTTACTAGTGTTTGAAATCTCACCAAGGGTTTTTTTTATTTTAACTTTCAAGGATCCCTCCCAATTCCAATCCCTCCTTTCTAGGTCAAGTTGTTGGTTCTTGAGGAATACTCTCTTGATTATGTTCCCTTGGACCCTTAATTTCAAAGTTTCACCCTGACCTCCCTTAGGGTGTCTATTCGGATCAAACTTTCTAGCCTTCTACTTCCTCTATGTGATTTTACTAATGAGATTGTCAAACTTGTAGGGCAACTTTTATACCATGAACAAAGCAAGTATACTCTACACACCCTAATAAGCATGTTTGTGTTGAGTTTGATTTGACAAAAGAATTGAAAGAGTCCATTAATATTCAAGTAGGTATGGAACATTCAATGGAAAAAATCACCAACTTTAATCTCTTGAATACTTAATTTTGATGTCAATCACTTGACCATAGGATTCATGATTGTCTTATTATGGATCAATCAAATCCATCTATTGAATATGGGCCATCTAAATATTAAAAGGTGGTAGATAATAAGGATGGTTGGAAAATGGTAGCTAAAAAAACATTTGTTGCTACAATCAAGGGATCTAAGCCAATAATCATCCCCTCTATCATGAAATCCTCCTTTAAGGAGTGAAGGTATCCCATTTCCCCTGATGATAACCCTCTTTGGTCTCATAGCTCTCTAACAACATCTAAAAGCTAAGTTTCTCAAGTTATTCAACATCAAGTAAATTATTCCCATGTTGGGACATATTTTGTATGTGGTCCTACCCCTCAGAAGTCATGCAGACCACCTCTCAGTGGTGTTCACTCTCTTTGAGAGGACAATGGGGATAAAAACTATTCCATTTTACTTGTGGATTTTATTCCAAACCAACAATATCATTTTGGGAACTACTTTACAGTACTTGGATCTAGAGAAGAAATAGAGGATGATCAGGGAGAACTTATCATGGAAGACTCCCCCTAATGAATTTAATATCATGGAATGCTCGATGTCTCACAAAGTCCTCTCACAAATTCTCTATTCATACTACTTATCAATAGTTGGGGATTTTATTTTATTTATCTATAGGAAGTTAAGATTTCAAGGCTTCTTTTACAAACTAATCTAAAATGTATTTCATCTGACACATCTCACTTTTCCACCTTACATGAAGATGGATGTGGCAACACCATTATTTTGATTATTAATAATTTTTCCCATATGGTTTTTACCTGTGAAGATCCATCACATCAAGTTATTAGATTTTTATTTGACATCAATGGTCATTCATTGGGAGTTCTCAATATTTATGCCCCAAATGGGCCTGACAGAATGACATTATGGTGATGGCTCACTCACAATCTATTATTTCTACCAGCTAATTTATGGTGATTTTAATATGATTGAGAGTCTTAATTATAAATATGGTGCCCTCTCAATGTAATGGTGTATAGAAGAATGTGAAGCATGGTTTTATTTCAAAAACAAGTGGGGTTTGGTGGACCCATTTCTTTAGTGGCACACATTTATTAATTTGTCTTGGTTTAATTAGTCTAACTATCGTGTTTATGTCAATAGGGTCCTTAAGTGGCTATATCTTGTCATGTAATTTTAGTAGCACATGTTCTATTTTTATTTTTTTGATGGGCAATTTTTCATTGTCCATCCATAAATTTTCCTTACATACCATAGTCACATCACTTACAGAGTGAAGCAGGGTGGTAGTGGTTTCAAGGTGCCATAAAATCAATTATTTTTAACACATCCCTCTTCTAACATGAGGTAACCATCCTTCTCATTACCAGAGTTTAAAACCTTGCACCATGCCTACCTTATGCTTCTAACTAGATCAATTAGTGGAATGAGGCAATCACTCACACCACCACCTTCCTACACCAGTATGGTAAGAAAATTATACAAGTTCAAAAGTGAGCCAATGGTGTTGTGCTCAAATAATACCAAATAATATATTATTTTCTTGAGTGCAGTCCTCTTAATTTATAGTTTCAAACCATGGTATCTTATCTCAAACACAAGATGAAAGTTTAAAATAGCCACATGGACAAAGGGGCATAAATCTAAGATCACCTACATTGGCTCAAAATCAGGGATCGAGCCTCAAAATAATTTTTCAAATCCCTCCAGGTTAAACAGGCTAGGGATTAAATCAAAGTTATCAAGCTTGTTTATCATCATCTCACCGATCTACTTGAAATATTCTCAACTTTTTTTATCACTACAAGATATTGCTCTAATACTAATGAGAGATGGTGTAATGTAAATATGCATTGTAAGAGTGCTTGGATGTGGTGCCTCATGAACTTATTATTGTAAATTGTAATTTTTTTATCCCCCTCTAACTCTTGAGGAATTCTTCATGCAGTACAATGCATGGCCAATGAAAAAGCCACTAGTATTGATGGTTTCCCTTGTGAATTTTACAAATATTCTTGGCATTTTGTAGGGAATGACCTATTGCAAGTTTATAAAGAAGACCTATAAAATAAATATTTAGGCTCACTTTTTAAAAAAGGCAGTATCAAGTTCATTCCCAAGGTCCATGACCCAGAGCTGATTACTAGTTGGAGCCCCATAACCCTCCTCAATGTGTCTTATAAAATCCTTTCTAAAGCCCATGTTAATCATATTCATCTCATAATGTCTATTACCATTAGACCAAAGAAAACTAGCTTTGAATTAAAAATAAATACATTTTTTATAATCTCTTTGTTGTCTGGGAAGAAACGGAATGGGTGTGGGCATCTCATCAGTGAACCATACTATTTGAACTTTATTTTTAGAAGGCCTACGATAGGATTGAGTGGCCTTTTATTCTTGCTATACTTTAAGCTTTAATTTTTGGCCAATTTTTTATATAGGTAGTTCAGACTTTCTTTTTTAAATATTTTACCTACCTCACTATCAATGGACTCAAATTTGGTAGTTTTGGCCTATTATGTTCCATAAGACAAGGTTGCCCTTTGGAACCAGCTTTGTATGTTTTTTTCATAGAGGCATTTGGATATCTTCTTGATAATAGAGTGGAGCAAGGGCTCATTAGGGGAATTATATTTCTTGGTTGATCCTCTTAGCTCATTAATGGTCACTTTTTTTATGATATTTTTCTCACTCTCGATGAATAGGAAGCATATTTTAAATAAGTTTTACACTATCTCAAAAAAATTATAAAGTCGTGGGTTATAGTTTGTAATGGGTTAAATCCCAATGCTGCAAATAAAGAATGATGCCTATTCTAGAGTGAATTAAACAATATAGAGGGAATAAATTCAAAATTATTGGTATCTCATTTATATTTGATAGCTCTCCTTCTAAGTTTTGGCAATATGTCATTGATCGAGTGGAGAAAAAGGTTGAGTATTGCATTTCCAAACCCCTTTTATTAGCTAAAAACTTCATGTATGTTATAATATTTTGGTAGCCACTCATGTTTATTAATCTTATTTTTATGCCCTTTCTAATCCTATTATGATAAATTGGCAAAGGTTCTTAGGGTTTCCTTTGGGCCAATGCTAAATAAACTCAAGGATATCACAGGGTTGCTTGAGATATTTGTTGTCTTCCTCATATTATTTACATTTACAGATAAAGTGTTACTCTATGTGATAAATGGGTGGTATAAACAATTGTAGGCAATTAATCCTAGAAAATTATTCTATGACATTGCATTGCCTTTGGTTTGCCGTATCGTAAAGCCAGTTGGAAAAACATCAGGTTTCAAAATTTGATTGTTACAATTGATCTTGTCAAGATTGAGGGATCTTTTGTTTCCAAAATCATTTGTAAGGATTTTTAAAATTTCAAACCCTATTTAAAATGGGTGGGTGATGGTTTTCATAGTGGTTTATTATTCAATGATCACAATATCTGGTGGTCTCCCGTTATGACCAATTGTAGTCTTTTGTTAGTAAAATTGCTAGGTATGAAAGCTCTGAGGCTTTTCAAAAAATGTATTCATATTGTTAGATATTTGATTTATTATAGTGATTGGGCTCTTTGGAATCTGCTAAAAGATAAATATAAGTTAATCAATTCAAACTTACCTTAAGTTTTATGCATTTAAGAAATGATGTCTGATGTCATGCTACATAAGATGGAGTTGCAATCTCTCATGTGCTTGGTGTAAGGATTGGAGATAGAATTATGATACTCATTTTAAAAATTATTATCCAAGTCTCCTTTATCAAATCATGAGTCGGGCTCCTTGGCCTATACTAAAAGATAAATATAAGTCAATAAATTCATACTTACCTTCCATTCTACACATTCAAGAAATGATCCCTAATTTTAGTTATAATTTCCACATGTTTTGTGGAAGGATTGGAGATGGAATTATGATACTCATTTTAAAAACTATTCTCCATGTCTCCTCTATCAAATCATGAGCCCATTATCTTCAGCTTTGGACAAGTTGAATAGGCATTGGAATTTGAATTCCTTGCCCAAGACATGGGTTACCAAACTTAATAGAATATAGAATGTTAAGCTCGAGCCCAAGTTTACTCACTCTCTTTAATGTATGTTATATACAGGGCCTTCTCCTCAAGGAGTACCTGAAACATATTGTAATTACTAACCCAAATGTCCTACTTTTTCTAGGATAGAGCTCTTCAAACACCTATTTTGGACTTATCCCAAAGCTCAATCTGCTTGGCATTGGATTCATAGCCTTTTTTAGCCCTTTCACCCAAAACCATTCTCTTGGTGTATGTTTTTTTTGGGATAATTCTCAATGGCTGACATTCATATCTTTCCTATGGAATTTATTCAGGGCTATAATTTTATTTCAACTATGGAAAGCAAGGAATTCAACTTTGTTTAGTAAAGAAGAAGCATCTTGTAACTTTTATATTAATGATAAGGTGATTGTTATCTCTTCAAATTTTATTAAAAAATTAGTTCAAATAGATAAGGTGCCTCTTAAATTTCAACACTCATAAGAGTTGCTCAACCACTAGGGAAGTGATCCTTGTACTATGAGTCACATCCCCCTAGACTATCCACTTCATGGATCCCCTCCCCTATTGTTAGAAGGCTGATGAAGTCACTCTCATATTCATAACTATTTATCCACTTATCTTCCTCAGTAGGGTTCAATTCTATCATTACATAGTGGGAATATTATTGTTGGCCCATCTCAGTGGAGTTTGCCTATGCAAGGAAGTGGTCTGATTGGCAATATTTTTCAACCACCTCCTAGTTGGGGCATTGTTATTTATTTATCTCCCCTATACCCTACTCATGATGGTTGGGTGGAGCCTGATTCTCCTTTAGTTGAGCCTTCTACTTGTAGTGTTTATCCTCGTAAGGATGATCTGCCACCTCCTCCTTCTAGGGATATAACTTGTGCCTAATGTATTATAATTTCTTATGATGTTGTTCTAGTTACTTTGGTTATTTAGTTTGATATGTTTTGCTATTATTTTTTATTTTTAAGTCATTTATGTCTTCCAACATAGAATATGGGTCATGAATACCAATCAACCACTTTATTATTGTAACCATCGATGTATATTATTATTTTTAATTAATTATAATAATACTAATGTATTCACCAATAAAAATATATATGGGAAGAACTTTAATAACCTAAGAGGCCAAGTTAAAAAATCATATCAATTACTGAATAAAATGAAAAACATGTTGACAAAGTCCAAATTTAAGAGGGTAAAAGTTCCCCCTCATAGACTAATTAAAAAATAATAAGCATGTTGGCTAAAATAAAATAATTTTTACTTTAAATTTTAAAATGTGAGATGCCTTTCTACCAAACTTTTTTATTTTATATATAAGCTTTTTAAAAATTTATATATTTATGTTTGATTTCTAATGAATTATAAAATATAATTTCAATAAAAATATCAAAATATTTCATATTGCATTTGAAAAAATCTATAAATTAATTAATATTTTTTCTAGATAATGAGGGTTGGAGGGTCCTTCACCTATATTATTAAATGAAAAACAAGATTACAAAACCCATCAAAAGAGGTGGGAAGCCAAAAAAATACCCAAGGATCAATAGCCCCAGACTGAGGACCAACAGCCCCAGATTGAGGACCAACATCCCTAGACAACAAACCAAACAAAGACATCACCAGACTAGGGACCAACAACCCCAGACTCTATACCTTAATGACCAAAAAAAATAGCATAAACCACCTATGGATAAGACCCTAATTTCTCCACCCCCACTAACTTACGAGGAATCACCAACCACCAACACCCCACTACCACAATCATAGTAATCTCCCTCAAAAGGGACCTCTAACAGCATAGAGTTTATCAAACTAAGGACATGACCTACTACAGTATCTATAATTTACATGTTATTCCACCATGGAAAGTTGAATTTATGCCTCCTCTTTGCCTTTTAATCATGACTCTCACTTAACTTCCCCCCCCCCAACACCAGGATCTACTCACATGTTATCTAATCAAGCTCACATGTGTGTTGAGGTTATTCATTTGATAATGGGCCTAGCCCCCACATAGAATAGAACCTATTGTGGGAGAGAGGTGTGTACCCCCAAAGATCCTTGAGATAAATCTAACCACTAATGTTAAACCTAGAGAATTTATTCCCTGGAGATTAGTTATGATTGATGTTAATGGAGAATGAAGGGATCCCAAATTTAGTAGTGGCATACAACTTCAAGAAGGACCCGAGTTTTGAAGTTGGGATTATAGGAATTCTATGTGAACCAAAAGGTTATCAAATCTATCATAAAAATCTTCAAAGGCCATAAATATAATGAGACAAGTGTTTACCAGCCTAAGAAAAGCTCATAGGCCTTTATCCTGTAGAGAGAAATCCTCCATATCTAACTCCAGGCCAACACAAAATCACTCTCGAACCAGCCATGATGACACTACTACAATCAATTCTTTGTCCATGGAGCCTGAAATAAATTACCCATGAAAGTTGATGGCACCATATAATTAACCTTGACCCTACATTTCATCTCCAAGAATATTAGACCCATAACTTCTTTAACAACATGTAAAACATTCCTTGCCTGAATGAAGAAAATTCATTTCATCCTGACATCCCACACCTGACCCTTAAAGGCCAATTCTCACTTCTTTGTTGTGACACATAGGGAAGGCTCACTAAGAGCCACTTGGATCATTTTTTCCATGATATATCCTTTCCACCTTTCATCACTTGTGAATTTATGTGAGACAAATGCCAAAAAACCTAGCCAAATTCTATAACATCAAAGGTTATTATCTCAAGTTGGGTGAGAAGATGTGGATATCATTGGGAAAATGAGGGATGACATTTCCCATGCTTCATGACTCTCTACCATTAATATTCCTTTAATCCCAATATGCCCAAGCTTGATACAATAATATGGGGTTATTTAATTACCATCTCTCCCAATATTTTCACAGATTAACTCTGTTGCTTGATCAATGCCTCTAATGGCAAACTCATCAGCCACTTGATTTGCTTCTTGGAATTAGTGGTTAGCTTCCTAGGCAATTAGATATGAAAGGCATTCCCATGCCTAGATCATAATATTTTTTAGGTTCTAATATCATTCCTTCCCATTCTACAATGCCTAAATGATAGCCATGGAATCCCCCTTGATTATAATTTGATCAATCCCACACTGGTACACAAGCTCAATTCTTAAAACCAAGGTATAAGACTTAGCTTCATTATTGGTTCCATCCATAAAAATTTTTGAAGCTTATCTAATGATTGATTTTCTATAATCTTAGATTACACAACCTACTCCAAATGTAATAGGATTCCCCCTAGAAATGCCATCAAAGTTGAGTTTGAACATTCCCAGAGGAGGCAACTTCCAATCCTTCCTTCTTGCACATGTCAGATCTATTAATAAGAGGAAATTTTAACCAATTTTAGGAGGAAATTATTTGGGATTCCCAGGTCAAAATACATCTGCTATATTAATGGGCATGAGTGGATCCCACCTCTGGTATATCTAGTTTAGATTTTTTGATTACCTCCTTAAAGGAGTAAGATCGGTCTTCAAAAATTTGTAGATTTTGCTCTTTCTAAATAGTCCATATCAAGATATAAGGACATGTTTTCCATAAGTAGGAGAAAGTGTCTGTCCTTGATCCCATAGGCCATTATATAAAGGCATGCTTTAAGGTTTTTGGACTGGCCCACTACCAAACTAGTTTATTACAAATCTAAAGTTAGGCCTGTATAATGAAAGTGTAATTAAACAGAATATGGTTTATATCTTCCTCTTCCTCATGGAACATCACACACTTGGAAGGGTAGCCAATGGGTAATAATATGCTCTTAAACAACTAACCATGCAAAATCCCCAGCTTTAGGGAAGTTAACTTTGTTTCAGTAAAGGGCTTTAGTCCAACCAAAGGTTGGTTCAACTTGCTTAGCCATTTTTTATACCAGGTTGATAGCATACCAACCAGATTTCACCACCACCCAATGGACCTAATTATTCTTTGAGATAATGAATATCTTTCTTTTAACTAGAATGTTCATCAACTACAACTTTTGATTATCTAGAATTAGCACATTATCAAAGTTCTCTCACTTTCAAAAGACCAACCCTACCTCCTAAATGGGATTAAGGTAATTTATCACCTTGTCACCCCATGAATGCCTCAAATTCATCTCAACCTCACACAAATCATGTATCTCCCTTAATGGATTATATCCATTCTAGGAGTCTGCCCAAAAAATTTAGATGTTTCTATCATTGATCACCCATGAGACATGATCCTTTATGATGAAGCGACAGTTAAGAATAAATTTCCATAGGTGTGAACCCTTGGGAGGATTTCCCACCTTTAAGATATTTTAAAGGATAAAAATCCCCAAAGTATTTTTTTGGAGGAGCTCATTCCAAGTTACATTAGTTTCGGTGACCATACCCCAAACCAATTTTACTCCCAAAGTGAGATTTTGAACATCCATCCTTTTGATACAAACACCTCCTCCTACCTAAGGATGACACACCTTATCCAATTTCACAAGAGGAGTTTTCCTATATTCCTAAGAGCCTTGACAAATGAAGTTTTTCATGATTCTATTTAGCTCCTTTAACATTTTGTATGGCGGTTACAGAATCAACATAGTGTATATCAGTAAAGCACTTAAAAATAATTTTAAAAGTGTGATCTGACTAGCCAAAGAGAGCCACTTACCTTTCCATTATGATATTTTATAGAAAAAATCCTTGAGAAAATTCTCCCATATAGAATCTCTTCCTGCTCTAGTAAACAAGGGGACCCCAATATATTTAGTCAATAGCTTGCTAGTTCTAAAATTTAGAATATCAGAGATGGCCACCTACATCTAGGGGGTGTTGAAAATTAAGATTTAAAATTTGGCCAAATTAATGTGTTGACTCGATACTTTATCATAATCCACCAAATTCTACCTAAGATTCACTACTTCAACTAACATCGAGGTGTTAAATAGAATGGTGTAATCCATGAATTGTTTATGGGTGAAACATGCCACACCAATTGTGGCCTTTATTCCCTAGATCTCCCCATCTCTAGTATCTCCTAAAATAAATATTCCTAAAGCCTCAACCATTAGGATAAAAAGGAAGGGATCCCCTTGTCAAAGGCCCTAGGTGGCCTCAAAGAAACCCATAGTTTCCCATTGATTAAAATTGATAATATCAGGCTCAAGATATAACTAAAAATTCAATTACACCATTCCTTAGTGAAGGAAAAGGCTTCCAAGGTCTTTAGCAAAAATATCCAGTTGACCCTATCATAAGCTTTACTATGTCCAGTTTAAGAATCATCCCCTTCTTGTGGCCAACCACTAGAGAGTGGATAACTTCATGGGTGATTATAAACCCATCGTGGAATTTTTTCCCTAAAATAATCCCTCCTTGTTCATTTGAAATCATAATGCTGATAACAATTTTCAATCTAAAGGAAATAGACTTAGAAATAATATTTAAAATTTTGTTGCAAAGTGAGATAGGTCTAAAATAACTAAAGGAGTCATGCAACTTGCCTTTGGGAATTAGATAAATGAAAGTGCAAATAATATTAGACCCTATTTTCTATTTTAGATGGGATTCTTCTACAAAGTCCATAATCTCATTGCCAAAAATATCCCATAAGGTTTGGAAGAAAGTGGATGGGAATCCATCTAGCCCTGGAGATTTATCTCTACCTATGGAGAAAACCACCCATCTGATCTCCTCCAATGAAAAGGGAGCCATCGAAAATCTATTCTACTATTCTAATACCATCTTGGTGATGTGTCTAAGATTATGGGATTGAGATTTTAGATCCACCACTTTAGTGTTAACAATAAGATATCTAATACAAGTAACTACTTCATCTTGGATCTCACATTGTCGCTCAAGGGATCTACCATCTATTACCATAATAGAGGAGATGTGATTGGCATTTCTCCACACACGAGTGGAGTTATGAAAAAACTTTATGTTATTGTCTCTGTACTTAATCCAGGTCTTGTGAGACTTCTATTTCCAAAATATTTCTTCCCTAAGATACAATTCAACCAATTATATGAAAAGATCCCTTTCTTTTACATATAGATTTGCATCCATACCAACATCAAAAATAACTTAGTTTAGGGCTTCAAGGTTTGCCTTCACTCTTGGAATTTATTTAAAGATATTTTTGAAACATACTCTATTCTAGGTTTTGACACAAGCCTTGATGTGATAGAGTTTTTTTATAAAGATGAAAGACTTCATGCCTTTCCCAACCTTGGATTCCAACCACCATTTCTTAACCAGATCAAAAAGGGAGGGATCTTGAAGCCACATTAACTCAAATTTGAAGGGACATTTAGTGTGAGTGTCATCTTTAATTTTGAGTCCAATTGGAGCATGAATTGATCCCAAAACTAGGAGAATGTGACATTCAAAAGCCCAATCCATCTCCAAATAGGTTGGGGAAACCATAAAGTGATCTAGCTATTTAGCAATGTTACTCAAGCCTAATCATCTATTGGTCCAAGAGAACCACCAATATTTGGGGACAATTTACACTAGGCTAGAAGATTCAATGAACTGAAGGAAATACTTTTGAGATTTAGATTCAAATTTAACCCCCTATTTGTCATCACTAGAAAGGATAGCATTCAATTTTCCACCCAAAACACAACATTGATCTAGCAGCAACACCAATTATTGCTAAATCTCATTCCAAACTTGGGTTTTACCAATAATAGAGTTCAGCCCAGACACATTAAATAAAAAGAAACAAATGTCAAAAGCAAAGATCAAAATCTTGCACAATTTCCATCTAGCTCCAAAGTTGATAACTTTGACTCTTGCTTTAGTAGGCACCTAAATAATCATTAGTCCTCCCAATGCCCCAAAAAAGCCAGCAAAGAGCCCCCTCCAAATATTCCAACTTCACCCTAATAGTGATTCACCCTCAGACTTATTGAGTTTCATTTCTTTAAGGAGAAAAACATTAAATATAGATTCATGTAGCTGGTGCCTAACTAGGCACCTTTTGTTAAGGGTGTTAAGGCCCCTAACATTCCAAGAGATGAGTTTCATTGATGCTTAGCAAGACATTATGCTCCCTACCTTCTAGAATATGCAAATGTCATGATGGATTTCTATTTTCCTACTATAACTTTCACATTTATTCACTCCTTGATTATTCTATGACCTCTTTTACTAGATGTTCCCCAGATTGGATGAGGTATTTTATAGTTAATTCAAGAAAGAGAGAGAGAATCTCAGTTCAAAGTACCTCCTCTTCCTCAAAATAATTTCAAAGGGGAAACAACTAAAGGTCACCTACCTTCCCTGAATCCTTTAGAATGGGGTTAATCCTATCAAGATCCTCTATCTTTCATTTGTGCTTTCATTCCACTATCCAAACTGATAACGGATGAAATATTCTTGGCTTCCACTGAGATGAAGTTACACTCCTTCAACGTGGAGTTTGGTGAGAGAATCTCTCCCCCTTCTAGTTTTTTTTTGGGCACCTTAATCACTTCAAAATTAATCCCTAGATTTTTCAGAGTACATTCTATGGTTGGCTCTTGATGGAAGGGTTGTTCATACCCTTAAGGTGGTAATTTTCACTTAGGAATTATCAAGGATCTCATGATTTCCCCTTTAATATTGCCTCCAAGGACTTCTAGGCATTAATTGTGAAAGTTCCAAATTTCTCTACACTTATAGCATCTAAAATGGACCTTTTCCACATCAATTATTTGGCCTTACATTCTTTCCTCAGTTTAGGTACGAACAGTTTTTGGTATCCCCTCATCCAAGTTTAGCATTACATAAATTCAGGCATAAGAAACTAAAAACCCCTCAAGAGATTTTAGGTCCATTTTGATGAAATCTCCCAGAACTCCACCAATTTTCTTGAGACACTTCTCATTCCAATATTCCATTAGTAACCCATACAGCTAACACAAATGGAAAATCTTCCATTCTTGGTCATTAAAGGGTTGAAGTTGGGGCTCCAGTTTTGAATCTAAAGACCTACACCCTTGAGAAGCTAGGGGCCCCCTTTGAGAATATACATCTTTACCTATTCATAGGGGTAGATGACTGAGAAGAATCCCTTAGGAAGAAAATGAATGGAAAAATCCTACCCCTAATTATCCTCTATCCAACCTTCCACTTAACCCAACACTAGCCATCGCCCTATAAACTTCCCAATCAATCCTTTGCTCTTCAAAACCTAGGCATTCTCTAAAAATTCTACTTCGGTGAAGGATATGTATCATACGGTGTGTTGTCCCCCAAAAATATCACTCATTTTTGGGACAACATTTGAACTATTTTGGTCATACAGACCAAAATTATCTCTTCCTTTTTCAAAATTTGTCTTAGGCATTCAAATTCCTTATTTTTCAAGCTTTTTAGAAATCTACGGACTCTTCAGGCTTGAATATATGGACTCTACAGGCTTGAATCTACAGACTATGTAGGCTTAAATCTACGGACTCTACAGGCTTGAATCTACTGACTCAACAGGAAGAAGAAATCTACAGACTTTGTAATTCAAGTTCAATGGACTTTACAAGTTGAAATCTATGGACTCTTTCAAGGTTAGAGAAAACTACAAACTTGGTTTCTACGGACTCTGCAGGCAGGTTCATTTCTACAGGTTCAAAGGCTTCTGTAGGCAGGTTCAACCAAAAGAATCAGTTTCTAACACTTGGTCATTTTTGGGATTGTTTCAGTGCCTTGGTTCAAACAAAAATCTCCATCGACAAGCATCAGCAACAAGTTCAACATATGGTTCATCCTTTGGTTCAATGTCAAATGGTCCAAAGGTAGGTTCAATCAAGTGGTTCAATGCTTTGTTTCACTCTTTTGGTTTATCCACTTTGTTTCAATGCTTTGATTCATCCTTTGGTTCAATCAAATGGTTCGTCAATCGGTTCAAGGCTTTGTTTGAACTATTGAACCAAAACTTGGTTCAACATCTTGGTTCAACGAAAAGGTTCAACGTCTTGTTTCAATGGAGCATTTCATCAGCTTGGTTCATTCAATTGAACCATCGGCTTGAACCATTTTGGTTCAAAGCTTGGTTTAACCGATTGGTTCAACGAAGAGGTTCAACGGTTGGTTCAAACAAAGGGTTCATCAGCTTGAACCATTTTGGTTCAAATCCTAGGTTCAACAAGTGGTTCAAAGCCTTGGTTCAATGGAATGGTTCAATAGTTGGTTCATCACCAAAGTTCAAAGGAACAATTCAAAATGCAAAATTTCAAAGGGCCTCCCGAAGGACAAGTGCCCTTGTGGAGGGTACTTGATCAACAAAAATACCCTTCAGAAGGGTCTTTTCAAAAAGACTAAGGCAATTCTAAGGCACAAATTCTTTCGGACTTTTTGTCTGAAGAAATTCCTTCAAACAGAAAGTTTGAAAGGATTCTAAGTGGTCGTAGGTGGAAAAAACCTGAATCAAATGGAAATAATCAAGGCAAATGGAAATTATGCAGACTTTTTATCTGCGAGAAATTTTTGCAGACTTTTTGTCCACGGGAATTTGTTCCCAAGGAAAATACCTGCGAGAACTTGTGAAGGGCCGTCGAAGGACCCCGAAGGGCAGGTGCCCTTGCGAGGGACTCTCAGCTGCCAACTTAAAGGGCACTTCCTGAAGCTGAAGGGTCACCTTCCCTTTGGGAAGGATGCAAAACAAAAAGCTCGAAGGCCATTTAGGGATAATTTCTTAAGGCCCAAAAGGGCAAGTCCAATCTGGAAAAGTGCCAAGCAGAATACTAAAATAGGACCAAGGGGTGATGCACCCGAAGACGTCAAATTCAACATAGTGAACTAACCGTTGAAAACATAGTGACAGGCTCGTGAACATCAAATTTAAGACAAAAAAATAACCGTTGATCCTTTGAACCTACAGACCAAAATGCATTCACAGACTTCAAGGCCAAGCCTAGCAAAAAGTGAGGAAGGAACAGAACAGCAAACTGAATCCAAGACTCGATTTAATTAACCAAAAAAGGAGGAACGATAAAGGTAAGATCAGATCACCAGGTGGACATTGAAAGTTGTAAACTTTCAATAAGCATGACTTGTTTCCCTGCATTGATGAAATCAAATGGGTAAAACACCCCTAAGCTCCAGCCTGTCTTTTTAACAGATTCCAATGCAACATGATGTGTTATTGTTCCTGAGTCCTTTTTGAAATGGCTATTTAAGGGACTCTCTTCTATTGTAAAAGGATCTTTTTTTGACAACTAGAACGAAACTCTGCCCAAATTGAAAGGCACTTTTGAGACTTTGAGCTCAGTTTGTTTATCATATTTTGTTATTGGAATAAGAAAGCAAGTGGTTTTTCATACTTTGTGCTGTAATATCTTTGTTGTTGAGGAAATTGTTCTTATGTCTTTTTCCTTAATATATCTTCTATTCCTTTAATTCAACAAGCAAAATTAGTGACAGCAGTCAGAAAGGTGTCCTGAAGAGTCAAGTGTGGAGAGACTTTGTGCCCCCATAATTGCCTTTAGTGTGTTTTCTTTTCATTTCTATGTAAAGGACCTTGGGATGACTTTGTGCCCACATTGTCCTTCGTATCTTACTCTTGAGCAATTCAGGTGGAGACTTTGTGTTGCATCTCGATTTGTTGGTTATTACATCCTTCGCTACATTTTGCTATTACTACCAGGAGCACTCTTGTGGTTGGCTGAATAGTACTTCTGAAAGAAGAGGAGTGTTGTCTATCATTTCCCTTGAGATTTCTTCTTTGATCCGCATGCATCATCTCTGAAAAAAGAGAGGTGGATGGTTTGTCCTACCCTTGAGTATTATTTTCTATTTATATATATAGTCTATCTATAGGGAACCTCCCCTTGATGAGAGGAGAGATCAGTCCCCTTTTGATGTGGTAAACCTACACATTTGGATGACTAATCTTCTTACTTTGGCTGATTAGACCTATTTTGTTTATCAGTACGCTGATCGAAAAAATATTCAACCAACAATTTTTGGTGACTCCGCTTGGGATATCATATCCATTATCCATTTATAATCTATCCATTCACCTCCATACTAACCAAGAAAGAATGCACAATTTAAAGCCTCAAGCTTTAACTGAAGTAAGGTCAATTCTTTTCCATTTTTGTTTTACAATCTGGCAGATTCAAGGTATACACGAAGCCAAAGGGCTAAAGGTATCGTTGACCCTATATTTGAGTTGTACAGGAAAGTGATTTTGATCTGTTTCCTTCACCATCTCGTCTCTAATGAACCAAGAGTTTTTCTCCTACTAACGTTAGATCTCCATTGCCAGGTGAAGTATCTACTTCTATTGATAAAGCTTTGCCTGTAGTTACCCCTTTGAGATTTATTATCCCTCCTTTTTATAATCCTATAATGGCAGTTCAAGGCCCCTGGGGTAATGCTTTTGGTCCTCTCAATCTTACTCCACCTCTACATGAGCTTCCACACAATTCTAGGAAGAATTTCCTCAAATTCTATGGTGATGGAAAAGTTCATCCTGATGAGCACATTGCAGCCTTCAACATAGCTTATGGAGTAATCAGAGTAGAATTTGAAGATGTAGCAGTCAGATTATTTGTAGAAACATTACAAGGTGCTGCTGTAGATTGGTTTTATCATCTATAGGCTCGATCAGTAACTAATTGGAATACTCTCAAAGCTAAGTTTGAATCTAGATTCAAACCTACAGAAGATGCACATACACTTCTGGCTCAACTTACACAGATGAAGAAAGAGCCTCATGAGCCTATGACAGACTTCATAGCCAAATTCAAAAAACTAAGAAATAAAATCCCTGTAATTGCTAAACCTACAGCTAAGAATCTTAAATGCTTTTTCATTAATTCTCAGCTACCTGAAGTAAGTTTTCTCTTGAGACGTGCTGGTCAAATAGATCTTGCTGTAGTTCAACTTTTGGCCACTGAGGTAGAAGATGATCTCATCTTAGCAGGGAAGATAAGAAGAGATCCAAATAGAAATAGAGCTTCATCATCTTCTGAATATGCATCTATAGGCACCACAGATCCAATGGTGCAAAAATTAGCAAATGAGTTGCTTGCTCTCAAAAAGCAAATGGCTATAGGAATGTCTTCTGCTCCTTCATACATAAGGACATTCCCAAATCAGTCATATTAGGGCAATGCTACCAAGAATCAAGGGCAATAAAATCACCTTCCTCCCCCACAATGGAAACTTGCCCTGGAAGCTCCTCCAACCAATTCAGTAATGGGATATCTTGAAGTAGAATCAGAATTCTCTTTCCAGCCTGAATTGAATCAAGAAAATAATGTTGATCTCCTTGAAGACAATCAAGAAGAATCAACTGGCGACTCTCACATTGGTTTCCTAAACTACTAGGATGAACTTGAAAGCAAAGGAGAAGCTTTTGATGGATCATATGAAGTGTTTACCATATCCAAAAACCAATCAGTCCAACAGGCTGATAAAGAGAAGATAGAAGAGCAACTGTAACCAACAGTCATGATTGCTAAGCGTGGAACCATTCTACCTTTTCCATCAAAAGATCCGGTAATTACTCAAAAACAAAATACATCAAGGGGAGGTAAATTTGCAAACCAGCTCACCTCCCATCCCTCCTAAAACTCAAAAAGTTGAAGTACCTTTCTCTGTATCTAGTTCAATTCAGCCATTTGACATAATCGATCATGGCAAAAAGACAAAAATACAAATGTCTGAGTTTGAATATCTACAATCCAATCCTGATCAATTGAATAAGCTGATTCAATATGTTAAGAACCAAACTATCCCTATAGGACAAAAGGCTAAAAAGGTAATTCCTAATTCTCCAAAGAACACACCTATTCCAAAGAATCTAGTCATTACTCCCCCAGCTACTCCTAAAAAAATATAACTTTTCTATGTTTCTCTGTTAATTAATGGCCACAAGCTGAGTAACTGTATTATAGACTCAAGCGCATCTGATAATGTCATGCTAGCTAAAGTAGCTAAATCTCTTGGTCTCACACTAACCAAGACATTTGAGAGATGTTTCTCTATGGAGAACAAGCAAGTACCATTGCTGGGGCAAATCAAAGACGCCCAATTTGCATTTGCAGCCTTTCCAGACAAGAGAATCAAGATGACTGTCTTGGTGGCTAACGTCCCAGCATCTTATGGCATTTTGCTTAGACAAAAAAATTTCAAGGATGTGGGAGGAGAACTAAGCATGGATCTGTCTATGGCAAGGATCCCTATACAAGGCGTAATGAAGATATTGCTCCCTGAAAAGGAAGCAAAATATGTAGTCACCCAGACATCAACCCCTGAAGCTCAAATTCTTTTTCAATCCGCAAGTATGGGTAACTATTTTCTGTCTACAGATGAAGTGCATGAAACACCTAAAATTATCGACTCAAAAATTAGTTCAACAAGAATAGCAAAAAAATTAGTAGGCTGCAGTATAGACCAAGAAGGATCCTCCATCTCTGATGAAGGAAAGTCTAAAGAAAAATCAGTATCATATGAGATATGGACTTTAGAATTTGATGGCAGTTGTTCCTCTACTGGTTCAGGAGCTGGGATTGTTTTGATATCTCCTCAAGGAAATATGTTCCCTTCATCTTACAAATTACAATTTAGCAACACTAACAATACAGCTGAATACGAATCTCTGTTGCTTAGCATGAAGGCTGCTCAAGAAAAAGGCATCAAGTTTCTTCATGCCAAAGGAGATGTTGAATTAGTGGTTTGTCAAGTGAGGAACTTATACCAAACCAAGAATGAAAGATCATGCCACTATATCAACTTGGTTTGGGACCAAATTAAAAGTTTTGATGCTTTCAATATTTCTACCATACCCAGAGAGTCTAATGATAGAGCTGATGCACTTGCTATTTTAAGAACTCTCTTAGTTCCTCATTCAGATTTCAAAGAAGACAGGTATACCATTAAACTAGTCTATAGACCAAGTGTTCTTGGCAATGCTGATCATTGGCAAGTATTCAATGATGATCATCAAATAATTGCCTTCCTAGAACGAAAAGATAATTTTAAACAACTATGTTTTGAAGGCAGTGAACCTTAGAAGAATGAATCTGTGTCTGAATCTAGCTCAGATATAAATAAAAAATTCTTATAGCTGAAAGGAAACAAAATTCCCAAAGGCCTGGTTTCTCTTGAAAAGCTATTTGACAAACATGATAGATTCATCAAACAATAGTAAACAAACTCAAGTTTCTCTCAAGGATTCGATCAAGTGAATCTGACTACTGAAGAAAATCCCAAGATGGTCAATATTGGTAAGTGTTGCACCCCTGAAGAAAGATTCAAGCTCACCTCTTTACTCTGTCAATACATGGATGTCTTAGCATATTCTTATGAAGACTTGAAGTCTCTCAGACCAGATGAAATCTGCCATAACATTCCTCTCAAGGCCGACTCAATGCCATACAAGCAAAAATTTAGATAGTATAATCCAAAAATATCAGGTACTATTCTGTCTGAGATACAAAAAATGTTAAATGCTAGAATCATCTTCCCAATCCATCATTCTACATGGATTGCAAACATTGTACCTATAAGGAAGAAGAATGGCAAAATTTGTATTTGTGTAGATTTCAAAAATCTGAATCAAGCATCTTTGAAGGATAATTATCCTTTGCCAATTATGGATCAAGTGCTTCAAACAGTGACAGGTGTAGAGATGTTATCAATGCTAGATGGCTTCTCAGGTTATAATCAAGTTGAAGTTAGTAAAGTAGACCAACACAAGACTGCATTCACCACACCTTGGGGTACATTTGCATATAGAAGAATGCCTTTTGGTTTAATAAATGTTGGTGCTACCTTTTAGAGAGCTATGGATTTGGCTTTCAAAGATGAGATTGGTAAATTCATAGTGGTATACCTTGATGACTTGACTGTCTTTTCAAAGCGTCGATCTAATCATGTATGCCATTTTCAACAAGTGCTAGAGTGCTGCCACCAAAATGGTATTTCCTTAAATCTTAAAAAGACTATTTTTGGAGTAACAGAGGAGAAACTCCTTGGACACATTGTGTCCAAAGAAGGCATAAAGATTGACTCAAATAGAGTCAAGTCTATTCAAGAACTTAATTTTCCTACAAGTAAGAATGTTGTTCATTCTTTCTTCAAAAATGTGAATTTTTTACAGAGATTTATCCCTGAATTTGTTGAGAAAACTAGACACATTGTGAACATGATGAAAGGGAAGACCATCTTCAACTGGACTAAAGAAGGCAAATCAACATTTCAAGATATCAAGACTGCCATTGCTCACGCCCTTACATTGATTTTTCCATATTACAACAAAGATTTCATCATATACAGCTATGCATCTGAACACACTCTTTCAGCAATTCTTGTTCAACAAGACAAGGAAGGTATGGAATCTTCTATCTCTTTCATGAGTTGCCCTCTCAAAACCCATGAGATGAAATATTCAAATATAGAGAAGCATGCTTATGCCTTGGTGAAAGTAGTCAAGCATTTCTGCTTCTATATTATGAATTCACATACTACTGCCCTAGTGCCTGATACGACAGTCAAGTCTATATTAACTCAGCAAGAGTTTGGCACGAAAAGAGGTAATTAGATTATAAATATCCAAGAGTTTGATCTAGACATCAAGCCAACAAAGCTGGTCAGGGGTAAAGGCTTATGCCAATTAATTGCTGACAATAAGCCAAAAGACACACAACATGAAGAAACTGAAGTGGAAGAGACACTAACAGTCCTTTTTGTCTCCACTACCAATGAGTGGTATTCAGGTATCGCTCATTTCCTTACTTATGGTGAATGTTCTGCTCATTTGTCTTACAAATAAAGGATGACTATCAAGTTGAAAGCTGCCAATTTTGTCCTTTGGGATAACGGTCTGTATAAGAGAAGCATAGATAGAGTATTCCTTTGTTGTGTAGACAAAGAGCAACAAACCCATCTTTTGAAATCTTTCCACAATCTGGCCTGTGGAGGACATTTTTCTACCCCTGTGACTACTCACAAGATTCTGTGAGCTAGGTATTACTAGCCAACTCTTTTTCAAGATGCACATAAGTGGGTAAGGAAATGTGAACTCTATTAGCAATTTGTTGGAAGACCTAAATTAGTTGTTATGCCTCTCAAGCCAGTGATCATAGAAGAACCTTTCCAGCAATGGGGACTTGATTTTATTGGGACAATAAACCCATCTTCAAGTGTTGGACATGATTATGTCTTTACAGCAACTAACTATTTCACCAAGTGGGTAGAAGCAATCCCAACTAAACATGCTACTTCAGAAGTTGTATGCAACTTCTTCAAAGAACATATTATTTCTCAGTTTAGAGTTTTAATCATAATTGTTATTGACAATGCAGCTTGTTTCACCTCTCAGGAGATTACACAATTCTATTTCTATTATGTAATTACACTCTCTCACACTTCTGATTATTTTTCACAAGGGAATGGACACGTTGAATCCAGCAATAAGAATCTGGTAACTATTATCAAGAAGTTAGCAGATGATAATCAAAGAACATGGCACAAAGCATTGGTTGATGCTCTACGGGCAGACAGAATCACACCAAAGAGGGCAATTGGTATGTCTCCTTTTCAACTTCTTTATGGTATCAATGTTGAGATACCAATCACCTTAGAATTGCCAGCCTTAAAATTGGCAAAGGCAATTGAAGATCAAACATATGAAAGTTCTCTTGACAAAATAATTATGTGTCTGACTGAGCTAGAGGAACAGAGAACCATGGTGGTGGACAGAATTTCTGCTCATCAAAGTCTAGTAAAGAAACTCTTTGATCAAAAGGCCAGAAATCATGATTTCCAGATTGGGGATCAAGTCTTGTTGTGGGACAAAAGGAGAGAACCAACGGGGATGCATAGAAAGTTTGACTCCCTTTGGAGAGGCCCATTTATAATTCATTAGCACATTGGTGAAAATAGATTTTTATTGAAATATCAAGATGGCACACTCTTTTCTCTGCCTCACAATGGGCAGCATCTGAAACACTTCAAATATTGAAGTATCAGATCATTGCATCTGTATATATGTATATTTGTACAGTTTTCATTTTTATTTTGTTTTGTTTGTTTTTATTTTTGATGCCTTTCATTTCTGGGTAGCATGACTCCATAACCCAATGGTACACATGAAGACACTAGAGATTCTAGATTCTACTCCTTTCAATTCTTTTTGCAATTGACAAAAGTTCCCCAACTGGAGCCAGCTGTTGTCCCCCAAAAATATCACTCATTTTTGGGACAACATTTGAACTATTTTGGTCCTACAGACCAAAATTATCTCTTCCTTTTTCAAAATTTGTCTTAGGCATTCAAATTCCTCATTTTTCAAGCTTTTCAAAAATCTATAGACTCTGTAGGCTTGAATCTACGGACTCTACAGGCTTGAATCTACGGACTCTACGGGCTTAAATCTATAGACTCTGTAGGCTTGAATCTACAGACTCAACAGGAAGAAGAAATCTATGGACTTTTCAGGTCAAGTTTAATAGACTTTACATGTTGAAATCTATGAACTCTTTCAAGGTTAGAGAAAACTATAGACTTGGTTTCTACAGAGTCTGTAGGTAGGTTCATTTCTACAGGTTCAAAGGCTTATACAGGCAGGTTCAACCAAAAGAATCAATTTCTAACACTTGGTCATTTTCAGGATTGTTTCAGTGCCTTGGTTCAAACAAAAATCTCCATTGACAAGCATCAGCAGTAGGTTCAACATTTGGTTCATCCTTTGGTTCAATGTCAAATGGTCCAAAGGTGGGTTCAATCAAGTGGTTTAATGCTTTGTTTCACTCTTTTGGTTCATCTAATTTGTTTCAACGCTTTGATTCATCCTTTGGTTCAATCAAATGGTTCGTCAATTGTTCAAGGCTTTGTTTGAACCGTTGAACCAAAACTTGGTTCAACGAAAAGGTTCAACATCTTGTTTTTATGGAGCGTTTCATCGGCTTGGTTCATTCAATTGAACCATCAGTTTGAACCATCGGCTTGAACCATTTTGGTTCAAAGCTTGGTTCAACCGATTGGTTCAACGAAGAGGTTCAATGATTGGTTCAAACAAAGGGTTCATCAGCTTGAACCATTTTGGTTCAAAGCCTAGGTTCAACAAGTGGTTCAAAGCCTTGGTTCAATGGAACGGTTCAATAGTTGGTTCATCGCCAAAGTTCAAAGGAAAAGTTCAAAATGCAAAATTTCAAAGGGCCTCTCGAAGGACAAGTGCCCTTGCGGAGGGCACTTGATCAATGAAAATACCCTTCGAAAGGGTCTTTTCAAAAAGACTAAGGCAAGTCTAAGG
Organism: Torreya grandis; assembly: GCA_037957365.1. Classification (NCBI taxonomy): domain Eukaryota; kingdom Viridiplantae; phylum Streptophyta; class Pinopsida; order Cupressales; family Taxaceae; genus Torreya; species Torreya grandis. The sequence goes on from JARHVA010000636.1 coordinate 2,485,418, forward strand.
CACAAATTCTTTCAGACTTTTTGTCCGAAGGAATTCCTTCGAAAAAAAGTCTGAAAGAATTCTAAGTGGTCACGGGTGGAAAAAACCCGAATCAAATGGAAATAATCAAGGCAAATGGAAATTCCGTGGACTTTTTGTTTGCGGGAAATTTCCGCAGACTTTTTGTCTGCGAGAATTTGTTCCCGGGGAAAAGCTCAGGGAAAATACCCATGAGAATTTGCGAAGGGCCACCGAAGGACCCCGAAGGGTAGGTGCCCTTGCGGGGGACTCTCAGCTGCCAACTTAAAGGGCACTTCCTGAAGCCAAAAGGTCACCTTCCCTTCGGGAAGGATGTAAAACAAAAACACTAAAGGCCATTCAAGGATCATTTCTTAAGGCCTAAAAGGGCAAGTCCAATCTAGAAAAGTGCCAAGCAGAAAGCTGAAAGAGGACCAAAGGGTGATGCACCCGAAGACGTCAAATTCAACATAGCAAACTAACCGTTGAAAACATAGTGACGGGCGCGCGGATTTCAAATTCAAGACAACAAAATAATCATTGATCCTTTGAACCTACAAACCAAAATGCATTCACAGACTTCAAGGCCAAGACCAGCAGAAAGCGAGGAAGGAATAGAACAAAAAACTGAATCCAGGACCCGATTCAATTAACCAGAAAAGGAGGAATGATGAAGGTAAGATCAGATCGCTAGGTGGACATTGAAAGTTGCAAACTTTCAATAAGCATGACTTGTTTCCCTACATTGATAAAATCAAATGGGTAAAATGCCCCTAAGTTCTAGCCTGTCTTTTTAACATATTCCAATGCAACATGATGTGTTACTGTTCTCGAGTCCTTTTTGAAATGGCTATATAAGGGACTCTCTTCTATTGTAAAAGGATCTTTTTTTTGACACCCAGAACGAAACTCTGCCCAAATTGAAAGGCACTTCTGAGACTTTGAGCTCAGTTTGTTTATCATATTTTGTTATTGGAATAAGAAAGCAAGTGGTTTTTCAAACTTTGTGTTGTAATATCTTTGTTGTTGAGGAAACTGTTCTTATGTCTTTTTCCTTAATATATCTTCTGTTCCTTTAATTCAACAAGCAAAATTAGTGACAGCAGTCAGAAAGGTGTCCTGAAGAGTCAAGTGTGGAGAGATTGTGTGCCCCCATAATTGCCTTTAGTGTGTTTTCTTTTCATTTCTGTGTAAAGGACCTTGGGACAACTTTGTGCCCTCATTGTCCTTCGTATCTTACTCTTGAGCAATTCAGGTGGAGACTTTGTGTTGCATCTCGATTTGCTAGTTATTAGATCCTTTGCTACATTTCGTTGTTACTACCAAGAGCACTCTTGTGGTTGGCTAAATAGTACTTTTGAAAGAAGAGGAGTGTTGTCTGTCATTTCCCTTGAGATTTCTTCTTTGATCCGCACGCATCATCTCTAAAAAAAGAGAGATGGATGGTTTGTCCTACCCTTGAGTATTATTTTCTATTTATATATATAGGGAACCTCCCCTTGATGAGAGGAGAGATCAGTCCCCTTCTAATGTGGTGAACCTACACATTTGGATGACTAATCTTCTTACTTTGGTTGATCAGACCTATTTTGTTTATCAGTATGCTGATTGACAAAATATTCAACCAACACGGTGAACCCCTCATCCTGACCAAGAGTCAGAGGTGGCGAGTCTTGGACTATAGGGAACTCCCTATAAGTATGCTTCCTTTTGGAATGCCTAGGCAAAAGACCCATTTCAGCACCATTCCTTGGAGAGACCCAATCCTCAATAGGAACCCTAAAGTATTATTTTCCACATACCATCCATTCTTCACCCAGATCTTCTTTGTATGCATTTGGGATCTCCTACCGAATCTTTTTTTTTTGGGTCTCCATTAGTTGGGCTTATATTTGTGTTTCCCTTGGGGAAGACATCTCTCTTATTATTATTGTTATTGATCCCACACCTTCACCATTAGAATTGATATATTATTTAATTAATATTAACTAAATGAATATTAAATTACAAAAGAGAAAATGGTCCCACAATAAATTAAAATTACTATGTATATAACCCAAAATTTTAAACTTTTAATTATAATTAATTTTGGTTTCTATTGGACAATAAAATCTCTTAAAAACCTTTTACGTGAACCTTTTAAAAAATTGTAAGTAATTTAATAATATTATTATGATTTTTTAAATTATTTTTTATAATTAAACTAACCTATAATTTTATTTAATTACAATAAAGTTAAGATAGTTGATGTCAAACATTATAAATAATTAGTGATATTATTATATATGTGTGTTATAAAAATAATATGATAAAATTGTTATGATTTTTATAAATTATTTTTATTTTTGACATATTATTTTTTAATTTTATTTTACTAAAGTAAATTTATGACATTTCTAAAATATTTAAAAATTTAAAAATTTTGAAAGTATATAATTTTTTTAAATTAAAATTGAAAGAAAGATGAGACTTCATATTTTTTATTTGATACAATAAAAGTACAAATTTTACATGGTTTTTGTAACCAACAAGAATTCAAAAGATTTACAAAACACATTAGAAATAATCAAAACAAGACAAGCCAACCCCCTGGGTTGAACTAAGAAATAAAGAGACTTCTACCAAAAAATTGTTAAAACACCACAAGTCTCATGCTAAAATTCATACAAAAACATAGCATAAGACAAATAATTAGGACAACCTAAGATTAATTAGTTGACTCCTTAGAGTCAGAATATTCCACGAGAGTAGTTAGACCAGTATTATACTTGTCCTCTTTGATCTTGTCTTTTTTACTTTTCCTCTGATGTATTTCCTCAGGCCTTCCATTGTGTCTGATTCACCCTTATTATTAGTTGTTATTTTGGGAGAAGTTTCAGCTACCTTATCCCGGATAACCAACTTGCCTTTTTATCCCTTTTTGTTACCAATTCCACTCTCATTTTTCTTGTTTCTCTTGGAGGGGGTTTCAATTGGGATAGGGTTTTCATCCTTGCATTTTTCTCAGTGGGTGTTTTTATTTCCCCCCACCGACTTGTGATCCAAATACCCCATTCCTATAGCTATCCAACACCTTTTTTAGATTCTCAATTTCGGCCTTTAGGGCATTCTAAAATTCCATTTGTTTTATAATAAGCCTTCCCTGATTTTCTAACTTGTCCTCCAAAACCAACAATTTCATATTATGATCCATGGAGGGGTCCGCAACTTCTTTCCTCACATCTTTTTCCTTATCTTATACCACCTTCTTGTCCTCTTTAAGTGGTGAGAGGACTATCTTCCTCCTAACTTCCTTTTTAGGTTTTTATTTTTCCCTCTTGAGGTTCTGAGTCTTTGGTTTTGCATTTCCATGTTTTAACCTCAGTCGTGAATTTGACCAAGTGATTGCTTCTACAAGGGGTTTCAGCAAAAAATTTCTCAAATGAATCTAGGTTATCTGCCTCATCCTCTTTCGAATTCTTTGAATCCCCCTCATGGATCTCTTAAATCTCCTCAACTATTTTCACATCATTTCCCCTCAGGGATTTCCCCCTCTTAATAATAAGTAAATTAAACTCTAGTGGATGAGATCACTAGTGGGATTTGTTTAGAAATTAGTCACAATGATATTAAAGGATTTGAGCAAGAAATAAGGTAGACTTATTCTATATCCCTTTAAATGGTTCATAAGGAGGAAGTGATGGTAAAAGAAAACATGAAACTTACCTTCTAGTGTGAGGTACTTCATGATATACAGACAAATATTAGGCCAAAACTTTAGAAGGTCTACCCTCAAGAATCCTTTCTTCTCAGTAATGATATCCAAGTCTATTTTTAATAACTTCTTCATTGGCTCTTATTTTTTGCTTTTATCTTTATAGGCCTTAGTGTCTTTGCAACTCATTTCATTCACCTCCCTAATCAGTTCTTTAGAAATATTCATCTCAATTCCTCTCATGCACATTTTATGTTGGTTCCAGCCTAGGGAAAAGTCCTTGGAGACTTTATCATCATATCTGACAATCCTCATCTTATATTTTGTCAGGCCTCCCTTCTACAACTTTCACAATACCTTAGTGTTGTCCTTGGCTTCCACATATGAAATAAATTTTATTCTATCTCTGTCGCCTCCCATGGCTTCTTCTATTTTCTTCCTCAAACTTGGTGGATAGTCTAAATTTTCCAAGGCCTCCATTCACTTTAATACAACATCCCATTTAAATTTGTTAATAATGCTGACACACTTTACTCAATTCACTCGATCTGCAAAGTCCTTACAATGAATATGAGAATCATTACACTAAGTAGCAATTAAGTTAGGGCTAATCATTACTATTATTCTTCATGTGAATTATCCCCCCTTTGGGTTGATGGTTGGCCTTTAATATTTTTTTAACATATGAATTATTTGGGACAACAAACCATCATATCTTTGCCATTTGACATAGTCTTAATTGAGGATGCCAATATTTGCTAGCCCATCAACAACCTTATTTCCCTCCCTATAAATATGATCAATTGTGAGCTCCTTGATGTGTTTTAATAGTAATTTTGCATCTTCCATATCTTACTTAATAGACCAATATGGATTCACTTTTATTGAGAAGGCATTCAAGATATTTAGGGAGTCCCCTTCTACAACTATTTTTTTTACTTTTAAATGTATCACCAACTAAATTCCCTAGAGAGTTATTTTGGCCTCAGCCACATGATTGGCTTGGGACCCTATTCGCCCTACATGAGCATCTATGATGATACCCTTAGAATCCCTAATAAACCCTCCTCCTACCTTTCTAGGGTTTCCTTTGGCAATCCTATCAAAGTTTAACTTCATCTAGCTTTTTTTTGGTTTAGACCATTTGACTTGGTTTATATCTATTTTTTAGGCTCAAGTTTTCAACCACATGGTTGATGTTCCATTTAAAAAAGACATAAGATTCAAATTCTAAGGTAATATGTATGTATTTTAAGATGAAATTCATCCAATTATTTGTAATGGCTGCATAGAGTTTGTGAAAATAAGGTTTATGACTTATCCATTTGTTTTCAAAGATGCAGTCATTCCTAGCTTTCTAGATTTCCCAAAAAATATGAGGGAGGGATAGGTACCATAAGAAGGATAATGAGGCCAACTTCTAAAGTGGTTTCCATTGCATAATGAAATCCATGATAAAGTCTAGTTTAACCCAAGATACATTGAACTTTTGAAGAAGAATATCCCAAAATTTGGAAGCAAAAGTGTAGTTCAAAAGAAGGTGGGTGACTATTTCCTCTCTATATTTTACCAAATGCACATGTTAGGGATTATCATACCTATTTTGGTCAAATTGTTGATAGTAATAATTTTATCCTATTTAGTGAGTCAATAGAAAATGTTAACTTTTGGGATGTTTAATCCATAAAACTTTTTAGTAAGCCCAGTCTTCCTCCTGATCCAAGTCAACCAAATAACCAATTTTAATAAAGTAATCTTCATTGTCCTTCGTTGGCCAAATGAGGGTTGGGGTAGATAGCTATATGGATTTGCTAAAGTTTTAAATTCAAGTCTTATAATTCCTTATTAACATCTCTACTAGTTGTTTCCAAATGCAAAATTTTCCACTTCTTGATGCCTTCACCACTTGTCCAGTAATATTTGATCTTTGTACCATGAATATTTTTAAAGACCATGTTAAGGTCAGGCCAAGGGGATTTTGAAGTAATAGGGAACTGAAATATCCAAGGTTCATCCCAAAATTCAACCTTTTACCCATTCCCTACCTACCATCTATTGCCTATACTTAAAAGGTTCTTACTAAATGAGATTACTTTCCATAAAGTTGATCCATCGCTTGGTCCTTTCTCCCATAAAAGGAAATCCTCTTATTTGTCTTTTGGATACTTAGATTTAATGATCCACATCCAGTGGTTATCCTCCTTAGTGACCTTCCACACTTTTTTGGTGATGAGATATTGATTCATGCTCCTAACATTCTTGAGTCCAGGTCCCCCATTTGCCTTAGAAAGGCAAGCTTTTTCCTAGGAAACTAGGGGGAATCTGAGTCTATCTTATGAGCCTCTCCGAATAAATATGCATTGAATTTGTTTCACTTTGTTATTAACCTTGTTAGGAATTCAAAACAAGGACGTGAAGAACACCAAAATGCTCTAGATAGAGCTTTTTAGAAGCTGGAGTTTCCCAGCTTGGGACAGTAAGTGACCTTTCCAACCTATCAGCTTCTTTTGGATTATGTGCAAAAGAATATTCCAAAAGGTATGAATGCATTCTTCCACTAAACAAAGGCATACCTAGGTAGCTAGAAGGTATAATTTTGATTTGGTAGTCTAGAGTCGCTATCAGCTTCTTCTACAAGCCCTCTGAGGTGTTCAAGAAAAACATAGAACTTTTGTCATAGTTTATGTGTTGACCCGACACTAGTTAATAATCCATGAGATAATCTTGAGAGCTTTAGAATATATAACCATTATTTCACCCATCAGGAAGGTATCATCCATGACTTGTTCATGAGTGATGGGACTAGTTCTTGAGGCAATTTTAATATCTTTGATTAATCCTTGTAATCTAGCTACCTATAAAATTCTACCAAGATTTTTAGCCAACATGATGAAAAATTAAGGACATAAGGGATCTTTTTATCTTAATTTTCTACCTACTGAAGAATAACCCTTTTGGGACTCATTGAACATGATAGAGAACATAGAAGATGAGATACAGTTCTGACTGGACCCTCTAAAAATAGTACCAAATCTAACTCTTTCCAGCATCTTATCTAAGAATCCCCATGACACCCTATCATTGGCATTATTCATGTCTAGTTTCAAGAACATACCTTGTCTAGAAGAATTCAAAATATAGTGGATTGTTTCATGAACAATAATTATCCCATCCATTATTTGTCTCCCAAAAATAAATGCACCTTGTTACTCTGCTATGATCTTTTCTAGAAGATGTTGAATCCTCATGACCATGCTTTTAGTATAGATTTTGTAAATAGTGGTACAAAGATTGATAGGTCTACAATCCTTCACCTGATTTGCTCCTAGTTTCTTAGGAATAAGGACTAGAAATGTGTTATTTAGCTCCCTAAAAAATAGTTTTAGCTCTAAAAAAATCTATCACAATTACCTCCACTTCATTATGAATGATTTCACATAATTTTTTGAAGAAGAAAGAAGTAAATCCATCTGACCTGGGGGTTTTATCCCCTTCCATTGAGAAAACAACATATTAACCTCTTCCATGGGTGGAGGCTTAAGAAGATTCGAGTTCTCAGTCTGACCTATGACCTCGGGGAGGTTCCATAACATCTGTTCTTTTGTGTCCATATCTAAAAATTGCTTCTTGATAATAGATTATTAAAGTAAATAATTACCTGCTCAACAATGTCATATTCTTCTTTGCACTTCCTTCCATCTTCTTGGATCAATTCAGAAATCATGTTAGTGTTTGTGTCTGAAAGTTGCTTGATGGAAGAATTTTGTGTTTTTGTCACCTTCTTTTAACCACAAGCATCTGGATTTTTGTTTCCAAAATGCTCCTTCTTTGGCTTCAATGTTATGGTACATGCAGAGTAGTTCTTTTTTCCTTATTGAGCAAATCCTCGTTTAAACCAATGGTAGAAGCAAGGTCTTCCAAATTTTGTAGTTCCTTCTCCAAAGCATTATTTTGGGTAAAAATATTCCCAAAGACTTCTTTATTCCAAACTTTGAGTTTATGTTTGATGTGGTTCAGTTTCTTGGCCAAGATGAACATATCAAAACCAAAAAAAGGTTTCTTCCACCAATCCTTGAGGGATACTTGAAGATTTGGGATGAAAATTCCACATTTTCTCAAATCTGAAGGCAAGATTCTTAAGTTTGGATATCTTTTCCCTAGAAAACATAATAGGATTGTGATCCAATCTGATTCTGGGTAGAGAAGTCAAGGAACTGGTAAAGTTGATGTCCCAATTAAGAGAAACAAAAAATATATCTAATCTTACCTAGATCGGCTCCTCCCCAAGTCTCATATTAGACCATGTGTAAGGATTTCCTTTGAGATCCACATCCACGAGGCCAACATCCAATATGAAATCATTTAAGTCAAACATACTATTAGTGAAGTCCTAGAGTCCTCCCTTTTTTTCTATAGGGTTAGGGGGAGTTGAAATCCCTCACAACCAATGATTTTTAGCTTCTAATGTTCTTCCTAAAATCAAACAGATCTTCCTAGAGTTTCTTCCATCTTTGTCTAGAATTAGGGGCATAGATATTAGACAATATCCATTCCTCATTGTTAGACTTATCCCTGAATAACACTTCTATATGGTTATTTCTTTGAACCAGAGCCTCTCCTTCCAAATTTTGGGGGTCCCATAAAACTGCCAACCCTCCAAATGTCCCATTAGAATTAAAACTAATACAATTAGCTTTTTTCCAAATATTGTCTCTTACTTGGTTAAGGGAATCTTCTAACATTTTGGATTCGTGGATAATCAAAGTAATGGGATTGTTCCTTTTTCTCATATTTCTAACTACTCTCTATTTGTTGGGGTTATTGAGCCCCCTGACATTCTAAGATATTATCTTCATGATTTGTGAAGTGTTTCTAAAGGGTTTTTTGGGTACCCTTTGCTATATCATTTTTTGTTTCCTTCTTCCTACTAGTTGGTTTGATTGTCTTCCTAAATTTTTAGGGTATTCTCATACCTCTATTTTCTTCTTTCCTTTCTAGTCTTGGCCGACGTCCACTACTCTTCTTCTACCATTTTTTAAGAGGAAAGTTGACCTACCTCCTTGCCTTTATCTTCAGACAATTTTTTTGGACTAGGTGTGACAAAGCTCACCTTGGGTGTTCCTAGTTTGTTATTTCCTTCTTGTTGCCCCATGAGTCTTGAAGGGGGACTTCAGAAGGATGAGCTCTTTTCTAGTTCATTTTAGAAAGATACCTTCTCCTCTTCTTTTTCTGGGATAGGTAGAAACACGCTTGTTTCCTTTAAGTTTCTTATTACAACTAGATCTTTAATACTTAGTGAATCCCCGCTACTCTTCGTCATCTACAGCATAGGGGGAATTAAGAGTTTCCACTATGTTTTATCCCTTTCCTAGGTTCAAGGATCTAGGTTGAAGTAGCAGGGTTCTCGATTCTAGGTTTTCATCAATAGCTTTGGGAGTACTAATTGCAAGTTGTACTTTACCATGGAGATAGGTTAATATATCTATCCATATGATTTCTTTAGTGAGTCTAAAACTTATGTCAAGAGTTATAGAGAGGTTTTCTTGTCCCACAAAGGTTTTTCTATATGAGAAGTTTATTTATTTTTGGGGCATTATTTGGTTGTATGGCTGAGAATATTGTTTTTGTTTGCAAATGGTTGGATCTCTTTCATACTCAATGGGTTGAGTCCACTCCCTGTATTTGGATTTAATCTTGATGGAATATATGAGAAGTTTATCCATCGGTATGAAAACATTGAACCTTGATGTTATCATTCTCCTTCTAGATTTTGTGACTAGATCAATGGAAATAAGTTGACGCAGAGCTTTAGCTATTCCCATGATGAATTCTAGTTCCCATAATTCCAGGGGTAACTCAAGCAATTGCACCCACATGGGGATATCTTTCAAAGTGGAGCTACTTAAGTTAGTTCTTGCTTTCCATTTCTCGATACTGAGATTCGATCTGCCCATAAACCACAAGTCTTTTAATAGAACCCTGAAACAATCTTTAGGGTTTCTAAAATTGATCAAAAACAAATTATTTACCATAGCCACCACTTCTAGTCAATCCTTTGGTTTCCATATCTGGTTGGCCCATTCTCTAAAAATGTCGATATTTAGTATAAAATTGTTGACTCTGGCCAAAAATGAGTTTGCTAGTTTTGTATTAGACTTTTCAATAATAGTGTCAGGGATGTTGACACATACCTCATTATTCTCCACATAAGGCTCCAGGTGGAAGTCCGATGAATCTTGGTCCTTTGACCGTTTGCCCATTATGCAATTTACCCATGATAAGGGTGACCTTAGGATGTTACTAGAAGAGACTATTTCACATCGTTGTGGGTCCCTTTTGTCTGTGGATTCTTTGAACCTTGTGTCCCCTCTGCCCCACATCTTTCTTGATTCTGACTTCACCCTCCAATGGATCATAAAAGTTGATTGTAGTAAATTCCAAGGTTTTACGTTCATTTCCTAATTCAAATTTTGAATTCCCTTCTACTCCGCTTCCACTTATCTTCCACTCCTCAATTTAAAATATATTAATTGATATTAAATATTAAATTGAAAAAATTTAATTATTAATACACTTAATACTACAAGATAATAAAAAATTTATATTCATCCGCGATTATCTATATAAATAATTAAACCTTCATAAAATTTGTATTGACAAAGAAGGTGACCCTCAAATTCTGGGCCTACATGGGACCCGCTAAAAAGTCAATGTTCCTTTTAATTAGATATACGGACGACACCACCTACTGGCAAGATTCCAATTTGAATATTTTTTAAAATTAGAACACGTGGTCATTGAATGTGTTGACGATTACAGCACGTGTTCATCAAACTCGATGATAGCTAATTGCTTACCTACCTTGAAATGAGCTGCCTAATGAAACGAAACTTATATAACCGGGATACCGGCGACTCGCAGTAACCAATAATAATTTTAAAAAAAAAAAAAATTAACGTCCACGAGACTAAAAATAGCCTTTGGGACAGCAAGACAACTCAAGCAGATTTAAGTAGCACTGTTCGCTTCTTGTGTAGGCTGATGATGAGCCCCCCTAATTGCTCAATGTGCTCTTCGTTGAATAGGTTATGCCAAGAACTGTCACATATAGTATCCGCAAATTTATCTCTGCTATCTTTGTAGGCCTCACATTCTAGAATAAAGTGTTGTTCAGTTTCCACTTTCCCAGAATTGCAAAATCTGCAAATTCTCTCTTCCCAAGCCTCCTTTGGCCTCTTCCAACGCCCGGTCTCACAACGAAGTTGGTGAGAGTTGGTTCTCCGCTGAGCAATAAGAATTTTAGCCCTCCAAGAAATGTTGGCTCCTATGTACGCTTTTTGGAGTTGATCACAAGTGGGGTTGAACTCATTTATATAATATAGTTTCTTCCTCCCGATCTCGCTTCCCCAATTTCTCTTGTAAAATTTCTCCATAACAAAGACTTTTATTTCTTTATTATTTGTGGGGCACATATTGAATTGAATATTCCATTTACTCATCCATGTGATGTTTTGTTGCATCCATGTCCTTTTTCGCTTACATAGTGTATCAGTAAAAACAACTTTAGGCCATCTATCCTCTTCCATTTTTTCGATTCTTTTTAAATAGCTTAAAAGGCGAATCATAGCAAGTGCCTCGATAGGAACAGCGTCCATTTCACTTAGCATGATGTCATATGGAACCGTGCTTTTGATTTTAATCTTGCTTGTAATCAAGCGCTTTTGGATTCCTTCAATTTGTTTCCATTGTGCTATAGTAGTGCTGCTGGCCCATAATTCCATCTCCGTAAATAAAAAATTCGACCTATCCCATCATAGGCAGATTTACGTATCATCGTTCTTCTGAAAAGGAAACTTTTGTGTTTTTCAAAATTTGGAAATCAGGGGATTTTACGTGCTTCATGGATGATTTCATAGACTCGCAAAAATATTTAATCTGAAATTAAGAAGGTTTTCCTTTCAAACTGTAAGTTTCTTAATCAAATTCTGTTAAAACAAACTGAAATTTTATAAATTTCTTATTAGCAGCTATCCACCGCCCCAGCCACCATGGACCTTAAAAAGTACATTTCCATCCCTCATCGTAACGGCTGGTTTAGCGTATACAATCAGCAACTTTTAACTCAGTCGGATTTTTATGTTCAGCGGAGGCTAAATAAGATGTAGCATAGTTGAGAAAATGAAGGTCAAACAAATTAGGAAAGAACTCAACCTCAGAAAGCAGCTGTTACAGAAGAAAACCACAAAATAGTTGAATAAAGGGGATATTAATATGTAAGAGTGTTTAAATATTAATGAGGAAATAAAAATATATATATGAGAGAAATTTAAGGTAATCATACTGATAAAATAAGTTGGACAGAGGAATGTATTTTATTCAAAAAAATTAATTCTATAAAAAAATATACATAGGAGCAAAAATAAATAAAAAGTAAAGATATTGATTGCACAATTATCTCATATCTTAAATATGAAATCAGCAGAGTGAATAGTGTTTATGAAAGAATAGGAAATAAAGAAGTAGTAGAGAAAAAAAGGTACTTCATTATGGATTGTGTAGTTTATAATTTATTTGTATCAAGTGTAAAGATAATTTGAAAGTTAACAACTTAATTGACTTGTTTGAAGAGGAAAGGTTAAATAGAACATTAAGTTTTCTAATCAAGATCCATAATAGAAGAGTTAGCATCAAGAAGGGATTAAAATTTTTACAAAATTAGTAAGACAATTCTTGTATCAAAAGGTTGTGTTAACACAAGACAACTTTGTTAAAGCTCTTAATCCCATAAATTACTTAGCCCTATGAATATTATTAAAAAAATTCATTCATTCATTTAAGCACTTATTAAACAATACAAATATTTTTAAAAATTAAAAAGCTAAAGAAAAGATGTGACTTATTAGTTAGCTACCAATAATTGGACTTGGGAATGCAATTGAATGTATGGATTCCAATTTTTGGATGTGAAAAAAAAAAAATTTAAGTTGATTTTAAAAAATTCATTAGCTTTATTTACTCATGAAATATTTTAAATTACTTTTTTCTTTACATAAAAATAATTATATGAATTACTTTCAAACAAAACTGTTCAAGAAGGTAAGAGATCACATCTATAGACAATATGGTTCAAATTTATAAAGTAAAATATATTTTATCGATTTTAAAATTTATTGTCTTCAAATCTTAAAATGATCATTTTTTATTAAAGTTTTTCTCAAAACTTTCTATTATTTTTTCTCTATATCTTTTGAAAATGCATTTGACATTCCCTTTATATATTAGATTCATCCATTAACCATTCTAAATTTTTAATGTTTAGAAATATATATATATATATTCAAAGTTGTATTTATTGATATAAAATGAACATGAATCAATACATACATACTTGCTTTGAAACTTAAGACTTTTTTAAAAATAAATATAATATTTTATTAGTTCCGAAGGGTGATTATTTGTTTCATTTAACTTTAACTTATTATTGTCTGCTCATTTGAACAATCAAATCACTTTATTTTTTGTGTATAAAAATATGTAGAGTTTTTTAAAAAAAAGTACAAGCTTTTTAATTAATTGAATATAATATTATTATTTGTAATGTGTTAATTAATTAAAAAAATCATGTTATTGGTGACCTCACAGGATTCAAATCAAGCTTTAGTGCAGTAAATATTTTATTTCTTATGTCTGTATATACATGATGTGTTTAAAACTTAACATGAATTTGAATTGACAGATATTTTATCATATTTAATGCACATCAGTAAACCTGGTTATCGGTGGAACTTTGGAATAACACTAAATGTGATTTATCATGTCACCAAAATTAGTAAAGCATTGAAAATGAGTTGAACATTTTAAAACTCGACAGAAAATATTATTAGATTGCTAAAGTTGGTGGTAAACTTGGAGGACGGTGAAATTATAGCCCAGCTGGTAGATTTCTCCACATTGATGTGGCCTCGATGCCAAGCTCAGAGGTACAAGCATTTTTGTCATTGTTTCTTCTTACAAATCGTCTTCTTTTTGTCAGGCATTGTGAGGATTTTCTGATAATCATAGACCAGGCTCTTCATGGAATAATGTTTCAGATGATCATGACGTCCCTCTTTATCACATGAATACTCTCGCAACCACCCTTCCCTGCAAGTAAGCTTTCCTCCAAATCTGGTAAGTTGTCAAAATTTTATCATGTTTATGTTTTATGGTTATTGATTTTTTGTGCTAATGGGATTTGCAGAAGAGACTTGTCAAGTTTTTATGGGGGCAAATCGCAGTCATTCTCATGTTTAGCAGATGTGAAATGTGTGGATGAGCTCGCCAAGTCATACGGATTTGTATTACAGGGAGAAAAAGTTTAATAGCTGCGGATCGAGACTTAATATTACTTCAATCTCATTCGCTTCATTGATCTCAAAGAGACCTCAGAGGGATTCAAAAGTGATTGTGAACAAATCGCCCATGATTTTTGTCTTGAATTCCATGCCAACGGTTTCACCACCAAGTATATTTCTTAGAATAGGGTTTAACTGTGCAGCATAGAAAATATGAGATTGTACATGTATAAATATTTTAAAGCCATTATTTTGGTTCTCTCATGGTTTTGGATGGGAGTGGAAACCAAGTTTATCTGATATGTATCATATTCATTATTACAATAAAAATCCATACAAAAACCATAAAGACCAAATAAAACAACAGATAACAAAATGGACTAGATCAATGGGTAATAAGTTTATCTGGTTTTTATGGCTTTTATTTTATGATTATTCGTTGTTTTTTTGTATTTTTTTTTTTTTGAGGTTTTTACTATTATCCATTGGTTATCCGTTGCTATTTGTTGTTGTTTAAGCCTTTCAATATCAATTTTACTGTCCATGAAGATGGACTTGACTTACAATAATAAAGCAGAAAGGTTATATACTCTCTGTGGAGATTTAATTGAAACTATGTCTACACATGATCTATATTCTTTGTTTGACATGATTTCATGAAGCCCTTTATCTGATTTGACGACCTCTTGAGTTGTATTTTTAGGGGTTAATGACATTGTCAAGGATGTTGTTTGTTTTATGAAATTCAGAAGAATTATTTTCTAAATGGAAATTTGAATATAATATACGTTATATTTGTATTGCATTCATAAGTTTTCTTTTTCAAAGATGAATGCATCGAATTTAATATATGCTTGAATAAGGCCAGTTTCTTTTGAAATATTGTTTGTTCCAAGGCATATGAGGCATCATTTACTCTATAATTTTTTGAGAAAACTTTCAGGAAGATGTGGGTTAATTTTTCATAAAACAATTGATTGGTTCGTGGCAAAACTATTCATGATACAGCCTGCTGTATGACTAAACAAGTAGGCATTAAGGATATGTCATAATTTATAAAAACTAATTTTAAATAACATAAGATATATGGTAGTTGACAGAAGAAATCACTTTATCCAGTTGGCAAGATTTGATATTTATTGCATTATGCATTGTTATTTATTTTATAAGGCATATATTAGTTGGTAATAGAGATTATTAAAAAATAAGGATTATCAAAGCCTTATTTTGTATCTTGAATTAATATTACAAATTTGGGTTAGTTGTGAAAACAAAACAGTAAAGAGTGTGGTTATGATGCTAATATTAAATTAATTATATTTTACAGGTACATGGGTTTGAACAGAGTAATATAGAACGGGACTCTCAAAACTCGAAGTTTCATTCAAAGAGGCATTAGATGGAAGATTAGAGATGGTAGGAATGTAAACTTCTGGGAAGATAAATGGTTGAAGGATCTACCTCTTAAAGACATGAATTATGGTAGACTTTATGATATAGATAGTAGTTTCTTTGGTGATAAAATGTCCAACTACATTAATAGAAATGAGGGCTCAAAAAACTGGAAGAATATTTTGGATAGTGTCTATGGCCAAGAGGAAAATTTAGAGTCTTCTATGCAACTACAAGAGGAGTTGACTGAACTCAGGCTATCTATTTTTCCTAAACAAGATCAATTGATCTGGGGAAAGGATGACAAAGGAATATTCACTATAAAGATTGCTTATGGGATACTTTTAGATCAGGACAAGGAAAAACTATGGCGTAAGGTTTGGCTTCCCAAACTTATCCCAAAAATCAATTTCTTCTAGTCGACTCTAATGCACAACAAAATCCTGACCATTGATAACTTGAAGAAGAGAGGATTCCAAATACCAAACAAATGCATTCTATATGGAGAGGAAGAGGAAATGTCCACCCACATCATGTTGCATTGCAATTTTGCCCTAGAGGTCTGGAGTCTCACAATACATAGACTAAACTTGAACTGGGTATTTAATGAGAAGGTGGAGTACTTGGTCAAATCTTGGAGACCCCGTTTTAGACCTTCTTTCCCTGTACTAAAGGAGCTATAGTTACAAATTCCCCCTCACCTTACCTGGAGCTTTTGGAAAGAACGTAAAAACAAAATATTTAGGGACAAATATAAAACCCCCTTGGAGGTGTTTCTATCATTCTCCAAGCTTTTGGCTAAAAATATCAATGCCTACAAATTCAAAGCTGTGGAGAACCTGATCAAAAATCTAGAATTTACTAGAAAAATGGACTATTAATCCAAACATCTTCCAAATTGATATTTCTAAAAATATAGCTAGAGCTAATGCCAAATGGTCATTGCCTCAAGATGGATGGCACAAGCTCAACTTCAATAGGACAGCCAAAGGAAACCCAAGAGTGGCTAGTGGAGGAGGCATTATCAAATCAAACACGGGAGTGTTTGTGGTAGCCTCTGTAGGGGGATCAGTATCAAAAGCAATAATGAGGTATAATCCCAAACCATGTTATAGGGAATCAGACTTGTAATTTCCCTAAACATTCAAGAACTTCATGTTGAGGGGGATTCTCAAATAATAGTTAATGTTGTCCTTGGTTCAGCGGGCATAGGCTGGAAGTTCGCTGACATAGTTGGAGATATTTGGATGCTTCTTAATGCTATGGAGGAACACAAGGCCACCCATACTTATAGGGAGGGTAATGCAGTCACAGATGCAATGGCAAATTTAGGGAGCAATAGTAATGGTTGGCGATGTTGGAGAACTTTGTCCACACTGCCCAATGGCATTCAAATTCTTTTAAACAAGGATGGAAGCACATAAGTGGATTAAGTTCTATGGGATCTTTTCCACTCTCTTTCCTAGATTGATTGGAGGTGGTCACTATCCTTTTATTAGTGAAAAGACTTCAAATGATTATGGTATGGATTGTTCTAAATGCCAGGACTATACTACCAAAAGTATTATATTATCTTACATTTGGATTGTGCATAGCTCTTTAGTCCATAAAAAGCTACCTAATAAACACCTAAAGTTCCCCAAGTGGCATGTGGAGAATGTGGAAAAGATTCGATAGAAGTATAGGTCTATTTGGAAGCTAAGGAAGCTATTTAGAATGGGACATGCTAACTAGATGATAGTTTGGCCTAAAGCATAGAGGAAGAGACATTTGGTTGACAGATAGGATGATGGGATGGCTAGTTGGATGAATAGGAGGATGAGATGGCAAATGATAGAAGGAAGTAACATCTACAGAGCTAAATGGATTGTAGGTAATGATTTCCTCACACACTCTGGCTATTGTGATCACCATGATTGCATGAGATGGTAGTCGTGGGACATTATCGAGACTGATTTCAAGCATGGTAAAGGTTTTGCAAATCTCCATAATCATTATAAATTTAGGAGGTTAGGCTTTTTGTGTCCTTATATCCTTGGATAGATTCAAAAAAAAATTATCATTTTGGTTGGGGATTTTGGCCTTTGCTTAAACAGTGTCATGAGTATAGTTTCTCTCAATATTCTAACATGGGTGTGGATATTGTTAAGATCGAGTTGTCTTCTATCGAGGAATTTCACCAAGACCCTATTGTCTGGCATATCATTCAAGAGGGAGAAGTGGCCTCCTTCCTTGAAGGGTTAATTGGGTATGATGAGAATTTATCTTGCCAGTTTGTAGAGTCTTGGGTAGAGGATTCCAGAAGGGTCTCCATAAGAGGTATTAGCTTTGAATTCTCAAAGGAAGTAATAGGGCAAGCCACCAGGCTCCCCACAAAAGGCAAGAATATCAGTCAACGTAGCAAGGTGTCATACCCAAAGAATATGGCAATTTTCTTCAAAGAAGGTGAGGTGGCTGAGAAACTTCATGGGGGATTCGAAAGGGATAAGTTACCCACTCCATGGGGACAAATTTGTCTCATGATAATGAAATACTTCACCCTTGAAGGCAGGTATAAGGTTTTTGACCAATACCATTTTACTTTACTTAAGGAAGGTAGGTATGAGAATTCGCTCAAATTGACTAAGGATATTTGGGCCAAAAACCCTGACAACCACCCCATTCTCATCCACCAAGGCCTTATTCTGAGACTTTATCACTTCCATCTGGCCTTGTGTCCCCCTATACCAATTAAAGTGAGCTTGTTGGAAGATCCCCCGACCAACTCGTCTCCTCTTGGAAAAAGTAAAGGCAAAAAATCCCCAGGGACCCCCAAAACCCCCAAAATTTGGTTAGGAGGACCCAGTACTATTGATTATGGCATTTTGACAGAGACCCCTCCTCCTGATCACCATTCCATTTCCCCTTTTCCAACCAGTGGTAAGTCTATCACTCCTAGCTAGGGACCAAAGAAGGCTTCCATTAAGAGCAACCAGAAGTCTAATAAAGAAGCGATCAATGTTCATCCTAAGAAGGTAAGAATTAGGATTGAGGACAATAGTGGTGTTGTGGATTTAGGAAAGATTTCAACCATGGACCCTAAACTGGTGGAGGATGGTAAGGGGGATAGTTTTGGTATTCGTAGATCCAACCAAATTACTGGGATCCCTTCCACTGACCCCCAAAGCATTACTATATCTGATGATTTTGATTTTTTCAAAGATAACCCTTGGAAAGATGTTGATGAAACCCCCTCTGAGTTAGAACATGAGATAGAAGGAGTGAACTACTTTCTTGAGATGAATGAACCCTACTCGAAGGAGATGGATGATGATGCTATGGAAGTCTGTAGTCAAAATAAGGAAAGTAATTACTCACTATGCACCAAGATAGTAGAAGTGTTTGAGGTGATCAAGACCAAGATGGATAAAATGCACAAAAAATGAAGGATTATGGTAGAATATGTTGCCAAGGCTCTTAGTCATGTGGCTTCAATTTTTGTTATGGTGAAAGACTTCGACAACAAGATCAAAAATGTTGGGGTGGATAGTCTTGGTGATTACAAAGGAATTGTTGAGTTCCTAGCTAAATATCAGATGACTGATAGTCCCTAGTCTTTGCTATGTTATGTTACTTTATTTTCTGTTATGTCTGCTATTATAGTGCTATGTGTTCTCTATTAGTGTGTTGTTTCTATCTCACCTGAGAATTTTTTCCCATGGGGTGGCTTTGTACAGGGCCGAGGACCCTCTTATCCTACTTTTATAATCAAAAACATGTTATGTTTAGTTTATGATTTTGGATTTTTAGATTTTTTTTGAATTTTTAAAATTATTTTGTATTTTTAAAATATTATCTTTATTTTTTTGTATTTTTGAAATATTATTGATTATTTTCATGCTAACTAATGATCCAATTGATAGGATATTCATATGGAGACTATATATTGAATGTAGTAATGGTCATTTATCGTGAACAAGTAGTGTCATCTATATTTGTATCTAAATCCAAGAAGTAATCTCTTGTTGTGGTATATCTATCATCATCATGATTAATTGGATCCTATGTATGTTGAGTAAACCTAATGGACATGATATCCTATGAAATTCATAGTATAGTAGAAAAATGTGTTTGTGTTCACTATGGAACAAGTGAAATAGTTTATAACACTATCTAAGGAAGTGATGAAGTAGATAATGGATTTTATGAGTCTTAAAAAAACTTTTGATGTAACGAGTACTAAAGCATTGGTCATTTATGAAAGTCAACTTATTTCTTCTTAACTTTCTACATAGGATGAACCTGAATAGGTTGTATAACTGACTACAGTGGTGGTGGTGGTTGAGGAGGAAATACCTATGATTGGATAAGATACACATGTAGAATACCTAGAACTATAACAACCCTATTTCCATGTATATGCTTTCACACATCTATGTATAGAAGATGGTACTGCATAGATCTTATGTATCCAAGGACATCCTAACAACATGTCAAATGCCTTTCTAATCGATAAAACTAAGAATGGAGAAACCACTATTGCAAGATCTACCTTAAGTGATAAACCAATTCTCCCAAGGATGTTATATCTCTTTACATCAAATCCTTTAATTATATTAGTTGTATCTATCAAATATTTGTGTGTATATCCAAGAGTAGTAAAGAGTGTTATGGTGTAAACATTTTCATTTGAACCATTATCCACCATAACACTATGTATAGGATGAAATCAATGTATGTGTGTAAAATAATGATGTGTAATTAGAATCATCTTCCACAGTGTCACTATCAACAAATAGAATTATATTTCATTGTATAAATGTGCTTGCAAGTATACCAATTTATACCATCTAATGCATCCCCATATGCCAGTGGAGGAGGTTGTGCAGTGTAATTCATATGCACTTTAGGACTAACTTTAGTTTCTATTTTCATGTGGTTAGGAAAAGGATTGGACAAGATTTTCAACTTTGTGTTCCCATTATGATGTGGTCCTGAATCATTTTTAGGTGTATTACTATCATTAAGTTCAATAATTTTATCATCAATGAGATCATGAATCCTTTTTTCCCCTTGAAAATATTTTTAACTTCATGTTAGTGAAAATAGGAAATTACATTATGAAGATGCAAATAACATTCCAAAAGGAAAAAATAGCAAGAAAGGGAAGTAAAAGGATAAAATTGAAGAAACTCTAGACCCAAATAGGGGGAGTAAAAACATAAGGAATTAGAGGATATAAACAAGAAATTAGGCCCCCAAAATAGACTGAGGAACCACCTCAAATGGTGTAAAACACCCAACCCATAAGGAGTGAAAGAAAGAAAAAAAAAGATCTGAAAAAGCACATTAGTCCATCAACATCAAGATAAATGATACTTGAATGGAGATGTTATCTATGAATTTTAAAATGATCCATAGATCAACATCCAATAGCAATCCCTTTGTGCAAATATAATCTACCTCAGAGTTCATCTCCCTAAAAATATGAGAAAAGAGATGGAATCGAAGGAGCACAACAAAGAATGTGTTAAAGTGAAAAGGGGGGTGTAAGTTAAAATTATGCATTTTTAAGCTCCCTTTAACTAGTTGATAACAATATGAGAGTCCCCAAAAATATGTAACTTCCCCCTCTTCTATCAACAGTGAGCCTAAGAAGAATCTTTAGAACCATCAACTCTGCAAAAAATTTAGTACCCCATCCTAAATCAACATCAACATGGATGAGGTTCTTGGAATTCATTAAGAGAGTTCCACTAGTACCACAAACCATCGAAGTTCCTTAACAAAAACAATCAAAAAAAACCCAAGCTATAGTCTAGTCTATGATATGGGGGACCAAAATTTGTTATTTCAAAGTTTTTAGCTTGATTTTGAAGTGCCTAAAAATAACTCAGACTTGGGAGATGCATTAAAAATTAGTTATGATATTACCTTGTAAGATAAAGTCATTCCTCACAATCCAATTTCCCAATGACCCAATCAGAGGAAAAACCTTGAAAGGTTTTAGTTTTGGTCTTTGAAACTAGTTCTTGAGACACTCAACCACAAAAAAACCCTGCCAATAGTCACCAACTCCTATAGAATTTTCTATCTCAATCTAATTATTTTTGGCATATGAACATGTGATAAGAAGATGATTCATAATTTCCAAGTTCTAGAAATAAATATTGCATCACCCTAGTCCTTTCTAACTTATTTTTTTGGAGAACCTCCCAGGTAAGGGATTTGTTACTCAAAGTCAACCACAAAAAAAGTTTTGTTTTGTGGGGAGATTTAATCTTCTAGATTTTTTGCCACCATAATAGTCACTATGTAGGAACTTCATTGAAGAAAGTAGACCAATATCCTAACTTCACAATATAATCCCCCATGTCAGGATTCATGGACCAAACCAATACATCATCCTCATTAAAAATGTGAATGTGGCTTCATTTTAATTTAGAATCAAATAAATCCCACTGATAACCAATCTCCCCATCTAATCCCAACATAAGATCAATTTTCCAACCCTATTGCCAAGGGTTATCAAGATTCTGATTCACAACCTAATAAAGAATCAATTAAGTCAATAGACAATTTGTAATCAGAACCACAATTGATCCAAGGGTCAATCCCAAATAAAATTTTAGTTTTAGAACATACCTTCCAAATGATACAATTACCAATAATCAGAAAGGACTACACATAGACTTTCCACATGTTCGAAGCTTTTTGATAGGGATTCTAATCCACTCTTCAACACCAACCAGTTCAATGTATTTTTGGATGATGATCTAACTCCATAGACCCTCTTTAGAAATAAATATCTAAAGACCTTTTTCCATTAAGTCTTTCCCAAAGGGATGAATGCATTTTAGTACCCACCCTCCAATATCTTTAGGTTTAAAAAAAGATTTTTGTTTAACAAGAGGGATACCATCCTTCTCTTTTTTGATACTCCAAAGGATTTTGAAGCTTTTTTACATATCTTTTCCACAATGCCTTTAGGAATATGACCAAAGGAAATCCAATATATTGGAATAGCCTCAAACACTAACTTCATAATAGTAAGCCTTTCACCCAAGGATATCCACCTATTGCACCAACATCTAATTCTCTTATCCACTTTTTCAAGCAGCTAGTTCCAATCATCCATTTAGTAATCATTTGTTTTCCAAAAAAAAACCCAAACACTTAAAGGCTCCAAGAAGATTAACTAATTAGAAGGGGAAAATACCAAGGCCCCAATTGATCTGATGCTCCTCCAAACAATGAAAAGAGATACTAGATTTTTGCACATTAAGCTCCATCCCCGTGGCTACACATAAAATCTCTAGAGACTCCTTGAGGATAGTCATGTCTCTTCAAGATCCATCACTAAATAACAAAACATCATCCACAAAGAGTAAATGCATGAGAAAAAAAGTATGAACAGCCTTTAACCTTGTGATAGAACCATATATTTTAGCCTCAAGAATGATCCGACTATGAGATGGAGGCATAATCATGTCAACATATTTTGGGCGAGGGAGAGATATAATATTTCACTCAAGTAACTTATGAGGAGGTTCATGTAATTGTGAAAATTGCCTCCTTTGTAAAGTGGATAAGACAAGCTGATTAGTAGGCTATGACACTACATTAACTATTACTTTTACCTCATTCTTAATATCATTTGTTTTTTCCTTGTAACTTGGTTTGCTTTGAAGTAGTTGAAGCATTAACCATATACTTTAGCTTATGCAAAGATATGATCTTAACTTCTCAATCTCAAACTGTATTACATAACTTGCCAAATGATTTGAATATCTTGAACATAATAGACTCATGGGGAGGGGAAATTAAATGTTTTTTAAATATATATTGTAACTCATTATCAACCATGGGATTCATCATCTTAGAAAGCATGGTCTCACACTGAATTACATAGTCACTAATGGATTCATCAGAACATTACTTAAGTTTTACAATTTGGGCATAAGACAATTTCTCATTGCTATTGATTGAACATTATGATATAAATAAATCAACCAAAGGATTAAACACATTAAATAATTAGAAAGAGAGGTAATAACACCAATGAAAAACATAGTCTTTGAGGCTTCATAGAAATAACTTAGTCAATAACTTGTCATTGGATGCATAGTCTAAAGATGTTATGTGAAAGGTTCTTAGGTGTTGTTGTTATAGACTAGATTTGCACCTTTGTGAGAGAGTTCGTTAGGCTCTCTCACTTCCAGCTATAATCATGGGAACAACCTCAAGATGTGGGTGTCTTATGGCAAGGTTGAACCTCTAGACTTTTTATGAGGCTAGTTCCTCAGTTGCTTCACTTCAGCTCTTTGGGTTTCTACGCTAAACTCTACTAATGGCTGAGGAAAAGGGGAAGAGAGATTACTTGAAAAGAAAACTAAGCTAAGAGAGGCAATGCACCAAAAGTAAGTGATCCACCTATCTTGAGAAAGACACTAATTCAGCATAAGACAAGTTGGCTTACACAACCTCCTAACCAACTAACTTGCATAAGTATTTATTAAACTAGGCTTACTGAACCACACATGAGGCAAAGATAAATTTCAAAATTCACACCAAGCATCCATTAATGGCCACAAAGCATGAGTTTAGACCTGTAATTAACTAGAAAGCACCTAAAAACAAGCAAGAAAGAAGGGAAACAAGGTTAGAAGGATGCTTCTTCACAATGTTATTAGTGCACAAACTAACTCAATGTAATTTTTAGATAAAGAGATAGGTAAAAACAATATTTATTGCTTCAAAGGTCCATTACACAGTGATTTTCATAGAGTGATTTTATCACCAGTCTAGGGATACATTTCCTAGATCCAAGGCTTCTATTTTAAAAGAAAAAGGGGAAGAGAGAAAGGGAGGAAAGAAGAAATTGCAGATGGTTGGAACCTCCTATTTTCCTTCCTTAATGTTCATAAATGTGTCATTCTAGATTACCACCAATTACTCTCAATCCCCTCCCATTTTTAAGACTTTCTTTGGCACATCTAAAAAGTCATGTTGTGAGCAGTTGGAATGTTTCTTCTTACTGTGACACATTTAAGCATCAAATGGTG
Source organism: Torreya grandis (assembly GCA_037957365.1). Lineage (NCBI taxonomy): Eukaryota > Viridiplantae > Streptophyta > Pinopsida > Cupressales > Taxaceae > Torreya > Torreya grandis. Next base: position 2,509,879 of record JARHVA010000636.1, read on the forward strand.
ATTGTGGTTAATGAACCATGATGGATGAGAGCCTTCATAACTTCCAACTACTAGCTACTCAGACTCTCTCATGTTTATTGAACATCCTTATGCCACTTGTCCTTTATTGATTGGCCTTTTTTGCTCTAGTTATGGCATGTGGCAGCCTTCCATTCATTGCATCATGATTCTAGCATTTACAGACCAAGCTTAAATCGAGCCCTTAAAGAATATTGATTTACTTTATGCAGAGTAATTCAGGGTATTTGGCCTCTCTAACTTTAGACTTTCCCAGATCCTTTGCTTATAAAGCCTTTTCAGTAGAGTACTTAGAGAAACTTGATTTACTCTATGCAGATTAATTTAGGTTCTTCAAGCCTACTTACTTCAGGCTTGTCCATCTTGAAGTCTTCTCACTTTTTTATTTCTCAAGCCTTAAGACTTCAGGCTTTTCAAACCTGATTACTTCTAACGGCTAGTCACTTATCCTAATTTTGACATCCATTGGCCCATCATTTATTTTGGACACTTGGTCTTGGGTTTCTCTTTTGGCTTATTTATTTTGAGCAAATATCTTAAAGGAATTTCTTCAAACAATTTGTCCGAAAGAATCCCTTTGGAATTTTTTCTGCATCTGTCTTCAAAATTACCCTTTGGGCTTTTCACAATGGACTTTCTTGAAGGGTAAGAGACCCTTCAAGGTTTTTGCATGTCCCTTCAGACTCCCATGAATGATCCTCCTGAAGGGAAAGATACCCTTCAAGAATTTTTAAATGGTCCCTTCGAAGGGTAACATATCCTTCAGGAAAATTACAATTGTCCACTTGGAGAAGAAAAAGCCCTTCAGAAAAACTAAAGTGTACCTTCAAAAAAATTGATTCATCCCTTTTTCCCTAAAATCCCCTTTAGATAAAAACACTCATCCCTTGAAGAAATTGAGAAACACCATTTTTCAAAACCAAATCAGGTTGTCAAGCCCCTTTACTTATTTTGGGTTTCTAACTACTCACAACTTAAGACGTAATCAAGTATTTCCCCCTAGAGAACCCAAAAAACATTGTCTATGAGTAACTTAGGTTCTTCAACTTGAATTACTTCTACTTATAAAACATTTAGAAGTTAAGCACTACTAAAAAGCTGATTTACACTGTGCTTTCCAAAAACATGAAGCTGTCACTGCTTGAAAACCTAAAGTCCTCCCAAAGGCTTACCATTTTCTTGCCTAAAAGCTCCCTTTTCCATACTTAGGTAAACTTTGATATGTGGGCCAAAAATGGCCAACATTTCTAGTGATTCATAGGGAAGCATGTCTAATATGCTCTAGAACATAGCTCATTTTCTTTGTTTGATCCATTGGGGGTGGAGTCACTGCTTTTGCATGAAGCTAGCTCTTTCTAGAAATCTCCCTTGAAGTAACAAGGACAACCGAAATGAAACAAATTGTGCCCATGGCACTTAGGGAAGGGAAAACACACAACTGAAACAGACGTGCACAAAGCACTTAGAGAAAAACATAAAAAGCTATATAAAATGTACAACAACATACAATGGTTTCAAAATCTTATAATAACATGGCTTTAGATGAATCCCATTGATTGGGATGGGTAATACCTTCCCATCTAATTGGGTGAGCTGAAAAGTGTTATGTTGTTTGCATCTATGGATCAAATAAGGGCCACTCCACAAGCTCTCAAACTTGGTATGGTTGCCTAGTTTGGCCTTTTTTGAGTCCCATTTAAGAACTAGGTCTCTTTCTTAAAAATTCCTTGTTGTATATCTTTTGTCAAAATCCTTTGTTACCTAAGCTTGATGTGCCTCCAGCACCTTCATTACAAGGTCCCTTATTTCCTCAAGTTCTGTGAGTTCTGCCAATCTCATATTCATGGGTTCATCTTCTAGTAGCTCCAGCTAATGGGCTAGCTCTAATGTAGGCAGCTCAAGGGCAATGGGTAACTTGGCCTCCCTTACATATACTAGAACATATGGATAATTGCCAATAGTAGCTTTAGGAGTTACTCGATCAGCCCACAAGGTTGTCTTCAACTTGGTATGCCACATCCTCTGATTCTCCTCCATGGTCCTCATGATAATCCTCAACAAATTTTTAATGGTGGACTTAGCCAGTCTATATCCTTGAGGATAATAATTTGAGGAAGTGTTGAGATAGATGCCCATTTTGAGAGCACATTCACTTATTTTGAAACTAAGGAAAGCCAATGCATTATTAGATATGATAGTGGATGGAACACCAAACCTAGTCACAATGTTGTCACATAATTCTAAGACTGTACTTTCGTTGGCTTCTTTCAATGTAATGGATTCCACCCACCTAGTGAAGTAATCAGTTGTAGTAAGCACCCACTTATGCCCTACACTTTATTGGGGGTTGATCATACCAATGAAATCCAAACCCCACTACATGAATGGTTGCTCCACTTGAATCGAGTTAAGAAGGAATGATGTTAACCTTTGCTTTCTTATGAAAAGAGCACATTCCTAAAACCTCCTCATCCATGCATAAGCGTCCTTGAAGAGGCTGGGCCAGTAGTAACCAGCCCTCATGATCTTTGCTAGAGTAGTCCTTGGAGCAAAATGACCTCCTACAGACCCATCATGGAAATGCTCCAAAATCTTGGCTACTTGATCATCATCTATGCACATCAAGATCACTCCATTGAGGTCTCTTTTTAACAAAACCCTATCAACTAAAACATAAGGTGTGGACTGAAGTCTAAAATACCTTCTTTTTTATTTGTACATGCCTTGAGGGTACTCACCTGTTAGCAGAAAATGCATTATATCATGGAGCCAACTAGTGTGAGGTGGAAGTGCATCTACTTGTAAGTTATTTTGTGTTACCAAGATGACCTCTTTGTCTTCATGAAGGTCATCAGCCATATGTTCACATAAGCCTTTACCACTTACTATCTTAGTGACTTTTATCTCCACATCATACTCCATGACTTTAATAATCCAACCAGCTCTTTTTTTTCTCAAAACCTTGTTAAGAAGGAAGTCTCTTACCCTAGGATGAGACACCATAAGGTGGATTTTTCTATTGGATAGCATTGGCCTGAACTTATTGAGGCTCCTTACTATTGTAAGGACTTTCTTTTCTACAAAGGTATACCTCACCTCATACTCTTCAAGCCCCTGACTGAAAAATACTAATGGTTGCTCAAGTCTTTCACCATTTCTTTGCATTAGCATAGTTGATATATTATCAATGTTGACAAAAGCATATAATATGAAATTCCTTGATAAATTAGGATTCATAAGTGTGGGTTCTTGAGTGATGGTTTTCTTGATAGCCTCAAATGCTAACTTGCCTTCATTTGACCAGGTGAATGCTTGGTTCTTTTTCAGCATAGCAGTGATGGGTCTGACCAAATTTGCAAAACTTTGGAGTCCTTTCTTATGCTTGAGTAGGGATAAGGAAAAGATGGCACTTATTCTCTTAGGATCAATGTATAGCCCCTCCTTGAGATGATGTGGCCCAGCAACTTGCCTTCATGCACATCAAACATACACTTCCTGGGATTCAATGAAATACCATACTCTCTACACCTTTCAAAAATTAGCCTCAAGTGGTTCATATGCTTGCTGGCATTCTTGGAGAAAACTGTGATGTCATCCAAGTCAACCATCACCATTTGGTTTAGCAGCCCCTAGAAAGCCATGTCCATGGCTCTTTGGAAAGTTATGTTAGCATTTGATAGACCAAAAGTCATATTTTGGTATGCATACATGCCCCATTTGGTGGTGAAGGCAGTCTTGTACCGATCTTCATCTCTCACCCAAACTTGGTTGTAACTGAAAAACCCATCCAATAGAGAGAAACGTTTTGATCCTACAACTACTTGGAGAAGTTTCTCCATGGATGGTAGGGGGTAGTGATCCTTCAAGGAGACTTTGTTCAAAACTTTAAAATCCATGCAAAGCCTAATCTCCCCACTCTTTTTTTTACAGGCACCAAGTTGGCTACCCATGATGAGTGCTTGATGGGAAAGATGATCCTAGACTCGATCAACTTGGTTAGTTCCTTCTTCATCAACGCTTCAATCTTGGGGTTAACTGGCCTTTGTTTTTGCCTTACATGCTTGGCATTGGCCTCCAACTCTATGGTGTGTTGGGCTAGTTTAGGATCTAAACCTTTTAGGTCATTGTACTCCCAAGCAAAAATATCTACATACTCTTGACAAAGTGCTATGAAAGCATGCCTCTCAGCTTTGTTGCTTACCTTCCCCAGCTTGAGAAGTTTGTCTTTAAAGATGAGGCCTCTCTCATGGTTTTCCTCATTAGTATACATTATTGCCTTCTCTTTCCTCATATGGTCTCCTTCATGAAAAAGGCCCTCAAGTGTAACCAACTCCTTATAAATTTTGTTCGACTTCAGCTGAACAACCTGATCCTCATACTGATTATTGACCAATTTTTGGTCTTGCAAGCCAAAATTGGGCACCCCCTCCTTTTTCTTTACAAAAGTCATCCAATCCATGTTTTGGCTAGATCATCCCTCTACTACCTTGTGAAAAAAATGTTCTCTGCCAGACCTTTCTCATGAAAAATCTAAATGTTTCCCTCATTCTACTTTGCCAAGTGCAAATTAAGTTTGTGCAAGTGCATTACTTTTCTACTTTTATAAGTAGAAGTGATTGAAGAACCCAAAATGGTCTAAATCAGTTTTCAAAAGGTAATAGATTTTTTTTGGAGGGCATGTTGATGGCTTGAAGGATGTTTGTAAAAATTTTGAAGGGTAAGTGTCTTTCTCGAAGGGCACTTAGGAAAAGAAAGAGGACTTCTTCACTTTTTTGAAGGACATTTGCAAAAAGTTTGAAAGGTATGTGCCCTTGTGGAGGGCACCTTGAGAAAGTGAAGAACAAAGACAAAAGGCCCAAGGGGCATGTGCCCTTCAAGAACAAGAAGCAATCAAAAGAAAGAATTCCTTCAAATAAAATGTTTGAAGGAATTCCTTTGGATATTTTGTCTAAAAGAAAGCACGACAAAAATCCCAAAACAAAGAAGGCCCGATAATTCAAAGAGAAAGCAAAGAAAATGCCAAGGCAAAGAAGAACTCAAAGGAAAGAGAAAAAAACATGGGCAAAGACAAAGTAGAAAAGACAAAACAAGGAACAGTTCTAACTGCTGACAAAGACAAAGGATAGAATCAATGACCACTCAGACCAAGACAAGTGGCATAGAGGACTTAGAAAGGAGAATTAATACATTTGGTGGAATATATATACCAAAAACTAATAAAATATATTAGTTTTCAAACTATAGAGGTGACAAACCCATATTTTCCTGCTTCACCATTAATGCATAGCCAGTTGTGCCCATCATTGAAGAGAGCATGGTCCAGCCATAACAACCTGGGGATGGCTTTGTCAGTTGCTACGAGTATCCCATGATTTTGTAGGCCCAAAATAGCAAGGGTGATGACTTGGACATCTACAACATGGCTCTCCTATACGTAATTGGAATAATACGATAGTAGCATGGTCTTGTGGTCTCTACAGAAGTGTTTAACTTAGCATGGGTTTCAATTCATTGGTTTATCAGCTATCTTGTTTCTAGTTCTTTATATATTTGTAACTTCTCATTTGAGAAGAGATATCTCAGCTTGTATGGTGAAGACCTGAAGGAATTTACCTTGAATCAGAATAAGCACTTTTACCTTCATTTGAGCTTGCAGTTTTGCATATGTCTATGTTTTATCTTCTATTAAGTCATTTTATTTGCATGATTTTATAAGTTTATTCTAACATATCTAGTGTATTATGAGTTCTTCTCTTGCAGGTCAAAAAGAAGTGTCAAGCTCAGAGTATAGGTGCATGTGAATAGGCTATGCATAGTGTGTCTTAGAACACCTCTGGTAGTTATTCTTCCTTGTATCTCTATAAGATCCCCTATTGAAACACGATGCATGAAAGGTTCTCATTTGAATGAAGTGTATGCTTGCTTCTCTCTGGTGTAAAGTGTATGTCAAAGCTGAGTAGACAAACCATTTTGGTGCATCACCACTTTAGTTTAGGTTTAAATTTTAGTATTTCTCTCCCTTTTCATCCCCCCCCCCATTGTTAGCAATAGGAAATCTAGGGCCTCAAGGTGCATCAATGGGAGTTAGCCCCTAATTTAGAGATTCATCCCTCACATTTGCTACCCACAACAAGAGGAATGTCTCCATTGTGTCGCATGGAGGAAGAGAGTTGAGCTTCCCTTCAGAGGGTGTAATCCATTATGTCAATAGTTTTTGGCATGTCGGGTGGGACATTTTGTCTAAGAGGTTTAAGAATTTTTAGTGTGTTCTTCAATAAATCACCCTTTGGAGGCATTGAATGAACACCAATGGCGACTCCAAAGATACATCAACTAGTTGAGCAGCTTGAGTGATCCTTTGAAGAGCTTTGGTAGTATGTTTCTTTATTAATTTTCATGGTTTCATATGGTTATGAGTTTTTCCCTTTGTAGGTTGGTGAAACATTATAGGCTCTGGCTCTTCCTCCTCAGTTTGAGCAAGTCCTTAGCCAGCCTAGCTATGATCCTTACCAACCTTGTGTTGATCTTTACCAGGTCCAATATGACCAATTTTAGCCCTATTATGAGCTATATCAATCTTATGCCCAATCTTCTCAATGTGTTACTTCTCCTAAGCAACCTAATCCTTTTGCCAATCAGCCCATTTCCACCTTCAAATAAGCACTATTGGGGTATGGAAGGTATGTAGTGGAGATTGACACTAGAAGGGGATGTGGCCAATAAATTCTTGATCATTTCATCCATCAAGTGAGAAACGCATTATATCTGGTCAAGAGTGAATGGACACCTATTAAAAGAGTTAATTGGCAAAGGCTTACAAATGAGATGCTAGATGTGAGTGGTTTGATTGCATCTTTGGAAGAGAAGTTGAGTATTCATGAGAGGCAGCCTTACCAAGTATATCAACCTACATACCCACTACCCCAAGTTTCATATCAACCATACACATCCCCTACTCATGATAAAAGTCAAGCCTATCAAATTCCTTTCGCCAATCATCTTAAAGAGAGTTTTGAAACATAAAATCTTATGTTTAAGACCAATCTTGATAGGCAGATTGAGTTGGAAAATCCTCACATGCAACAGTCTATATTGGTAGCAAGGGAAGTGGAATCCAAGCCCTCACTACCCTCTCACATCTCAACCCCATCACCCCAAAAGGAGACTTCCAGTCCTAAGATCATGAGTTGGAGTAAAGTAGTTAAGTCAAGGAGCAGCAAGGAGGAGAAGGGCATTGTTCAAGAGTGTGAAGTACAAATGAGGCTAGTCCTTCTCAAGTCCCTCCCTCCCTTCCTCAAGAAGCTTCTTGTACTCCATGGTAGCCTTCATGCACTCCCCATTTCCATGATGATTCCCATGAGCTCCAAGAGAGACTCTTTGAAGAAAATCTAGCTAAGCGAATTGAGGAATTAGAGGCAAAGGTGAGATTGCTTAGTGAAAGTGAGATGGAAGTTTTAGACATTAAAGATGAGCCTATGCCAAAAGAGACCCATTATACTAATACTCAAGCTAATTTTGATATTGATGAAGTGTTGGTCAAGTGGAGAGAAGAAAATAAAGTTATTTTGTCCCAAGGTCTGCCCCCACTTTCTCATGAGCTTTCAAAAAGATCCCCTACTTTCCATTCCCAACCTGATTTTGACAATCCTTGTGTTCCACCTCTTTGCCTAGTAAATGAAGAATGTTTCTCTTGTGTTGAGGAATCCATCTTGAGGGAAGCAAGTGAAGAGGAGTATGCTCAGTTCATGAATTATCAAGGAGACTACATGAGTACAGATGAGGAGATCACCATAGGTACCCCCCTTGGTGAACAAGAAGACAAGTCACAAGATTTTGCCTCTATCTTTGATGAGGAAGAGATGATCATTGACTCTTTTCTCACTTTACAATACATCATGGATGATCATGGATAGATTATTGATCATTATTTGAATGGTTTGTTTGAAGTCATTAGGGCAGGTTACACTCTTATTCAAGGAGGCTATGAGTTGGCTAAGGGTGGAGAAGGTAGCATTGGGACTCAAATAAGTATGCAAAAGAGCAGCAAGCTTTCAAACTTATCCTTTCAAGAGGTTGGTGAATCTAAAGATGATATTTTTGAATTCATCAAGGAGGGATATCACCTTTTAGAAGGAACCCATCAGCTCTGGAAGGATGAAGAAGAATCATGTGGGCCTGAAGCTTCTAAGGAACGTGAGGAACATGAAACCAATCCTCTTGGAGACATGCCTACTAAAGATATACAAGATGACCATGAGACAAAGAGTGGGTAGAAATATGAAATGTTTGAACATGTGCAAGAAGAATATGTCTTCATTGAAGATATGTTCAAAGATGACCTCTTCGAGACTAGACCAAGCAAAGTGCCAAGGAAGAGGCCTGATCTACAAAGCGTTCAATTAAAAGAGAAGCATGCTTGGCACTTTGTTTCATCTCATTTTGAAAGTGACTTAAGGAGTTTCCCCTTTGATCTAGGAAGGAGAAAAGCATACATAGTTAGTTGTACATTGTAGTTTGCTTTTAGTTGTGTTGTCTTTATTTTCCCCAAGTGTTGATTGCACATGTTTGTTTGTTTTTCCTTGTTATTTGATGTAGATATTTGATGGTTCACAAGTCCTTACATGTTGTTGCCAACTTTTCAAGCTGCATCCTGACTCCATGCCCAATGGACTTTTAAGCCACCAGTCTTCTCAAGCATAACAGGCATGCTTCCCCTGTGAGTCACCAATTGTGTTGACCAATTTTTGGTCCTTCAAGCCGAAATTGGGCATCCCATCCTTTTTCTTTATAAAATTCATCCAATCCATGTTTTGGATAGATTATCCCTCTACTGCCTTGTGCAAAAAATGTTCTCTACTAGACCTTTCTCATGAAAAAGCCAAGTGTTTCCCTCATTCTATTTTTCCAAGTGCAATTTGGGTTTGTGCAGGTGCATTACTTGTCTAATTTTATAAGTAAAAGAAATTGAATAACCCAAAATGGTCTAAAGTAGTTCATAAAAGGTAATGGATTTTCATCAGAGGGTATTTTGATGGCTTGAAGGACATTTGCAAAAATTTTGAAGGGTAAGTGTCTTTCTGAAGGCCACTTGGGAAAAGAAAGAGGACTTCTTCACTTTTCCAAAAGATGTTTGCAAAAATTCCAAAGGGTATGTACCCTTATGAAGGGCACCTTGAGAAATTTAAGAACAAAGACAAAAGGCTGGAGGGGCACTTTCCCTTTGAGAAAAGAAGAAATCAAAAGAAAGAATTCCTTCAAATAAAATGTTTGAAGGAAAGCACGGCAAAAAACCCAAAACAAAGAAGGCCTGATAAGTCAAAGATCAATCAAATAAAAGTCCAAGGCAAAGGAAAATTCAAAGGAAAGAGACAAAATATGGGCAAAGACAAAACAAGGAATAGTTCCAGCTGTTGACAAAGACAAAGGATAGAATCAATGGCCACTCAGACCAAGACAAGTGGCATAGATGAATCATCAAGGAGAATTAATACATTTGGTGGAATATATCCACCAAAAACTAATAAAATATATTAGTTTTAAATTATAGAGGAGAGCAGCCCATGTTTTCATGTTTCACCATTAATGCATAGCCAATTGTGTCCAACATTGAAGAGAGCATGGTCTAACCACAACAATTTGGGGATGGCTTTTTCATTTGCTAGGAGTATCCCATGCTTTTTCAAGCCCAAGACAACAAGGGTAGTCACTTGGACATCTACAGCATGGCTCTCCCATATGCAATTAGAAGAATATGGTAGCAACATCATCTTGTGGTCTCTACATAAGTGTTTAACTCAGCATGGGTTTCCATTCCTTAGTTTGTTAGCTATCTTGTTTCCAGTTCTCTATATATTTTTAACTTCTCATTTGAGAAGAGATATCTCAGCTTGTATAGTGAATCCCTAAAGGAATTTACTTTGAATCAGAAGAAGTATTTTTACCTCCATTTGAGCTTACACTTTTGCATATGTCTATGGTTTTATCTTTTGTTAAGTCATTTATTTTCATGCTTTCATAAGTTTATTCCAACATATATATTTTATTGTGAGTTATTCTCTTTCAGGTCAATAAGAAGTATCCAGCTCAGAGTATAGGTGCTTGTGAATAGGCTATCCATAGTGTGTCTTAAAACATCTCTGATAGTTCTTCCTCCTTGTATCTCCATAGGATCCCCTATTGAAACATTGATGCAGGAAAGGTTCTCATTTGAATGAAGTGTATGCTTTCTTCTCTTTGGTGTAAAGTGTATGTCAAAGTTGAGTAGACCAACCATTTTGGTGCATCACTATTTTAGTTTAGGTTCTAATTTCAGTATTTCTCTCCCTTTTCATGCCCCCCATTGTTAGCAGTAGAAAATCTAGGGCCTCAAGGTACATCAAGGGGAGCTAGCCCCTAATCTAGAGATTCATCCCTCACATTTGCAACCCACATCAAGAATAATGTCTCCATTGTGTTGCATGGAGGAAGAGAGTTGAGCCTCCCTTCAGAGGGTGCAATCTACTACATCAACACTGATGTTGTAATTTAGCTTGGTTAAAAGAGGAGAGTTTAGCTTCATACTACAAAAAACAAATAATTTACTTGTCACTCTGAAAAAATTTCCAATGGGTTTCATTAGCTAGCACTGATGGTCTCACCACCACCTTGACATGTGGTTGAACCTTGGTTTCCTTCAGCTCACTTGGAATGTCAAATTGAGCTCCTAAGGCTATCAACTTATCAGCATGCTAGTTTTGATCTCTTGGGATAGCTTGAATGTTAAAGGCTTCAAAATATTCAATCAGGTCCCACACTCTATTTTTGTAGGACCTCATCAAATCATTCTTTGTGATGTTCAAGCCTTTGACTTGCTTAACTATGAGCTCATTATCTCCTTAAACTTACAACAGTTTGATTCCTCTCTTGGTGGCCCATTGAAGGCCATAGATCGAACCTTCATATTCTATTGCATTTGAAGAGTAGCTAAAATGGAACCTATAAGAAGATAAAATCTTGTTACCTGAGGGTGAAAGCAACATTGCCCCATCACCTACACCATTCTTTCTCCTTGATCCATCAAAGAACAACTTCTATAAACCATTAGGGTCTTCTTTAGGTCTAATGAGTGAAGGCATGGGTTGATTCTCTTCATGCAGCAGGTAGACACCCATGTCTCTTTCCTCAACACCTTCTAAAGGGTTGAAAAATTGGTTATCTCCCCATAAATCATCCAAGAACAAGTCTAGAACTTATTCAAGATGACTGTTCAACTCTTGGCCAATTGTAAACTCATCCTCATCAAGGATGGTATAATTAAGGCTTATATTATTTGGCTGATGGAGTTTAATATGGAATTATGCCATGGGTTTAGCCTTGATTGAGACCTTAGTCCCATACCTTTTTCTAAACACCATATAAGACCAATCTACTGCAAGGTAGCCCCTAATCTTGGCTGTGAACTCCCTAGAAAAACATAAGGCAAAATGAGGAGTGATATCTAGAATCAACACGTCTTTCACCATGAAGATGCTAGGATAAGCATGCAAGGTTAGGCTCAAATTCTTGATGATGCCTCATGGATTTTTGGAAAACCCATCAAGTTGTAGGACTCCTTTAGTGTGAGGCTCATACTTGAGGTTCAGCTGGTCAGCAATAGACTTTGGCATGATTAAGGTGTTAGCCCCACTATCCACCAAGCAGTTGTGCACCAAGGAATTGCCAATGATCAAAGAGATGTAGAAAGGGGGGGCTTGGTCATATTACTTGACCCTTCTCCCACATGAATCTTGAATACATTAGTGAGGATTTTAGTTACCTTGCTTGGCTGCTTACTTGTAGTTGTAGTAACACCCATCTTGGATAATCCTTACTGCAATATATCTACTTGGCCAGACAAAGAAAGCATGTCCCACATTAGCATGTTCACATTGGATTTAATCATTTGATTCATGATGTTGAGTGGCATACCACCAAATTTCACCTAAACTTTGGGAGCTACTATTTTTTGGCTTTGTTAATGAAGGACTGGTGACAAAAGGTTCTTTGAAAGTTTCCTGATTGTCAACCATATTCCTTCTCTTGAACCTTGTATTTTTTGAGACAGGGATATGCGCTAGAATAAGAACAAACTACTAATTAGATGCATAGCACTCCTCTTACTCACTAATTACCATTAAGGCCTTTGACTAGTTTAATCTTTGATCTAAGCCTTGCTCTTGTGGAGGTTGCTTTTGTCTCATCATCGTGGGTACCTCCATGTTTTGTGCCATAAGAGCTTAGTTGTATCTATAAGCAACAACATGCTACCATTGATCATTAAATGCCTAATTGGAGCCATTAATTGAGACAATAGATTTCCTAAAAGAATGATTCCATGGCATTGTCCTCTCAACTTCCTAAGACACATTATTCTGAATTGGGACCAAGGAGTTGGAAGGGCCTGTAGCATTCAGATTGTAATTATGTTGTCTACAATAGTTAGGTTGCCCCTGTCCTTGGAAACTTCCTTTGTAGGGTGGCCTATTTACTTGATAAGGTTGTTGTTGAGGCTAATATGGAGCTTGATAATGTTTTTTGTAAGCTTGCCTCTTGACATTGACGACATCATTTCCTAAGGATTGGAGCATGCTCTTCAACTCCAAGTAATTCTTCTGCTCTTGGGAGTCATTGGATTCGCTAGTAGAGGCATTATCTTGCTTAGGTGAAGGTACAATAGCAATTTTTGGCATTGGAAGTATAACATCAAGTGGATAAATGACTATAGGAGGTGGTCTGATCTCTGAAAAAAGAGGCATTGGAGGTTTGGGAGTAAGTTTTCATGCTTGAACTAGGCAATTCTCTACCTTGATAGCCACTTCATATGCATCTAGTAGTATGTCTCCTCCCATATACTGAATCATTACAGCTATGTCATTGTTGAGAGCCTTTAAGTAATACAAGAAAATAAAGTTTAGAGATAGTCTAACAGTTGTTGGAATTCTATCCCATGCCTTCTGAAATCTTGTATTGAAGTCTTACATGACTTCATGAGGAGCTCTCTTGATTGCAGTCAGTTGCTCTACAAGTGGCATATGATCACTCTTATCTACAAACCTTTTACACATGGTTTCTCCTAGCTCATCCCATAAATGAATAGAATTAAGAGCTAGGCCCCTATACCAATCTAATGCCTTTCATTTAAAGGATACAACCAATATCCTAACAACCATGTTTTCCACTGTGATATTGTGAATGTTGCAAAAGTTGGCTATGTCTGTTATGTGTTCAGTAGGAGTTACATCTTGGTCTCCTATGTAATAAGGGACACTTTTGAGGGATACTACTAGCATAGGATCATATTATGGTAAGTTCAAAGGGCATTGGCTACTGAAGCCTATAAAATCTCTTTAGGGAATCATGGTATCAAGAGGGGATGATAAATATATTCTTGCGTAGGTATAATATATGACTAGTTTAGGAGGATATCTTCTTACATAAGGGTGAGTATGGGGGAACCTTAACCTTCTTGTTAAGTTTAAAGGTAATTCAACAAATTTAAAAGGAATACCTATAGAAATTGATCTTGTAGTCACCTTTGGTATGAAATATAGCTACTACTCTACCATCAAATAGTTGGGTGTTCTTTAGAGTCGCCAGATGCTAAAGGATGAAAGCTACCACTACTACAAACTAATCAAAATGACATCAAATTTGACCAAATTTTCCATAAAAATGGAAGTGAAATGGTAGTTGTCCCATCGGGCATGCCAAAACTATTATAGATTGGATTTGCACCTTGTGAGAGAGTTCTTCAGGCTCTCTCACTTCCAGCTATAAGCATGGGAACATTCTCAGGATGTGGGTGTCATATGGTGAGGTTGAACCTCTATACTTTTTTATGAGACTAGTTCCTCAGGTGATTCACTTCAACTCTTAGGGTTTCTATGCTAAACTCTACTAATGGACAAGGAAAAAGGGGAGAGAGATTACTTGAAAATAAAACTAAGCTAAGGGAGGTGATGCACCAAAATTAAGTGATCCACCTGGTTTGGGAAAGACACTAATTCAACATAAGACAAATTGGCTTACACAACCTCCTAACCAGCTAAATTGCATAAGTATTTCTTAAACTAGGCTTACTAAACCACACATGAGGAAAAGAGGAATTTCAAAATTCACACCAAACATCCATTAATGGCTAAAAAGCATGTGTTCAGACCTACAATTAATTTGAAAGCACCTAAAAACAAGCAATAAAGAAGGGAAACAAGTTTGGAAGGATGCTTCTTCACAACGCTATTAGTGCACAAGCTAACTCAACATAATTTTTATACAAAGAAATAGGTAAAAACAATCTTTATTGCTTCAAAGGTCCACTACACAACAATTTTTTCAAAGTGATTTTATCACCAGTCCAAGGATATATTTCTTGTCTCCAAGGCATCTATTTATAAAGAAAAGGGGGAAGAGAGAAAGGGAGGAAAGAAGAAGTCATAGATGTCCAGAACCTCTTGTTGTCCTTCCTTGATGTTCATAAATACATCGTTCCAGATCACTACCCAATACTCTCGAGCCCCTCCCATCTTTAAGGCTTTCTTTGGTGCATCTAAGAAGTCATGTTGTGAGCATCTAAAATGTTTCTTCTTGGCATGACACATTTAAGCATTGAATGGCGATTACAGGAAATGAACCATGGTGGATGAGAGGCTTCATAACTTCTAGCTACCATCCGCTCAGACTCTCCTATGTTTATTGAACATCCTTATGCCACTTGTCTTTTATTGATTGGCCCTTTTTCCTCCAGTTACACCACATGGCAACCTTCCATTCATTGTATCATGATTCTAGCATTGGCGGACCAAGCTTCAGTCGAGCCAATAGAGAATCTTGATTTACTCTATGAAAATTAATTCAAGTTCTTTGGCCTCTCCAACTTCAAACTTTCCTAAATCCTTTGCTTATAAAGCCTTTTAAGTAGAGTACTTAGAGAAACCTGATTTACTCTATGCATAGTAATTTAGGTTCTGTTGATGCTGTGGATTGCACCCTTAAAAGAAGGTTGGGCTTCTCCCTTCCACGCAAAATAATAGAGACTCCCCTCTTGCTATGGGTCTAGCAAAACTAAGGGGAAAATCTATAGATAAGGGATAGCTCCCTTTGATGCATCTCTGAGGCTATTTTTATACTACTGTTAATAATGGGGGGTGAAAAGAGAGAAGGATAACTAGGACAAAAACTAATCTAAGTGGTGATACACCAAATGATTTTTGATCTACTCAATTATTCACACTTTAGACCAGAAGAGGGTAGACATACACTTTATTTGATGAAAAGACCAAACTGTAGGGAGCTTTAACAATAGGCTTAATGAAGGCACACATAGAAAATGAACTTACCATAGGCACTATAGAAAACACACTGTCTGATAACCCTTTTGTATCTCTACACTCTAGATACAGCACTTCCTGTTACCTGCAAAAATGGTGCTTTGTGTATACCAGGTATGTTGGTGTCAAACTTGTGAAATCATCATGCAAAATGACTGAACATAGGGTTGATACACAGACACACTCAAAAGCATAAAATAGTCAGATAGAGGTAAAATACATTCTTATTGATCAAGGTGAAAATTTGGCAAGGCTTCGCCTTACAAAATGAGAGATACATTTCTCCAATGAGATTTTTCAATATATAGAGAAAGAAAGAGGCTTTTGGCACCTTATATAAAAAGCTACCCATGCTACGTTGAATGCCTAGGGAGGAGAAAAATTGGTCATGATGGTGTCATCCTTCTAGAAAGCCCTAAAATAACCATGTTGTAGATGTCGCCAGTCTGGACTTTAGCACCTAACTCATATTAAAAATCACTGCAAAAGCATGGGTTTTATGTGACTGTCTACTCATTAATGTAAAATAAATAAAAATAGGTCGTTCTTTCACTATTTGTGCTCCTTGATGACCACTTGGCGGAGACTATTTCAATCGTTGGAATAACTCCTCTACCAATGCTTTATTTTGCCACCTAGGATGTTCTATTTTCCCCTGCACTTGGTTGTGTGAGTCTTTTGGAACATTCCAAATGTTATTGTATGTGTGCATGGCCATGTTCTAGATTCTCTATTTTGTTCCCTCTTTCCTTTCTATATTTTGTCTCTTTTTGGCAACCTGAGCTCTAGAGGCTATCTTCTCATCCTTTGTTGGCTCCTTGGGCTCTTTTCTCAGTGAGTTGTTGAGTTCACTTGCAGCCTTCGCTTATGAGTTATTTTGGGCTCTCTTCATTTGTTAACATGCACGGGCCCATTTTTAAACATTTGAGAATCAACAGTTATTCCATCACCATAAAGTTGACATGTGTAGGGCCATTGCCATTCGAAAGCCAACGACTATTTCACCACCTTAAATTTGATGTTTGCACGCCCATCACTAGATGTTTGAACCTCCAACAGCTAGTTCGCTATGCTGAATTTGACGTTTTCAAGCCCATCACCCCTTTGGTAACTTCTTCAGCTTTCCACAATTGAACCTTCATTAGATTTCCTTTGGACAACAGTCCAAAGGAATCCCTTGTCTTGTCTTTTCTTTGGATTTCCTTCAGATAAAAAATCTGAAGGAATCCTTTGCCCTTCGCTCTTTGATGAATCTGCTCACTACCTTCTATGAGGACCCTTTGGGTCTTGAAATGCCCCTTTAAAACTTTTGATTTGGTCCCTTCTTGGTTTCTGAGAGTCCTCCACAAGGGCACCTGCCCTTCAGGTTCCTTCGAGCTCCCTTGGTTCTCAATTCCTTCAAACAAAATATCTGAAAGAATTCCTTCAGACATTTTGCCTGAAGGAACCTTTCTTCATGCCTAGGCCCTTTCTTTCTTTCGGGTACCCTTTTCTTTGAGAAATTCCTCTGACAAATGTCGTCAGATAAAAGTCCAAAGGAATTCCTTCGGGCCTTTATCCGAAGGAATTTGTTAGATTCTTTCACTTGTGGATTTCTTCAGACAAAATGTCCGAAGGAATTCCTTTAGGCATTTTGTCCAAAGGAATTCATCCTTTGGATTTCCTTGTCTTTTCCTTCAGACATTTTGTCTAAAGGACCTTTGACCTTTGCCTTTTGCCATGGATTTCCTTCAGACAAAATGTCCGAAGGAATTCTTTACCTTGTTCATTTTTCCAAAGGAAAACTCTGCCCTTCACAAAGGTACCTTGGGCTCATAATTGCCCTCTGCAAGGGTACTTTGCCCTCAGAGCTTTGTAAGAGACTTTCATTCTTGTTGGCCCATTCCCTTGTCAAAAGGCTTGTCTAAGGCATTTGTTCAAAGTGAAATAAGCTCCATATTGAACCGAAGCCTACAAGTCTTAGATTTATCAATTCTTTATAAGAATAGGACTTATTTCAAAGGGAAATTGAGCATTTGCAGAAGGTGGATGCATCCAAGACTGATGGTTAAGAATATTAGGGAAAGAAGGAGACTGACTTTTGGCCTGTAGGACCAAAATGGTCAACAAATTTAGTGATTCCCAAGGGAAGCATGCCTTCAATGCTTAAGAAACTAGCGACTTGTAAGTCCATTGGGCACGGAGTCAAAACACAGCCCAAAAGGTTGATAATAACCTTGAGAGATCCAAGAATCAATAATGAAGCCTTCACCCCAAACGATAAACAAAACACACACAAGGCTAAAAAAACTATGAACATGTGCAAGAGCACTTAGGAAAAAATAGGAAAAAACAAGGAAATATATATATGATGAGAGAAGACTCAGTGACAGTGTTTAAGGTATATCCCATTAACTGAGATATGTAGTTCTTCACCATCCAACCTGGAGAGTTGGAATGCATTGTGCTCCTTGCACTAAGTGATGACATATGGACCACTCCATAGGGTGTCAAACTGTGTGTGCTTTCTAGGCTTAGCTCGGTCCTTATCCCATTTTAAGATGATGTTGCCTTCAGAAAAACCTTTTGATGAGGATTTCTTGTCAAAGTGTTTCTTCATTTGCTGTTGATGGCTAGTCATAAAAACCATGGCTTGGTCCCTTATCTCCTAAATTTTCATCAATTCACATAGCCTAACCTCCATGTTGTTGCCTTCTTCTAATTGCAATTGGTGATCAAGATCCAAAGCTATCAATTCAAGTGAAATAGGAAGTCTAGCGTCCCTTCTATACACAAGTGTGTATGGTGAATTGCCAACTACCCTCTTTGGAGTAACCTTATCTGCCCACAGGGCTATTTTCAACTTGGCATGCCAAGTTCTCTAATTCTCCTCCATTATCTTTCTAATAATTCTGATCAAATTCTTTTTGGTGGACTCAACCAGCCCATTCCCTTGTGGGTAGTAGTTGGAAGAAGTGTTGAGGTAGATGTCTTATCCCAATGCCCATTCACTCATTATGGTTCCCAAGAAATCTAATGCATTGTACAAGATGATGGTAGCTGGGACTCCAAACCTTGTCACCAGGCCTTCATAAAAATCTAGGACTGCACTTTCATTGGCCTCTTTCAAAGCAATAATTTCTACCCATCTCATGAAGTAGTCTGTAGCAGTCAAGACCCATTTGTGGCTAGCACTAGAAGGAGGGTTAATCATCCCTATGAATTCAAGGCCCCATTACATGAATGGTTGTTCTACCTGAATAGGCTGTAGAGGCATTACAACCAGCCATTATTTCCCATCAAATAGAGCACACTTTTGGCACTTTCATACCCAGGCATGGGTGTCTCTAAATAAAGTGGGCTAGAAGTAACCAAGTCTCATAATCCTCATAACTGTAAGCTTAGGAAGTAAGTGACCACCAGCTGACCCATCATGGAACTCACATAGTACCTGGTCGACCTGACTTGGGTCTATGCACCTCAAGATTACTCCTAAAAAATCTTTTCTAAATAGCACCCCATCAATCAGGACATAAGGGAGAGATTGGAGTCTGAAATATCTCCTCTTGGTCTTATCAAGGCCCTATATGCACTTACCAGTGAGAAGGAAATGTTCCATGTCTGATGTCCAATCCTTCATGACTATTGTTTCTTCTATTGTAGCTTCATCATGGATTATCAAAATGTCCTCTTTCTATTGTTTAAGGTCTATATCAAGGTGTTCACACAGGCCTTTTCCCCTTACCAACTTGGTGGTTTTGATGTCCACATCATATTCCATTACTTTGGTGATCCATCTTGCTCTCTTTTCATTTAGATCATGGCTGATTAAGAAATATTTGACGCTGGGATGTGGCACCATGAGATGAACCCTACTGTTAGACAGCATATATCTAAATTTCTTCAAGCTTCATATGACTGTAAGGACTTTCTTCTCCACATATGTATACCTAATCTCAAAACCTTCTAGACCTTAGCTAAAAAATGCAAGTGGTTGTTCAAGTTTCTTGCCATTTGTTTGGGTAAGCATAGCGGAGATTACCTCTTCATTTTTGAAGGTTTAGAGGTTGAAATCCTTGGTGAAGTTAGGACTAATCAAGGTAGGATCCTAGGCAATAGACTGCTTGATCCCTTCAAAACTATCCTTCCTTTACGTTGTCCATGCAAATTTCTCATCTTTCTTCAGCATAGAGGTCAGTGGCTTGACTATCTCGGCAAAATTTGGGATAAATCTTCTAATAAAATTTACTTTGTCAAAGAAGCTTTGCAGACCTTTCTTATGCTTAGGCAAGGATAGCTCTAGGATGGAGCGAACTCTTTCTGGATCAATGATCAAGCCCTCTTTCGAAATAACATGGCTAAGGAGTTTACCTTCATGAATAGCGAACACACATTTCTTTAGGTTGAGAGAGATATCAAACTCACTACACCTCTCAAATATTTACCTAAGGTGTCTTATATGTTGGCCTAATTCCTTAGAAAATATTGTCACATCATCAAGATACACCAATACAATATTATTTATCAAGCCTTGAAAAGCCATGTCCATGGCTCACTAAAAAGTGGCACCAGCATTGGACAGTCCAAATGGCATTTTTTGATAATCAAACATCCCCCACTTGGTAGTGAAGGTTGTCTTGTATTGATCATAGTCTTGTACTAAAATCTGATTATACCCTAAATACCCATCCAAGAGGGAGAAATGTTTGTTGCCTGTCACCATTTGGAGGATCTACTCCATACTTGGGAGAGGATAGTGGTCCTTCAATGAGACTCTATTGAGGTCTCTGAAATCTACACATAATCTGATCTCCCCATTATTTATTCGGATAGGAATAAGATTGGCTAGCCAAGAAGAGTGTTTGATCAAAAATATGATTCTAGACTCAATCAGCTTGGTCAGTTCTTTCCGCATGAGAGGCTTAATCTTTAGGTTGACAGGCCTTTGTTTTTGTTTGATGGGTTTGGTGCCTTTCTCCATCTCAATAGTGTGTTGGGCCAAACTTGGGTCAAAACCCTTCAGGTAGTTATACTCATAAGTGAAGACATCAGCAAATTCTTGGCACAACAAGATGAAAGCTTGCCTTTCATGATCTGTACATACCTTCCCAAGTGCAAGTAGCCTATTCTTGAATATCTCAAACTTTTCATAATTTTTTTCTTTGTTGTGATGCTTGCTTTGTCATTTTTCAATTGGTCATCCTCATTGAAGATACTTTCAAGAGTGACCAAGCCTTTGAAAAGTTTGTTGTTCTTCAGCTGAACAATCTAGCTGCCATACTATTGTTATAGCTTGGCTTGATTTCTAGAGGCAAACTCAACCTCTTCTTGTAAAAATAGCACTATCTATTGATCATTTTCAAACACCTACTAGTTGGTGATGTTATCAGACATGGAGGGTCTGATTACCACTTTTAAATGGTATGGACTGCTATCTCGACCTATCTCTTTGGGGACATCGAACTGAGCACCAACTGCTACTAGTCTGTCAGCTTGTTTATTCTGCTCTCTTGGAATGGAAGCAACATTGAAAGCAATAAAACTCTCCACTAAGTCCCACACCCTGTGCTTGTAAGACTTAAGCAAGGAATTCTTAGTCAAATTTCAACCTCTCACCTAATTTATGATCAACTCGTTATCCCCAAAAACCTGTAGCTCTTTGATTCCTCTTTTCTTTACCCACTCTAAACCATGGATGAGAAATTCATACTCTACAACATTACAAGTGCAAGAAAATTGGAACCTAAAAATTAAGAAGTACTTCTCCTGTGAGGGGGAAATTAATACTACTCCACCACCAACTCCCAATTTGCTTATTGAGCCATCAAAGAAAAGCTACCATAAACCTGAGCTCTCTTGGTTTTTTTTCATCAAATTTGGTACAAAAGTACCCTCTTCATGCATGAAATAAATCCTAAGGCCTGCCTCTTCTATGAAATTGTATGGGTCATGTTCAAAGTTGTCACTTCCCCATTCATCTAAGAGCAGGTCAGTAACTCTTTCGAGGTTAGAAGGTGGAGATTGATCCACTTGGAAATCTTCTTCATCAATAATGGCATGCTAACATTCACCATTTTGAGTGAGTATGTCTCTAGATGATCTCTATGGATTAGCTCTGACTCAATCTTGACCTTAGTCCCATATTTGGTTCTAAAAACCATGTAAGACTAGTTTGTTGCTCGGTACCCACCTATTTTGGATGTGAAATCTCTGGACAAGCAAATGGAAAAGTAGGGAGGAACATCTACCACCACCACATCATGGAGAATTGAGAAAGTTGGATAGACATGGAGTGTCAAGTTCAAGCCTCTCACCACTCCTACTGTCTTAGCTGGTGATCCATCTAGCTGCAAGACTCCCTTTGTCATCTCTTCATATTTGAGTCCCAGCATATCCATTATGCATTTAGGCATTACTAAGGTGTTTGCCCAACTATCAATAATGCAATTGTGTACCAATAAATCTCCTATAACTAAGGATAGATAGAAAGGGGGAACCTTTTCTTCTTTCTTTACTTGGCCTATTATGGAGGGGTGCCCGTTCATGATCAAAATATTATCAACTTTTGTTGGGATCGTTGGTTGATATAGCTCATACAACTCCTTTTGGAGTATGTCCTTTTGTCCTAATATTAACAATGAATCCCACAAGGAGATATTCATGTGTAGCTTGTTCATCTAGTCTACCACATTAATATGAGGGTTGCTCCCTTTCAAAAAAAATTTGGGGTTGCTTGCAGCCTGAGGCGCAGGTTGGGGAGCTGAGGGTGTAACTAGTGGCCTAAAATTTGGAAATTTTTGGTTCACATGTGATGAGGAAGATGTTGCAGATGTTTGGGCAACTACCTAGGCTTCGTCCATAGCTCTTCTTTTGGACCTTGTGTTGGATGCAACATAATCACCTTGGTTGTTCATACTGCCCACATAGTTGACTTCACAAAATTCAGCTTCCATGTGATTCATGAGAGTGGAATCGGGTTGAGCCTAACTACTACCCATGTCGGGTTGTATTGACATCTCAAAGCTTGGGAATTGGGCAGCCTGATTGTCTTATGCATTCATATATTGACTTGACCTTTCATTTGTATAAGCAACATGATCTTGACCATATCCCAGGGGTGAGCAATTTGGTTGTTCTTGTACTAGATTATTTTAAGTGGGCACAAGAGCTTTAAATGATGGAGCGCCTGGATTATACTCTTCGTATGGTTTGGCCTATGCAAACTGACCCTATCCTTGATTATAATTCTGAAAAGAGGGTCTACTTGCTTGTCTAAACTGCTAATATCCCTAATTCGGATTATAGTTTTGAGTTTGTTGCCTTTTGAGAGCCACTAATTCATTGGTCATGCTTTACAGCAAGTTCTTAACTTCATGAAGGTCATTGGGTGAAGTAGCAGTCAGCTTTTCTATGATAGGCAGAAGAGATAAGGTGGGTGCATCAGTCTAGACTGGAGGTGCTAATTCAAGAAAGAGTGGCATGTGAGGTCTAGGGGCTATCTTTCCCACTTGTACTAGGAAATTTTCAGTGGCTATGGCTATTTCATAGGTAGTTGGTATCACTTGTCCTCCCATGGACTATATCATGACAACAATGTCACTATTTAAGGCTTTTAAATACTAGAGGAAGGCATAGCTTGGGGTTGGTCTTACCAAAATGGGGATTCTATCCCATGTCTTTTGAAACTAGATATTGAAATCCTACACGAATTCGTGTAGAGCTCTTTTCATGGTGGTTAGCTGCTCAGCAAGCAAGAGGTGGTCACTCTTCTCCCCGAATCTATTTATCAAGAGAGTTCCTAGTTTGTTCTATGTGCTGACTACATTCATAGGCAAAGTCCCATACCAGTCAAGAACCTTACCCTTAAAAGACAATGCCAGTAACCTGATAGCAATGTTTTTTCAGTAACATTGTGAATATTATAGAGGTTGGCAATAGTTCTGATGTGTTCAATGGCAGTAATAAGACCCTCCCCATTAAAAGGAGGAACACTTTTAAGAGTTGTCCTTGGGATTGGGTCATAATGTAGAAAGTTTGAAGGGTTCTGACCATGAAAGGCCATAAAAGGTAAAGCCATGGTGATAACAGGGTTTTACAAGGGTCTTCTTGTGTAAGTATATTTTATAACAAGTATGGGAAAATGACTTGTTGTATAGGGATGATTTCTTGTAAACCTCAATTTCCTTGCTAAATTTAATGGTAGTTCAATAAATTTGAAAGTGACACCCTTGGTAGTAGATCGTGTGGTGACCTTAGGCATAGGATGTCAGGCTGATCTCTGACTAGAGACTGATGTTCTTCAAAATAGAGTCGCCAAATGTTGAATTAGTTATTCATTCTTGTTATACCAAGACCAGCACCAATCCTAAAACTTTTTTGAGCACTCAAATTCATCCCATCAAATGTGCCAAAAATTGTTGATGCTATGGATTGCACCCTTAAAATAAGGTTGGGCTTCTCCCTTCCACATGGCACAATGGAGACTCCCCTTTTATTGTGGGTCTGGCAAAACTGAGGGGAGAATCTATAGATAAGGGCTAGATCCCTTTGATGCATCTCTGAGGCTATTTTGATACTATTGTTAATAATGGGGGGGTGAAAAGAGAGAAGGATAACCAGGATAGAAACTAATATAAATTGTGATGCACCAAATGATTTTTGATCTACTCAATTATTCACACTTCAGACCAGAAGAGGGCGGACATACACTTTATCTGATGAAAAGACAAGACTCTAGGGAGATTTAACAATAGGCTTAATGAAGGCACACACAGAAAATGAACTTACCACAGGCGCTGTAGAAAACACACTTTCTAATAAGCCTTTTATGTCTCTGCGCTCTGGATACAGCACTTCCTGTAACCTGCATAAATGGTGCTTTGTCTATACCAGGTATGTTGGTGTTAAAATTGTGAAAGCATCATGCAAAATGACTGAACACAGGGTTGATACACAAATACACTCAAAAGCATAAAATAGTCAGATAGAGGTAAAACACATTCTTATTGATCAAGGTGAAAATTTGGTAGGGTTTCACCTTACAAAATGAGAGATACATTTCTCCAATGAGAGTTTTCAATATATAGAGAAAGAAAGAGGCTTTTAACACCTTTTGGAAAAAGCTGCCCATGTTGCATTGAATGCCTATGGAGGAGAAAAATTGGTCATGCTGGTGTCATCCTTCTAGAAAGCCCTAAAATAAACATTCTATAGATGTCACCAGTCTGGACTTTAATGCCTAACCCATATTAAAAATCACTGCAAAAGAATGGGTTTTATGTAATTGTCTGTTCATTAATGTAAAACAAAGAAAAATAGGCCATGCTTTCACTATTTGTGCTACTTGATGACCACTTGGCAGAGACTGTTTCAACTGTTGGAATAACTCCTCTACCGACGCTTTCTTTTGCCACTTAGGCTATTCTATTTGGAATAAATGTTATCGTATGTGTCCATGGCCATGTTCTAGATTCTCTATTTTGTTCCCTCTTTCCTTGCTATATTTTGTCTCTTTCTGGTAATCTGAGCTCTTGGGGCTATCTTCTTGTCCTTTGTTGGCTCATTAGGCTCTTTTCTCAATGGGCCGCTGAGTTCACTTGTGGCCTTCACTTATGAATTCTTTCGGGCTCTCTTCATTTGTTAACATGCACGGGCCCATTTTTAAACATTTAAGAATTAATGGTTATTCCATCATCATAAAGTTGATGTCTGTAGGCCCATCACCATTCAAAATCCAATAGATATTTCATCACCTTAAATTTGACATTCACGTGCCCATCAGCAAATGTTTAAACCTCCAACAGCTAGTTTGCTACGCTGAATTTGATGTCTTCGGGCCCGTCACCCCTTTGGCAACTTCTTTGGCTTTCTACAATTGAACCTTCCTTGGATTTCCTTCAGACAAAAGTTCAAATAAATCCCTTATCTTGTCTTTTCTTTGGATTTTCTTTAGACAAAAAATCTTAAGGAATCCTTTGCCCTTCGCTCTTTGATGAATCTGCTCACTACCTTTTGTGAGGGCCCTTTGGGTCTTGAAACACCCCTTCAGAACTTCTGATTTGGTCCCTTCTTGATTACTGAGAGTACCCCACAAGGGCACCTACCCTTTGGGCTCCCTTGGTTCTCAATTCCTTCGAAAAAAATGTCTGAAGGAATTCCTTCAGACATTTTGCCCAAAAGAAACCTTTCTTCATGCCTTGGCCCTTTCTTTCTTTCAGGTCCCCTTTTCTTCAAGAAATTCCTCTGACAAATGACTTCCGACTAAAGTTTGAAGGAATTCCTTTGGGCCTTTGTTCGAAGGAATTTGTTAGTCTTTCGCTTGTGGATTTCTTCAGACAAAATGTCTAAAGGAATTCCTTCAGTCATTTTGTCCAAAAGAATTCATCCTTTGGATTTTCTTGTGTTTTCCTTCAGACATTTTGTCTGAAGGACCTTTGACCTTTGCCTTTTGCCATGGATTTCCTTCAAAAAAAATGTTCAAAGGAATTCTTTTCCTTGTTCATTTTTTTGAAGGAAAACTCTGCCCTCTGCAAAAGTACCTTGGGCTCATAATTGCCCTCTGCAAGGGTACTTTGCCCTTGGAGCTTTGTAAGAGACTTTCATTCTTGCTGGACCATTCCCTTGTCAAAATGCTTGTCTAAGGCATTTGTTCAAAGTAAAATAAGCTCCATATTAAACTGAAACCTACAAGTCTTAGATCTATCAATTCTTTATAAGAATAGCACTTATTTTAAAGGGAAATTGAGTATTTGCAGAAGGTGGATACATCCAAGACTGACGGTTCAGAATAGTAGGGAAAGAAGGAGACCAACTTTTGGCCTTCAAGACCAAAATGGTCAACAGGTTCTTCAAGCTTACTTACTTCGGGCTTATCCATCTTGAAGTCTTCTCACTTTGTTATTTCTCAAGCCTTAAGACTTCGGGCTTTTCAAACCTGATTACTTCTAACGGCTAGTCACTTATCCTGATTTTGACATCCGTTGGCCCGTCATTTCTTTTGGAAACTTGGTCTCAAGTTTCTCTTTTGGCTTATTTCTTTTAGGAAAATCTGTTGAATAAATTTATTCAGACAATTTATCCAAAGGAATCCTTTCAGACTTTTGTCCACGTATGTCTTCAAAATTACCCTTCAGGATTTTCACAATGGACTTTACTGAAGGGTAAGAGACCCTTTGAGCTTTCTGTATGTCCCTTCAGACTCCCATGAATGATCCTCCTAAAGGGAAAGATACCCTTTATGAATTTTCAAATGGTCCCTCTGATGGGTTACATACCCTTCGGAAAAATTACAACTTTTCACTTGGAGAAGAAAAAACCCTTTGGAAAAATTGAAGTATAACTTCAAAAAAGTTGACTGTGTTGGGTGAATATTTTGTCATCAACTAACTGATGACAAAATGGGTATATCAACCATAGTAAAAGGATATTTACACCACAAAAAGTGTAGGTTTACCACATCTTAACGAGATAAATCTCTCCTTTCATCAAGGGGAGGTTCCCTATGAATATTTATATGCTATATGTATATATAAGTAAGTAGAAAATAATACTCAGGGTAGTATAGCACCATCCATCTCTCTTTTTTCATAGATGATGTCCAAGGAATAAGAGAGAGAAGTCCTGGTCGATGACTAAAAGTATTCCTCTTCTTTCAGGAATGGTATCTAGCACAGAGCAAAAAATCCCTTGAAGTTGTAACAAAGTCTACAAGGAAACACACGTAAGCACAAAGTCTTCCGTTGCCTCCTTCACTGATTAAAAAATACGTAACAGTAGAGTGAAATGAATCCCAAAGTCTTTGCGTAAAACTACAATAAATAAAAAGATCACCAAGATAAAAGTAGCTCAAAGTCTTTATTGTATCTTTAGGACCGTCTTTAGACAATTTCAACACACACACTTTGCTTATTAAATCAAACAGATGAGAGATTATCAGGAAAAGAATATAAGAACTATTTCCTAAGTACACAAATTACTCCAAATCAAAGTCTGGAATAAACCTGTTTCTCATTCATTTGATAAAATATGATTTACAAGTTGAGCACAAAGTCTCAAGAAGTGTCTCAATTTCAACAAAGTTTTTGCTCTCAATTATCCAGAGATCGATTTACAAAAGAGGTTCCCTCTATATATAGGGAGAAACCTTCAAAATTAAAAAGATTAAAATATAAAAATATCTTAGTCAAAGATGATTCATCTTTGACTTTGAGATATTTTTCTAGATTTTTTGCATGTAATTACATATTACAAAATTACATGCACTTTTACATGACAAAAGTGCATGAGAAGAGAAGAAGAAGAAGAAGAAAGGGAGGAATGGTTCAACTCTTGCCGCCAGACTTCTTCAGATGAACATCATACATGGCGATAGATGCCTAAATTATTATACTATTTGGCACAATGGTGTTCTTGAAGATCACTCTGGCCCTGATTGTCGTATCTTTCAATGCTATGATTGCCTTGGCATGACTAGTTAACCTAGATCTTAGATTATCCAGCGTGAACTGAGTATCTAAGATGTTATCCACAGAAGTCATTAAGAATGCTTTCTCTTCGAAATCCATCTGGACCATACCTTTAAATTCTCAAATCATCTCTTTTGCTGAGAGAAATTGATTATCTCTGGAGGTGAGGTCATAGGGCAATTTTTCTAGTCTATTCAACAGGCCTGTATCACTTTTCTCGCTAGCATCCTTAGAAGACTTGAGATCTTCGATCAGCTCTTTGAGTATCTAAATCTTGTATATCAGTGATTCCTTGATTTCAATATAAGAATCTTTGCTGGAAATGATGCTAATGGATATCAAAGTGTGTTTCTTCATATCCTTCATCTCTGTCTACTTGCAAAGATATTTATCTGTACTGTCAATATCCTGAGAAATAAGAGAGACGAGGTCCTCTAAATCTACCCTCACCTTCTTCATCTTGTTTGTATTTTGAGAAAAATCTACAAGCAAGGAAATTCCCTGAGTGTGCATCTTTTCAATATAATCCTCTAGCACTTTCACTTTCATATAGGTTTTCTCTGCCTTCTGGATAACAGGGTCGTCTATGGAAAAGGCTTTCGGGGTTGCTGCTTCGGGGGCAAGAGTGAATTTCTTGACTACTACAGTCAATTGCTCTGCCTTCGCCTTATAGTAATCTTTCATCTCCTTTTCCCTGTCAAATTTTTGGACCATGATGTCCATTGTGGACTGTAGATCATTCTTTGCACCTTCGTGAGTAACTTTCCCTAACTCAACACGAGAAATGGAATAGTTGCTCATGTCAAAACCCTCAAGGGTTGCGTCTTGTGGAGATTTAGCTATCTCCAAAAATTTGTGCCCCTTTTTCTCAACCAATTTTGAAGGGATCTTTGGTCTCTTAAGGGCCTTAGCTATCACTGACACTATCTTGCCAAAATCAAAGTCATCTGCAAAGATGGCTAGCTTCTTCCTTTTGGATGTGAATGTTGACAACCAAAGTGGGAGAGAAGAAGTACTTACTATGGCAATGATTCCTATATCTAGTGCCACTGGGGTAACGTCTGCATTGCTAGTGGGAACAGCGGGTACAGTGGGAGTAATCGGTGAAACCGTATCGGCTGCTGATTGGTCAATTGCAGAGCTTTCTCTTATGTTGAAAGAAGGAGAAGAGAGACTAGGGATGGAACCTAAGGAGCAAAGGACATCTCCAAAAGCACCTTGAGGGTCACCAAACATGAATCTGGAAGGAGAGGTGGCTCCAAAATAAGGAACACTGATGGGAGAAAGAGGTGAAGGAGATGCTACAGGAGATTGAGGTGGTGAAGGAGAAACGCCTGTAAGTTGTTGTGCCCCTTCCTGGGAAGGTAGAGGCTCAGTTATTTGCTGCCCTAAAGGCCTGTCATCTATCTCCATCTATTGAGTTGCCTATTCCTGGGTGCTTTATTCTCCAACCCCCTTAGCCGTTGATTCTAGCTTCTCAGCAACCTTCAATTTCTTGGACACAAAGATGATTCTAGGCTTGTGAGGCCTAGATGGAGAAGGAACATCACCTTTATTCTTAGTTCTGTTCTCTATCTTTTTCTTTACTTTTGCTTTAAATTTAGCCTCTGATTCTGTAATGAACTCCTTCAACGTGATCCCTTTGGCTACTAACCAATCATTAGTGTTAGCCAATATTGGTTCAAATCTCTTCCTCAAAGAAGTCAATTCTTTTTGGGACCACTAAATTGGAGGAAGAAAAGAGTCAGAAACCTTCTCAACCAGGTATTTGTTGTTGATAATGTTCTTATCATAGACCAAATTAGAGGGAATATCTGCAAGCCCTAGATATTAGATCTGCTCTAGAGTCAGCCTATTGTAGTCCATCCTCATGATTTTTTTGGTTGTTCTCAAATCTAACCAGATGTCTTCAATCATAAGCTCATAAAATTGAGTCTTTCTTCTGATCATATCTTTGACACTCTTATAGTCAAAATTTTCCCTTCTCTTGAACTGTTTCATGGTAACCAATTGCATTTTTATCTCCATGACTTTTGCTTTGGCTGCAGTCAAAATTGGTATCTACAAATTTTAATTAAAAACCTGAAACCTAGATTTTTCAGTTCTATTTGCCTAGTGTGTACAACAACCATTTGTCTACATAGCTCCATTAAGACTAACTTGTCAGAAGAAAATCTGGAGAGCATATAGGGATAGCCTTGGAAAAACCCAACCCGTAGATAGCAAAAGGAGGGAAATTGTAGAAATATGCAGCCAAAATCATTGACGACCATCCAAGCTTCATCAGATACTCTTTTTTGTTCAAGCTGAGGGTCGAAAAGGCATAAAAATATTGTAAAGAAGGCATCATTTACCTTCCTAAAATGACAGATTGATCCTTGTAGTGTTAACTGAGGGTAATATGAATAGACTGGGGTGGTTTTCCTGTCTCTTTCAGTTGTCAAACCTGGAAAGGTTCGCATGGAGGCTGTAATGTACACCAAGTATGAAGTCATATAGAACTTTGAAGTAGTAGGTACCTTGGTCAACTGCTCATGAAGAGCGTTGTTGATCTGCTCACCCCAAAAGATGACTTGCTTCCTTTGTAGGATTATCTTGATGAAGGGATACATCCATTCGTGGAATTGTGAAGAAGATGGTAGGCCTCGCACTCTACTGAGAAGAGTAATCAAGTCACCAACTTCTTCTATGAAATCACTCCTCAAAAAATTTTGTGGCCATCTAGATAAATTGGTCTTGGGAGTCCTGAGCCACCTATTATTCATCACCTTCTTCACCCTCTTGGGATCCTTGTCATACTCTCTATGTGCCTTGACAAAGTCAATTCTCAGTATCTCAATAGTAGGAGGGCACATGAAGACTTTATCAATAAATTCGGGGTCCAACTAAATTATCGTGTTGCCACTAGCATCTGACACTGACCTGGTCTCTCTATTGTAGAACTGGGCGCACTGGAGGACGAACTCTATGTGATGTGTCGCTACTAGGAAAGAGGCAACTAGATGAATGTTGCTTTTAATTATCCTTTTCATCTTAGAGCTCAGGTTCATCGCCTTAGTTCTGGTTATGAACTCGGCCATATCCACGTGGCCAATCTCTGTGTCTCTAATGTCGTCGACATTAGAAGTGACCAAGGTGATCAAAAAAATGCCCTAGTAATGGTACTTCATGGCCTTTGACTTCTTCAGAGAAGCTTCAGTCATTGAAACTAGTCTTGATTGAGTGGGTGCTGACGAATGAGAATCTTCAAGGGGTACTGCAATGATAATCATGATCGTGTAATTAAGGAAAATTGGACAAATTAGGAAATTTACACGTTGGGTGATCATGACCAAGGAAGGGCACTTGACAGGGCCGGGTCAGAAAACAAGTCAGAAAATAAGAGAAAAAAGGGGAGGAGGTGAAAAAATGAAAAGAATGAGAATTTCTCTAGAGTCATAAAAATTGGAGGAAAAAATGCAAGGGTGGAAAAATTCGCCGCCCTAGCATGTAAAATAGTTTGCATGCATGGGCGACGAATTTTGTCGCCCTTGCATACAAGGGGAAGAAAAAGGGAATGGGCAGCAAATTTTTCCTCCCATGCATGTTTTGTAGGAAAGTGTAGGGGCAGAAAAATTCACTGCCCTTATACTTTAGACCTGGATTGACGGCAAATTTTGTCGTCGATGCAGCTAAATTGGTGTGAACCTATATCAGCAGTGAATTTTGCCACCGATGCAGAAGGCAGGGAAGGGCAAGTTTAGGGTGGCAAGTTTCTTGCCCTTAAAAATTAAGACCAAGAAATTTGTGAGAGAAGGGAGGGTGGCAAAAATCGCCACCCTAGCATGGGGAGAATGATGGAAGGCCAACGGGGTAGGAAGAGAGATCGGTGGGAGGAGAAAAGGAAGGGGGCCGATCGACT
Source organism: Torreya grandis (assembly GCA_037957365.1). NCBI lineage: Eukaryota > Viridiplantae > Streptophyta > Pinopsida > Cupressales > Taxaceae > Torreya > Torreya grandis. The sequence continues at coordinate 2,541,585 of JARHVA010000636.1, forward strand.
TTAGGGGAAGAAATAAATTAAAAACACAAACCCCAAAAAAAATAAGGACTGACAAGGAAAAGATCAAAAGCAAGGGAAGAATGAAAGAATAAAGAGCAAAAACAAGACCAACCTAGAAAATAACATGCGCTATGAGCTCAAATCCGTCGAAACACACTTTTCTCACTTGATGGATCGTCTAGAGGTAAATGGCAAGAGGAGGAGAGGAAGGAATGAAGCAAAATGAGGTGAAAATTAGATTAAATGGGGTGAAAATAAACTCCAACCACTCGATGTGTGTGGCCATAAATGCCACGCATGAAAATTGAGGTAGTGTACGGGTGGCAAAATTTGCCGCCCTTACACTAAAAAATTGAAAGGACATGCAGGGGCGGCAAAATTTGTCACTCCTGCATGTAAGGGAGTAAAAATGCAGATGTGGAAAAATTTGCCGCTCGTGCATGTCCAGATGCAGGGGTGGAAAATTTTGCCACTCCTGCATGCATGAAGGAAAATGCATTGATGGCAAAAATTTCCACCCGTGCATGAAAATAAAAGAAAAACACTAACTCTAAAAATGTTAAATTTTGGTCCCCTGGTCACATCGATACCGTAACAACTTTCACATTTTAGGGAAAACGTAACGAAAATATGTTACAAACTTTAAACGGTGTCAGTTGAGCAAGTACGAGGACGAGAAAAACCCATCTCAAAAAATGGACTTAGAGAGACAAAGGGTGAAACGAACAAGTTTCACAGGGGGTTGTTTCAAAAATGAGCTGAGCTAATTTTGGAAACAGCAGCTGACTCTTGTTGGATAACTTTCATTGATCGAATCGATCAATGAGAGTAGAAACCAGTCTCTAAGTGCCTTCATCCAAGCCATTGGGCTACAAAGTCACGCAAAAATGAAATAAAAACAAACATAACGTAAAAACTATACATATATACAAGTGGATCCATCTAAACTTTAAGGATTGAAAAGCTTCAGATGCTGCCCACTATGGGGTAGTGCAACTGGCGTTCCATCTTGATACTCTAATAAGAAGCTATTCTCACCATAGAGCTGTTGAATGGCAAATAGACCTCTCTATAAAGAGTTAAATTTGTCGTGCATCCCTTTCAGTTCTTACCTCTTGTCCCATAATAAGACTTGATCTCCGATTTAAAAATCACAGACCTTAGCCTTTTTGTCAAAAAGTTTCTTCACCTGATTTTGATGCACCGTAATCTAGTCCACCATCATGGTTTACTGCTCATTCAGTTCAGTCAGACACATGATTCTTTTGTCGATCAAACTTTCAAAGGTTAAATCTTCAATTGCTTTGGCTAACTTGAGCGCTAGTAGTTCTAGAGTGATAGGTATCTCCGCATTCAAGCCGTATAGAAGTTAGAAAAGTGACATACCTATGGCCCTCTTGGCTGTAATCATATCCAGCCATAAAGCATCAAATAGTGCTTTGTGCCAAGTTCTCTGATTGTCGTCTACCAGCTTCCTGATAATAGTGACCAGGTTCTTATTACTCGATTCTGCTTTGCCATTTCCCTGTGAAAAATAATCTGAAGTGTGGGATAGGGTAATCCCATAATAAAAGTAGAATTGAGTAATTTCATGTGAAGAGAAACATGCTGCATTATCTGTTACAATTTTGAGTGGGACCCCAAATCGAGAAATGATATTTTTCTTAAAAAAACTGCACACTACTTCAGACGTAGCGTGCTTGGTTGGGATGGCCTCCACTCATTTGGTAAAGTAATCAGTTGCCGTGAGGACATAATCATGTTTGGCACTCAAAGATGGATTAACTGTGCCAATGAAGTCAATACCCCACTGCTAAAAAGGCTCTTCGATTATTACTGGCTTGAGAGGCAATGCAGCCAGTTTAGGTTTTTTGACAAACTGTTGACACAATTCACATCTACGCACCCATTTGTAGGCATCTTGAAACAGTGTAGGCCAATAGTATCTTGCTCACAAAATCTTGTGCACTGTCACTGGTGCAAAAAAATGTCCTCCACAAGCCAAATTGTGGAAAGACTCCAAGAGTTTATCTTGTTGTACCTTATCTACACAATGAAGAAATGCCCCGTCCAGGTTCCTTTTATACAGACCATTATCCCACAAAACATAGCTAACAGCCTTTAGTTTAACATTCCATTTTTTCTTGTAGGAGAGATGGGTGGGACACTCACCATAGGTCAGAAAATGGGCGATGTCAGAATACCACTCATCAGTAGTGGTGACAAAGAGGACCGTAGACATGCCTTTAATCTCTATTTCTTTATTTTCTACTCCCTCAGGAATGTTATTGGTAATCAACTGATAAAGACCCTTTCCCCACATGAGTTTGGTAGGTTTGATGTCTAGATCAAACTCCTAAATCTTGGCGATCTAATTACCCCTCTTCGTACCAAACTCCTGTTGAGTCAAAATGGACTTCACTATTATATCACGTACCAAAATTTCAATGTGCAAGTTCAAGATATAAAACCTAAAATGCTTGACTGCTTTGACCACTACATACGCATGCTTCTCTATGTTGGAATATTTCAGCTCGTGAGCCTTGAGTGGACAACTCATGAAGGAAATAGGAGATTCTACACCTTCTTAGTTCTGCTGAACTAAAATAGCTGAGAGTGTATGTTCAGAACCATAACTGTATATTTTGAAGTTTTTGGTGTAGTCTAGACAAACCAAGATTGGTGTGTGAGCTATCACTTCTTTGATGTCTTTGAATGTTGATTTTCCCTCTACAGTCCACCTAAAGGTAGCATTACCTTTTATCATATTGACGATGTGGTGAATTTTCTCAGTGAACTCAGGGATGAACCTTCGAAGAAAATTCACCTTTTCGAAGAAAGAGTGAACCGCAGTTTTATTGGTAGGCAGAGTGAGTTCTTGGATGGACTTGACTCTTTTCGAGTCAATTTTAATACCTTCTCAGGACACAATGTGTCTGAGAAGTTTCCCTTCTGTTACCCCAAAGATAGATTTTTTGGGATTTAGAGAAATACCATTCTTACGACAATGTTCCAGTATTCTTTGTAAATAGTGGACATGGTCAAAATGATGCTTTGAAAATACCGTCAAATCATTTAGATATACTACAATGAACTTACCTATTTCATCCTTGAAAGCGAGGTCCATTGCTCTTTGAAATGTGGCACCTGCATTTATCAGACTGAAATACATTCTTTGATAGGCAAAGGTGCCCCAAGGTGTGGTGAAGGCAGTCTTATACTGATCTGCTTTTCCAACTTCAACCTGATTGTACCTCGAGAAACTGTCCAGCATTGATAACATCTCTGAACCTGTTACCTTCTGTATAACTTAATTCATGATAGGGAGATGGTAGTTATTTGTTAGAGATAACTTATTCAAGTTTCTAAAATCCACGTAGATTTGAATTTCACCATTCTTATTTTTGACAAGCACTATGTTGGCAATCCATGTGGAGTGATGGATTGAGAAAATTATTCGGGTATCAAGCATTTTTTATATCTCAGCTAAAATGGTACCTGAAATTTTTGGATTACATTGCCTGCACTTTTGCTTGTAAGGCACGGAGTTAGCCTTAAGAGGACTGTCATGGTGAACGTCATCAGGCCTGAGTGATTTCAGGTTGTCCTAGGAATATGCTAAGACGTCTATATATTAGCAGAGTAGATTAGCAAGCTTGAATCTCTCCTCGGGAGTACAGCATTTCCCAATGTTTACCATCTTAGGATCTCTCTTGGTTCCCAAATTTACTTGATCAAAATCTTGAGAGGAGTTTGAATCTATTCGCTGTTGTTTCATGAACATGTCATGGTTATCAAATAATTTCTCTAGGAAAACGAGGCCTTTGGGAATCTTATTCCCTTTAAGCTGCAAAAAATCCTCGCCTGTGTTCACATTCGATTCAGAAGTTGCTTCACATTCTCAAAGTTCACTGCCTTTAAAATGCAGTTGTTCGAAGCTATCATTTTGCTTCAAGAAGACAATGATTTGATCATCATTGTTGAATACTTGCCAATGGCCAGCATTATCGAGTACGCTTGGCTGAAAGACCAGTTTAATAGTGTACTTATCTCTTTTAAAATTTGGGTGGGGAACCAAGAAAGTAGTAGAAATAGCCAATGCATCTGCCCAATCATTGAATTCTCTCAAAATGGCTGAGATGCTAAAAGCGTCAAAATTTTTTATTTGGTCCCAGACAAGATTGCGATAATGGCACAATATTTCATTCTTGATTTGATAGAGGTTTCTTACCTGACAAACTACTAATTCAACATCCCCTTTTGCATGGAGTAATTTAATGTCTTTTTCTCTAGCAGCCTGTAATCCAAGTAACAGAGATTCGTACTCAGCTGTGTTGTTGGTGTTATTGAACTGCAACTTGTAGGATAAAGGAATAATATCTCTTTGAGGAGATACCAACACAACTCTGGCTCCTAAAATGGTAGAGGAGCAGCTGCCATCGAATTCTAAGATCCATACGTCGTTAGACACTATTTTTTCTTTGAAAACTTCTTCATTTGGAGGAAGAGGTTCTCTCATGCGTTCATTTTGCTTTGTTGATTCTCTCACCATGTCAGCTGAACACATTTCCAAGTTGTCACCTGTAGGAGTTTCTTCGGATGCCTTGTGGACTTCATTCGTAGATAAGAAGTAGTTGCCCATGCCCGAAGACTCAAATAAAATTTGAGCTTCTGGTGCTGATGATCGGGTGACTACATATCTTGCCTCTTTTTCAGGAAGCAATTTCTTCATAACACCTTGAATTGGGATTCTCACCTCTGACAAGTCCATGCTTAGCTCACCTCCAACATCTTTGTAGAAATTTTGTCCAAGTAGGATGCTGTAAGAAGCTGAAACATCGGCCACTAAAACCATCATTTTTATCCTCTTTTCTGGAAAAGCTGCGAACGCAAATTGGGCATCTTTTATTTGACCAAGGAGTGGGACTTGCTTGTTTTCCATAGAAAAACACCTCCCAAAAGTTTTCGTCAAAATTAGACCAAGGGAATCTGCCACCTTGGCAGGCATAACATTATCATAAGCTCCAGAGTCTATTATGCAATTACTCAATTTGTAACCATTTATTAGCAGGGAAACATAAAAAGGTTCTATTTTCTTGAGAGCAACAAGAGGAGTCTCAACAAGATTGTTTTGGGCAGATTTATCCTTGGGGGGATCATGAGCGGCCTTTGAAGAATCTTTTCCTATGGGGACAGCTTTATTTTTTACATATTCTACCAACCTATCAAACTATTCAGGATTGGCTCTCAAATACTCAATCTCTGTCATCTGAATCTTAGTCTTTCTGGCATGATTAATTATATTAAATAATTGAAAAGAATTTGAAACAGAGGAAGAAGGTCCATCATCTGGGTCTTTAGTGGGTGTGGCACTGGTCTGAGCAATAGAGGTGGAAGATATGGGGCGGTTGGAGGTACTTACTTTTTTATGAATTACCTGATCTTTTGATTCGAGAGGTAATGGAGTCCCTCATTTAGCGATGGAGGCCACCAACTGAGGTTCTTATTCTGCTTTTTCTTTGTCAGCGTGTGGAGCTGACTGGTTTTGAGATTTGGTAAAAACAACATAAGATCCATCCAACCCTTCTCTTTTACTTCCAGCTTCATCCTGATAATCTAGAAAACTAATATTAGAGTCGCCAGCTAATTCTTCTTCTTGCTCTTCGAAGAGATTAGCATCATCTTGTTGGTCCAACTCAGGTTGGAGCAAAAAGTCGCGTTCAGCTTCCAGATAACCGATCGCTGAATTGGCAGGTGTTGCTTCAATGGCCAATTTTCCTTGAGGGGGAGGCTCCGGGCAGCATTGCCTTGATATTGCTAATTTTGGAATGTTCTTCTTGGCATATCTCAATAGGTGGGAACATACATACCTTGGGCCATTTGTCTCCTCAAAGCTATCAGTTCATTTGTCAATTTTTGCACCATAGGATCTGTAGTGCCTGTAGAAGAGCTTTCAACAGATGAAGAGAATCTATTTTTACTGGAGTCTTTTCTGATCTTACCTGTTAGGATAAGATCATCCTCAATCTCAGTAGCCAAATTTTGAGCCAATGCGAGATCCATAGGGCCAGCTCACCTCAATAAAAAACTTACTTTGGGAAGTTGTGAGTTGATAAAAAAACATTTAAGATTCTCCGGCGTGGGTTGAGCGATGGTTGGAATCTGGTTCCTTAACTTATTGAATTTGGCTATGAAATCCCTCATGGGTTCTTGAGATTTCTTTTTTATCTGTGTCAGCTACACTAACAAGGCGTGTGCATCTTCAGCAGGTTTAAATCTAGCTTCAAATTTAGACTTTAGCGTATTTCAGTTAATTATAGTTTGAGCTTGAAGGTGGTAAAACCAATTCACGGCAGTGTCTTGCAAGATTTCTACAAAAAGTCTCACTGCTACGTCTTCGAATTCTACACCGATTATGTCGCATGCTATAGAGAAGGCGGTAATATGCTCATTGGGATGAACCTTTCCATCACCAAAAAACTTGGGAAAAATTTTCCTAGAACTACGAGGTAGTTCATGCAAGGGTGAGGTCAAATTAAGAAGACCAAAAGAATTGCCCCACAGACCTTGAGCCATTATAATAGGACAATTAAATGGCGAGATAATAAATCTTGATGGGGTCGATAAAGACAGAGCCTTACCAGTATTGAAGCTAGAAGCTTCACCAGGTATGAGAGATTTGGTGTTGGTAGGAGGGAAGCTCTTAGTTCACTGAAAATGAGATGATGAAGGAGAAATCTCAAAACTAGTTTGTTGCACCAGCTCGAATATAGGATCAACAATACCTTGAGCTCTCTGGCCTCATGTGTACGGTGGATCTGCTAGAGTGTCAAATGAAAAAGGGACCGAAACTTCTTTAAGTTGAAGTTTGAGGCTTTAAAATGCATGTTCATATCCCCAGTGGAGTCGCCATAAGTTGTTGGGTGAATATTTTGTCGTCAACTAATTGATGACAAAATAAGTATATCAACCACAGTAAAAGAATATTTATGCCACAAAAAGTGTAGATTTACCACATCTTAATAAGATAAATCTCTCTTCTCATCAAGAGGAGGTTCCCTATGAATATTTATATGCTATATGTATATATAAGTAAGTAGAAAATAATACTCAAGGTAGTATAACACCATCCATCTCTCTTTTTTTAGAGATGATGTCCAAAGAACAAGACAGAGAAGTCATGGTCAATGACTGAAAGCATTCCTCTTCTTTCAAAAATGGTATCTAACACAGAGCAAAAAATCCCTTGAAGTTGTAACAAAGTCTACAAGAAAACACATGTAAGCACAAAGTCTTCTATTGCCTCCTTCACTGATTCAAAAATACATAACAGTAGAGTGAAATGAAGCCCAAAGTCTTCGCCTAAAACTACAATGAATAAAAAGATCACCAAGATAAAAGTATCTCAAAGTCTTTATTATATCTTTAGGACCATCTTTAGATAATTTCAACACACACACTTTGCTTATTAAATCAAACAGATGAGAGATTATCAGGGAAAGAACATAAGAACTATTTCCTAAGTAACACAAATTACTCCAACACAAAGTCTGGAATAAACCTGTTTCTCATTTATTTAATAAAATATGATTTACAAGTTGAACACAAAGTCTCAAGGAGTGTCTCAATTTCAGTAGAGTTTTTGCTCTCAATTATCTAGAGATCGATTTACAAAAGAGGTTCCCTCTATATATAAGGAGAAACCTTCAAAATTAAAAAGATTAAAATATAAAAATATCTTAGTCAAAGATGAGTCATCTTTGACTTTGAGATATTTTTCTAGATTTTTTACATGTAATTACATATTACAAAATTGCATGCACTTTTACATGACAAAAGTGCATGAGAAGAGAAGAAGAAGAAGAAGAAGAAGAAAGGGAGGAATGGTTCAACTCTTGCCGCCAGACTTCTTCAGATGAGCATCATACATGGTGATAGATGCCTAAATTCTTATTTTGTCTAGCATAATAGTGTTTTTGAAGATCACTCTGGCCTTGATTGTAGCATCTTTCAATGTTGTGATTACCTTGGCATGACTAGTTAACCTGGATCTTAGATTATCCAGCATGAACTGAGTATCTAAGATGTTATCCACATAAGTCATTGAGAACACTTTCTCTTCGAAATCCCTCTGGACCATACTTTTAAATTCTCGAATCATCTCTTATGTTGAGAGAAATTGATTATCTCTGGAGGTGAGGTCACAGGGCAATTCTTCTAGTCTGTTCAACAAGCCTATATCGCTTTTCTCGCTAGCATCCTTGGAAGACTTGAGATCTTTGATCAGCTCCTTGAGTACTTGAATCCCGTATATCAGTGATTCCTTGATTTCAATATAGGAATCTTTGTTGGCAATGACGTCGATGGATATCAAGGTGTATTTCTTCAAATCCTTCATCTATGTCCACTTGCCAAGATATTTATCTGCACTATCAATATCCTGAGAAATAAGAGAGACAAAGTCCTCTAAATCTGCCCTCACATTCTTCATCTTGTCTGTCTTCTGAGCAACCTCTATAAGCAAGTAAATTCCTTGAGTGTGCATCTTTTCAATATAATCCTCTAGCACTTTCCCTTTCATATAGGTTTTCTCTGCCTTCTGGATAACAGGGTCGTCTATGGAAAAGGCTTTCAGGGTTGCTGCTTCAGGGGCAAGAGTGAATTTTTTGACTACTACAGTCAATTGCTCTGCCTTCGCCTTATAGTAATCTTTCACCTCCTTTTCTCTGTCAAATTTTTGGACCATGATATCGATTGCGGACTATAGATTGCTCTTCGCACCCTCGTGAGCAACTTTCCCTAACTCAACATGAGAAATGGAATAGCTGCTCATGTCAAAACCTTCAAGGGTTGCATCCTATGGAAGTTTAGCTATCTCCAAAAATTTATGTCCCTTTTCCTCAATCAATTTTGAAAGGATCTTTGGTCTCTTAGGGGCCTTAGCTTTCACTGGCACTATCTTACCAAAATTAAAGTCATCTACAGAGATGGCTAGCTTCTTCCTTTTGGGCGTGAAAGCTGACAACCAAGGAGGGAGAGAGGAAGTATTTACTATGGCAACGATTCCTGTAGCTGGTGCCACTAGGGTAACATCTGCACTGCTAGTGGGAATAACAGGTGCAGTGGGAGTAATAGGTGAAACCGTATCGGCTGCTGATTGGTCAATGGCAGAGCTTTCTCTTATGTTAAAAGAAGGAGAAGAGAGACTAGGGATGGAACCTGAGGAGCGAAGGACATCTCCAAAAGCACCTTGAGGGTCGCCAAACATGAATTTGGAAGGAGAGGTGGCTCTAGAAGAAGGAACACTGATGGGAGAAAGAGGTGAAGGAGATGCTATAAGAGATTGAGGTGGTAAAAGAAAAATGCCTGTAAGTGGTTGTGCCCATTCTTGGGAAGGTAGAGGCTCAGTTCTTTGCTGCCTTGAAGGCTTGTCATCTATCTCTATCTATTGGGCTACCTATTCTTGGGTGCTTTGTTCTCCAACCCCCTTAGCCGTTGATTTTGGCTTCTTAGCAACCTTCAATTTCTTGGACACAAAGATGATTCTAGGCTTGTGAGGCTTAGACGGAGAAGGAATATCACCTTTATTCTTAGTTCTGTTCTCTGCCTTCTTCCTTACTTCTGCTTGAAATTCAGCCTCTGATCCTATAATGAACTCCTTCAACGTGATCCCTTTGGCTGCTAACCAATCATTGATGTTAGCCAATATTGGTTCAAATCTCTTCCTCAAAGAAGTCAATTCTTTTTGGGACCACTGAATTGGAGGAAGAAGAGAGTCAGCAACCTTCTTAGCCAGGTATATGATGTTGATAATATTCTTATCATCGACCAAATTAGAGGGAATATCTATAAGACCTAGATATTTGATCTGCTCTAGAGTCAACCTGTTGTAGTCCATCCTCCTAATTTCTTTGGCTCTTCTCAAGTCTACCCAGATGTCTTCAATCATAGGCTCATGAAATTGAGTCTTTCTTCTGATCATATCTTTGACACCTCTGTATTCAAAATTGTCCTTTTTCTTGAACTATTTCATGGTAACCAGTTACATTTCCATCTCCAAGACCTTTGTTTTTGCTGCAGTCAAAATCGAGTATCTGCCAATTTCAATTGGGAACTTGAAACTTGGCTTTTTCAGTTCCATTTGCCTAGTGTGTACGACAAATATTTATCTACACATCTCCATTAGGACTAACTTGTTAGAAAGAAATCTGGGGAGCATATAGGGATAGCCTTGGAAAAACCCAACCTGTAGATAGCAAAAGGAGGGAAATTGTAGAAACATGTAGCCAAAATCATTGATGACCGTCTAGGCTTCATCAAATACTTTTTTTTGTTCGAGATGAGGGTTGAAAAGGCACAAAAATATCACAAAAAAGGCATCATTTACCCTCCTAAAATGACGGATTGATCATTGTAGTGTTAACTAAGGGTAATATGAATAGACTGGGGTGGTTTTCTTGTCTCCTTTAGTTGTCAAACTTGGAAAGGTTCGCATGGAGGCTGTAATGTACACCAAGTATGAAGTCATATAGAACTTTGAAGTAGTAAGTACCTTGGTCAACTGCTCATAAAGATCATTGTTGATCTGCTCACCCCAGAAGATGACTTACTTCCCTTGTAGGATTATCTTGATGAAGGGATACATCCATTCATGGAATTGTGAAGAAGATGGTAAGCCTCGCACTCTGCTGAGAAGAGTAATCAAGTCACCAACTTCTTCTATGAAATCACTCTTCAAGAAATTATGCGGCCATCTAGATAAATTGGTCCTGGTGAGCCACCTGTTATTCATCACCTTTTTCGCTCTCTCGAGATCTTTGTCATACTCTTTATGTGCCTCAATGAAGTCAACTCTTAGTACCTCAATAGTAGGAGGGCACATGAAGACTTTATCAATAAATTTAGGGTCCAACCGAATTATCATATTGCTGCTAGCATTCGACACTGACCTGGTCTCTCTGTTGTAGAATAGGGCGCATTGGAGGACAAAATCTGTGTGATGTGCTACTATTGGGAAAGAGGCAACTAGATGAATGTTGCTTTCGATTATCTTTTTCATCTCAGAGCTCAGGTTCATCACCTTGGTTCTGGTTACAAACTCGGCCATATCCACGTGGCTGATCTCTGTGTCTCTAATGTCGTCGACATTAGAAGTGACCGAGGTGATTATAAAAATGCCCTGGTACTGGTACTTCATGGCCTTTGACTTCTTCAGAGAAGCTTCAGTCATTGAAACTAGTCTTGATTGAGCGGGTGCTGATGAACAAAAATCTTCAAGGGGTACTACAATGATAATCATGATCATGCAATTAGGAAAAATTGGACAAATTAGGAAATTTGCACGTTGGGTGATTATGACCAAGGAAGGGCACTTGACAGGGTTGGGTTGGAAAACGGATCAGAAAATGAGAGAAAAAAGGGGAGGAGGCAAAAAAATAAAAATGATGAAAATTTCTCCAAAGTCAGAGAAATTAGAGGAAAAAATGCAAGGGCGGCAAAATTCGCCGCCTTGGCATGTAAAATGGTTTGCATGCACGGGCGATGAATTTTGTCCCCCTTACATGCAAGGGGAATAAAAAGGGCATAGGCAATGAATTTTACCACCTGTGCATGTTTCGTAGGAAAGTGTAGGGGTGGCAAAATTCACTGTCGTTGCACTTTAGACTTGCATCAGTGGCAAATTTTGCTGCTGATGTAGCAAAATTGGTGTGAACATGTATCGGTGGTGAATTTCGCCACCGATGCAAGAGGTGGGGAAGGGCAAGTTTGCCGCCCTTAATAGGTAAGAACAGGAAATTCATGAGAGAATGGAGGGCAGTGAAAATTGCTGCCCTAGCGTGGGGAGAATGATGGAAGGCCGACAAGGTATTTGTCATGTCCCCTTTTCAGTTGACATGTTCTGAGTTCATGGTTAGCCTATTATGCGACCCTCATAGGCTGATAGGATGGTTAGAGGGTCTTGATGGAGATTGACGTGGCTTCGTTTAGCAGAATTTTTCTAGTTGGCTTTCGTTTGGGCTCGATTGGACATCTATTGAGGGAGATATTAATATTTGATTGATTTAATCAAATATTAATTATTTGGTCTAATTTTAAATTAGAAAACCTAATTCTAATTTAAGAAAACCCTAATTAGGGCAAGCATATCTTTTGAGGGTATAAGGGTTTCTCATGGAGGCCATTATTGATTATGCATATGATTATTGATTTTGATTTCTGAAGAATTCTTCTGTGAAGACTGAGCCAAAGGTTCCAGGATTCCATTGCAGTGGAGAACGTCAACTCTTCATTGTGTGCAATTCAGAGGCTGTGAAATATCAGCTGATCTATTGCCAAATTGAGAGATAGCTTCATACAGAAGTTATCACAGAGGTATACAGATTTGGGAGATAGCTTCACACAGAAGTTATCATAGTATTTCAGGGATTTTCTTTATTTAGTTTTTGATCCAATAAGTTATACAGATATAGATTTTCTGTATTAGAATCGTATATTCTTGAGACCAGGTTGTTCAGCTATCAGGGGTTGAGAACAGACAGGGTGTGTTTAATTGGTGGCCATACTAAGTCCATACAGGTCCGTACAGATCCGCTCAAGCACTGACCTCGGTAGACAGAGATCCCCAGTGATCGACATCAGCTGACTGAAGACCGACGTCGGCAGAGAAGGACCTACAGAGACTGATGTCGACAATATATCGACCGACACCGGTGACTGTGTGTTCGACATAGCAGGCCGAGACGAGACAGAATTCAGGTTTCATTCCTAGATTTGCAAAAAGCCAGGGTTTTAAGATAGAATATTGCAGATTATTTTATTTGTATGATAGAGATTCAATTGTATAATCATCTAGAAGAACAAGTGATAAGATCTGTGATTTGCCATTGACAGACCATATCATGATTTATTTATTTATATAGCAATTATTTTGGTAGAATTTGTATATTTGTTCAGAGCTATTTGTGTTTCTGTATTCTCTACTAGAAGGGGATATTACAGTGGTATCAAAGCTAAATCCTTCCATCCTGAGGGTTTGATAGATCTTATGCAGCCACAAGAGTTGGGACCGCACAGGTATAACACACGCAGTAGAGCCTTGCTTGAAGTTACCCAGTTGTTAGATCAACAGTGGATTATCGTGAGTGACAGACATGAGGGTAGCCCACCCAGGGGCCATAGGTATGATGCTGATCAGGACACCAGAGAATTTCACCGTGCTATGATGACAAGTCAGCAACAGATGAACCAGACACTACAGGCACTTATGACTATGATAAGGGGTATGAATGCACCTGATGGACAGAATGGGGACCAAAGAGATGACAAGAGTGCTACGGTTAATCAGAGACCACAGCAGACTCACTCCAGAACAGCTGATAGACCTACACGTCCTACATTTGTTCAAGAAGAACCAGAGGCACCAGCAGAGGAGGAGGTAGGGAATTCCCCATTTACAGATGTTTACATGGTTGCAAATGATGAGTGGGACTTATTACCTCCTCATATTCAAGAGAGGACATCCTTTGATCATTTTATCAATCTGAGGAGAGAGCACTACAGATTGGCTAGGCAGGACAGGAGACCTAGAATCCAATTCAGTGAGCTGAAGAAGGCTACTGGGAAGCTTTCTTTGACTACCTTTGACGGCAGTGGCAAGATGACAGCTCAAGCTTGGGTTCATAAGCTTGACACCTTTTTGGCATTGAGACCAATGTCAGAGATAGAAGCCATCAAATATGCCACTTTGCACTTGGATGGAGTAGCGCATGATTGGTGGTACCATGGTATGGTAACACTTCAGCATAACCAGGTGACAGAGTACCAGGACTTTGTGGATAGGTTGGTTGAGCGGTTTGATAGGAAGGATCCCGAGGTTTACTTTCAAGATCTAGCACAGTTGAGACAAACAGGTAACTTGGAGTCCTTCATTGGTGAGTTTCAGAGATTGGCAGTCATGGTGCCCAATATTTCTGAGCGTAGATTGGTAGTTCTCTTCATGGAGGGATTGACAGAGCCATTGAGAGGTTGGATCAAAGCTTTTGATCCTCCTTCATTACAGGTAGCTATGAAGAAGGCGCGTAGTATGGAGATGGCAGCCCCATCCCATAAATTTAACTTCAAGGGTACTTCTTCATCTAGAGACCATAAGTGCTCCAACACAGATACAGAGAGATCGGATTTTAACATAGATAAATCAGGTGTAACGAATGACTCAAAGGCCAATCCAGCAGCACCACCTTTGGATCGTGAGGTGCTTAATGATCTACGTAGGAAGAAGCTTTGCTTCTACTGCAAAGGTCCATATGATATCCATCATGATTGCCCTTTGAGGCCTAAGGGCAAGGCAAATCGTGTGATGTGGGCATATTATGAGGATTCTGATTCAGAGGATTCCAAACAGCAGAATAGTTCTGAGGGGGCAGAGGTAGAGGCTTTAGGGCCTAAGGTAGAGGCAGAATTAGAGCTTCACATACAGGAGGCATGCCTATCCAGCATTCAATCGGATGAGTCATTCAGACTCCGTGGAGTTTTGGCAGGGCAGAAGGTTATCACCCTTCTTGATACAGGAGCCACACATAATTTCATAGATGCTAGATTTGTGGAGAAGCGTGGACTCACTATAGAAGATTTTGAGGGCACAAGAGTTAAGGTAGCCAATGGTCACACTCTTAAGTGTGAGTGTATGATTAGAGACCTCCCATTGCGCTTGAACAACTATGAGTTCAAGGCTGATTATTATGTGGTGAACATGGGGGATATAGACTTAGTCTTGGGTATGAAGTGGCTTCATTCCTTTGAGGAAGTTACTCTTCGTCTCAAGGACATGGAGGTTTGCTTTAATGTTGATGGGAAGACACATATTCTTAAGGCAATACGGGGCAGCAGCTTCAGATATATGTTTTTTCATCGGATGGAGAGGCTCATACGAGATGACATGATAGAGTGCGCTACCGAGTGCACATTGGCACCAACACAGGAGAGACAGGTGGATGAGCTTGGTCTTGAAGTGAGTGCAATTCAGGAGTTATCACATGTGGTAGGGACTCAGCTTGCTGTTATAGTCGGATCACAGGTTGATATGACTCTTTCTAGCCTTCACAATCCAGATTTAGATATTATTCAGGTACGGAGTCTGCTTGAGTTGCTTGCTGATTTTCATTTATGGATTGGATGTTGGGGTGCTTATCTTAGTTCTAGGGATGGACTTGGCATGGAGTTTGCATTGATTGATAGCAAGGCAGATCATGACTACATTTGGGATCTAGGTGGATTGATGGGTGTATCATACAGCGATTGCTTGAGGGCAAGCAATTTTAGGAGGGGCGGATTGTCATGTCCCCTTTTCAGTTGACATGTTCTGAGTTCATGGTTAGCCTATTATGCGACCCTCATAGGCTGATATGATGGTTAGAGGGTCTTGATGGAGATTGACGTGGCTTCGTTTAGCAGAATTTTTCTAGTTGGCTTTCGTTTGGGCTCGATTGGACATCTATTGAGGGAGATATTAATATTTGATTGATTTAATCAAATATTAATTATTTGGTCTAATTTTAAATTAGAAACCCTAATTCTAATTTAAGAAAACCCTAATTAGGGCAAGCATATCTTTTGAGGGTATAAGGGTTTCTCATGGAGGCCATTATTGATTATGCATATGATTATTGATTTTGATTTCTGAAGAATTTTTCTGTGAAGACTGAGCCAAAGGTTCCAGGATTCCATTGCAGTGGAGAACGTCAACTCTTCATTGTGTGCGATTCAGAGGCTGTGAAATATCAGCTGATCTATTGCTAAATTGAGAGATAGCTTCATACAGAAGTTATCACAGAGGTATACAGATTTGGGAGATAGCTTCACACAGAAGTTATCATAGTATTTCAGGTATTTTCTTTATTTAGTTTTTGATCCAATAAGTTATACAGATATAGATTTTTTGTATTAGAATCATATATTCTTGAGACCAGGTTGTTCAGCTATCAGGGGTTGAGAATAGACAGGGTGTGTTTAATTGGTGGCCGTACTAAGTCCGTACAGGTCCGTACAGATCTGCTCAGGCACCGACCTTCGCAGACAGAGATCCCCAGTGACCGACATCGGCCGACTGAAGACCGACGTCGACAGAGAAGGACCTACAGAGACCGACGTCGGCAATATATCAATCGACGCTGATGACTGTGTGTTTGACACAGCAGGCCGAGACGAGACAGAATTCAGGTTTCATTCCCAGATTTGCAAAAAGCCAGGGTTTTAAGATAGAATATTGCAAATTATTTTATTTGTATGATAGAGATTCAATTGTATAATCATCTATAAGAACAAGTGATAAGATCTGTGATTTGCCATTGACAGACTATATCGTGATTTATTTATTTATATAGCAATTATTTTGGTAGAATTTGTATATTTGTTCAGAGCTATTTGTGTTTCTATATTCTCTACTGGAAGGGGATATTACAGAAGAGAGATCGGCGGGAGGAGAAAAGGAAGGGGGCCAATCGGCCTTAGGGGAAGAAATAAACAAAAAACACAAACCCCAATAAAAATAACTACTAAAAAGGAAAAAATCAAAAGCAAGGGAAGAACGAAAGAATAAAGAGCAAAAACAAGACCAACCTGGAAAATAACGTGTGTTGTGAGCTCAAATCTATCAAAACACACTTTTCTCGCTTGTTGGATCATCTAGAGGTAGAAGGCAGGAGGAGGAGAGGAAGGAATAAAGCAAAATGGGGTAAAAATTAGATTAAATGGGGTGAAAATTGACTCCAACCACTCAATGCATGCGACCATAAATGCCATGCATGAAAATCGAGGCAGTGTATGGGCAGCAAAATTTGTTGCCCTTACACTGAAAAATTGAAGGGACATGCAGGGGCAACAAAATTTGCCGCACTTGCATGTAAGGGAGGAAAAATGTAGGGGTGGAAAAATTTGCCACTCGTGCACGTCCAAATGCAGGGGCAGCAAATTTTGCCGCTCCTGCATGCATGAAGGAAAATGCACTGACGGCAAAAATTGTCGCCCGTGCACGAAAACAAAACAAAAACACTAACTCTAAAAATATTAAATTTTGGTCCCCTGGTCGCATCGAGACCATAATAACTTTCACGTTTTGGGGAAAATGTAACGAAAAGATGTTATGAACTTCAAACGGTGTCAATTGAGCAAGTACGAGGACAAAAAAAATCTGTCTCAAAAAATGGACTTAGAGAGACAAAGGGCAAAATGGACAAGTTTCACAGGGGGTTGTTTCAAAAATGAGCTGAGATGATTTTGGAAACAACAGGCTGGTCTCTTTTCCCCTAAAAACCCCTTCGAATTTTTTGAAAAAGACTCATCCCTTGAAGAACCTGAGAAGAACCATTTTTCAAAACCAAATTGGGTTTATCTTATTTTGGGTTTTTAACTACTCACAACTTAAGAAGTAATCAAGTAGTGCCCCCTGGAGAACCCAAAATACACTGTCTATGAGTAATTTAGGTTCTTCAACCTGAATTAATTCTACTTATAAAACATTTAAAGCCAAGCACTGTTGGAAACCTGATTTGCACTATGCCTTCAAAAAACCCAAAGTTGTCACTACTTAAAAACCCGAAGTCCTCCCAAAGGCTTACCTTTTTCTTCCCTAAAATCTCCCTTTTCCATACTTAGGAAAACTTTAATATGTGGGCCAAAAAATGACCAACAGTTGCTTTGGATCACCTTTACCATCTTATAATGTAATCTTAGGAGCTAAAAAACCTATAGGCAAGGGATAAGCTAAAATATATGGGACTAATGGAATATGAATAAATGTATGAGAATTAGTTGAATGAATCACTCTAGAAGCACCTTGCTTTAATTGCAACACCTTAGCCTACAAATTTATGAAAATATGCATGAGGGATTGAGTAGTAGGCATGAATGATGATGTCCAATGAGTAGTGATCATATGATGTACATAATTTAGTTGTGTAGGAACAAGTAGTGTAATATGAGTGAAACCTTATGTTCCCCATTTGCCTTAGGTGGGCATCACATGTGTAACTATAGGTGTTGACATACAAATAGTAGCAGTGGTAATAGTGGTTTTGTTGACAATTTTGACCCCATAGGTCAAATTATAACATATACTATTCGAAGCTCTATAGGAAAAAGACTTCAGGTTCTTAAGGAAGAAGACTTCGAGTTTTACTTAAAAGCTGATTGAAGAATTCATTCTTTCAGGAAAGTCTTTTCCAAAAGCTTGAAGGGAAATTTCAAATAGTTCCTATACAAGAATTCCTTTAAAATTTTGTCTGAAGGAATTGTCCATTTTAAAAGGAGAAGTCAAATATAGATTTCCTTCAGACTTTTTATTTGAAGGAAATGACCAAAAGAAATAGAGGGACTTTTCAAAAAGTCTGAAGGAATTCCTTCAAACAAATTATTTGAAAGAATTCCTTCAAAAAGCTTACTCATTCTTTCAGGAAAGTCTTTTATAGAAGTTGAGGGGACTCTTTGTAGAATCCTGAAGGGCTTGTCACAAAGTCCAAAGGGTAGTTTCAAAAATATGATAAGTCATTCTCTAAAATCTGAAGGGTATGTACCCTTTAGAAGAAGGAAATTTTGAAAGTCTGAGGGACACTTGTAATTTCTCCAAAGGGAAATTAACAAAATTTTGAGGGATTTTCTTTCGGTTAAAAGTCCATTTGCAGAATTTTGAAGTGTTCTTTCACTTTGAAAAAGGGCATTTTTAGAGATAAAGAGGACCAATTCATTTTATTGAAGGAATCATTTCAAAATCTTGAAGGGACATTTCAAAGGTTTGAAGGGCAGGTGGACAAAATAGTAACGTCGAAAGGGACACTTCAACAAAGTCTGAAGGGCAGAAAGGAATGAATTCCTTCATACTTTTTGTCTAAAGGAAGTAAACAAAGGAAATTAACAAAAAGAAAAATGTCGAAGGGTTACTTTACATTTAGAAAAGACATTTCAAAAATTTCCAAAGGGTAGAATCCCTTCAAAAAAGGATCAATTAAAAAAATCTCAAAGGGTATATGCCCTTCAGGAAAGTTCAAAACAAAATTTATGGAGGGTTATTAGCCCTTCGGAAAAGGACTTAACAAAAAGGCTAAAGGACCATTTGGAAAATTTTGAAGGGTTAGTGTTCCTTCAAAAAGGTCCACTTGGAAATTTTGAAGGGTCATATGCCCTTTGGAAAAGGACATTTAAAAAATCCCAAAGGGCATTCTCAAAAATATGAAAGGGTCCATTCTTCAAGAAACTTCTTTTTAAGAAGATTTGAAGGGATATTTTAAAATCCTGAAGGGCAATTCGAAAGAAGGAATTCCTTCAGACTTTTTGTCTAAAGGAAGTTTACAAGGAAATGGACCAATCAGAAAAGCCAGAGATGAAGAGATAATTCCCATGGATAATTTGTCTACGAGAAAATGATAAAATAACAAAGACATAAGCTTAAGGAAGGATTTCTTTTGGAAAGGAAGAGCCCGAAAAAATTATCTGTAGGATATATGTACAAAAGCGAAGAACCAGAAACAAAATACAAGATTTTTCAATAGCCAATAAATAGATTAATGCATTCTACAGTCTATATGTAGAGCATGTAAAGTGGCCCAAAACAAGATTAGACACGTCCAAAAAAATGCAGCCATTTCAAACATGATTCTTTTAGTTCTAAAATGGAGACTCGTTTACATGAAGAACTCAAGGAGTTTAATATTGGAGAGCTTAACACAAAATTTTATACATTCACTCTTGTTTGTCTCATTATTCCAAGCCTTTCAAACATTTCTAGCGGTTCAAGCAGAGTTTTAAATTCAATTTTGGCAGTTGATTTCATGTAAAGGAAAGCCTTTCAAATGTTATAGCATCTCAAGAGGAGTTCCATATTTGGAGATTGGCGTAGAATCATGCATGTTGGAAGTTTTGACTCAAGCTTGAGCCCACCATCCATTTTCAATGCCAAAGGGTCTTTTTATGTAAGACAAAAGATAAGAAGATATTATTAGAAGGCTTTGTTATCTTGGCATAATAGAAATTAGACTTGGTTAATGTAAGAGTTGACCTCTTTTTCTATTTTCAGTGCCAACCTCTTGGTTGTTGTATGTTTTCTATATAAGTTGGTTTTTCAGTCTTGAATCATATCCCTCTTTTGGTAAGATCAAATTCTGCCAAAGATTGAGTTTGTAACCTTTTTTCAGATTAATAGAAGGACTATTTTTATTTTCCAAAATGTTGGTATAGTGTATTCATGTCAATGATTTTCATAAGTGATAGAATTTCTCTTCCTTTTCAAGTCTTTATTCTTACCTAACAACATAGTTGATCAATTTATGTAGGTCATGTTCTATGTTTGATGTCTCTTAACTGAGTTTACAATAGATATAAGTGGCTAGTTAGTGCCCTAAATCAGGCCTATTCTTTTATTTTCCTCAAGCTTGGATTACTAGATAAAACTTTTTCATAAAATACTTATGCATATTGGTCAATTGGATTTGAAATTTCAACCCTTTTCTTATCTAAATCAGTTTTCTTAAGAGCTCAAATTGAGTGGATCAATCAAAAAATACAGGTGTATCACCATCATTAGATAGGATTTTTATTCAAGTTTCTCTCTCTTTTCCTAACAAATTATAGTGTAGACCAAAGATCCTAATTGATACACCAAAGGGAGATAGCCTTTAGAATCTAGATATTCAATCTATTGATTAGGTCACCCATAGCCTAGGATTGTTTACATGTTTCAACAGACTGTGAAACCCTGAAACTACCTTCACAGGGGTGAAAGTATGATTGACAATAGTTTTTGGCATGCCTGGAGGGACCATAAGGATATATTTGTGTATCTGAACTGTTGAATAAATTTTAGAGCTAAGGAGAAGCATTTGAAGTAGAAGAGAATATTCATCTTCATTAAAGCTAAAGATTCTTCAAGTGGTAGAGTTCATAGCATCATTCAGGAAGCTCTTTCATGCCAAAAGTTACCACAAGGTCAACAAGCAAAGGTATTCCTTTTGAATTTATATCTTATAAAAGATCAATATTTAGGAGGGCAAAACCATATCCTCAAAAATAATATCTTCCTCCTAGTCATCCTATTGTTCTAAGCACTACAATCCCCACTATCCAAATGGCCATAAAAAACTAGGTGTTTGCTCCATTCAATAGAGGTAGCCCACTTAATTTAGTCCATTTTAATGACATTTTGGTGTCTTCTCTCAAGATTATCCCATTCTTCTTAGGATAAAATCAAACAACCCCTATTGAGCATATCCAAGATGTGGCTAATCTCTGTTCAGTCTATAATGTTGTTGAGAATAATGTTGCTATCAGATTGCTTGTTGCTTCCTTCAAAGTAAAAGCATTTCAATGGTATATAAATCTCCCACTAAATTCCATTTCTACTTGGGATGAGGATAAATCTGATCACCTATCTTTGGTTGAGCAATTGACCTCCATAACAAGGGCTCCTCATGAGTTCATGTCTGATTTTAACCTTAGATTCCAAAAGACATGGACCATAATACCTATGTTGATAAGGCTATCCCTTGAATATGCATTTCTATACTATTTGAGATCCCTTAATTATGACATTAGTGTGATGATATAGTTAATGGGTGGTACTACTTTGCTAGATGCTTATGAGGTTGCAATAAAAGAAAAAAACAATTTGAGACAAGTTGTTAAGATTTCTCCAAGACCTATAATGCATATATTTCTAGAAGCAACTTCCATACCAACCCCTCAAGTTCCTCAAATTCTATCTTTAGCTCCCATTCCAGCACCTCAAGCTCAAATTACAGCCCCTACTAGCCAAGCTAGTGAGATAGGTGAGTTGAAAAGCTTATTACAATCTTTTGGAAAAGAAATAGTGTAGCTCAAAAGACAAAAATATCATTCTAATAGGCCCTATCAACAACAAAATCAAAACACTTATCATCCCTTTAAAGATCAAAGGCCTCCTTATTAGAGTTTCAGAGAAAATAGACCACCTTATCAAGCATAAGGAGCCATAACTCCAGCTAAGTCATATGCTTCCCTTGATCCTAATGTTCCTTCCACTTCAAAGGCTATTGTTCCCACCCCACCTCAAAACAAATTGATGCAGGATTCAGGTTGGAAACCCTCAAATCTCAATGATGCTCAAAACCAAGCCTTGGTATCACAGAATATCACTATGCCTCAAATGACACAAGAAGAGTTTTCTTTTCAAGGAGGTCAGTATTAAGATACAGGTTTGGCATCACAAGGAGAGACTCATCAAGCTCAAGGGCAGTCTGATGCCATTAATGTAAATTGGTAAGTAGATGATCATGTTGTTTTTACTCAAAGTGTTGAAACTAACAATTCAAGTGGTCAAGTTACAGTTGTAACTAGAGATAAAAATAAGAGCCATTGAAGAGGCTCAAGAGGTAACAAATGCTTCAAGTACTCCTAAGGTTATTTTTAAGAGTACAAAAGAGTAACTTGTTATCCCTACAACATAAAAAAATTAGAATATAGAGGTTGGTAAGGTTCATCAACTACCTCTAGTTCGTGAACAATCAATACTTTAGAAGGTACAGCCAAAGGTTAGTGGATCTCATTTTAGTATAATAGACTAGATGAAGAAGTCTAACATCAACATTAGTATGTGGGATTCTATTTCCATTCCAGAACAAAATGATATGCTCATCCAAGAGCTTTTAGCTCTCAAATTGCCTCCAAAACCAGTTGAGAAAGAAGGTGTTGTCTTGACTACTTCAGATCAACCAACAAAGTAACAGGTACAACAAGTAAATAAGATGGTAAAGGTGGACAAAACTGAGAAAAATTTAAAGAAAACTCCTCCTTTTTACCTTTTTTGATAGCAAGTGATACTTTGGTTCATAATTGTATGGTGGATAGTGGAGCTAGTAGTATAATCATGCCTAAATAGATTGTAGACAAGCTCAACCCTATTTATGAGCCAAACACTAAGGGGGTATTGCAGTTGGATGGGTCACCAACAAAGATGGTAGGCATCATCAAAGATCTGAAATTGACATGACATGTTTGTCTTAATGTTACTATTCAACAGGATGTTGTTGTGGTGGACTTGCCTCCTTACTTTACTATGTGCCTTTCAAGGGATTTCACCTAAAATATTGGGAGATATTTATCAACTGGTTGGAATTATTTAATGTTCAAAACTAGGTATGGTACCAAGGTAAGAATTTATTCTGAACCTATTGCACGTTTTCATATGGAGCCATATATGCTGAGTGTTGTGAATACTAATTGTATCATCTCGGATGAAGTACTAAAAGCTAATGAAGTAGAAAGTGAATCACTTTTGGATGGAGTTCCATATTTTTTATTTGATGAGTGGGATTCCACTTTGCATGAGCATGATATTTATGTGTTGATTGAAGAAGGACTTGGTATGTATTTCCTTCATGAGAATGATGCACCAATTCTAGCCATGGTCAAAGAAGATGAGTTTAATGAAGGTTTGTGACAATTATACTTTGATGGATCAAGGAATAAGCATGGAACTAGAGTTGGAATGATGTTGGTTTATCCAAAAAAATAAAGGTATTTCTCTTTTATTAAAGTTTAGTTTGGTTGTTCAAATAATGTTGTTGAGTATGAAGCACTAGTTCATGGTTTACAATGGGCTAAGAAGATGAAAGTCAACACCTTACAATTTTTTAGTGATAGTAAACTTATAATTCACCAAGTAAGATGTTTAAATGTATGCAAAAATTTGTTGCTTAAGTCTTACAGGCATATAATATGGGACTTACTTCAAGATTTCTAAGCTTTTAACATTTAGGAAATACCATCAGGTGAGAATAAACATGTTGATAGGTTGGTTGCCATTGCATCAAAATTTAGTATCCCAACTGATATAAAAAGTGAGAAAATTTAGTCATATATAAAGGTTATTGTAAGGCCTTCTGTTCCAGATAATCATGATAATTGACAAGTGTCAGAAGATGACAATCAAATTGTGAGATTCTTGCAAGAGGAGGTCGAGTTTTCTTCAAAAAACCAATCAAATTAGTTACAATAGTATGGTGATAAGATTATGAAACTAAAAACGAATAAGTTTCCCAAAGGATTGGTCACACTTAAAAACATTTTCAATGGTGATGATGAGCTAAGGAAAGAGAATTCATCTTTGTCAATAAAAGAAGAGCACTATGCCAATGTAGAGATTATAGCTGGTAAGATTTTGAAGTTGGGTAAGGTATGCACTCCTTCACAAAATCAAGCTTTCATTGAGTTATGCACAAGTTTTGTTGATATATTTGCATGGTAGTATAGTGATCTCAAGGAATTTGATCCAAGTTTGGCTCAACACACCATTGAGTTAGAGGAGACTAAACAAGTAAGACAAAGACAAAGGCCAATCAATCCTAAGCTTGAGCCTTTGATGAGAGCTAAACTTCAAAAGCTCATAGAATCAGCTATTATATTTTCAATCAAGTACTCAACTTGGGAGGCTAATCTCGTTCCATTACGGAAGAAGAATGATGAGATTTATTTGTGTGTTGATTTTCATGATTTGAACATGGCTTCATTTAAAGATCACTATCCTTTGCTATCAATGGAACAAATTTTGCAGCTTGTTGTAGGTTCAAAGAGGTTTTCTTTGTTGTATGGATATAGTGGCTATAATCAGATTTTGGTCAAGGAAGAAGACCAATTTAAGACAACCTTCACAACTAAGTGGGGGACATTTGCATATAGAAAGATGCCATTCGGTTTGTCTAATGCTAGAGAAACCTTTCATATAGCCATGGATATGGCATTCCAAGGCCTTCTTAATAGGTTTTTATTTATTTATTTGGATGATATAATAGTGTTTTCAAAGAATGTAGAAGATCACATGGATCATCTCAAGCAAATGTTCAAAAGGTGTAGGCAATTTGGGGTATCTCTAAATCCCAAAAAGTGTGTTTTTTCCATTCATGAAGGTAAGATTTTTGGGCATGTTGTTTCAAAGCATGGTTTAAGCATAGATTCTAAAATTATTGACTTCATTCTTACACTTTCCTTGCCTAAGCACAAAAAGGATATGCAAAGCTTCTTTGGGAAAATCAACTTCATAAGGAGATATATTTCAGATTTTGTCATTTTAGCAAAGCCACTTACAACCATGTTAAAGAAGGATTAGGCTTCAGCTGGTCCAAAGGACTAAACAGTTTTGAAGATATTAAGAGGGCCATAGCTAGTGTTCCTACGCTTATAAATCTAGATTTCACAAAGAATTTTATTTTGTATACATATGCTAACATGGACACCATTTTAGTGCAATAAAATCAAGAGGCTTTGGAGCAGCCAATAGCCTTCTTCAACCAAGGCTTGGAAGAGTATGAAACAAGGTATTATTTTATTAAAAAGCATGTGCTTTTAGTTATAAGATCTCTTAGGAAGGTTAGACACTTGTTGTCTAATAATCAGATACATCTAATGGTTTCCCATCCAAGCATCAAAGAGTTTCTCTTGAACAAGGATATAAATGAGAAGAGAGCTAGTTGGATAACCAAGGTAATGAAGTATGATATGGAAATTAAGGTCATAAAGTTGATTATAGACAAAGGACTATGTGAGCATCTAGCTCAAGACTTGCAAGAGACTAATGAGGTTGTTCTAGTGTCAAATGATGAAGAGATTGTAGTTGTTCATACCTCACCTTCCAACTGGTTTCATGACTTGGTAAGTTATCTCTAACATGGTATTTATCCCTCTCATCTAAGTGCTTCAAAAATAAGATATTTTAGGTTGCAGTCAATTCCATTTTTGCTTACTGATGGTCTTTTGTTCAAGAAAAATATTAATGGCATGTTGCTAAGATGTATACAACCAAGTCAAACTTAGAGATTTCTTGAATAATTCCATGATGGACATGGTGGAGGACATTTTTATACAAATACTACAGCCCTTAAGATCATGACAGGTGGGTACTATTGGCCTAGTATATTTGGTGATTGCCATGCATGGGTTAGGAAGTGCAAACAATGTGCTATGTTTATAGGAAAATTGAAACTTGTAGCCTTACCTCTTCAACCAATTGTGGTGGATCATCCCTTTGTCTAATGGGGATTAGAATTTATTGGTATCATAAATCCTCCTTCAATTTTAGGGCATAAATGGATTCTCACTACTATAGATTACTTCACACGTTGGACAGAAGTAGTAGCATTGAAAGAAGAAAATGAAACCAATGTTCTAGATTTCTATGAAGGTTTGCTTACTAGATTTAGAATTATTTCAACTATTATTTATGATAATGCAATGGCTTTTGTGGGATTTAGGATCAATCAATGGGTTGTCTAACATAGAATTTACCTCCGCACTTTTTCAAACTATTATCCACAAGGCAATGGCCTTACTGAATATATGAATAAGAACCTATTGAGGATCATAAGGACTATTGAAGATAATTAGAGGTCATGGCATCTTAAGTTGAAGTCATCTCTATGGGCTGATAGGATCACCTACAAAAGATTAATATCCAACTCTCCATACAAGCTGGTATATGGTAAGGAAGTAAGGTTACCCATTTTTCTTAAATTTCTTGCTTTGGAACTAATGCATCAGCTTGAGTTGTTAGAGAATGAGCCTATGAAAATCAACTATGCTGAGCTTATGAAGTTGGAAGAGATAAAAAATCAGTCCATGCTAGCCATGGACATTCATCAAGCACAAGTGAAGAGAGCTTTTGATAAAGGAGCTTATTCATGAAGTTTTAAAGAAGGAGATTTGGTACTCAAGTGGGATAAGAATAGAGCTAAACCAAGAAGGCACACAAAGTTTTATTCCCTTTGGAGTGGCATCTTTACCTTCCAACTTGCAAATCCCACAATACCTTCCAAATTGCAAAGATGGATGGTGAGGAGCTTCCGGTCCTAGTCAATGGGATACATCTGAAACATTGCTACTAAAGAGCAAAGCTCCTTGTACATAGTTTGTTTATTTTTATCCAAGTTTTATTCAATCACATTAGTTTCATTCTATTTTATCCCAAATAAGTGATTGTTTGCACATTTTCTTGGTTTAGTTAGTTTTCTTATTTTTGTGTGTTTCCCTTCTTATTTTGAAGGATGAAGGTTACTTCATGTTTGGTCAAAGGAGATTTGCAGTCATAGACTAGGTTTACCATTGTTTTATGAGTTAAATATCATGTTTATGGTTTGAGTTCTCAAGCATAACAGGTATGCTTCTCAGTTGAGTCACCAAAATGTTGACAATTTTGACCTCACAAGTCAAATTATAACCTTTACCATTTGAAGCTCTATAGGAAAAAGACTTTAGGTTCTCAAGGAAGAAGACTTCAAGTTTTTTTACAAGCTGATTGAAGAATTCATTCTTTCAGGAAAGTCTTTTCCAAGAGCTCGAAGGGTAATTTTCAATAGTTCCTATCAAGAATTCCTTCGGACTTTTGTCTGAAGGAATTGTCCATTTTAAAAGGAGAAGTCGAAGATAAATTTCCTTCGGACTTTTTGTCTCAAGGAAATGATTGAAAGAAATAGAGGGACTTTTCAAAAAAATTGAAGGAATTTTTTTGGAACAATTATATAAAAGAATTCCTCTAAAAATCTTACTCATTCTTTCAAGAAAGTCTTTTACAGAAGCTGAAGGGACACTTTATAGAATCTTGAAGGGCTTGTCACAAAGTCTGAAGGGCAGTTTCAAAAATCTGATAAGGCATTCTCTGATAGATGAAGGGCATGTGTTATAGTACAGAATTTCACCCCTGTGGGATATTTTTTTAAGCTCTCCCACTTTCGACTATAAGCATGGGGACAACCTCAGGCTGTGGGTATCCTGTAGTGAGGTTGAACCTCTAGGCTTTTTAATGAGGCTAGTTCCTCAGGTACTTCACTTCAACTCTTGATTCCCACACTAAAATCTACTATTGACCAAAGAAAAAGGGAGAGAAAGATAACATAAAAAAGAAAATTGAGCTAAGGGAGGTGATGCACCACAACTATGGGTTAATCTACCCTGCTTGACTCTTAGAACACTAATGAAACAAGCAAAAAATTAGATTCAAGCCTCCAAATATCTATCATACATCAGTGTTTCATGAGGAGGTTCACCAAATGATTTAAGTTGAGGGAAATTAATGGGTAGGTCTAGAGTAAGACACGAACCAATCACAGTATCCACATATGGGCTTTAATCGAGAGATGTAGAACACTAAACATGACCTGCATAACAAGATAAGATAGTAACTAGGTGAGACTATAATTTGACAAGGGAGAAAACTCTATCACATGTGCAAATCTGACATGTACACACTCTACTAGAACAATGGAGTCTAAAACATAGTCTTTTATTCATATCAAGAGGTTACAAGCTCCATCTTGGCAGAATTTGGTCATGACCAAGGGAGGGAGCAAATAGAATACAGAGAATGATCCCCCACCACCTTTTTGGCTCGAGAGCCTATAATTATATGGCTGAGAGAAAAAGATAAATCCCATAATTGCATGAGATCAAGAAGAAGAGAAGTCATCGATGACTGTCGATTATACTTGAGCTCCCTTTTGCATTAAAAACATGCAACTATCTTGAATGCGAGATGTACCATCTAGAATCACCACCCATTTCTTTGAGCTCCTTATGCATTAAATTTTCTTGTTTAGAACTGAGCAAGCCATATTGGTGGTAGCTGCATATCCCTACCAAGTTCGAGTTTTTTGATCTTTGCATTAAACCTTGGCATGTTCTTTATTGTAATTTGGACCATCCCAATCGATCTTTGCATGTTCGTTACTCCACTTAGACGTGCCTAATCCTTGTTTAACCACTTTGCATCTTTTAGAAGTGAGTTGTATGTACTTGTGCCACTTGTACTTGACTGATTGGCCCTTTGTATTTATGCTTGGAGATGACTTGTCTTTTTGAGAAACCGAGAAGCACTTCTAAGACCAAATCGAGATTTTGATGTCTCATTACTTATTTTGGGTTTCTGACTGCTCACAACTTATGAAGTAATTAAGTGGTGTTCCTTAGAGAACCCAAAATACACTGCCCAAACCAAATCGGGATTTCCAAACCCCACTACTTCAAATTTATAAGTTTAATAAGTAGTCCACCCAAAAAACCCAAAATACACTACCCAGACCAAATCGGGCTTTCCAAGCCCCACTACTTACTTTGAAATTATCATTACTGATTACTCATGAAGTGAAATAAGTTGTCCGACCCAGGAAACCCAAAGTTGTCTCCTTTGAAAAACCTGAAGACTTCCCAATGATATAACCTGAAGCCTTCTGTTCAAGACCATTTTGGGTCTTTAACACCTTGTTACTTACTACTTTGGAGCTTTGTAATTATTCAAATTATAAAACCATTTAATTCATGGGCTACCAAAAGTCTGAAGTCTTCTAAAGACTTGTGATTTCTTGCTTGAAAGTCTATCTTCTCACACTTAGGTAAAAATTGTTATGTGGGCTGAAAAATGGCCAACAGTATGTGCCCTTCAGAAGAAGGAAATTTCAAAATTCTGAGGAACACTTGTAATTTCTTTGAAGGGTAATTGACAAAATTTTGAGGGATTTTCTTTCGACTGAAAGGTCCATTTGCAAAATTTTGAAGGATTCCTTCCTTCAAAAAAGGGCATTTTTAGAGATAAAAAGGACCAATTCATTTTAATGAAGGGATCATTTCAAAATATTGAAGGGACATTTCAAAGTTTCAAAGGGCAGGTGGATAAAACAATAATACTGAAAGGGACACTTCAACAAAGTTCAAAGGGTAGAAAGGAACGAATTCCTTCAGACTTTTTCCCCGAAGGAAGTAAACAAAGGAAATGAACAAAAAGGAAAATGTCGAAGGGTTATTTTACCTTTGGAGAAGACCTTTCAAAAAAAATTGAAGGGTATAATCCCTTCAAAAAAGGATTAATTACAAAAATCTTGAAGGGTATCTGCACTTCAGGAAAGTTCAAAACAAAATTTCTGAAGGGTTATTAGCCCTTATGAAAAGGACTTAATAGAAAGGTCGAAGGACCATTTGGAAAAATCTGAAGGGTTAGTGTCCCTTTAGAAAGGTCCACTTGGAAATTTTGAAGGGTCATATGCCCTTTAGAAAAAGACGTTTACAAAATCCCAAAGGGCATTCTCAAAAAGATGAAAGGGTCCATTCTTCAGAAAAGTTCTCTTTAAGAAGATCCAACGGGACCTTTTAAAAGTCCGAAGGGCAATTTGAAAGAAGGAATTCCTTCAAAAAAATTATCTAAAGGAAGTTTACAAGGAAATAAACCAATCGTAAAAGCTGAAGATGAAGAGACAATTCCCACGAATAATTTGTCAACAGGAAAATGATAAAAAATAAAGACAAGCCCAAGGAAGGATTTTCTTTAGAAAGGAAGAGCCCGAATAAATTATCTGCAGGATATATGCACAGAAGTGAAGAACTAGAAACAAAATGCAAGAGATTTCAATAGACAATAAACAGATTAACACATTCTACAGTCTATATGTAGAGCATGCAAAGTGGCCCAAAATAGGATTAGACACATCCAAGACATGTAGCCATTTCAAACACGACCCTTTCATTTATAAAACAGAGACTCGTTTGCATGAATAACTGAAGGAGTTTAACGTTGGAGACCTTAACACAAAATTTTATGCATGCACTCTTGTTTATCTCATTAATCTGAGCCTTTCAAACGTTTCCTGCAGTTCAAGTAGAGTTCTAAATTTAGTTTTGTCAATTGATTTCATGCAATGGAAAGCCTTTCAAACATTCTGATAGCTCAAGAGGAGTTCCATATTTAGATATTGGCGTAGCATCATGCATGTTGGAAGTTTTGACTCAAGCTTGAGCCCACCATCCATTTTCAACACGAAAGGGTTTTTTATGTAAGTCAAAAGACAAGAAGATATTCTTAGAAGGATTTGTTATCTTGGCATAATGAAAATTAGACTTGGTTAATGTAAAAGGTGACCTCTTTTTCTATTTTTAGCACCAACCTCTTGGTTGTTGTATGTTTTCTATATAAGTTGGCTTTTCAACCCTGAATCATATCCCTCTTTTGGCAAGATCAAATTCTGCCAAAGAGTGAGTTTGTAACTTTTTTCAGATTAATAGGACTATTTTTATTTTATAGATTGTTGGTATAGTGTATTCATGTAAGTGATTTGCATAAGTGATAGAATTTCTCTTCCTTGTCAAGTCTTGATTCTTACCTAGCAACATAGTTGATCAGTTTATGTAGATCATGTTCTATGTTTGATGTCTCTTGGCTGAGTTTATAGTGGATATAAGTGGTTGGTTAGTGCCTTAAATCAAGCCTATTCTTTCATTTCTCTCAAGCTTGGATCACCAGATAAAAACTTTTCATGAAATACTTATGCATATTGGTCAATTCGATTTGAAAGTTTAGCCCTTTTTTAATCTAAATTAGTGTTCTCAGGAGCTCAAATTGAGTGGATCAATCAAAAAATATAGGTGTATCACCATCACCAGATAGGATTTCCATTCAATTTTCTCTCTCTTTTCCAGACAATTTATAGCGTAGAGCAAAGATCCTAATTGATACACCAAAGGGAGCTAGCCCTTAGAATCTAGAGATTCAATCCACTGATTAGGTCACCCATAGCTTAGGATTGTTTCCATGTTTCAACAGACTATCAAGGCCTAAAACTACCTTCACAGGGGTGCAATTATGATTGAAAATAGGTTTGAACACCTATTGTAGAATCAATACCTCTAAAAGGTTGATGAATAACATGGAAGGGATCATGTTATTCCTTAGATGTGTCAACCTTGGCATTCTTTTTCATTTCATCTCTACTTGCATGTAACAATGCATCATGCAAGTGTGGGTTCATATGAATATATTCTATTGGTTGCCTTCAATCCATCTCATCAAATCTACCCTCCACATTATATATTTATTCCATTATGATTATGTTAATTATGTAGGGGAAATCATAAATCAAGTCTGAAAATCAAATTAAAATACATAAATATGAAACCCTAGAAAAAAGGATGGAAACCCTAAAGGAAAATTTAGGGTTTTGTAATGCTCAAGATAAAAAAATTCATTCACCAATATGTTTTGCCTTATTTTGAATTAATTACCTAAAAAATTATAAAAATATATACTATTCAGATTGTATAACTATTGACGTAGTGGATTGCACCCTTGAAAGAAAGCTGAGCTTCTCTCTTCCACGTGACATAATGGAGACTCCCCTCTTGCTGTGGGTTTGGAAAACCTGAGGGGAGAATCTCTATATAAAGGCTAGCTCCCTTTGATGCATCTCTGAAGTCTTTTACTACTACTGCTAACAATGTTGGGGGGG
Source organism: Torreya grandis (assembly GCA_037957365.1). Lineage (NCBI taxonomy): Eukaryota > Viridiplantae > Streptophyta > Pinopsida > Cupressales > Taxaceae > Torreya > Torreya grandis. The sequence goes on from JARHVA010000636.1 coordinate 2,573,858, forward strand.
TGAAAAGGGAGAAAGATACAACCAAAATAGAAAACTAATCTAAGTGGTGATGCACTAAATGATTTTGATCTACTCAACTATTCACACTTCAAACCAAAAAGGGGTGAACATACACTTTATCTGGCAAAAAGACTAGACTATAGGGACTTTAACAGGGGGCTTAATGAAGACACATAGGAAAAAGAACTTACCATAGGCACTGTAGAAAACACACTGTCTAATAGCTACTCTTCTGTCTCTATGCTCTAGATGAAGCATTTCCAATTAACCTGTAGAAATGGATTTGGCTACACTAGGTGTGTTGGTGTCAATTTGTGAAAGCATCAAGCTAAAATGACTAAACACAGAATTGATACAAAGACACACTCAAAAGCATAACCAGTTAGATAGAGGTAAAAAACATTCTTATTGATCAAAGGTGAAATTTGGTAGGGCTTCACCTTACAAAAATGAGATATGTATCCATCTCTTGAGAGGTTACAATATATATAGCGTGAAGGAAAAGACTTTGGTGCTTTCTAAAATAAGCAGTGCATGTTGCGTTGAACACCTAGGGGGGATGAATTTGATCATGCTGGTGTCATCCTTCTAGAAAGCCCTAAAATAACCATGTTGTAGATGCCGCAAGTCTCAAATTTGGTGCTCAACCTGTATTAAATGTCACTGCAAGGGCATGGGTCACTTTGTCTGTTTGAATGACAAGGGCACTTCTTAAATGAAGTTCACGCCATTGTCTACTCATTAATATAAAATCAAAGAAAATAGGCCACGTTCTCATTATTTGTGCTCTTTGATGACCATTTTGTAAGGATTGTTTCACCCACAGTAATAACTCCTCTACTGATGCTTCCCATGCCACCTAGACTATTATGTTTGCTCCTATGCTTGGATTTTGTCTTTTTTGGCTCTGAGGCCCTTGGGGCTATCTTCTGTCATTTCTTGGCTCTTCAGGCTCCTTTATCAGTGGTCTTTTCTTTTTGGCCTTAAGGCCTTTAAATTCCTTTGGGTTCACGCTTATGAATTCTTTTGGCTTCTTCTCCAATTGTCAATCCATTTTCACGCATAGACTCATCCTTAAGCATTTGAAAATCAATAGCTATCTTATCACCATAAAGTTGACGTCCATAGGCCCGTTGCCATTTTGAAACCCAAAGACTATTTTGTTGTCCTAATTTTGACATCCACAGGGATGTCACTGGACGCTAGAACCTCCAACGACTGGTTCACTACGCTGAAGTTGACGTTCTCGGGCCCGTCACCCCCTTGGTAATTTCTTTGGCATTTTGTATTCCTTTGACCCTTTGCAATTAAACCTTCTTGAAGGGAAAGTGTTCCTTTGAAGCTTGGAAAAGGTCCCTTTTTAGTTGTTGAGAGCCCTCTCTAAGGACACTTGCCCTTCGAGCTCCTTTGGTCATTTCAATTCCTTCAGATAAAATTTTTGAAGGAACTCCTTCGAATATTTTGCCCAAAGGAATTCTTATTTCCTGTCTTGGCCTTTCTTTAGGTTCCCAATCCCTTCGAATTTATTCAGAGAAAATGTCTGAAGGAATTCCTTCAGACATTTTGCCCGAAGGAAATGTGCCTTCAAGTTTTGGTCTTCGTGTCTTGGTCCTTTTCTTTGTGAATTTCTTCAGACAAAATGTTCGAAGGAATTCCTTAGGGCACTTTGTCCGAAAGAATTCATCCATTGATTCTTCCTTGGATTTCCTTCAGATTTAAGTTCGAAGGAATCCCTTGTCTTTTCCTTTGGATTTATTTCAGATAGAAAGTTCGAAGGAAATATTTGTCCTTTGCCTTGGTCTTTTTTGAAAGGAAAGCTTACCTCTTAGCCTTATTCTTTAATCCCTTTGCAAATGTTCCTTACTCTCCACAAGGGAACTTTGGGCCCCAAGTTGCCCTTCAGAGCCTGCTGAAAGGTCCAATTGGTCACCTGCCTACCCTCTGCAAGGGAACTTTGTATTTGGAGCTTTGTAAAAAGACTTGCATTCTTTGAACTGGCCCATCCTTTTTCCAAAAGGTTTGTCCAAGGCAATTATACAAAGTGAAATAAGCCCCATATCAAGCCAAGAACTTATAGGTCTTAGATCTTTCAATTTTTCATAAGAACAGGTCTATTGGAAAGGAAAATGGAGCATTTGTAGTAAGGTGGATGCATCCAAAATTGACGGCTCAAGACAATAGGGAAAAAAGGAGATTGATTTTGGCTTGCAGGACCAAAATGGTCAACAAATTTGGTAATTCCCAAGGGAAGCATGCCTGATATGCTTAGGAAAACTAGTAGCTTACAAGTCCATTGGGCATAGAGTCAAAACATAGCCCAAAAGGCTGATAATAACCTTGAGGGATCCAAGAATCAATCATGAATTTTCTACCCCAAATGGTAAACAAAACACACAAGGCTAAAAAACTACGAACGTGCACAAGAGCACTTAGGGAAAATAGGAAAAACAAGGAAAAATATATACATGATGAGAAAAGGCTAAGTGGCAGTGCTTAAGATATATCCCATTAACTAGGATATGTAGTTCTTCACCATCCCACCTGGAGAGTTGGAATGCATTGTGCCACTTGCACTGAGTGATGGCATACAGACCACTCCATAGGGTGTCAAACTTTGTGTGTTTTCCATGCTTAGCTCAGTCCTCATCCCATTTTAAGATAATGTCACCTTCAGAGAATCCTTTTAATGAGGATTTCTTGTTAAAGTAATTCTTCATTTACTGCTAACAGCTGGTCATAGAAACTATGGCTTGGTCCCTTGTTTCTTGAATTTTCATCAATTCACATAGCCTGACCTCCATGTTATTGACTTCTTCCAATTGCAGCTAGTGAGCAAGATCTAAAGCTAGTAATTCAAGTGAAATAGGAAGTTGAGCTTCCCTTCCATACACAATCGTGTATGGTGAATTGCCAACTACCCTCTTTGGAGTAACCATGTCTGCCCACAGGGTTGTTTTCAACTTGGCATGCCAAGTTCTCTGATTCTCCTCCATTGTCCTTCTGATAATTTTGATCAGATTCTTGTTGGTGGAATCAGCCAGTCCATTCCCTTGTGGGTAGTATTTGGAAGAAGTAATAAGGTATATGTCGTATCCCAATGCCCACTCACTCATTCTGATTCCCAAGAAAACCAATGCATTATCTGAGATGATGGTAGCTGGGACTCCAAACCATGTCACCAGGCCTTCATAAAAGTACAAGACTACACTTTCATTGGCCTCCTTCAAAGCAACAGCTTCTACCCATCTCATGACATAGTTTGTAGTAGTCAAGACCCATTTGTGGCTAGCACTAGAAGGAGGGTTGATCATCCCTATAAAGTCTAGGCCCCATTTCATGAATGGTTGTTCTACTTGAATAGGATATAGAGGCATTACAACCAACCATTGTTTCACATCAAAGAGAGCACACTTCTAACACTTTCATACCTAGGCATGTGTGTCTCTAAATAGAGTGGGCCAGAAGTAACCAACTCTCATAATCCTTGCAGCTGTAGGCTTAGGAGCAAAGTGACCACTAGCTGGCTCGTAATGGAACTCAGACAGCACCCTGTCGACCTGACCTGGGTCTATGTACTTCAAGAGTACTCTTGAAAAATCCCTTCTGAATAACACCCCATCAATTAGGACATAAGGAAGAGATTGGAGTCTGAAATATCTCCTCTTGGTCCTATCAAGGCCCTGCAAGCAGTCACCGGTGAGAAGGAAATGTTTCATGTATGATGCCCAATCCTTCATGACTGTTGGTTCTTCTATTGTAGCTTCATCATGGATTAGCAAAATGTCCTCTTTTTATTGTTTAAGGTTTGTAGCAAGGTGTTCACATAGGCCTTTTCCCCTTACCAGCTTAGTGGTTTTGATGTCCATGCCATATTCCATTACTTTGGTGATCCATCCCACTCTCTTTTCATTTAGATCATGGCTGATCAAAAAATCTTCGACGTTGGGATGTGGCACCATGAGATGAACCTTATTGTTGGACAACATATGTCTGAATTTTTTCAAGCTTCGTATGACCACAAGGACTTGCTTCTCCACGTATGTATATCTGATCTCAAAACCTTCTAGACATTGACTAAAAAATGCAAGCATCTGTTCGAGGTTCTCATCATTTGCTTGGATAAGCATGGCGGAGATTAACTCTTCATTTCTAAATGTGTAGAGGTTGAAATCCTTGGTGAAGTTAGGTCTGATCAAGGTAGGATCCTGGGTGATAGCCTACTTGATCCTTTCAAAAATATCCTTCCTTTATGTTGTCCATGTGAATTTCTCATCTTTCTTTAGCATGGAGGTCAGTGGCTTGACTATCTCGGCAAAATTTGGGATAAATATTCTAATAAAATTTATTCTACCAAAGAAAATTTGTAGACCTTTCTTATGCTTAGGCAAAGACATCGCTAGGATGGTGCGAGCTCTTTCTAGATCAATGGTCAAGCCCCCTTTCAAAACAACATGGCTAAGGAGTTTACCTTCATGGATAGCGAACACGCATTTCTTTATGTTGAGAGAGATACCAAACTCTCTACACCTCACAAAGTTTTGCCTAACATGTTTCAGATGTTGGCTTGTTGTTGACGTTGTGGATTGTACCCTTGATAGGAGGTTGAGCTCCTGTCTTCCACGCAGCACAATAGAAACTCCTCTCTTGCCTGTGGGTCTGGCAAAACTGAGGGGAGAGTCTCTAGATAAGGGTTATCTCCCTTTGATGCATATTTGATTTATTCCATTACATTTGCTTATATATATATATATATATATATATATATATATATATATATATAATGGAGGGGGGGTTGAAAAGAGAGAAATATATTGAAATAGAACCTAAACTAAGAGGGTGATGCACCAAAAAAGTTCGATCTATTTAACTTAAGCATACACTTTCCACCAAGAACAAGCTGGTGTACACTTCATTTGATATGAGAAATTCTCCTGCATTAGTGAGCTAGGGATCCTCTGGAGATATGAGGAGGAAGAACTACCAGAGGTGTTCTAAGACACACTATGTCAGCCTGTTCACATGCGCCTATACTCTGTTGTAGACACTTATGGCTAACCTGTAAAAGAAGAACTCACAATACACTAGACATGCTGGAATAATTCTGTGAAAGCATAAGGGAAAATGACTTAACACAGGACAAAGCCATAGACATATGCAAAAGTGCAAGCTCAAATGGAAGCAAAAATGCTTCTTTTTTATTCAAGGTAAATTTTGGCAGGGCTCCGCCTTAAAAGCTGAGAGATCTCTTTCTCAAATGAGAAGTTACAAATATATATAAAGAGAGAGGAAGTAAAGGCACCCATTTGGAAAAGACTTTGGCACCTTTTTACAAGTTGGCCCATGTGCATTGAGAGCATTGGGAAGAGGAAGCTGCTAAAAAAGGATGTTGTGTCGGCTGCCAATTTTGACCTTGGTGTTCAAACATTAATGTGAAAGCATGGGCCACGCCTCTTTTTTTGAAAACAAGACCGCTCCTTCAAAATATTCATGCAGTTTGTCTGCTCATCAATGCAAAGTGTGGAAAAATAGGCCACATCTTCACTGTTCGTGCTCCTTGATGACCACTTGGCAGAGACTATGTCAAGTGCTAGAATAACTCCTTGTGTTGACACCTTCTTTTACCATCTGGGTTGTTTTGTCTATATTCATAACTTCATCTCTTCCTGGCTTTGTCTTTTCCTCGCCTTCTGAGCACTCGGGCCTATCTTCTCAATGGGTCACTGAGTTCACTTGCAGCCTGTCCTTAAGCTTTTCAAAATCAATGGCTATTTCACCACCTTAATTTTGACATCTGCACGCCCGTCACTAGGCATTTGAACCTCCAACGGCTAGTTTGCCATGCTCAATTTTGATGTCTTCAGGCCCGTCACCCCCTTTGACGATTTCTTTGGCTCTCTTTCCTTCGTCCTTTTTTCCTTCGGCCCTTTTTGGAAAAGACTTTGTCTAGGCCTTTCTCTGGTATCTCTCCTAAAGGGAAGGTGTCCCTTCGAGGCTTGAAGAAAGGTCCCTTCATTTTTGCCGAGAGTCCCCCGCAAGGGTGCTTATCCTTCGGGTGGCCTTGTTCTTCAAATCCTTTAGACAAAATGTCTGAAGGAATTCCTTCAGACATTTGTCCAAAGGAAATCTTTCCTTTATGTCTTTCCCGCTTGCAACTTTTTGTCGGGCTTTTCCATCAGGTGAATTCCTTCGGACAAAATGTTTGAAGGAATTCCTTCAAACTTTTTATCCGAAATAATTCACTATATTCACTTTATCATGGGAATTTTCTAAAAGTATTCCTTATCTGTTTCCTTGCTTGTTTCTTTTGGTCGGCTCTTTTCTTCAGGCAAATTCCTTCGGGCAAAAAGTTTGAAGGAATTATTTCAGACTTTTTGTCTGAAAGATTTGCCTTGTGAATTCTTCCACAGAATTTTCCTTTCGAAAGATAGTCTTTGCCTTGTGAATTTCTTCGGACAAAATTTCTGAAGGAATTCCTTCAAACATTTTGTCTAAAGAAATTTAACCTTTGTCTTGCCTTTTGCCTTAGCATTTCTGAAGGAAAACTCACCCTTTTGATTTCTCTAGGTTTCTCTGCCCTCCACAAGGGTACTTTTGGGTTTGGAACTGCCCTCCGTAGCCTGCTTGAAAAGTCTAGTTTGTGCCTAACTGCCCTCTGCAAGGGCACTTGTCCTTTGAGCTTTGCAAAACCCCCTTTGAACCTTCCAATTGAACCAAACACTTTGAACCTTTCGACTGAACCAAACTGATTGAACCAAACACTTTGAACCTTTCGACTGAACCAAACTGATTGAACCAAGTGATTGAACCAACAATGGTTCAAAGTTCATGTTGTTGAACTGGTTCATCCTCTTGCTGAAAGACTTGTGCAAACCAAATTTAAACTGGCTCAGAGCAGCGGGGAAGAAGGAGACCAATTTTGGCCTGCAGGGCCAAAATGGTCAACACTTGCTTCCTTAGAAAATACTGTCACATCATCAAGATAGACCAGTACAATATTATTTATCAGGCCTTAGAAAGCCATGTCCATGACTCATTGAAAATTGGCTCCAGCATTGGATGTCCAAATGGCATTTTCTGGTAAGAAAATGTTCCCCACTTGGTAGTGAAAGTTGTCTTGTATTGATCATAGTCTTACACTAAAATTTGATTGTACCCTGAGTACCCATCTAGGAGGGAGAAACATTTGTTGCCTGTCACCATTTAGAGGATCTACTCCATACTTAGGAGAGGATAGTGATATTTTAATGAGACTCTATTGAGGTATCTAAAATGCACACACAGTCTGATCTCCCCATTTTTTTCCTAACAGGGACTAGATTGGCTAGCTAAGAAGAGTGTTTGATCAGAAATATGATCCTGGACTCAATCAGCTTGGTGAGTTCCTTCCGCATGAGAGGCTCAATCTTTGGGTTGACAGGCCTTTGTTTTTATTTGATGGGCTTGGCACCTTCCTCCAGCTCAATGGTACGTTGGGCCAAACTTGGGTCAAAACACTTCAAGTTGCTATACTCCCAAGCGAAGACATCAGTAAATTCTTGGCACAACAAGATGAAAGCCTACCTTTCATCATCTGTACATACCTTCCCAAGTGCAAACAATCTGTTCTTGAATATTTCAACCTTTTCATAGTTTTATTTCTTCATTGTGATGCTTTCTTTATCATCTTTTAATTGGTCATCCTCATTGAAGATACTTTTGAGAGTGACCAAGCCTTTGGGAAGTTTGTTGTTCTTCAGCTGAACAATCTGGCTGCCATACTGTTGCTATAGCTTGGCTCAATTTCTAGAGGCAAACTCAACCTCCTCTTGCAAAAATAATGCTATATACTGATCGCTATCAAACACCTACCCGTTGGTGATGTTATTAGGCATGGAGGGTCTAATTACCACTTTTAAATGGTGTGGACTGTTGTCTTCGGCCTATCTCCTTGGGGATGTCAAACTGGGCACCAACTGTTGCTAGTCTGTCTACTTTCTTATTCTACTCTCTTGGTATGGAAATAACATTGAAAGCAAGAAAACTCTCCACTAAGTCCCATACCCTTTGCTTGTAAGACTTAAGCAAGGGATTCTTAGTCATATTTTGACCTCTCACCTGATTTACGATCAACTCGCTATCCCCAAAAACTTGCAGCTCTTTAATTCCTCTTTTCCTTGCCCACTCCAAACCATGGATGAGAGACTCATATTCTGACAACATTGAAAGTGCAAGAAAATTGGAACCTAAAAGTTGAGAAGTATTTCTCCTTTGAGGGGGAAATTAACACCACTCCACCACTAGCTCCCAATTTGCTTTTTGAGTCATCAAAGAAGAGTTTCCATAAACCTAAGCTTTCTTGGTTTCCTTTCATCAAAATTGGCACAAGAGTACCTTCTTCATACATGTAATAAATTCCAAGCCCTGCCTCTTCTATAAACTTATATGGATCATGTTCAAATTTGTCACTTCCCCATTCATCTAAGAGCAGGTCAACAACTCCTTCAAGAGTAGAGGGTGGAGAATGATATGCTTGGAATTCTTCTTCATCAATAATGGCATAGCTAACATTCACCGCTTTGAGTGAGTATGGCTCCAAATGATCTCTATGGATTGGCTCTAACTCAATCTTGACCTTAATCCCATATTTGGTTCTAAAAAACATGTAAGACTAGTTTGTTGCTAGGTACCTACCTATTTTGGATGTAAAATCTCTGCACAAGGAGATGGCAAAGTAGGGAGGAACATCCGCCACCACCACGTCATGGGGAACTAAGAAATTTAGACAAGCGTACAGTGTTAGATTCAAGCCTCATACCACTCCTAGTGTTTGTGGTTGGTGATCCATCTAGCTACAGGACTCCCTTGGTCATCTCCTAGTATGTGAGTCCTAGCTTATCTGCTAATCACTTGGGCATTACTAAAGTGTTTGCCCCACTATCAATAATGCAGTTGTGTACCAAGAAATATCTTATGACTAAGGATAGATAGAAAGAGGGAACCTTTTCTTCTTTCTTTACTTGGCCTGCTATGGAGGGGTGCCCATTCATGATCAAAATGTTATCAACTTTTGTTGCGACAACTGGTTCATATAGCTCATGCAACTCCTTTTAGAGTATGTCCTTTTGTCTTGGCATTGCCAATGAATCCCATAAAGAGATATTCATGTGCATCTTCTTTATTTCGTCTACCACATTCATTTGAGGGTTGCTACCCTTTAAGTTTTCTTTGGGGGAGCTTACAACCTAAGGCGCAGGCCAAGGAGCTGAGGGCGCAACTGGTGGCCTTTAATTTGGAAATTTTTGGTTCATATGTGATGAAGACGATGCTACGAACATTTGGGTAGTTGCCTGAGCTTCCTCCATAGATCTTTTTTTGGACCTTGTGTTGGCTAAAACATAATCACCTTGGTTGATCATACTACCCACGTAATTGACTGCACAAAATTTACCTTCCATGTGATTCATGAGAGTGGAATCAGATTGAGCCTACCTGCTATCCATGCTAAGTTGTACTGACACCTCAAAGCTTGGGAATTAGGCAACTGCTTGATTGTCTTGTGCATTCATATATTGACTCGTGTCTCATTTTTGTAAGTAGCCTATTCTTGACCATATCCCAGGGGTGAGCAATTAGGCTATTTCTATACCAGATTATTTTGAGTGGGCACAAGAGCCTTGGACGATGAAGGAGCACCTAGATTATACCCTTGATATGGTCTGGCTTGTGTGAACTGACCTTGTCTCTGATTATAATTAGGAAAAGGGGGTCTATTTGCTTGTTTGAACTGCTGATATCCCTGATTTGGCTGATAATTTTGAGCTTGTTGCCTTTTAAGAGCCACCAGTTCATTGGTCATGCTTTGTAACAAGCTCTTAACTTTGTGAAGGTCATTGGGTGAAGTAGTAGTTAGCTTTTCTATGCCATGTAGAAGAACTAAGGTGGGTGTAACAATCTAATCTAGAGGTGGCAATTTAGGAAAGAGTGGCATATGAGGTCTAAGGGCTATCTTTCTCACTTGCACCAGGGAATTTTTAGCAGCTATAGCTATTTCATAGGCAGCTGGAAGCACTTGTCCTCTCATGGACTGTATCATGACAGCAATGTCACTATTCAAAGCTTTTAAATAATGGAAGAAGGCATAGCTTGGGTTCGGCCTCACCAAAATGGGGATTCTATCCTAGGTCTTTTAAAATCTGGTATTGAAATCTTGCATGAACTCATGTGGAGCTCTTTTCATGGTGGTTAGTTTCTCAACAAGAGAGAGGTGATCACTCTTCTCCCCAAATTTGTTTGTTAAGAGAGTGCCTAATTCATTCCATGTGTCGAATGAATTCATAGGCAAAGTCCCATACCAGTCTAGAACCTTACCCTTAAAAGATAATGCCAACAACCTGATAGTAATGTTCTCTTCAATCACATTATGAATATTACAGAGGTTGGCAATATTTTTGATGTGCTCAATGGCATTAATAGGCCCCTCCCCTCTAAAAGGAGGAACACTCTTAATGGTTGTCCCTAGGATTGGGTCATAATGCAGGAGGTTTAACAGGATTTGACCATGAAAGGCTATGAAAGGTAAAGCCATGGTGATAACAAGGTTCTACCGGGGTATTCTTGCGTAAGTATATCTTATAGCAGTTCTAGGAAAATGACTTGTTGTATAGGGATGAGTTCTTGTAAACCTTAGTCATCTCATTGAGTTTAATGGTAGTTCAATGAATTTGAAAGGGACACCCTTAGCAGCAGATCATGTGGTGAGCTTAGGCATAGGATGTCACGCTGATCTCTGACCAAAGACTGATGTTCTTCAAAATAGAATCACCAAATGTTGGATTAGTGGTTCATTCTTGTTGTAACAGGACCAATATCAATCTTGAAACTTTTTTGAGCATTAAGATTTTTTCCACCGAGCGTGCCAAAAACTGTTGACGCAGTGGATTGTATCCTTGAAAGAAGGATGAGCTTCTCTCTTCCACGCGGCATAATGGAGACTCCCCTCTTGCTGTGGGTTTGGCAAAACTGAGGGGAGAATCTTTAGAGAAAGGCTAGCTCCCTTTGATGCATCTCTGAAGTCTTTTACTACTACTGCTAACAATGTGGGGGGGGGGGGGTGAAAAGGGAGAAAGATACAACCAACATAGAAAACTAATCTAAGTGGTGATGCACCAAATGATTTTGATATACTCAGCTATTCACACTTTAAACCAGAAAGGGGCAAACATACACTTTATTTGGCAAAAAGACTAGACTATAGGGAGCTTTAACAAAGGGCTTAATGAAGACACATAGGACAAGGAACTTACCATAGGTACTATAGAAAACACACTATCTGATAGCTACTCTTCTGTCTCTATGCTCTAGATGAAGCACTTCCAGTTAACCTGCAGAAATGGCTTTAGCTACACTAGGTGTGTTGGTGTCAATTTGTGAAAGCATCAAGCTAAAATGACTAAACACAGAATTGATACACAGACACACTCAAAAGCATAACCAGTCAGATAGAGGTAAAAAATATTTGTATTGATCAAAGGTGAAATTTGGCAGGGCTTCACCTTACAAAAATGAGAGATGTCTTCATCTCTTGAGAGGTTACAATATATATAGCATGAAGGAAAAGACTTTGGCACTTTCCAGAATAAGCAACCCATGCTACATTGAACACCTAGGGGGATGAATTTGATCATGTCGGTGTCATCCTTCTAGAAAGATCTAAAATAACCATGTTGTAGATGTCGCAAGTCTTGACTTTGGCACTCAACCTATATTAAATGTCACTGCAAGGGCATGGGTCGCTTTGTCTGTTTGAATGACAAGGGTGCTTCTTAAATGAACTTCATGCCATTGTTTGCTCATTAATGTAAAATCAAAGAAAATAGGCCACGCTCTCACTGTTTGCACTCTTCAATGACCATTTTGTAAGGACTGTTTCACCCATATTAATAACTCCTTTATTGATGCTTCCCATGCCACCTAGACTATTTTGTTTGCTCCTGCGCTTGGATTTTATCTTTTTTGGTTTTGAGGCCCTCAAGGCTACCTTCTGTCATTTCTTGGCTCTTTGGGATCCTTTCTCGGTGGTCTTTTCCTTTTGGCCTTCAGGCCTTTGAATTCCTTCAAGTTCACGCTTATGAATTCTTTCAACTTCTTCTCCAATTGTCAATCCACTTCCATGCACGAGCCCGTCCTTAAACATTTGAAAATCAGTGGCTATCTTATCACCGTAAAGTTGACGTCCGTAGGACCATCACCATTTTGAAAGCCAATGACTATATCATTGTCCTTATTTTGACATCCATGGGGATGTCAACAGACATCTGAACCTCCAATAGTTGGTTCACTACGCTGAAGTTGACATTCTCGGGCCTGTCACCCCCTTGGTAATTTCTTTAGCCTTTTGTATTCCTTCAGCCCTTTGCAATTGAACCTTCCCGAAGGGAAGGCGTCCCTTTAGAGCTTGGAAAAGGTCCTTTTTTAGTCTCTGAGATCCCTCCATAAGGACACTTGCCCTTCAGGCTCCTTTGGTCATTTAAATTCCTTCGAATAAAATGTTCGAAGGAATTCCTTCAGACATTTTGCCCGAAGGAATTCTTGTTTCCCATCTCAGCCTTTCTTCGGGTTCCCAATCCCTTCGAATTCCTTTGGATAAAATGTTCGAAGGAATTCCTTCAGACATTTTGCCCGAAGGAAATGTGCCTTCAAGTTTTGGTCTTCGTGTCTTTATCCTTTTCTTTGTGAATTTCTTCGGACAAAATGTTTGAAGGAATTCCTTCGGGCACTTTTTTCGAAAGAATTCATCCATTGATTCTTCCTTGGATTTCCTTTGGATTTAAGTCCGAAGGAATCCCTTGTCTTTTGCTTTGGATTTCCTTCAGACAGAAAGTCCAAAGGAAATCTTTGTCCTTTGCCTTGGTCTTTTTCCAAAGGAAAACTTACCTCTCGGCCTTCTTCTTTAATCCCTCTGCAAGTGTTCCTTGCCCTCCGCAAGGGCACTTTGGGCCCCAAGTTTCCCTTCAGAGCTTGCTGAAAGGTCCAATTGGTCACCTGCCTGCCCTTTGTAAGGTCACTTTGTCTTTGGAGCTTTGTAAAAAGACTTGCACTCTTTGAACTGGTCCATCCTTTTGCTGAAAGGTTTGTCCAAGGCAATTGTCCTAAGTGAAATAAGCCCCATATCAAGCCGAGAACCTACAGGTCTTAGATCTTTCAATTTTTCATAAGAATAGGGCTATTGCAAAGGAAAATGGAGCATTTGTAGTAAGGTGGATGCATCCAAAAATGACGGCTCAGGATAACAGGGAAAGAAGGAGACCGATTTTGGCTTGTAGGACCAAAATGGTCAACAATAATATAATATATAACAACAACAACAAACAAATTTATATGTTACAACATAATATGATTGAACGATTGTAACTTACTATTTATAAAAAGTACTAAGAAGACTAGGGTACTTAGTTTGTTACTATTTTGTTTTGGTTTGAGACTATGTGCAAGTCATAGGTGGGACTGAAGATAGATTTAGAATTGATTTGCTCGAGAAATTGGGTATCTAGATTTGCTTGAACAATTTCATAAGGATCTGAACACTTGTGCTAGACATAGATGTTTACCTTGTGTTAGATTCATCCTTATAACTTATGCTTCTTGTTTTGGCACAAGTCCATACACATGCTTGTAAACTATTTGCCTATGTGATATCAGTAGCTTACTATGGGTATAAGTCCATAAAACTTGTTCCTTTACTTCAAGACCCTAGTTCCTCTTTCGATATTAGGTCAACTTGTAAAACTAAGGGAAAATGATGGGTTGTGCTAACCCCACCCATTCCCTAATGAATGCCTGAGTGCTACCTACGTATATAATACTTCGAATGGGGAAATCAAATTGCATGTAGTTATTCCCTTTAAGTGTATGTGTGCAATTGTGATCCACTATTATGGATGCAACTTGTAATCTAGTTTTTGGCACTTGACAATAGCAACTTGACTTGGCTTAGGTGCTTCAGACTTAGCTAGGACCTACTTCTTGTGACTCTTTTATGATTCAAGGGAGATTCAGAGCTATCCATCTCAATGTGCAAGCCATCAAATATGCTTACTTAGTACTTGCTTGATAGATGTTAGACAAAGAATAAGCTTAGACCTATTGTGTATCTATATGGGAGAGTTTGGGTAACTTCTCATGCCACCAACATGCATAATGTATGAGCTGACTCATAAAAATGATTATTGCTTAGTGTGCAATCGAGTTTGGTAGAGGTGGATGGGTTTAGAAATTTAGAACCATCTATCTATGGCTAGAGGCATCCAAAAAGATGAACAATGATTTGGTGGTCAAGATGCAGTCTGATAATGATAATAAGCAATTTAGACACAGACTAGGGAATTCTTGTAGGTGATTAATAGCAAATCGAGAAAGTTGTGCCCATTGAAGGCAAGTAGATACAAGAGAATGGTGTGTAAGAGTCATATGTGTATGCATAAATCATGTAATGTAATGATCGGTTAAGATTGACATTGCCAAGTGTATAATACTAAGTTTTAGTGTCTACACAATGGAGTTTAAAATCCTCACCCCACACTTGGTTTACCCATCTTAATAGAATTTAACAACTAATCTTGACCAGAAGCTTGCTCATTTTTTATGCTTAGTAAATAAATGGCTTCCATTGGGAGAAAGACTACACCACATTAGTATTATTCATTTGAAATGTTTGGCTTATAGTAGGCCAAAGACTTTTAAACAATTATTTTGGACTTGCCCTTGGTCCCAAGGAGCTTGATAGTGGATCCACAACCTTTTTATGCCTTTCCACCTAGAGCTCATCACTTAAGGATGGATTTGTTTGGTGAATATGTTTGATGATTGACCTACATTGCTTTTATTTGATTTTTTTTCACAATTTATATTCCTTTTAAGCTTTAAAAACTAAGAATTCTACTATCTTCAACAACCAAACTATTTTAAAACATTTTCCCACTAACAATAAAGTTTATGTTCATCTCTAACGTCTTTTAGATACAAGTGCATGTTGAAAAAGTGGCCTTAGAATGCCAATAATTACAAGAGTTTCTTAACCATTGGGGGACTATTCCTTGCACAATGAGCAAAGTTCCTCCTTATGTGTAGCCATAGGGCTCTCCTCCATTGGCATTGAGACGATAGTGGAGCCATTCACACAATTACTTCTCCACCCCTCTTGCTAAGCGTAAAGGTTGGATTTAGTTGGCTTGTGGTAAGTCCATTGCTAGGCCATCTTGATAGACATCTTCTCCTCACGATGATGTGGATAATGAAATACTTATGCCCCTCTATTTGGATGGGGAGTGCTTGTGCTTTTGGTTGTACATGATAACAATTAGGATGGCTAGGTGGTGCTAGATCTATTTTTAGGGGAGACATCTTGTTGGGTTACCATCCATCCTATGGATGATCCGCCACCTCTTCTATCCAATGTAACTGCTTATACTTAATTTAATTTGTTGCTATTTTATACTTAAATATATATTTTCATAATCTTATTTTATGACCAGAAATTAATAATTGTTTCTTCTTTTAAATTGTAAATAGTAACTAGGCACCTCACATCATAAAGGGTTTATGTATTTATCTATATGCTTTTTTAATTAATAAATATGAAAATGCGTTTCTATTTTAACTTACTTTTAATAAATGAATTAGGCTTAATCCTATTGTCGGATTCCGACGGCTTCGAGTAAGGACCAAATTGGAGGAAAAGTGTAGAAACTGAACTAAGATAAAAATTAAAAAGGGTCATATGTGATTCGTTCCACGTGCAGCACCTTGGTTCAGTTGCTTACCTGGCATTTGTAACCTTAAGTGAATTGAGTTGCATAATGAAACGACAGCTATAACCGGTACACTTTCGACTCCAGGTTATCTTTGTCCGGGCGCTGGCAGAATTTCGAGAGAGCTTGTGCTTAATCCATGGCGGCAAATTAAAAATCCTACATAATATCACATCGTTTACGGGACACCTCATTAGATGGAAAGTTTCAATCCACATCTCTCTTAGGTTCCAACGAAGGAACAGTTCGCTGCATTACAGTTAAAGGTTGAACTCTATTAGCGTAAGAACTTAAGTCATAATTGATTCTGCGTTTTGTTCGCATAAAGGATCGAACGCGGGACCTTTAGACAGCATTTCGGCTTCGACATTTCCAGGTAAGAAGCCTAACTTAGTGTTTTCTTGTCAAAATTTGCAACTCTACCAAGTTACTGTAAAGATTAAATAGCGTTTGATGATACAGAGCGCATATTGCAGTACTAAACAAACAAATTTTGAATATCATCTTCATTCGGATTTCCCTTTAATTCTCTGGAGAGCGTTTTTTTTTTCGGTTTTTAATTGCAAAGCAGTTTGTTGTTGTATTGGCTGGATGATATCATTAGTCTACTCATGAATTTATTTGTTTAGGAAACAAATAAGGTTTTCCCAACACAACGTGCATTGAAGGTTTCTGCCTGTTAACGAAATACTAGTAAAAATAAAGAAATTTTGTTATCGTCCGTTTAATTGTATCATCATTATAGTATGGTTGTGCCCTCATGTGAGAGTGTAAAGAATTTCTCTGTCTTCTCTGTAGATGAATGAATGAAAGATTTTAATAACATACACGAGACCAAACAGTCTAAGGGACCAAGAGCTGTAACAAAATTGGTCTATGCTAACATATCGCTTGACACGAGTTGTTTTATTAGTCTTGCAAAATTTCTAATCCTTTTTTGATGTTGGATCTTCTACTGTGGATCCTGACTATAAAACTTGCTGTTTCGTCTAATTCACTTCCTCAAGCAAGTCCTTTAGGTTGTCTACGATCAAGTTATTGTTGTACTTGATACGAATGTCACTATAGGCTGTGCACTCCATGATGAAGTGCCATTCTGTCTCCATCACCCCTTTATCATAAAATAGGCATGTTTTCATTTCCCACTCCTCCTTAGGTGATGTGCCCCTGCCAGTCTCACACCTAAGATGATGCGAGCTAATCTTTAACTAAGTCATCAACATTTTCACCTTTCACTTGATTTCTACTCCTATTGGGATTAAACTCTTTGATATAGTATGCTTTCTTTCTTCCCAATTGCTTTGTCCACATGGCTATCCTGATTTTCTCTCTTACATACTTTTTTATTTTCTCATTAGAGTTTAGACACTCTTGCATGTTAATGCCCCATTTACTCATCTAGTTGTTGTTCTGTTTCATCCACATATTCTTCCTTCTGCTAAGGTCTTCATTGATCACCCTTATGGGCCATCGATGATTCTCCATACTTGGTGTCTTTTTTAAATAACTTACCATCTGAATCATTGCTGATGCCTCTACCCAAAAAGTACTTGTTTCAGCTAATAGAATCTCACATGGAACTAATGCTTTGATTTTGAGGCTACTTCTGATTAAATGTTTTTGGATTCTCTCTATTTATCTCCATTTTAGGTCAGACATCGTATAGAACCACTGGCATGACAATAAGTCTGAACAAGGTTCTCTTGATTTTCCAATTCCACAATTCTGCATTCCTGTATCTATTTTGTAGCAAGTATAAAGATGTCCACCCCCTTGTATTCTTTTTGCCTTGTAGGTCTTCCAACTAAGCTTGTTGTGAAAATCAAGATCAAGATACTTGTATTCTTCCACTACTTCTAGCAGACTTCCTTCAAAGGGGAGGTTAATTTGTTTTTTTGCTTCTCCGTAGTGAAAAGATCATGACTTTAATTTTTCTGGTATACACTTGCATTCCAACCTCTTGGCAGAAGAGCTCTAGAGCCCTCATGTGTTCTCTCAAACTATGCTATTTTATAATTAAAATACGATTATCTACATATAAGAGTGACTTTACTACATAGGTAGCTAGGTAAATGCCTCCACCAATTTATTCACCCCTCTTGTTTATCAATGTATAGCCCAAACAAGGTGGGGGATAGCGGGCATCCTTTTTTGACACCAATGTTGCTTCCAAAGCATTTTGACATACCTTCACATGTTCTGAATTTCGCCTTGACTTGCTCATAAAGTCTATGAACTACTGCTCTATACTCATTTGGAACCCCGAGCTCCTCCATCTTGCTCTAAAGTTTGCCTCTAGGTATCGTGTCATTTGCTTTTTTGAAGTAAACAAAGCAACAAAAAGCTTCTTCCCCTTGGGTATCCCATACTTTTTCGATCAAGTGCCTAAGAGTGATACATTGGTCGATAGTGGAATGCTTCGGTGTGAAACCTATCATTTTGCTCCTTTTCCCTCTTTTTCTGTCCAATTACTAATTCTATGCTCTATCATGCTACTGAATAGCTTTCCAAGGAGGGGGTTGATGATAATAGTGCGATAGTTAGACGAATTATTGATATTTACACCTTTATAGAGAGGGATGACACTGTTTGTCTAGTCTGTTAGGAAGCCCTCTTGAATGATACCATTTAATATGATTTTGTTGTGCAGTGTGAGGACTTTTAAACCCCATTCTAGATATTCTGCTTGCAGCCCATCTATGTCTTCTGCTTTATCCCCTGCTAGCCTCTTTATGCCTTGAGTAATATCCTTCGCAGAGAAAAGCTTAGTTGTTGTGTTGACAATGGGAGGGATGTCTTTATCCTGAACTTGTTTATCAAGTAGCTTTGCACATTCTAACCATTGAGTATTTGTGATATTGTTCCCTGTTTGTTTTCTCTTTTGTTGTAGTTCCCTCAACAAGCCTTTGGGGTTGTGTTTTCCAAGAGAGATTAGTTCTTGCCTCCTTGTGTTCATTTAGCTTTCCTTTTTAGACTGTATGAGTCTTTTATAAGCCTTCTTATTTTATTTGTCCATCCCAAGTTTTCTCAAAGATCTCTTTACTACCTTGCACTCTTCATCATACCACATATTTGCCAGAAAACTGCTTGCATTTCCTCTGTTAGCCCTACTTTTTTTGCATGCTCTTAGCCTCTATGTATTAAGAGAATCAACATATTGTTGTTTACCAGACAACTTCCCTATAAGCTGTACTATTCTTTGCTTCTTGAAAGTGTTGTTCAAGGGCTGCTTTGAAGATTTCTTCGATTCTCACAAGTCATGAAGATTTTACCTAGGGGAGGTATCTTCTTTTGTTTGTGGTGGGCTTGTTCTCCTTGTTGATTGTTTATGTGCATGTCAAACTTTACATATATTGGATTATGGTCCGATTTCAGCTCTATAGGGCAGTCCCCAACTTCTAAATCCACGAGTCTTGAGATAGAGTTATGTGATCAAATAACATAGTCTACCACACTTTGGCCATTTTAAGTTTTATAGGTGATATTCCGTGAATTTGGCCATGTTCTCATGCCATTGCATATAACCATGTCATACAAAGTATATAGTCCCAATAATCCTGCTCTGAGAATATGTGAGTTTCATTAGTGTGAAGACTTGTGTCTTGATTCAATTAATGCATACATCAGTCCTTAAACATTCTTGCCCACATTGCCAACATGGCCCTGTTATCTAATGAATGCCCTAGGTGAAGAGGATGCAGGGTTAAGCCACTGCAGTAAATTGCTATAAGATGCTTTTCGAAATGATCACGTCTCTTATTTGTTTCAAATATTCTTCTTTTTCTGTGCAAAACTGCTCACACAATTAGAACAATCTCTTGAAATATTTTTTGGGTTCTGTTCTCCTTTGCCTAAGCTTTCCGGAACATTTTGAAAATATGGATGTTGTTTAGAAATGAGAATGATATTTCTGTTTTAGTGGCACTGTGTCAAACTGTAATAAAAAAAACCACCTACTGTCCAAAAATGGATACCAAGCTTTCTTAGCACAAGCATGAGTCCTATGTCTTGAACTCAAATGCCACTAAACAGACTAAGAATAGTAACACAGGGCAGGTTCAACTAGCACAAGTTAGTGTCAAGCTCTCACACACATGTTTTACTAAGCTGTACACTAGCAAGGTAGAACTCCTTCTCAGACCCATGTGTTTATCAATTTTCCCAAGACCAAAGGATGATTGTAGGTTTAGACAATTCAGATCAATGTAGAATGTACTCATACCTTGCCCCTTAAAGACTTATATGTCTTAAACATTGCTACTAGAAGAAAACACAGTCAGGTCTGGTGCTAAACTTCCAACAAGGATGATTAAGTCAGAATGTCCAGAATAGCAATGTCATATCCTTTTAAAGTTTTCAAGGTCAGCGTACAATGAAACACAATCAGCACCCTTAAGGGTTTTATAAATACCATATGTACACAAGAAAGTCATTATAATTATGGCAGTTACAGCCTAGTGAAAACTCTGAGATCCGCTTAAGTATATATAACCATTTCTCTCAAAATCTTAACAACTTCTTGCAATTGAATTACCTAATTGAGTGCATATAGATACTTCATGAAAGATCAGAAGTACAAGACTAGCACCATCTGAATACATTGAGTGCACGTTTAACTGAAATATTCGAGCACCACACTTCCAAGAATTTGTCAAATAAGACTGTACATCATATGCCCATCATAAAATCTCTGAGCTGAAATAAACAAGTGTTTTCCAGGTTAATAAGAACAGCAATGTTTCAAGGCCTAAAAATAGTTACCATAACCTCATTGAGTTTCCTTGGATGGCAGAATTGATATCACTTGGCACTCATTCTTACCCATATCAAGCTGGATAAAATCATCCCGAGTAACTAGTAAGAGAGAAAATAGGGTATGCTCTAATGCCTGATGACATAAGAACCCAAGCTTATTAAACAAATTCGTTCTGTTGTACTTGTCATCTATTACTTAAGTACCAGTTGGGCTTATTCAAGGGTATAGTACAATTATTCATTCTCAGCATAGAGAGATTAGACAATAACTTAGGGTAAAAGCAAGCAATTGATCAGAGTACAGTCTTCATAACTCAAGGCACAAGGTAACTTAGTTTTAAAACATTTGGTTTCATCGGTAAACCCTCTATCATTTGCCTGATAAATTTAATTCTATACACTTGTTTAGGGTCTACGGGTTAATCATCCTAGTATCACACAAACCTATATCCATTAGGAACAACACATAATATTTTGCCACCAAGTTCAGGCATAGCTGCCTATATGTCCAGCATGACACCATAATAGCTATATGAATATATATTGCATAAGTTAAATGCTAGAGGAACTATGGAAGCATAGATGACATAAATAGTAACCAGTTTAACTGACACGATACATCTATTGAACCATTTGGATCATCTTTAAAAGCAAGAAAGATAGAGATCGATATTCAATATAAGTTATAAATCAAAAGCACCGAGTTTACATAACTTGTTAAGAAAATAGCCCATACAAGGGTTCATGCGGAAAACAATGCTTATCAAAAAGGTTATCCTTCATATTTTAGCCTTTGCAAGATCAGCCAAGTCATAAAACAATCAAGCCAAATCTTCCTTAATACTTAATTCAAAAGTAAAATCATTGGCTCCAATAGATCCATTGGAATAATATAAATACATGAAGCTGCTGTAAATTCAATGAGTCAAATCAGATTTCCATTCTATGTACATGCTACTACAGCCAAGACAAATCCTTAGGGCAAATCTAGATCCATATATTGCCAAAGAGCTTTTCAAGGAACTTCTCATAAGATCTAGAAAGAACTTTTGCACTTTTGGATAAAGCTAATTGTTGTCAAATCTGCATTAGCCATGAAACATGTGGATCTTTGCAAATCCTCATAAAACCAACAGATATAGGGTTAAAATTAGCTCATCAAAAATGCAACAAAATAAGCACCCATGAGATATTTTCTGCATATAAACCACTCCAGATTTCCAAAAGAATTGCTTTCAACTATAAATGGCTACTGCCAAGATCCATGCAAGAGGTAATATAACCAACATACCAATAAATCAAAGATCCATATCACAGCAAAAAAACCAATCAATATCAATTCATGATTTCATATAAGGACTGTTCAAAGTCTAGCAAATATCTCATACAACAATCAATGTGCATATATATATATATATATATCACTATGCATATGTTGCTACATCCACATAGAAATGTATATCCAGGTTTATGTATCCATAAAAACCATGGAAAATGAATAATACCAACAAAGAACTCATATCCTTTTCCACATGCAACTGCAGGGTTTTAGAGAAAGAAATAGCAAACAAGAATCAAAGCTCATATACATTCTAGATATAGGAAAAGGAGGACATGCTTGGAATTACAGGGGTGACGAAAATCTAGACACCTCAAGTCCTAGCTTTTTCTTTTCCTTGCTTTCCACAAATATTCTTTCCCATATTTATATTCTCCAACTAGGGTTTACGATGGTCACATTGCTAGTCCAATGCAAGAGTGCCATTAGCAAGAAAGAAGGCGTGGTTTACACAGTTTGCATGGATACCTCAATCTGGCCATGCAAATAGATTACATGATTTGATCATGATTCTCTCTTAACAAATCTTCAGATTTCTGAAGACCAACTCCTGCTATCTCCTCTTTTCTTCCCTTCCTTGTTGGCCATTCCTCTTTTGGTTTGCCACTTCCACGAATGATGGCTTATCCAATCCTAACCAGGGTTGTAATTCATTTTGGTGCTCTTTACCATGGTTTCCATTATTGGGTCAAGTTAAGTTAGGGTTTGAAACCCTTGTCATGTCAGCATTTTTAAAAAATTGTATTTCCTTTTTATAAAAGATTCGTCCCCACCTTATAACATTAGTCTAAATGCTCTTTCGAAACCCAAGGGTTAAGATCCCTTTTCAAAATCCTTTGATGCATGGACCAAGTCTTGTTTTGATGCTACAGTTAAATTGCATGCCAAGTATGCTTATTGAAGCCCTGGGACTTATAATTTATGCCTATACCATAGACTTGTTCTTGGCAATGCCTTTCTTTTATGATAAGGTATTAGTAAAGTGGGTCAAAATTGTAAGCATTAGGCTTACTTTAGTTTTGCGTAGTATGTATATGTAAACACACACACACAGCTAATACAGTTCAATATGATTTACTTTCACCTACAATGTCACAAGCATGGTCAGGGTCCATAATTGACCTTAATTAACAAAAACCGATCTTAACTCTAACTCGAGCTTCAAACCACAAAACCAAGTCAAGTTAAACAAAGGTTTAATTATTATAAATAATGTTAATTATTATTATAATAATAAATATCCCACATTGGTTAACGACTCCATTGCCATCTCCTCCGAGTGGCAAATCCCTTTTGACAGTTAGTTAGATGTCATGAGTTATCACAATGGAATGTGACATAAATCTATCCATATATTTATCATCCGTAGATTAGTTGAAGTGCTTTTATATATTTTTGCCATAATCACAATATCCCAATTGGGATTAAGTACCATCACATGAAATGTTCTCAAATCAGCTTGAATATGAATTCAATGGTGTATTTCGTCTTTTAACTTTTTTTGCTTAAGAAATGTTTTAGGTATAGACATGCAATTAGTTCCCATTGATAGTTATAATGAGTTATAAAAATAAGGAATATGTCATATATGTTAATGTTACAATTTGCATTTTGTGTATGTTCATGTGTTCAGTGCAAAATTTCCAACAAATTGGACATCGATCGAACTAAAAATCAATGATAAATTTTCAATTTCGTGGGACTTTTATTTGCTAAGTGTTAATAATTATGTTTGATTTCATAATATTATTAGTTTGATCATGTAATATTTGCCTTGTGGCATAAAATTTTCCAATATGCAAGACATAAATGGTAGAATTTGGGAAAATGTTGAAGCAATGGCAATGTCCAGAATGGGAACGGTATCTTTGCCACTCCAACATCATGAAATAGAAGTTTTCTTTTTTTGGTTTAGATCATATATCAAATAATTCATACATCTTCTATCTAGCATTGCGTGATGCCTTTTTTCCTTTCATGAAATATTTTCCTTGTCTACTTTTTTCTCCTTCCTAAATATATTTTGTTTTATGATTGTGTAATGTCCCCATTTCACATTATTTATGAGTAGGTATTGAAAACCTTTAGTCTACCCCATAGACTAAAAGATTCCTTTTGAGGTTTTATTTTATTAATTAATTATAATTGCTTGAATAGTGATTTTAATCATTTGCACATATAAGACAATTATTAGTTGATGAATAGAATATTTTATAAAAGTGGTTTTTACTACTAAGGTATTTAATTGAAATAATTATTAAATTATTGCCTAAAAGTAATTCTAATTACTATTTATTATTTAGGCAATTATTTGATATTATTTTTGGTAATAAAAGAATGTTGGCTTGTACGTGATCAAAGGCAAATAAGAGATATGCTAAAAGTCGACAAGGAGAGTTAAGAAAGATTATTTGGCCTTTCCAAGGTGGTGTGGCCCCCTTTGAAGGGTATACGTACATGGAGTTCTCCTTTAAGAAATATGTTAAAAATTGATATTGATTTTTTATGTTTGAAAAAAAATATTGGGATGTATGCCCAATAAGTGTTTGCAGGTTTTTGGATCTAATTATTCGACAAAACGGTGTCTTTTGACGCCACTTTTGCAAATGTTGAATTTGATTATTGCCTTGGAGTGGGGCGACTTGCTTGGTGACTTGTTTGTGTGGGTTTCAAAGCTAATTTGAGGTCAAGTTGACCTAGTTTTATTGCTGAAATTTATTGATAATTATTGTTGAAGTGTGGCGTTGACTTTCTATGTGATTAGGCAAGGTTTGCAAGGTCTTTTCAAGTGTATAAATAAATAATAAATTCTGATTTATTTATTTATAATTTTGGGTAGATTTCTTGAGGGTTTTGACTTCATAAATTGTGGATTTATGGCTAATATTTATTGAGGAATTTTTTCAAGTGTGGCAACTTGAATTGGAGTGAGGGTTTGTTGTTTGAAGGATTTTGAAACCTTAGTTGAAGGGAAACTAATATTTTTGATTTTTATATGTATAGTTTGACCTAGGGTGACTAGGTTAGAAGAGGGTTTTGATCACTTTGAAGGTCCAAAAAGGGCATTGGATTTGTATGGCTATTTTTGATAAATTAATCATGATTTTTGGCAAGGGTTTGACAAATATTCATCTACTATTTTATGTGTAAAATCAGATATTTTACAGCAAGGTTAAATCTGATTTTCATCCACATACAAGGGGTAAAAAGGTATAAAATCTCTATTTTCAGTTTGTGACTTATTTTGGATAATTTTGAGGTGTTATTTGCTCAAAGTAATTGTTGAAAATTACTATATATTATTTGCACATTGGTGCTTAGGGTTTGAAAGTATATTGCATGTTTTTGAGGCATATCTTTGAGCTAAGATTTGTTGATTTGACTAATTTTAGAATTCAAAATTTTGTGGATTTTAGAGAAAACTCATTTTTGGTTGAATTGTCTCATTTGAGAACATTACAATGGTATCAGAGCACCGATCTTGTCTACCTATGAGTTTTGGTTTGTTGGATGCAAGTAGGTAAAGAGATCTTGTATTATCAAAGAAGGGAAAGGACTATGGAGGATCAAGAGCCTAAGGGCTTCTCTTTAGAGCAAGTGAAGTTTTTGCAGGAGTTGATCAAACAGAGCCAAAGCGACCTTCAATGTACCTTGAGTATGCAAACGATAGCTTTGTTGAAGACCACACAAGATTCAGGTAAGAGCCATCACCATTCAGGGGAGAATAGTTCAAATGGCAATGAGAGGGTTTCTATTAATCCCCCTTCATAGATTTTACTAGGCCACTTTTTTGCAGAAGTAACTAGTTTTGGAGATGGAAGCACCAAGGGGTGATCCTTTTGATATTCGTCAACAAGAGTATGCAGCCCTAAGCTATGACATGTAAGCACTCTTGTCTTTTCAGAATTATTGTGAGATGAAGGAAGGATACAAGTCGAGAGTTCTTAATATGCAGCCCCGTAGAGATTTGCAACAAATGTTGAGTAAGATTTTTCTTCTTATTTTTGATGGTACTGATAAACATCCTATGAGATCATGGTTATAGAAGTTGGAGACATATTTATCACTTAATCCCATGTTTGAGGATGAGGCTTTCAAGTTTGTCACCCGACATTTGAAGGGTATTGCCCACGAGTGGTGGTTTCGTGGCTTAATCACACAAGGCCACAGATCCATTAATACTTTGGAGGAGTTTGGTAAGAGGATCATGGAGAGATTTGACAGGAGAGATCCGGAGATACATTTTTGTGAGTTGACACAACTCAAGCATAATCATGATGTTGAAAGGTATGTTGCTGATTTTCAAAAAGTTTCAGTTATGGTACCAAATGTTAGTGAGAGGAGGTTGGTTGTTTTGTTTGTTGAGGGCTTGATTGAGCCTTTGAGGGGTTTGATTAAGGTTTTTTACCCTCTTTCTTTGCAAGATGCTATCACTAAGGCTTTGGATTTAGAATGTTCACCATACAAGGGCCATGAATGGCCAAGAGGGCAGCCACCTATTTGCTGCCCAAAGGGGCAAATACAGGGCAGCCAAGGGCACAAAGTGGTCAGTCTAGGGTACCACCCAATGAGCAACAAAAGAAGGCTTCTACACCATATGTGCCACCTCATAGATAGCTGCCCTATAGCAACAATATGAAGGATGCTAGAGATGAATTGAGGAGGAACGGGTTGTGTTTCACTTGCAAGGATCCATGGTCCAAATGCCACCGTTGCATGGGCAAAGGACATGTCCACTACATTGAGGTAATTGATGATGATTCAGATTTTGATATTGTTAATACTAATGATGAGCAAAATGAGAATGTTGTTGATGAGCATGTGCATGAGGACACATAAGACTTGGGTAGCACACTTACTTCTCTTTCAAGAGCTCCCAAGTATCATGCTTTCGGAGTAAAAGGCACATTGAGGGGTCAAAGAGTGATTACATTGGTTGATAGTGGAGCCACACATAACTTCATTAATGGAGGCTTGGTTAAGAAGATGGCATTAGAAACCATGGATTGTAAGGGTTTCAATGTGACTATGGCGGATGGATCCACCATTTTTTGTTCCAAGAAGTTGCCACAAATCCCACTCATTCTTGGGAAACACAAGGTAATTGATGATTTTTATGTTGTTGACATTGGAGATATTGATATGTTTTGGGTGTTCAATGGTCGCATTCCTTAAGTGAATTCACTCAAAATTATAAAACTATGAAGCTAAAATTCTTCAAAGACGGCAAGTGGTCCTCAAGGGTCTGGCAAATGGTGCTCCACAGGAGTTGTCTATGAAGAGGATGGAAAGGGCCTTTAGAAGAGGTCAAATTGCTTGGGCAGCAAGCTGCCTTATCACAGTAAATTCATGACAAAAAAAAAACAGCCACCTCATCGTGAGTTACAAGCTATTTTACACAAGCATGTTCATGGCTTTGATGATTTGCCTTATGGTTTGCCATCGGATAGAGGTTTTGAACATAACATTGAGCTAGAAGTGGGTGCCAAACCGGTTGTTGTCACTCCTTACCGTCATCCAAGTGCTTTCAAGGAAGAGATTGAAAAACCATCAAAGAGTTATTTGATATGGGACACATAAGGCCTAGCTCAAGTCTTTTTGCTTCTTCAGTTATTCTAGTAAAGAAAAATGATGGTACTATGAGGATGTGCATTGATTATAGGTTGTTGAATAAGAAGACCATCAAGAATAGGTATCCAATACTTAGGATTGATGAATTGATGGATGAGTTACATAGTGCCACCTACTTTTTCAAGATTGATTTGAGATCCAGTTATCACCAAATCAAAATAATAGAAGAGGATGTTCATAAAACTGCTTTTAGATGTCATTTTGGGCATTTTGAATTTTGGTTATGCCTTTTGAATTGACTAATGCCCCAACTAATTTTCAATCATGTATGAACAATATGTTTGACAAATGTCTAAGTTTGTGCTAGTTTTCTTTGATGATATTCTTGTGTATAACAAAACTTTGTAAGAGCACTTGAGGCACTTGGATTTGGTTTTGGGCACATTGGGGCAACATTCTTTCTTTGCAAAGAAATCCAAGTGTGAGTTTGGATTAACAAAGATTTTGTATTTGGGACATGTCATCAATGCACAAGGTGTGCAAGTGGATAAACAAAAAATTGCAACTATCATGGATTGGCCTATTCCCTCTACACTCACACAATTGAGAGGTTTTTGTGGTATTTGTAGTTGTTACAAGAGATTTGTGAGGGGTTTCTCACAACTCGCTGCCCCCTTGACTGATTTGACTAAGGGGCTTTTAAATGGTCCAAAACAACTCAACTAGCATTTGAAAAGCTCAAAGAGGTGATGTGTTCTTGCCCATTTCTTTCTATTTTAGATTTCTCTACTCCTTTTGTGGTTGAGTGTGATGCTTCAAGTGAAGGGATAGGGGCTATCCTAATGCAAAATAGACATCCTATTGCTTTTGAGAGTAGAAAACTCAAGGATTCAGAGAAAGCTTATTCAATCTATGACAAGGAGATGTTGGCAATTATGTATGCTTTGAGTAAGTTTAGACAATATTTGGTTTGTGGCAAATTCATTGTAAAATTGGATGACAACAATTTGAGGTTCTTTCTCAATCAAAAGGAATTGAATGACAAGCGATAGAAGTGGGTAAGCAAGGTGCAAGCTTATGATTTTGATATTGAATATGTGAAAGGTAAAAACAATGTGGTAGCGAATGCTCTATCAAGGAAGCCTTGTTTGAGATTGCTTGAGGGCAAACAATTGTGGGAAGGGGGACTACAATGTTTTCATTTTCACATTATTTATGAGTAGGTATTGAAGACCTTTATTTTTCTCCTCCATAGACTAAAAGATTCTTTTTGGGGTTTTATTTCACTAATTAATTATAATTGCCAAAATAATAATTTTAATCATTTGCTCATATAAGACAATTATGAGTTGATGAATAGAATATTTTATAAAAGTGGTTTTTACCACTAAGGTATTTAATTGAAATAATTATTGAATTATTGCCTAAAAGTAATTTTAATTACCATTTATTATTTAGGCAATTATTTAATATTATTTTTGGTAAAAAAAGAATGTCGACTTATATGTGATCAAAGGCAAAGAGGAGATATGCTAAAAGTCGGCAAGGAGAGTTAAGAAAGAGTTTTTGGCTTTCCAAAGTGGTTCGCCCCCCTTTGAAGGGTACAAGTATATGGTCGAGTTCGTTTTTGAAGGATATGTTGAAAATTGATATTGATTCTTCATGTTTGAAGAAAATATTGGGACATATGCCCAATAAGTGTTTGCAGGTTTTTGGAGCTGATTATTTGACAAAACAGTGTCTTTTGATGCCACCTTTGCAAAAGTAGAATTTGATTAATGCCCTAGAGTGAGGCAACTTGCTTGGTGACTTGTTTGTGTGGGTTTTGAGGCTAATTTGAGGTCAAATTGACCTAGTTTCATTGCTGAAATTTATTGATAATTATTGTTGAAGTGTGGTGTTGACTTTCTATGTGATTGGACAATGTTCGCAAGGTTTTTTCAAGTGGATAAATAAATAATAAATTCTGATTTATTTATTTATATTTTAGAGTAGATTTCATGAGGTTTTGATTTCATAAATTGTGGATTTATGGCTAATATTTATTGAGAAATTTTTCCAAGTGTGGCGACTTGAATTGGAGTGAGAGTTTGTTGTTTGAAGGGGTTTGAAACCCTAGTTGAAGGGCAAATAATA
This sequence comes from Torreya grandis, assembly GCA_037957365.1. Classification (NCBI taxonomy): domain Eukaryota; kingdom Viridiplantae; phylum Streptophyta; class Pinopsida; order Cupressales; family Taxaceae; genus Torreya; species Torreya grandis. The sequence continues at coordinate 2,603,444 of JARHVA010000636.1, forward strand.
TCTCTGATTTTTAATGTAGAGTTTGACTTAAGGAGACTAGGTTGGAAGAGGATTTTGATCACTTTGAAGGTCCAAAATGGGCATTGGATTTGTGTGGCTATTTTTGATAAATTATTCATGATTTTTGACAAGGGTTTGACAACTATTCAGCGGTTGTTTTATGTATTATTGACAATTCTTCCATAGGTCAAATTGTCTCTTGCCATTCGAAAAGTTCACGTCTCTAGCCAAGGAAGAAATAATACATTGGGTAAGAGGTAGACCAATTGAAATAACTCATTTGCAAAAGCCTTGGATACAACAGGATTTCCTTCAGGCAAAGAAGGCTTGATTGATGTCACATAGCTTCGAAAAAGTTCAAAGGACATAAGTCCGCAGGAAATAATCCAAGAGTAAGGAGAAGACAACAGATATCCTTCGTGAAAAAGTCCGAAGGAATTCCTTCAAACTTTTTGTCCGAAGGAATACTTCAGAGGATTTGTAAATAAAGAACCCGCAGCCTCTCAAAAGGTCCACCAAAGAATAAAGTGCCTGAGGAACAATTCCTTCGGACTTTTGGTCCCGAAGGAATTCCTTCGGACAAAAGTCCGAAGAAATCCGAGAGAGGAGAAGCCAAAAAATTCAAAAAATTCAAAGGAATAAGGACCCCTACAAAAAACCCGGGTGCCCTACAAAAAACCTGGGTGCCCTACAAAAAGCTCAAGTGCTCTACAATTTTTTCGAAAAGCCATAGATGAAGGACACAAGCCCTTGCGGAGGGCACTTGGTCAGTGACAGGACCATTCCAACTTTTTCGAAGGGCACAGAGGAAGGACACAAGCCCTTGTGGAGGGCACCTGGTCGGTGGCAATACCTTTGCAATTTTTCCAAAGGGCTTTCTGCCAGTGGCCTAAAAAGACAGAAAATACCTTTGAACTTTTTGTTCGAAGGAATTCTTTCGAACAAAAAGTCCGAAGAAATTCGGAGAGTTCAAAAAACAAAAAACCCGACAGAATAAAGTTCGAAGCCAACAAAGCAAAGGGAATTATGAAGGAAGATATCCTTCGGAGAATAAACAGGGAAATAAAGCCGAAGGAAAAGAAAAGGCCAAGGATAAAGTCTTGGACTTTTTGTTCGAAGAGCGAAGTCCGAAGGCAAAGAAGGATAAACTATCCATGGGAAAGTGGGACTAACAAAAGATCTGAAGAAAAATCCAAGACCAAAGACAAGTCTGCGGGAATAAACCCAAGAGCAACGCATGCACAAAAACAGAAACAAAAAATAGGTAGACAGGAAATAAATTCAACCTGAATTTATCTCTCACTCAGCAAGATAGTTTTTCATGCAAGCATTTTCGTCCGTCTCAAGCTCGTAACGTTCCAATATCTCAATCGGAGTTCCAAATTCGGGCATCGAGTTGACCGTTCCAGATTTAGAATTGACTAATTGTTAAATGCCACATCTAATAGGAGTTTTCCATGCAAAGGAGAATAATCTCTTCGTCCAACTCAGCCGTTCAAACGTTCCAACTCAGCCTTTCAAACGTTCCAACTTGGCTTCCAACGAATCAAGTCAAAGTTTTAAAATTGACATTGGCGTTGGATTTCATGCATAATATTGTCATCTCATACTTTCAGACGTTCCAACAGCTCATGAAGAAGCTAAAGTTGACATTGGCATGGATTTCTATGCAAAGAGAGGTGGGCGTTTCAATAAACAAAGACAAGTCCACTTCCTCTAATGCCAAGGAGCTTCATGCAAAGACAAAGGGGAAACATATTTTATTGAAAGACAAAGTCAGCCTTGAGATAATCTTAAGTTGATCCTCCTCTTCTTTTTTTCAATGCCAATCTTTTGGCTTTTGTAATTCTCTATAAGATGGCTTTTCAGCATTGTAAAATCCATCCCTCTTGGGAAGACCAGACTCTGCCATTGGTGAGTTGTGTAACCTCTTCAATCAATAGGATTGTACTTTCAGATTTTAAGTGCTGGCATAGTGTATATTCATTCAACAATTTGCGTATGTGATAGATTTCTCTCTTTCTAAATCTCTGATTCGTACCTAGTTGCTAGCTAATCGTATTATGCAGATCATGTTAAGTGTTCTTTATGTCTTTTGTTGAAGCTGTAAGTGGATGTTAGGTGGCTGCAAAGTGTCTTGTATCAGACCTCTCTCCATCATTTTTCTCTCATGTTTTGGTCATTGGATTGAACCTTCTCATGAAATACTTATGTATAGTGGTCGATTAAAATCGAAGGTCTTCCTTTTCCCTTGTTTGTTCAGTGTTCAAGGTTCCAAGTAGAGTGGATCAATCTTTTGGTGTATCACCGTTATTAGGTAGGATTTCCCCTTAAAGTTTCCTTCTCCCTTTTCCATGGTAGTCTGCAACACAAAGTAGAGATCCTCATTGATACATCTTACAGGAACCAACTTTCTCTGGAGGTTCTTCTCACCATTGAGGCACCCACCCTCATGAGAAGATCCCATTGTTTCAACCGGATAGAGGATTGGCCATTTCATGCACGTCTTCGATTCAAAGCGCAGCTCCAAGTTGACAACAGTTTTTGGCACGCTCGGTGGGACCACGAAAAGAGGTCTTTACATAGATTTTTTGCAGCAGCAGAGGATATTCATTTACATCTAGTTGCAGAGTTCATAGCATCATTCAGGCAATCCTTTCATGTCAAAGGTTACCACAAGATCAACAAGTAAAGGTATTCCTTTTGAATTTGTAACTTATAAAAGAGCAAGGTCTAGGAGGGAAAATCCATATCCTCAAAGGGAATATTTACCTCTCCCTCATCCTATCATTCTAGACAATGCAATCCCCACCATTTAGATAGCCATTAGAAATCAAGTGTTTGCTCCATTCACTAGGGGAAGTCCACTAAATCTAGCACAGTTAGATGATATTCCTGTATCTGCCCTCAAAAGTATTCCATTCTTCTCGGGAGAAAATCAAACAACCCCTATTGAGCATATCCAGGATGTGGCTAATCTTTGTTCAGTTCATAATGTTATTGAGGATAATGTTGCTATCAGATTACTAGTTGCTTCTTTCAAAGGAAAAGCATTACAGTGGTATAGAACCCTCCCACTTAGATCCGTTTTCACTTGAGATGAATTGAGTGCTGCCTTGGTCAAACAGTTTGAGGACAAATCTGATCACTTATCTTTAGTTCAACAATTAACTACTGTTGACCATTTTTTGGTCTAACAGGCCAAAAAATCAGTCCCCTTCTTCCTCCGCTGTTTTAGGGCCAATTCATTTTTGATTTTGCACAAGTCCAGTGATTTTCTACGGACTCTGTAGGGCTTGGGTTTCTACGGACTCAGCAGTGAGATTTTCTACGAACTCTGCAGGTGTAATCTTTTGGCAGATGAAGAACTAGTTCAGAGAGTGCAAGATTTTACAAAGCTTCTTCGGACTCTTGTCTGAAGAAATTCATAAGGAAAGAGAGCCAAAATGGTTCAAAGACACTTTTGCTTAAGGTTGGAAGAGTGGTTCAACGGCGAAATATTTCCAAGAGTTAGCACCGTTGAACTGTTGAACCATTGAACCGGTTCAACGCCTTGGTTCAACGCCTTAGTTCAATCGGCAAGTTCATCGCTCAAGTTCAACTCTTTGGTTCAACGGCAGAGTTCAATGCTTTGGTTCAAAGTTCAAGTTCATTGGCCTTGGTTCATCGCTTGGTTCAACCACTTGATTCAACGCCTTGGTTCATCGCGAAAGGTTCAAAGGGGCTTGGTTCAATCGGCAAAGTTCATCGTTTGGGTTCAAAGGCTTGGTTCAACAAAGGAGTGGCGCGCAGTGTTGAACCGTTGAATCATTTTTGGTTCAATTGGTCGGTTCAACGGCTTAGTTCAATCAGGCGGTTCAAAAGAGCGTCCCAAAAGGTGAAGGACAAGTGCCCTTGCGAAGGGTAGCAGGAAGCACTTCAAAGAGGCCACAAAGAAGCGGCTAAGATCTTTCGGAATTTCGCTAAGGCAAAGTCATGAATTCTTTTTGACTTTTGTCCGAAGGATTTCCTTTGGACAAAAAGTCCGAAGGAATTCGAGGAAGCTGCAGCCAAAGATCACGAAGGAATAACAAAGACAGACAATTCTCGCGGACTTTTTGTCCGCGGGAAAATTGTCCGCGAAAAAAGTCCACAAGAAAAAAGCCCGCAGAAAAGGAAGCCGAAGGAATTTGCCAAGGACGGTGACGTCCCAGAAGCCGTCAACTTTAAGAAGATAGACTAGTCGTTGGTTTTCAAGCTATGACGAGCCCGCCATCATCAAATTTTACAACGAGAAATCCAGAGTGCGAAAGGCGCCAAGTGGCAACCGCATAAGGCTTTGAAATGCTTTTCTAGGAGCAGTGGAACATGCCACGTGTCCCCTGCAAGGCTCGACGGAAGCCGACAAGTGTCAAACATCCGTGGTCTCTCTCTTGTCCTGCGGAGAAAGGTGGTGGGCCCCGATGAACTGCTAAAGAGAGTGAAAGCTGCCACGCGTCGTTTTCCACAGTACTCTCCAAAGGTGTTTGAAGCTTCTATAAATTTAGCGGATACTGCCACGTGTCCCATCACAAACTCAGTGGAAACCGCCACGCGTCGACATCCGCGTTTCAAAGTGCCTTATGAGTTTCAAAGCGACGGGCGCACAGACGTCAAACTTTGCAGAAATGAATAACCGTTGGTTTTCAAACAAATGGCGTGAACCCGAAGGAATTCAAAGACTAAAGTCTGGAGAGCCAAAGAACTAGCAGAGGTAACCCAAGAGACAAAGGAGCAAAAATCGAGAAGGCAGCCCAGGTGGCAAAAAGGAGGTGAGTTATATCTACAGTTGAAACAGGGTCCGCCAATTGATTACCAAGAGGCGCGAACAGGCGATGAACGGTACAACTCATCTTTCCCCATTCTGCATTAATGAGAAGGCAAGCCGCGAAATGCCTTAAAGGAGCAGTCTTTTGCAGACAAACGGCGCGGCCCATAATTTCACCTTGAAACAAGGGGCCGACACAGCATTACCTTGGAGCGGCTTTCCTATTCCCAATGATCGAAACGCACATGGGTCATTTGTAAAAAGGGCGCCAAAAGGCCTCCTTTCTTCCTCTATATATTGTAGACTTGTCATTTGGAAAAGGATCTGTCACATTTGTAAGGCGAAGCCTTGAAAAATTTTTACCTGAAATCAATAAACGCATTTTTACCTCTATTCTGGTCAGATATCTCTGTGTGTGTCTGAGTGTTAGTTATGTGTTTAGTCATTGCTTTTTAATGCTCCCACAGGTTTAACACCAACACACCTGGTGTCTGTAAGGTGCCATTCCTACAGGTGACAAGAAGAGCTATACCTGGAAGCGCAGAGACAGAAAGAAGCTACTATACAGTGTGCCCTTTTCACAGCACCTATGGTGAGTCCCTGTTTTCTGTGTGTTCCATTGAAGCCTCTTTGTTAGTTTCCTGCAGCTTGGTCCTTCTGCTAGTGTGAAGTGTACGTATGTGTTTTTTTGACTTCAAGTGTGAGTGTGAGCAGGTCGAATCATTTGGTGCATCACCCCCTTTAGAGTAGGTCCTGTTTACCTGTAATCCTTCTCCCTTTCCATCCTCAACTATTTTCAGCATCTGACGACTCCACTGGCAAGAACTTTTTTCTAATCAAAGACCAGTTTGACTTCCTATGCCTAAGGTCACCACACGGTCTGCTTCTAAGGGTGTTCCTTTCAAATTTATTGAATTGCCTTTGAACTCAGCAAAGCGACTGAGATTTGAGAGGACCCATCCTTATTCAACAAACCTCTTTCCAAAACCTGCTATAAAGAATACCTATGCAAGAAGGCCGTGGTTACATCCTGTCATAGCTATGGCATTACCCTTTGTGACTTTTCGTGGTCAGAGTCCTTTGAATCTCGAACGTTATGACCCAATTCTAGGAGCAGCCCTCAAAAGTGTGCCTTCTTTTGATGGAGAGGGGCCCATTATAGTCATCGAGCACATCAGAAATATTGCTAACCTCTGCAGTATTCACAATTGTTGGACTAATCGCCAGCGTCCCCCTCAGGGATTCGTGACATGGACTAACAGCCTCCCGTGGGTACTTATCTGGGGTTTGTATCGGGCGTTAACAGGTCGACCTTTTGGCGCAACGGCAAGCATTCCTACAATTGGTATCAGAGCGGTGGTCACGGGTTCGAATCCCCTCGGGTGACGCTGAGGGGGGGATTGTTGGACTAATCGCCAGCGTCCCCCTCAGGGATTCGTGACATGGACTAATAGCCTCCCGTGGGTACTTATCTGGGGTTTGTATCGGGCGTTAACAGGTCGACCTTTTGGCGCAACGGCAAGCATTCCTACAACAATGTCACTGAGGAAAATATTGCAATTAGATTGCTGGCATTGTCTCTCAAGGGCAAAGCTCTTAACTGGTATGAGACTTTGGCTATAAATTCAATCAGTTCCTAGAATGAATTGGGTACTCACTTGACGGACCGTTTTGGGGAAAAGAGCAACCACCTCTCACTTGCTGAGCAGTTGACTACCATGAAAAGAGCCCCACACAAATACATGCAGGATTTCAACACTCGATTTCAGAAGACATGGGATAGAATCCCCGTTCTGGTAAGACCGACTGCTAGCTATGCTTTCTTGTATTACTTAAGAGCATTGAACAACGACATAGATGTTATGATACAGTCCATGGGAGGACATGTGCTGCCTGCCGCCTATGACATAGCTATAGTAGCTGAAAATTGCCTAGTGCAAGCTGAGAAAATAGCTCCTAGACCCCATATGCCACTTTTCCCTAAAATGCTGCCTCCAATTCAGACCGCTGCTCCCACATTAGCTCTTCTGCTTAGCATATAAAAACTAGCTGCTACTTCATCCAATGAGCTTCATGAAGTCAAGAGTCTATTGCAAAATATGTCAAATGAACTTGTGGCTATTAAAAGGTAGCAAACTCAAAGCAACCGACCAAACCAAGGATACCAGTAGTATGGTCAAGCTCCGAGACCCCCTTTCCAAAATTACAATCAAGGACAGGGTCAGCTTACTCAGACCAGACCCTTTCAAGGTTACAACCCAAGCGCCCCTTCATCATCTAAGGCTATGGTGCCCGTTCAAAACAATTTGGTGCAAGAATAGCCAAGTTGTTCAACCATGGGATATGGGCAGGAGCAGGCTGTTTATACAAATGAAATGACGGGTTATTACCCAAATGTGCAAGACAATCATGAAGCCACCCATTCTCAAGTCTTTGAGGCTCCATGCAACCCAGCATGAGCAACAGTCAGACCCAGCCTGTTCTACTCTCATGAATCATCTGGAAGAAGAATTCTATTTAGTGAATTATGTGGGTGCTGCAAACAATCACGCTGATCATGTTGCAGCCAACACAAGATTCAAAAGGAGAGCAATGGACGAGGCTCAGGCTGCTGCCCAAACGTCAGCAATCCCCTCTTCATCACCTGTAAATCAAAAAGTCCCAAGTTTCAGACCGCTGGTTGTATCTTCAGCTCCTCGGCCTGCACCTCAGGCTGTAAATAGTTCCAAAGAAAATTTGAAGGAAGGCAACCCTCGAGTCAATGTGGTTGACCAGATGAAGAAGCTACACATGAACATCTCCTTGTGGGATTCGTTGTCAATACCGGGGCAAAATGACATGTTACAAAAAGAATTGCAGGAGCTAAATGAACAAACTATCCCAACAAAGGCTGATAATGTCTTGATGATGAACGGACAGCCTTCCACCTCAGGTCAAGCCCAGAAAGAAGAAAAAGTTCCTCTTTTCTATGTGTCCTTGGTCATAAGAGATTTTTTGGTGCACAATTGCATCATTGACAGTGGAGCAAGCACCTCGGTGATGCCCAACTGCATCGCTGACAAGCTGGGCTTGAAATACGAAGAAATGACCAAGGGAGTCCTGCAGCTGGATGGAACCCCAACAAAGACAGTTGGGGTGGTAAGAGGTCTGAGCTTGACGCTGCACGCTTGCCTGACCTTCTCAGTTCCTCATGATGTGGTAGTGGCAGATGTCCCTCCTTACTTTGCCATCTGCTTATCCAGGGATTTTACATCTAAGATAGGTGGCTACTTAGCAGCGAATTGGTCTTATCTGGTTTTTAAAACCAAGTATGGGACTAAAGTCAAGATTGAATCTGAGCCACTCCACAGAGATCATCTGGAACCTTACACGCTCAAGGCAACAAATGTCAGCTACGCCATCATTGACCAAAAAGAGTCCCAAGCAGACCAATCTCCATCCTCTGCCCTTGAAGGAGTTGCAGACCTGCTCTTAGATGAATGGGGAAGCGATAACTTTGAGCATGATCCTTACGAATTCATAGAGGCGGGCCTCAAAATTTATTACATGCATGAAGAAGGTACTTTTGTACCAAATTTGATGAAAGCCAGCTAGGAAAGCTCAGGTCTATGGCAGCTGTTCTTTTATGGTTCAAAAAGTAAGTTGGGAGCTGGTGGTGGAGTGGTGTTGGTCTCTCCTTCAAAAGAGAGGTATTTTTCGGCCTTCCGGTTCCAATTTTCTTGCACATGCAATGTTGCGGAATATGAATCCTTCATCCACGATTTGGAATGGGTGAGGAAAGGAGGAGTTAAAGAGCTGCAAGTCTTTGGCAATAGTGAGTTGATCGTCAATCAGGTAAGAGGCCAGAATTTGACAAAGAATTCTCTATTGAAGTCCTACAAACATAGGGTATGGGACTTAGTGGAAAATTTCTTTGCTTTCAATATTTCCTCCATTCCTAGAGAGCGGAACAAACAAGCAGATAGGCTGGCAGTAGTTGGTGCCCAGTTCGATATCCCTCAGGAGATAGGCCGAGACCACAGCTTACATCACTTGAAGGTAGTGATCCGGCCCTCTGTGCCTGACAACATCACCAACTGGTAGGTCTTCAACAACGATTAGCAAATAACACTCTTCTTGTAGGAAGAAGCTGAGTTTGGTACAAAAAACTAGGTTAAGCTACAACAGCAGTATGTCAGCCAAATTGTTCAGCTGAAGAACAATAAGCTCCTCAAAGGTTTGGTCACTCTAGAAAGTATCTTCAATGGAGATGACCAATTGAGAAGCGACAAGGCATGCATTGCATATCATTGAGACTTGTGTTATAATGAAATTATCATGCATATGCTGAGAACAAGATTAAATATTTTTCTTAAGTTTATGGACATAAAAAATATTTTAAAAAATCCATTTACAAATTTTGTTTTAGCTTGTTTAGTTGTTTCTTACAAAGAATTATCATCTAAATATATCATTTCACATATATATATATATATATATAGCATCATAGGCAAGCATGGAATGTGATGCGAAGCATCACTATCTAAAATCCATTCATTATCATTAAAAATAAATAAAGCAACATAAATATCAATAGTATTATAATTTTGATCCTGGTTGCTATTTTGATTATGGTTTTAATTTTTATGTTGAATTTGATGAGAAAATTTATTCCCTTTTTTTTTTTTAGTTTATTTATTTTTTTTTTAATTTGGTCCTTTTTTATTTATATAACAATAATCTTTTTTATGACCAACTTATTATAAAGATTACAATTCTTATTAAATTTGACTTTATAGTTATTGTTTAAAGTTTTTTTGTTCCTGTCCTTATTATTGGTTTTAGAGGATTTTGATTTGAATTTTGATTTAAATTTATAGTTTTCATCATTTTTTGGGATGTTGTTTTGAACGAGAAGTGCCTAAGTGACATTCTTTCTAGAGTTAAAATTCTACATCACTTATTCTTCTTGAATGAGAAGAGTTTAAAGGATAGAGAGGTCATGGTTGTCTTGATCTATTTGATATTTAGAGTTAATAATGAAAATAAAGTTTCAAAACTTCTCATAGATATTCAATTGAATACAGTTACATCCATCTAATTATGATTTAATATTTTTAGTTTTAACAATAAAATTAACAATTTTTTCATCACCTTTCATAGGAGTTATCATGAATTCAAGAATAAACTTGATAATCTTATAAAGTCAAGTACCTTCATGCTTTGATTCAAGGAGTTTACAAGCTTTGCTAGGAGATTCTTGATTTCTGACGTAGAGTAGGAATTAATCCTTAACACTCTTTAGGATTATCGACATATCTTCTTGAGATTTATGTTAATAAGTATTTGTATTTTCAATTGTTACACGTCTCCCAGATGAAGGTTTCTTAGTCCTGTTAACAATACTCCACAATTTTCTAGCCATGAATCCATCTTTGATATGGATCCCAAATGTTATAGTTAGTTCCATTTAATATCTTCAACTTATCCATACTGAAGCTTTGAGAGGCCATTATTACGACTTCAAATGACACTTAACAAATTTTCAAATAAAATATGTAAATATACTTTTACATACCTTTGTGTCTAGTCAATAGCGATGAACTAGCCAATGCATATATTTTATGTTTGTATAGTAAAATACATGTCAATTTTTATGATGAAGCAAAAAAATGATCTGAATGACTAAGAAAGGAAGGTGATTGTAAGGGGAAAAAATGAGGTAGTTTCTCCATTTTACCCAGGTTGAGTGACCTTTGTTGGACCTCTTTAGTTTTGGATTTTGTTGAGTTTTACAAAGATCAACTATATAAGAATAATTTTGAATTACCTACACTCAAAGAGATCACATAAAATTAATTTGATTGCAATAAGAAAGCGATTTAAAAAAAATACAAAATAGTTTAATTAAAAAACTATATGAAATAATTTATTATATGATGTTCATAATATATTTATTATTATTTTCCGTAAAAAAAATGATGTCAATTAGTTAATGACTATTCATGGAGGTCAATTGGGTAAAAATATTTTTATGTGAGGAAAATTCCATAAGAAAATTACTTTATTTAATATATAAAGATATATCATTTAAAAAAAAAGAAAACAACTAAAAGTAATGAAATACAAAAAACTATAATACACTATTTTAAAACTTATTAAAATATAATTGATTTAAAATTCATTAAATCTTTTAATTTAACATAATAAAATGTGCTTTACTATAATGAATGTTATTTAAAATGTAACTAAATGTTATCACATTTATTTTATAAGTATATAGTAAATTCTACTTAGAATGTAAGTAAAAAAATGTTATTGCATTTATTTTTATATGATAAATGTCTTGATATTGGTAAGCAGTTTTTTTTTTTTAACTATTTTTTTATAGGGGGAACTTTTGAAGACCCATGGGGAGCAATGCCACTTGAAGAGTTTTATATGATAAATGTCACTTAAAATAATTTACTTTATAGTAGATAATAAATTTTACTTAGAATGCAATTAAAATAATTTTATCGCAAATTTTTTAATTGTAAATAGTAAACTCAACTTGTGACAAGTAGAAATGTTCTTGCATCTAAATTTTAATAGATAAAAAATAATGGGTCGAACCCCACCCATTTTTTAATAGAAATATATATATTTTAATATATAAAATGAGATTTTTTGGATTATATTTTATTCAATATAAAATATATATTATATTAAATCTTTAAATTATTTTAGCATACTTATATGTTTTTAAATGATATTCATTGTAATATATATGTATATGTATATGCATGTGTGTGTAATGAATATCATTTAAAAACATATAAGTATGCCAAAACATATATATATATATATATATATATATATATATATATATATAATATATATATATATATATCAGAGGAGCTTGCAAAATGATAATATTTTGTTTAATATAAATGAAATGTTTGTTAAATTAATTTGAGAACTGAAAGAATGTAGAAATGAAAATAATAAATAGTTAGAGAATAAATACATTACACAACACATTACATGATATTTATGTGAAAAAATTCATACAAGTACAAAAACCCATGAAAAAGCATAATCCATTATATGAGAATCAATTTGCAACTAGTAACTTTCTTTTCACCTCACTTATTTTTACATAACTCATTCAAAAAATGTTTAGAGACTCTTCCATGTGAATAATTCAAAATACAATGTTCTTATTTCTTACAAAGTTGAAAATGCCTTTATAAGAGGTGTGTGTGAACAATTGTAACCAACCAATCTATCTTTTATGCAAACCACAATGAATAATGAATATAATTTTTAATATTTACATAACATAAGTTTTAAATAATTTGTTGTAATTAAATAATAAATATAATATTTGTTATTTATACTATGAAACAATGTGGGCCACTAAATTAACCCTATAAATATTAATACTCCAACAAGGTCTTTAGGTATTTCCTCCCCCTAAACCCCCATAACTGACATTTGAAATGTGTGTAGACTGACCCAAAGAGAAAATTTTGAATTTGAAAATAGTTGTTGGAGGTATGGGACATCGCATGTGAAGGTGGATTTTTATGGTCACAGTCATCATTCAAATGTTGCTAACACTGTCTTAGAAGAAAAAACATGGATCTAGAATATGTCCATAGTCTACTTAAGATAGTAGAGCATTGTGGCACATACTAGGGAGATTCTGAATATGAATGACAACAAATTGGGATGGCCAAATCCATAGATAGATAAACAGATAGGGGAGAATGTGAGAAATATTTAAATATGTATACACAATTCATAATAAAAAATAGGTCAAAATTCATGTTGCCAATGTGTCATATACCAAATTTATGTGTTTACAAATTCTTCCTTTTAGTCTAGTATTAAAAATGTTAGATTAAATGATTATATATATAATCATTTAATCTAACATTTTTAATACTAGACTAAAAGGAAGAATTTGTAAACACATAAATTTGGTATATGACACATTGGCAACATGAATTTTGACCTATTTTTAATTATGAATTGTGTCTACATATTTAAATATTTCTCACATTCTCCCCTATCTGTTTATCTATCTATGGATGGAGAAGTGTTGGCCATCCCAATTTGTTGTCATTCATATTCAGACTAGGGAGATTCTGAATATGAATGACAACAAATTGGGATGGCCAAATCCATAGATAGATAAACAGATAGGGGAGAATGCGAGAAATATTTAAATATGTATACACAATTCATAATAAAAAATAGGTCAAAATTCATGTTGCCAATGTGTCATATACCAAATTTATGTGTTTACAAATTCTTCCTTTTAATCTAGTATTAAAAATGTTAGATTAAATGATATATATATATATATATATATATATATATATATATATATATATATATATATATATATATATATATATATTTGTGATTAAGTTCCTCTGATGTTAATTATTATGCCCCAAATACTCAATTTACTCTATGCAAAACCTACAAAAAAACATGCAAAAATCAAATGTAAACTCAAGATAAGAAATTTAAAACAATCTAAATCATTGAATAATTTGAAATCAAAAATTCAAGGAACAAATACCCCTGTAGGTACGTGAATTGAGCTATCATTTGAACTCATTGGAGAATGTCATGGGTTGAGTATGCCCTAAGGATATGCCAATGTTGAAAATACATGTTGAGGATATATGTCGCAACCCCCATTGGGGATGGAGAAGTGTTAGTTGAGTGTTGTAAAACCTCAACTACACCTCTCTATATAAATATCTTAGTGAAACCTTGAAACACATTTGTATGTAAAAGGTGGAACTTCAAAATAGGTTCGTGTGTAAAATTTGAAAATTTGAATCAATCAATGAAAAAATATTATATATTCAAAGTGTTTACATAGTACCATCAATCTCCAACATATAAATATAAAATGTGTAATGCATGAACAACATTCATGCCCCAAAATATGATCCATTTTTACCTCATTGTGATTATAGAATGCCATAATTTATATGCCAACCCTTGCAATCTAATAATCATGTTCAATCTGATCCTTGTAATATGTCCCATAATGTTATAAAATCTATCATTTTTTACTCATTACCCTATAAAATTCTCCACATATGCCTCACATATGTGTCAATATGTCCAATTTGTCCTAATTTGGATCTCAATGTGTCAAACAATCTGAATTGTCTATTTGTCAAGCTCCAAATATCTATGACAAGTTGACTAGTATTGCCCCATTTTGAGGTGTGGGATAAAGCCTATGAATCATTAGACTCAAAATAAAATAGTTGTGTGCATCATGTTATATATAAAAAGTAATCATGTAAATTATGTGTGCCAACAAAATTACATATGACACCATATAAAGATTTGATCATTCACATACATATGAAACACGTAACCCAAGGCATATAAGTGTTATGCCAAGTAGATATATAAATTAGGCACACCATAATCATCACAATAATAATATTTTCATAATATACATGATAGCAATCATGGCATAACACACACTAGAAGAATGCATGATAGTAATCACGACACCACAAGCTCATGAAGTAACACACATGCATCCACACATAATGTTATGATCATGATACACACAAGCACTCAAGACTCGACATAACTCTAACTCAACTCTAACCCAACATAAACAACATGGCCTATATGATCATTGACATAATTAACGCATAATGTGATAACACACAAACATTGCACTCATAAAAACATGCAAGATAACACACATCAATGGTCACATGTAATAACCATCCATGATTACATAACATAACACACATTTATGATCACACAATATAACACTCATCAAAGATCACACAATATAACAACATCATCAACACACATAAAACATGCAATGATAGTCCACATAATCAATGTATGTCATCATCGCATATAACAAATCAAAATATCTATATGGAATAACACCCTAAAGAGTATACACAAGAGAAAGCCATATATAAAAAATCTAAGTTACTCGATATGATCAATAAAATGGACATAGAAATATATAACCTATAAATTATATCAAGATTGCCCCATTGTAGGGATGTCTCTGGATGTAAGGCATCTCCCACATCTTTATGTCTATGTATCATATATAACATGTATGTCCTACATCCCACTCACACATATCGTGAAAAACATGCACATAGAAAATAAATATGTAATCTACCACATGTATGATGAATAACATAAATTAATCATCTAAGTATAAAAGCATGTCATGTATAGGTCCTGACTTTTAATTTTGTAAATATTTTAATTTTTTATATTTTTGAATTTTTGAAATATAAGATGCTTACATTCAAAATCAACTTATGTTCATGATGTTCATAGGGTTATTCATAGATTTCCATTCAATTTGATCCAAATGAAAAACCCTTGTGCCAAGCTTATATGTAATCACAAATAGTTTCAACGACTTTGGTTTGAACTTGCCTTTGATTTTTTTTTTGCCTTGGAATTCTCATGATTTTCTTATGTAATCATAAATATTTTCAATTGAATCCAAACAAGAAAACATTAACCAAAGAATAAGGAGTATCCCTTATGGGTGCGTGAACACTCATATGATATGCCTATAAGGCATAAATAATCTGATTATGCTAATCCTCACCATGGTTTATAATTATTTTACTTAAGATTTTAGCATTTTGTTTTATTGGTTACCTCTACTTGCCCATTTCCTTATGGATAATAAGGAGTGAAATGTGTATGAAATTTTTTTTAACACAAAATTTCTTAATGGTCTTATTCATTAATGATGACCCATTATTTTTGATAATAGCTTAAGGGAGCCAAAATCATAAAATGATAGTAATCATTAAAAACCATCACATCTTCCCCTATAGTCAATTACAATCAGACTATCTCAACCCATTTTTAAAAAAAATCTAAAGTTGTAATGATGAACTTAAAACCCTACAATGATTTTGGATTTATCTTTCCTATCAAATAAAATCCCTAAAAATAAAATGACCATAGTGAGACAATTGAATGTAATTCTTTTGAAGGCACCTGGTTCAAATTCCTATGCCATTGACATTAGTCACATAATTTTGCATGTTATTGATATTTGTGATCCATTATAATCCAATAATAACCCATTTGTAATAATTTATAAGACATTGCCTTTCTGTTGAAATGTCTAGTGTCCTCCACATTCATAAATGTGTACCTCTTGTAAAGATAACTTGGTCTCTTTATGGCTAATACATCGAAGCAAATGTTCATCAAATGATCATTTAAAAAGAGCCACCGTGATTTTAACATATAAAATTGCATCTCATTTCAATTTACGTTTATCATTTCATGAGAAATTATCTAGGGTAACATCCTTATTCAATAAATTATAGATATCACTATTCCATTATTAATTGCTTGCACTTCATGTAATATTGAATACTACTAAGGTGTCCAAATTTTTTATCTTAATTGAGGGTTACTGTAAAAATCATATAATAAAGATAGCTTAATCATTTTTTATTTCAATAGTAATGAGAGAAGTTACAATGAGCATATCATCTGCATTACAATTATTTCCATGAAGTATATTCTAAATCATTATGTTATTAAAGTATGCCATTAACTGTTAATGCATCCATAGTTAGGAGTTTGAATTAGGAGATTATTTAGATGGTGCATCCTTTATAAAACAATGAAATATGCAATAAATATATCAACATAACTTAAATCATTATTATATTTCATCAAAATGAAACTAAAAAAACACATCCATAATGACAAAACAATCTCACAACGAGATGTATTACAACACTAGATACACAAAGCTTTACTTGCTAACTCACAGTCTTTGCAAGTGTAGCCTAATTTTATACAATCACTCAAAATTATTCTTAATCACTAATACTATGGCCAACCTCCCTTGCACAAGTGTATGGGCATGTTTATAAATTTGTAAGACCCACTACTTACATTAAGTGCTCAACCACCCACTAACAATATTAGCACACCTTAGTTTTACAAAAATATTAAATATCTCTCATAATTATAGCTTAATGGATCATATATTAACACATCGTAATAAAATATTAAATGAATCCATATCCACTTCCCATGATCCAAGTGATTAAATGACAAACAATCAACAACAAATCCTTTCATAACACATCACAAGGATATATGTACCCAAACTAAATGTACACAAATAAATTCCCAAGAAGTTACAAGATTTCAAAACCAACAATTTTGATAAAAACATTTAAGCCATAATCCTCATGTCTACTAATAAAATTACTGCACATTACCACACACACTCTAAATGACTTGTTGACTTGCAAATCATCACATGGCTTACATAGTGAAGAAAAACCCCATCCAAGAAATCTTATTAACTATAAGTTACTTCTACATAAATTAAGGAAATCTATAATGTTATAGACAATGTTACAAACTTTTGAAAAGACTACATAAATCTACGCAAGACTACACTTGCACAAAATACTAATACTAATTCTTGTGCAAAGGTTCGTAAGCCTAGTTAGATAAATAATATTTACAATTATGCATGAAAATAGACACAAGAGACATTACAAACATGTCTGCTTGTCGGATACATAAAATAATGCAAATACTTATGGACTTATGAAAACTTATAAATAAAGACATATGCATAATAATAATCTTGTGAAAAATAAAAATTAGACATATGCACAATAATAATCTTGTACAAAACAAAAATTAGACAAATTTCCTAAAATAACATATTTTTGGTTGAAGCAAGATTATAGTGAACCCATATGATCCTGCATCATACACCTTGGGTACAAAATAAACATGAACTCTTTCTTGTGTGCCTTCTAAGATCTTTGTTAATGGTATTTCTTATTTTTCATCTTCGGATGCACTTATCCATGTCGCATATTCTATTCCTTGACCTTTCCAATTTATAATATACTTTATATACTTCTCTATGCATGTAGTATTTCCAACCTACATGCCAATCCCTTGTTCTACTTCATCATGCTCATTTTATGGCATCTGTGTTATCCAATCTACTTCAAAATCTGATTTTATGCCTTTACTACTTTCTCTTTGATAATATGGATACAAATTATCCACATTGAAAATATACAATATATCAAATGGTTCAGACGAATATATCTCATATGTGTTCTTCGTAAAATTTCACAACACTTTACATGGCCCAATATTTTTCCATTTCAACTTATCATACGTGCCTTTTTGAAATATCTCTTTCCTCAAGTGTGTTAAATCTAAGTCTCCAACCTGATATTCTACCTCTAGTCTCCTCACATTGATGATTTATTTATATTACACACTAATTTTCTCCAATTGTTTGTATACTTATGCACTTCTCACATATGCTTTGAAAAATATTTTGATTGACACTTTTTATTTGCTCACTTTTCATGTTGCATAATTTTGTCACTCCTCTTAGACTTAACCCATATAAAATATAAAATGGCGTCTTCCCTATAATCATATTCACCAAATTATTATATGCAAACTCAATGTGTGCTACCAAATTATTATCCCATGTTCATGGCCTACTTTAAATTAACCATCTCAGCATATTACCCAAACTTTTGTTTACTACCTTTGTTTGTCCATCTATCTGAGGATGGTATGTTGAACTAAACTACAAATTTGTGTTCAATTTATTCCACAATGTTCTCTATAAATGTCAAAAAATCTTCACATCTCTATCTAATACTATGTTTTGTGGCAAATCATGCAGTGTTACAATCTCTTGAAAAAAATTAGCAATGTTTGTTGCATCACTAATCTTCCCATAAGCAAAAAAATATGCCATCTTCAAAAATCTATCCAAAATCACGAATATGGAATAATTTCCTTTCTATGTTCTAGGCAAACCTAAAACACAATATATACTTATATCTTCAGATGGTTTCTCTTGAATAGGCAATTGTTGGTAAACCCTATATTTTGACTTCTCCCTTTTCCTAGTTGGAAATTATACACTTCTAAAAAATATTTATGCACATCCACACTCTTTCACAGTTAAAAATAGTTTTTTACTACTTTTGTTAATGTTTTTTTATAACCAAAATGACCTACCAAACCTCCACTATTTTTTTCTTGATCAAATTATTGTGTATGGGATCTATTTGTATAAATAATTGCATTCCTTAGAACAACAATCCACCTTGAAAAAATAATCTAACCATTGTGATCTATCTTCACTCACTGATTTTACCCATGCTTTCCATGATTCTTGAAAATCTTCATCATTTTCATATTGTTCCTTCACAATATCAAATCCTATGAATTTCACGCTTAGTTTTTTTAATAAAAAATTCTTCTACTCAACGTATCTTCAACTTTGTTTGATTTTCCACTCCTATGCTTCAACACATATGAATAAATTTATACAAATTTAACACATTTCATGTATTTGATTCAACTTACTTTGACTATTAATGAATTATAGTTTTTTATGGTTTGTATACAATACTAAATCCTAAGGTAACAAATGATGTCTCCATTTATTTAATGTTTGCACAATTTCATATAAATCTTGATCATACACTAAATATTTTCAATTCACATCATTAAAATTTTCTCTGAAATATGTGAGAGGTATTCTTTCTTGACTTAATATTACTCTTATTTTTGTTCCATTCACATCATAATCTACCTTAAATATCTGATTGAAATCTGGTAATTCTAGCACTAGTTTCTTAGTTATCTTCTTCTTCAACTAGTGGAAACTATTTTCTACTTTTTTGTCTAGATAAACTCTCTTCTATCTTTCCACATCACATATATGATCATTGTGAACACTCCATTATTGATGACTTTCCTATAAAAAATTTCCAATCCATGAAAACGTCCAATCTATTATGGCTCATACCTTTTTTGGATACAACTATCAAACCTTCTTAATAAATCACAAATCCCAAGTATACCAATTATATCTACATGAAATTTTATTTCTTCAAATTCAAGAGCAATTTTTTTATCTCAAAACCTCTCTAGCACTTTGTGTAAATATTGAAAGTGTTCTTCCTCTATTCTAATGAAAATTAATATCTCATAAAGATACATAATGAAAATCTTGGACAAAAAATGGCTTAAGGACTTCATTCATCAATCCGAGGAATGTAATCAGTGCATTAGTTATAACCCAAATGTCATAACCATCCACTCATATAACCCTTTTTGTGTAAAGAATGTTATTTTCCATTCATCACCTTCCTTAATGTGAATTTGGTGATATCCACTCTTAAGTTCAATCATTATGTCATATATCACTTCACATAATCAATCTAACAAACCATCTATGTGTGACAATAAAAAACTAAACTTTATGGTTATCTTGTTAATGACTCTATAATCAGTTCACATTGTTCATTCTCCATTTTTCTTAGGTACTAATACTATTGGTACTGCACATGGGCTCAAAATTTATCTAATTAACTCTTTATCTAATAGATATTGAACCTATATTTACACATCTACATTTTCTTTTAAAATCAACCTATGTGCCATTTAATTCATTAATATCAAACCTGGAGTCAAATCCATGCGATGAATTATGATTCTCATTAATGGTAACCCATCTGATAATTTAAAAGACACAATTTCCTCAAATTCACTTAGCATCTCTTTTATTTCACATGGAAGTATTTACTTCGTATCTACACCTATGTTCACTTGTGGTGGATTAGAAATGAATGCATAACATGTGATTTGGTCTTTCACCTCTTTTAGGAACTATTTTCCCAAAATCATAAATACCTTTTGACTCTTCTACACTTATTCATACTTATCCTTTAAATTACTTAAAGATGTGTGACTACATCTTTCATAAATGTGTTTGTATTTTCACGACCATCATGTTGTGCCTTGTAATTAGATTTCTACTACCATCCAAAAAATATATGACAAGCATCCATAAGTATTTATCACATAAAACTTCATATTTATATGTATCAATTTGAAAACTCACTTGGCATTTTTCATTTTCCAAAACTTGATATCACTTCAACAATCACAAAACCTTATACATAATCAAATGCACAAATCTCTTCAAACCAATTTTATCTAAAATTTCTTGATAAATAATATTACTAGTGTTTCCACTATCAACTATCAATTTGTAACGCTTTCTTCCCAATTTTAAAATGATTCTAAACAAATTATTTCATTACATGGGACTATTCTCCTCTTTCACAAGTTTCAAAAATTCCCTCTTCATCCTAAGATATTCTCCTCCAATTTTTTGGTCATCTATGTTATGAATATATGCAATAATTTTTTCATCTACTTGATCAATATGTACACTAGCCTGATTTCTCATACTTATTCCATTATGCATATGTAGACATTCAAATTCTTTATGTATAGTCTCACCACATCTACATGTACCAAAGAATTCATGATATCTACCTCATCTATAGGATCTTATTGTTGGAAATATTGTCATTGATGTCAAAGGTCTAATATTTTTTGGTGATAAAGGTCCCATTGAATTTAATGATGTTTGTAATAGTTATATCTTGACCAATGTGTGTTAATATTTATTTAATATTAATGAATATATTTTTGGTTGCATATGAGACAAAATAAATGCCCATGGAGAAGTCAAAGAGTCACGGGGTAAAGACAAAAGAAGAATGGGATGCATTTTCCCATGAAGAGTCATCTTGGGAAATTCCAAGAGTCACCAAGTGTAGAAAAAAGAGGAAGGGCACAATTTCTCATGAAGGGACACTTTGAGGAATATGAAAAGTCACCAAGGTAAAGACAAAAGAGGGAAGGATGTTTTTTCTCATGAAGGGTCACCACATGAATTTTCAAAGGCAAGGATATGAAGGGTCATGAAAGTTTGGCACCATTATCCATGAGGATTGAAGGGTCACAAAGGGGGAAGGCCAAAGGTCATTTGGAAAGCTATAAATAAAGACTTGAGAAGCCATTTGTAATGTATGAGATAGAGTTTGATTTGAGATAATAATATCTAGCTTAGAAGAGCGTTTGTGAGAGATGAATATGATTTGTATTTATTATATCTAGCTTAGAAGAGCAAAGGTGAGAGAGAGGAAAGAGATGTTGTAATGAACTATCATTTGTTGAGATATCAACATTGAGAGATAGCTGTGTGGTATACACAAAGGGGTTGGTGCTCTTGTGGGTTGGTGCTCATGAATTATTGCTATGTTGGTGCTCAGCAAAGGGGTTGGTGCTCTTGTGGATTGGTGCTCATGAATTGTTGTTGTGTTGGTGCTCAGCAAAGGGGTTGGTGCTCTTGTGGGCTGATGCTCACGAATTATTGCTGTGTTGGTGCAAAGGGGTTGGTGCTCCTACAAGTTGGTGCTTGCGAATATTATTTGAGTTGGTGCTCATTCATATACTTGAGATTGTTCTCTGTGGTTTTTCCCACATTGGGTTTCCACGTTATATCTGGTGTCTCTCTCTATCTTGTGGTGTGTTTATTATTTCAGTTTTATTGCATATCTTGAATGTTTGGTTAAGTGGAATTTGATTAAGGAAAAGTTTTATAAGATATATGATATACTGATTCACCCCCCCTCTCAGTATATCCTGTGCTTAACACTTATTGCCATAAAATTTCATATATCTCTCTAGGCAATAACATCATTTCATTGTGAAGTACATCCCTTTCCCTTTTGCACTTGCATATTATAATCACTTAAAAGTAGTATTTGAGTGCTAATAGTGCTACTTGAGACAACCTATTCCTAGTTTATCCCTAGACATATCCTAGAGCCTTATTTCACACTTTTCCATCCTTTGTGTGGACCACATGCATCCCCAGTCAACTAAAACACAATCTTAGACCTTCATTCCTAGATCTTGGCCCCTCATTCCTAGTAACATCCCATATAGACATTAGCACCACATTAAGGACTACTAAATCCACATGGCACTAATGTCCTTTACCCTAAATTTCTCAAATAGATATATTTTCAAAATTTAAACCCTTTAAACACAAGATACATAACACTATAAATACATGACTTTTAGACCTCTATCCACTATATGTAAATTAGATGTAAAAGACCTTTTCAAATATAAAACAAGTTGAGGAAAATCAAGGTTTTTAATCCCTATTATTCCATATTTATGCATACTACCATCTATAGTTGCCATAAACCCAAATTTTTTAGATTTTCAATCTCAAGCACACTCAAGGCATTCAAGGCCATTATAATTCTAGCATCACTTACACTTGCACTAGCACTTAGGTGGGTATAGCTACATCTAGATTGATCCCTTCTTAGAGTATTGGTATGTAGGCAACTCTCTTCATAGTGGGGTGTTGAGGATGTGTAGCCTATCTTATTAATGAACATATATTTTTAGCTCATGCCTTACTTGTAAGGAGGATTAGGGTTTGCATCATAAATCATATTTTAGAGTAAGTTTTTACTCTACATTGCATTTTGATTTTCAGTCGCGCAACTGAAATTTTTGTTCAGAAATAGAACGCGGGTTCTATTTCCCTTTTTGTTTCTTTTGTTTCATTTTTTGGCTAAGTGTTGAA
The DNA here is from genome assembly GCA_037957365.1 of Torreya grandis. Lineage (NCBI taxonomy): Eukaryota > Viridiplantae > Streptophyta > Pinopsida > Cupressales > Taxaceae > Torreya > Torreya grandis. The sequence continues at coordinate 2,626,735 of JARHVA010000636.1, forward strand.
ATCAAGCGGAAGCTACCAAGTGGCATCGTCTGGGGCACCTTTCATTTTTCCTACAAGTTGGTTGAGACATGCCACGTGTTCAATAACAACTCAGCAAAAAGCACCACGGGTCGGCATCCGTGTTTCATATCGGCACCCACGTTTCTTTTATTTTTTAGTGAAAGTATTCAACAAGCTAAGTATTAGGATCAGGTGAAAAGTGCCAAGTGGCAATCGCAGAAGGCTCTAGATTGTTTTTGTAAAGGAAAGTAGAAGTCACCACGTGTCAGCATCTAAAATAAGGTAGTTCAATGCCTTGGTTTGATATTTTTTGGTTCAATACCTCAAGTTATGTAAATGGCACATAGTGTTGAACCGTTAAACCATTGAAACATTGAACCATTTTTGGTTCAACGGGAACTTCAAAGGAGCATCCCAAAGACCAAAGGACAAGTGCCCTTTCAAAGGGCAAGTAAGGCGCAACCAAACCATTCAAGCAGAGGCTGCCAAGTGTCATCAATGGAGCCCCTTTCTACTCCATTCTCAAAAGTAGTGGAAGACGCCACATATCTTCCTAGAAGTAGCGAAAGATGCCACGTATCTTCCCAAAAGCAGTAGAAGCTGCCACATGTCGACATCCAAAAGATCTTCGAGTTTCATTATCAAATAAAGACTATGGTGGGTCCCAAGTTTTATTTTTAAAGTATATGGAAGCCGCCAAGTGTCACCATCTGTAGGAGCCTATCATGCATCTTGAACACTTCCACAACATAACAAAAAGTAGCAGAGATTGCCATGTGTCATTTGTCGAAGAGAAGCAAAGATTACCACCTGTCTCCATGCTTCTTTTAAAGGTTGTTCGGGAAATAAATGTGGTGAGTCTTATTTATTTAAGCTGTTAAGTATCAGAGAAGCGAATTGCGACAGGTGTCAAAGGTGGGATGTTCTTGAGCAGAATATAGTAAGAATTTAAGGAAAGTGGAAAGTGTTGTATGTCTTCGATAAAGATGCAAAAAGTACCAAGTGTCATTCTCCGATGTCTCATAAGAAATAAGCAAATTTTTAGGAAATTGACTAAGTGTCCTCTTCCATTTCAACAGAACAAAGGGTCCTGTATAGACACTTCTAGCTCAGTTAGAGTTCAGTTTAGGCCATAAATTTGGGAACGTGCAGACAATCTGGAGGGAAACTCAGTGGGAGTTATTTCCAGTAGATGGAGCAGTTCACCGGGTAGATTTTTTGAGCCTACAAACATTGAAAGTGCTGAATGTTTGTCCCCTGTGAGATAAAGGCAGAATAGACAGTTGCACGGGAAAGGAGATGATGGAATGAGAGATCTGAGGCTATAAAGAGGAGTGCAGGGATCACCAGAAGGCATCACCATCAGAAGAAGGAAGGGAAGAGATATTTTTTTATAAAAATTATTGTAAAGAGTTTTAGACTTTCTAGAGTGTGATTAGGAATATCATTTTCCTTTATTCTATTTTCTTAAGTTGTAAAGTTTATGTAACTGTGCATGTTTCTGTGCCTTTTATATGGCTGAAGATTAATGAGAAGATAGAGTTCTGTGCCTTTGTTGATGTTTTCCTATATCATTACGAAAGTAGTCTAAAGTTGTGAGCCTCTGCTTCTATTGTTTCTATCTTTTACATTGATCATGCCTCATCTGCTCTTTAATGTAATCGAATCTTACATATAGTTTCACTATGCTTAGGATAGAGGATCAAAATTACACTCAGGCGCATTGCCATAGTTAGATTTTATTTCTTAGCATTTGCATTTTTGTTTAAAATTCCTATCCCTTTTCCCCCCAAAAACTTGATATAAAGAAGAGACCAGCTTCTTAAAAATATAGAAATTGTTTCAAGTTGCATGTGCCACATCTTGAAACTTCCCATTATTGGTGTCTGAAACAAAGCACAATTTTAAACATCAACAATTTTTTGGCACACCCAGTGGGACCAGTCTTGAAGTTTCTTTCAAGACCATATGAACTAGAGAGCTATAAGGAGTCAGAGCTGTGAACTAGTCACTAGATCACAATTTGCTACAAATCCAGGTATTCTTTTGCCACCTTTGGTAACAAGTCCAAGAAGAAGATCTAACCAATTTGTACCAATACCAAATATGGGAGCCCCTATAACCCCAAGAAATTATGCAAGCTAGAACACTGGTAGTCCCTTAATCCTCCCAAAACCACCAGCTGTTTGGGATCCTATCCCAGTGAATGCCCTAAAAGCTTTGCCTAAATTTAGTGGGCAAGACTCTAAAACACCTACGAAACATGTTCAAGATGTAACAGATGTCTGTGCTATACATGTTGTCACACAGCAAAATATGGCCATAAGATTATTAGCAGTTTCTTTTAAAGGTAAGGATTTAGAATGGTATTGATGTTTAACCCCAAATACCATATCTACATGGGATTAGCTCGAAGATCTATTCTTTAAAAGATTTGTAGAGAAGGGTGATAAGTCTTCTTTGTTACAACAGTTAATCACCATTCAAAGGGAACCACAGGAAGACATGACTGACTTCAATACCAGATTTCAAAAGACTTGGGATAGAATCCCTGTTACAGCTAGACCACTACCAGGTATGGCTATAGTGTTTTATCTCAAGGCATTGAATTCATATATATCTATTATGATTCAATCACTGGGAGGACACACTTTGCCAGAGGCTTATGAATATGCAATCAGAGCTGAGAATCACTTAATAGATGCTGGAAAGTTACCTCCAAGGCCCTCCATGCCCATGTTACTAGAAATTTCCTTGCCATTACCTCAAGAAGTTCCTAAATCTGTAAGCCCACCTGTGTCTATGTACACTTACCCTCAACCATCTGTGAAAGAACCCGTCCCTACTCAGTCATCTAAAATGGATGATATCAAGAATATCTTTAGGACATTTTCTAATGAGCTGATCAATATAAAGAGATAGTAGAATACTTTCCCTAAGCCTCCTTATCAAGGCTATCAAGGAAATAGGTTTTCGTCCCAACCAAACCAATATCAGGGTCCTCCAAAACAAGCTAACCACCAGCCAGTGAATCAATTAGTTGCAGTTCCCACACCCCCACAGACCATTCCTCCCAACTCAAATAGAGAGATGGTTCTAGAGAAAAATAATTGTGGATGATACTAATGCCTAGTGTTTCCCTTACAATAATGCTCATACTCCTAGAGATTGTCTTAGGGGTTATCTGCAACAAAGGGTGGTAGAGCAAAAAAGAATGGATGGTCAATTTGCCAATACCAGTGACAATCAAGCCTATCAGTCTTCTGGTATGCATAATTCAGTCCTAGTGGCTCAGATGCAAAGAATGTCCTTGCAATAAGAGGAAGAAATAGCCCCAAAACATGCTTTGTTCTTGTGGGTTGAGGATGAAGAATCAATTTTCTTGAACAAAGCATCTACCTCCCAAAGACCAGTGGTGCAATCTGATTATTACACCAGATCAAAGAGGAGAATGGTGGAGCAACCTGAGTTTGTAAGTGGTCAAGTCATGAATAATCCTCCATCTCAAGGGTAAAGAAACACTGCTATCAGACAAGAAGTGCCTCAGTCAGTGCAATATCAAGGGACTCCTGCCCAAATTTAGAAAAAAACAAGATATTCTTATGCACAAAAAACTCAGTCTTTGAGACCAATAAACGTAGTGGATCAATTGAAGAAGACTCCAGCACAAGTATCGATATGGGATATATTGGTTATTCCTGAATAGAAGACACTACTACAAGAAGCTCTGCAAGGCCAAGTAGTGCCTAAAGGTACTGCTACCAAAGAAGGACCTGCTGGAAAAGAAAAGCTCAAAGATACAGTTCCTCTAAAACCAACAGTGTTTGTGAACGATGCAGCACAAGTAAGTAAATCCAAACCAGAGCCCTTCTATTTGACTCTGATAATTGGAAAGAAACTCTTGCATAATGCATTGATAGATTCAGGATCTAGTAGTACAGTGATGCCCAAGCAAATAGCTGATGCTTTGAAAATAAAATATAAACCCCTTAAAAAAGGAGTTATGCAACTAGATGGCAAAATAGCACAAACCATAGGGAGAATCAAACAAATCTCATTGCAGTTATATACTTGTCCCGATATAATTATCAACCAAGATGTAGTAGTCATAGATATACCTCCTATTTTTGGTTTATGTTTATCTAGAGACTTTATAGCAAAGATGAGAGGATATATGTCTCTTGATTGGTCTCACCTCATCCTAAAAACTAGATACGGTTCGAAGATGAAAATTATATCTGAACCACTATCAAAATATCATATCACCAATGAACCAACATAAAAATTAGAGGCAAATCATGCTATGTTAAATAAGGAAGAGAAGATTTTTGTCGAAGAGTTAGGTGACTGGACTGAGCATGATCAAGAGGAAGAAAATAACCAATTGTTGGCTATGATGCATAGCGACCCATATGGAAACTATGACTCTACCAGTTTGGGCACATATGTCATTTTTTATGAGGACCATGAATTCCTAAATGTTCTAAGGGAAGAGGCACCAAAAACTCAAAATTAAAAAATCTAGACCTTAAATTTTGATGGGGCTAGAAGTAAGCATGGTGTTGGAGCAGGAATTTGTCTTACTGCTCCAAAGGGTGAGAAAATTTTAAGGGATATCCATTTCCAATTTGCTTGTACTAATAATGATGTTGAGTATGAATGTTTAGTACATGGGCTCTTATTAGCCAAGAAAAGGGGGATAAAGAACTTAACAGTAAAAGGAGATTCAGAACTAGTGGTAAAGCAAATTAGAGAAAAGGCAGCAGCCAAAAATGTAAGGATGAGATCCTACAGACATAGGATTTGGGACTTAATAGAAGATTTTGAAGCTTTCAATATCGAGATAGTCCCTAGGAGTCAGAATTTTGAAGCTGATAGGATGGCCCAGATTGGCTCACAGTTTAATCCAACAACTGGCCTATTAATTAACAATGAGTCAGTAAAAGTTATAGTGAGGCTGACTATTTTAGACAACGATGAGAACTGGCAAGTATTTGAAAATGATGCTCAGGAAGTCTCATTCTTGAAATAATCAGATGAGTTTGTTGATCAGTTACAAACCAAAATTGAGGAAGCATATGGGGATCATATTATACAATTGAAGACTAATAAGCTCCCCAAGGGCTTGATCACCTTAGAAAACTTATTTGATCCAGAGGATATAAGCCTGGAGAAGAAAAGGTTCTAGGTAGACAAAGCAGATTATTATGAAATAGAGGTGAGTCAAGGGAGAAAATTAAAAGTTTGGAATTCTGCAACTCAAGTGGAAAAAGAAAGACTAATCGAATTGTGTGAAAAATATGACAAAGTCATAGCCTAGGGATATGAAGACCTTCATGGATACAATAGAGACATTATTCAGCACACAATAGAACTGACTGAAGGATCTAAGCCCATTAGGCAGAAACAGAGGCCAGTAAATCCAAGGATTGAGCCTCTACTGGTAGATGAGTTGCAAAAAATTTTAGATTTCAAAATAATTTTTCCAATTAAGCACTCCACCTGGGTATCAAATCTAGTGTCAGTTAGGAAAAAGAATGGAGATGTAAGACTGTGTGTAGATTTCAGAGATTTAAATAGAGCATCTTTGAAAGACCACTATCCCTTGCCCTCCATGGAACAAATTCTGCAAACTGTGGCTTGATCAAAGAGATTTTTTTTACTAGATGGTTTCTCTAGATACAATCAGATTTGGTTGGCTAATGAAGACCAGTACAAAATTGCTTTTACTACCAAATGGGGAACATTTGCATACGCTAAGATGCCATTTGGTCTGTCAAATGCAGGAGCCACCTTTCAAAGGGCTATGGATGTAGCCTTTGGTGAACTTATAAATAAAATCATCCTGGTTTATCTGGACAACCTCACTATTTTTTCAAAAAATGTTGTTGATCATTTTGATCACTTAGAATCTGTCTTTAAGAAATGTCAGGATTTTAGAATATCACTGAATCCCAAGAAATGCATCTTTGTGGTGCCTCAAGGAAAACTATTGGGACATATAGTGTCTAAAGAAGGAGTTTCCATAGATCCTGAAAGAATTGTAGCTATAGTGAACCTACCTCTTCCAGTAAATAAGAAGGCAGTTCAGTCCTTCTTAGGAAAGATTAATTTTGTCAGTAGGTTCATACCCGATTTTGTAGGCTTGGTGAGGCTAGTGACACTCTTGCTAAAGAAAGACCTAATTTTCAAATGGACTTCATAAGGAAGGCAAGCCTTTGAAGATGTCAAGAAGGCTATCTCAATGGCCCCAGTACTGGAAAGCCCATATTTTTCCAAGCCTTTTGTAATATATGTCTATGGAGGAGAGTTAAGCATTGCTATTGTCTTGACACAAAAGGATGATAAACAGGAGGGAGAACACCCAATAGCCTTTTTCTCAAGAACTCTCAGAGATTATGAAACCAGGTACAACTTTGTAGAGAAACAAGCATATGCCATAGTAAAAGCCCTCAAGAAATTTAGGCATATGGTATCATGGAGCAAAATTTTGGTTCTTGTAGCTCATCTGAGCATCAGAGAATACATCATGGAGGGAGAAATCACTAAAAAAAGAGCTAACTGGATTACTAAGATCCTTGAATATGATGCAGAGGTTAGACCCACCAAGTTAGTTAGAGGCAGGGGTTTGTGCCAATATATGACTCAAGAGCTTGAAAAGATGATACCTACGGAGACAGATAAAGAAGGAGAGATGGAGACGGTATTAAAGATACAAGAGGTTGATCAGGAATCCTGGGTCACAAGCAGGATTCATTTTATGAAGTATGGAATTTATCCAAGAGAACTCCCTCAAAATAAGAGGAGATACTATAGGATACAGGGAGTTCATTTTGTTTTGATTAAATAGGTCCTATTTAGAAGAAATTCTGATGGTAAATTGTTAAGATGTGTAGAACAGGCTGAGGCTAAGAGAATACTACACGAGATGCATCATGGAATATCAAGGGGGAATTTTTCTACAAAGACCACAACCATAAAGATAAGTGAGGTAGGATATTTCTAGCCTACTTTATTTGCAGATTGTTATCAACTGGTTAAAAAATGCCAATCCTGCCAATATTACATGGGGATGAGGAGGAATGCAGCAATGCCCCTTAGTCCTATAATTGTGGATGAACCTTTTTCTCAATGGAGTCTTGACTTCATTGGAATGATAAATCCAACGTCTAGTATGGGTCACAAATGGACATTAACTACCACAGATTATTTCACCAGATGGACCGAGGCAGTCCCACTCAAAGAAGCAATAGAAAATGTAATCCTAGATTTTTTAGGAAGTATCACTACTCACTTTGGGGCTCCTCACACCATAATTTCCAATAATGCTAAAGCATTCTTGGGGTCTAAAGTATCTGAATTTGCATTGCAACATGGAACATATCTAAAAACTTCATCTAACTATTACCCTTAAGGTAATGGTTTGGCAGAATCGACTAACAAGAACCTAATTAGACTCATCAAAAGGGTAGGGGCCGATCATCACAAAGAATGGCATAAAGTGCTTAATTTAGCACTATGGGCCGATAGAATCATGCCTAAATAGGTGGTCAAGATGTCCCCATATGAGTTGGTATATGGAAAGTCAGCTGTAATTCCCCTAAGCTTGGAGATCCCTACTCTCCAGTTGATCAAACAAATTGAATTTGAGGAAAATGGCCCCATACAGGTTAGACGTGCAGAGCTTTTAGAGGTTTAGGATAAGAGGGATACAGCCCATGATTCATTAATTAAGCATCAGGGAATGGTTAAGAACTATTTTGATAAAAGGAATTCAAATCCTTATTTTGAAGTAGGCTCAATTATTTTGAAATGGAATGCAAGAGCCACTAAGCTGGGTCAACATACTAAATTTGAAGCATTATGGACTGGCCCGTATAAAATTTGCACGTGCAAAAAAAAGAATTCATTTGAGCTGGAATCGATGGAAGGAGAGCTTGAAGAGATTCCTATAAATGGAATCTATTTGAAGCATTTCAATTAACTTGGGTCTCTAATGTATTATAGTTAGATAGTTTCCCATTCTCGTATTTTTTTCCCATTATTGTTTTCGCGCTTTTCGTTTAAAATAAGTGTTTTTAAACACATATTCGATAGCTCAGAAAGTTTTCAAATAATAAAAAATCTTCAAATTCTCAAAGAATTGAATGTTCCCAAATCTTTAGAAATCTTCGAGGTACCTTGCGCAGCCACTTGCATAACGTGTCTACCTCGATGTCCCAAGAAGATTGAGTAGGATTCGCTAACGGTTGTCTGAATTTAATGCATTTTGAGACTTGAAAGGTCCATAAATGCCGTTTAGCAAGAGTTAAAGTTTATAAACTCTCAAGCATTCCTGCATCTAAATATCCTGCACTTGCAAAAAATTTCAACACCTAGTAAATTTTCTTCAACGAGCATGTTTCTGTTTGCAAAGGGTTCATACCAGTTACCACAGAGAGGACATAAAGATGGAAGGAGCATCTTCACAGCAAGGAGTTGGGATTTACGAATCCCTTGATAGGTTTTTGGTAAGTAAGTCATATGCTTCAGCTGTCGCACAAATTTTGAAAGCCTATCCAAGGACCAAAATTCTGGAGGTTGGTCAGGCTAGTGACCCAACAAAAGTAAAGGATTATGCAAATGGAATCATGGACCCAATCTTGCAAAGAGCTAGCAATAAAAACCTCAGAGAAGGGGCACATCAAAGGTGCCTTCAAAGGGCCATATCAGGGTAGTATGAGACATTCACCATGAGGATATGGACCTCACAACTGGCATAGTTCCTTGTCTTAGCTATGCATCCATGTCCCAACTTGGTTGAATTATGCACAGACTGGCTCCATGCACCCTCAGGCACCATTCAGCAGGGTCCTTTCATGGTGCAAATCACACTACAGGCCATCAGAGATATGTTAGCCCTACACCATGATAGTACAACAACGTTTCCCACTATTGCTAAAATGCAAAGGACATGGGCTAACATCAATACCCAGTTAAGGTTCTTAAGAACCAAACTACAAATTAGCAATGACAACACTACTATGCCCACACTCCCTGCAGTAAGAAGCCAATTCACACAAGTCAGCCAAGATGCACTGTCTATGATGGATTTCATCTTTGGCATGAAAGATGATATGGCAGTTTACGCAGAGCATATGGCTATCCTCTTCAGGTTAAAGACCATCGACAAGACCTAGGAATATCAGCTCGACTTTTCAAAGCAAATTGGTTTTTCAATGGTGGAGCAACTGGCCTAGTTCAAATCCAAAGGAGTGTTCAGGTACTCTTCTTATTTGTTCCACCTCATGCTATACCAGAATGCTAACCTCTTCGCCTAACATATGCATCTGGAGATGTATGACCCAAGTTTTGACCCCTAGAGGGCCATTCCTGTGTCTGCATGGACACATATTTTGTCAAGGACCAGTGACCCATATGATTTCTGGGAACTATTTTTTATCCCTGCTCTTTGCCACCTCATCCCTGAACCAGTCATGAACAAATTATTTCCTAGTGTTTCAAACCTCCTGGCTAGTTTCCCAATTTTGTGTGACTTCTACTTTGGATCCCACCATACGATTATAAGAGTTCATGGTTTTTGTGGGGAACCAATGTTACTACCAAAGATTCTAACTCTTAGGTTAGCATTTTTAGAGGTCACCAGGCAGGTGTCAGTGGTGGACAATGATTATAGTTTTGGAAAATGGAAGAGGAAGATGTATGATCTCCCGTGGATGGCAGGTAACATAGTTTTAAAAGCCAGGGATGCCAAAATTTTGTTGCTTCAAAAGCTAGCCTTTCTGGGGTTCCTGTTAGTTGAAGACAAATGGGTATGCGACCCGAATGGTTACATAGCTTCCTAGATAAGGACTAACAGGGTTGCAACCAGGATTGCACATGAGGGTCACCCTTTTTAGGAGAACAGGAGGAACCCTATAGAAGATGCTCCTAATTTTTATGTTGAATTAACAGATTTTCCCCCTCTACAAAATAGAACCTAGGAAACTTTCTACGTTAAGCAGAGGGATTATGATCCCAAAGTCAGAATGACTTTTGGCTTGAGAAGATCATTGAAAAATAAAGATTGGGATGTGGAGAAGATGGAAGCCTATTAGAAGTATAGGCAAGAAATCTCTCAAACCACCCATTCTTTCAAGAACATGGACACAGTTGAGAGATGGGAAGAACTATGGGATGAGTGCCATCTCTCCCCTACATCTAGCTTGGAGACAACTGATTTGATAAGATAGGGTATAGAGTAGGAAGCCAGGCCAAGCCAAGAGCCACAAACTTTGGAACAAACTACAACAGTAGCAACTGTGTCATTTTGGCCCCAACCTCTTGGCATCTCAGAGAAACAAAAGAGTGTGGTTCATTCGCTACTAAAAGATTCCCCATCATCAGAAGTCATTGAAGTTCCCAATTCTCCACAAGCATCTCTGATGACAGTAGCAAATGTGGAAGGAGAGAGAACCCAACCAAAATAGGAGACACCTAAGAAACGATGGAGGGTGCAGTTTCAGTTGGCTATGGAAGAGGAGACGGACACCCAATAACACCAATTATAGAGTGCCATAATTAATCCTCAGGTAAGTATCATTCCTCCTTCTCCTTCTCAGTCTTTTTCTTCTCTTGTTGGCACGATGATCTCATCTAGCCAGGTAACATCCCCCACCACCTCTGTTGTTCCCATTTCTCACTTCACCCCATCTGTGCCTCCTTAGTTTTTAACATTACCCCATTTCTCCCCCTCTATTCCCAAAAAAATTTCTCCTGAGATTGCCTATGGCCAACAATTGGCTATTCAATATGGTCTGCCATAGGGACATCCTTTTGCGGGTGGGCACATTGCCTCTCATTCTACCTTCCTGACCCAAGCAGATGTTGCACGGATGGCAAGGGAATCCCAAAGAGAGAAAAAGAGGAATAAGGAAAATAAAGCACTTGCTACAACTCATTTGCAGTCACAATTTGACCCAATTCAACAACAATTGACGGTGACCCATTTGTCACCAAATGTTATCAAGCCAGCTGAGCAGATGCAGCTTGAGGATTACTCAATGGATGTAGTGGCCATTAACATGTCCCTTTTCAGGCCCCAAGACAAAGTCGAGCTGTTGACCAAATCCACTTCTACAGTCACTAAAGACTATTTGAAGACATCACAGAGGCTACAGAAGGTGGAGGCTGATTTGGCCAAAGAGAAGGCAAGCTGTAATAGTTTGACCATAGAAATCAGCAAAAAGGACAATGAAATAGCAAATCTAAATAAACAATTGCAAGAGACTATTTCTCTTCAGATTCACCAGGCAGTCCAAGCCCAAAATGATTCTTTGAAGGCAGAGCTCATGTAGATAAAGGTTGTGGTGGGGACCCTGAGGTGGGAAAAAGTAGAATGGTAGCACAAGCTGCTAACCAAACAAAATAATACTGTAACCATTCGAGCCCAGTTCCAGGTGGAGCAACAGAAAGTGGCACAAATGACACTGGAGCTGGCTAATAGGCCAAGCAATGTCAGGGTGATAAAACTAGTAAAGGAGCTCTATGAATCCATGTGGAAAAGAATCTCCTCAGAGATTATATATCTTAGGACTTCTCTCACCTTCTTGTTAAACACATAGAAAATGTGTGAAAAGGTGGGAGATTCAGTGAGGGACAATCTGAGTATAGTTTCTGACAGAGTAACGAACTCTCAAATATTGCTACAAAATCTTTATGACGTAATGAATGTGACATTGGCAGTCGCAGGAATCACTGATAGAATGGTCATCGTAAAGAGAGTCAATAAGGTTCTCAGTTGCAATTTTGCAGCCAACAGTTGCAGAGAGATCCTTAAAATCATGAAAGAAGGCATCAACGAGATGAAGTAGCATATCAAAGATCTATTGTGATTGGGCCTTCCTTCTCCATTTCTTGATGATAGCACAGTGCTAATGGTTGATCAAATTGAACCATTGCTGCTGGCCAAATAGAATGATCAAATAGTTTTTCAAAACTTACGGGATGATTCTTCAGTCTCAGAAGTGGAAGCTGTTCTGGTTCCTATTTCCCAGATCGAATTCAAATTGAAGGCTACAGTTCATATTTTGCAAAATTTTTTGCACAAGGATATTATTAACCTTGATTTAGCCTTCAATGAATTGCAGAACAAGCAAGGGTTATCTGACCATGAGTGGTCCACCTACCAGACAACATTGTTGAAGCTATAAAATTTTGAAATTTTGATCCAGCGGGAGTGTGGTTTCTTTTTTTGAGCAGGCTCAAAAGCCCTTAGGGTTGCCAATAACTGTGGAGTAAGTTTTTGCCCTACGTTGCATTCTAATTTTTAGTCACGCGACTAAAATTTTTGTTCAAAAATAGAACGTGGGTTCTATTTCCCTTTTTATTTCTTTTGTTTCTTTTTTTGGCTAAGTGTCAAAATCAAGCAAAAGCTGCCAAGTGGCGTCATCTGAGGCACCTTTCATTTTTCCTACAATTTGGTCAAGACGTGCCACATGTTCAATAGAAACTTAGCGGAAAGCACCACGTGTTAGCATCCGTGTTTCATATCGACACCCGCATTTCTTTTATTTTTCAGTGAAAGTCTTCAACAAGCTAAGTATCAGGATCAGGCAAAAGGTGCCAAGTGGCAATCGTGGAAGGCTCTGGATTGTTTTTGTAAAGGAAAGCAAAAGTCACCATGTGTTGGCATCCAAAATAAGGTGGTTCAATGCCTTGATTCAATAAGGTAGTTCAATGCCTTGGTTTGATATTTTTTGGTTCAATACCTCGAGTTATGTGTAAATGGCACGTAGTGTTGAACCATTGAACCATTGAACCATTTTTGGTTCAATGGGTAATTCAAAGGAGCATCCCAAAGACCAAAGGACAAGTGCCCTTTCAGAGGGCAAGTAAGGCACAACCAAATCATTCAAGTGGAGGCTGCCAAGTGTCATCAACGGAGTCCCTTTCTAATCCATTCTCAGAAGCAGTGGAAGATGCCACGTATCTTCTCAAAAGCAGTGGAAGATGCCATGTATCTTCCCAGAAGCAGCGGAAGCTGCCATGTGTCGACATCTGAAAGATTTTTTTTGAGTTTCATTATCGATTAAAGACTATGGTGGGTCTTGCATTTTATTTTTGAAGTCTGCGGAAGCCGCCAAGTGTCACCATCCATAGGAGTCTAGCATGCATCCTGAACACTTCCACAACATAACAAAAAGTAGCAGAGATTGCCATGTGTCATTTGTCAAAGAGAAGCAGAGATTGCCACCTATCTCCATGCCTCTTTTAAAGGTTGCTCAGGCAAGAAATGTGGTGAGTCTTATTTATTTAAGCCATTAAGTATCAGAGAAGTGGATTGTGATAGGTGTCAAAGGTGGGACGTTCCTAAGCAGAATATAGTAAGAATTTAAGGAAAGTGAAAAGCATTGCATGTCTTCGATAAAGATGCAGAAAGTGCCAAGTGTCATTCTCTGGTGTCTCCTAAGAAATAAGCAAATTTTTAGGAAATTGACTAAGTGTCCTCTTCCATTTCAACAGAATAGAGGGTCCTGTATAGACACTTCCAGCTTAGTTAGAGTTTAGTTTGGGCCATAAATTTGGGAACGTGTGGATAATCTAGAGGGAAACTCAGCAAGAGTTATTTCCAATAGATGGAGCAGTTCACTGGGTAGATTTTTTGAGCCTGTAAACATTAAAATCACTGACTATTTGTCCCCTGTGAGATAAAGGTAGAATAGATAGTTGCACGAGAAAGGAGATGATGGAATGAGAGATCCGAGGCTATAAAGAGGAGTGCAGGGATCACCAGAAGGCATCATCATCAGAAAAAGGAAGGGAAGAGAGATTTTTTTGAGAAAATTATTGTAAAGAGTTTTATACTTTCTAGAGTGTGATTAGGAATATCATTTGCCTTTATTCTATTTTCTTAAGTTGTAAAGTTTATGTAACTGTGCATGTTTTTGTGCCTTTTATATGGCTAAAGGTTAATGAGAAGACAAAGTTTTATGCCTTTGTTGATGTTTTCCTATATCATTATGAAATTAGTCTAAAACTGTGAGCTTCTACTTCTATTGTTTCTATCTTTTACATTGATCATGCCTCGTCTGCTCTTTAATGTAATCGAATCTTACATATAGTTTCACTATGCTTAGGATAGAGGATCAAAATTACACTCAGGCACATCGCCATAGTTAGATTTTCTTTCTTAGCATTTGCATTTCTGTTTAAAATTCCTATCCCTTTTCCCCCCAAACACTTGATATAAAGAAGAGACCAGCTTCTTAAAAATCTGGAGGTTGTTTCAAGTCGCATGCGCCACATCTTGAAAATTCCCATTATTGGTGTCTGAAACAAAGCACAATTTTAAACATCAACACATATATATATAGGCACAATGCAAAGTTTTAGAATTCATGTGTGCAGGAATAAAAACCAAAAACAAAAGCACATGTACACCTAAAATTTAGGAATAATCCTACATAGAGGACACTAGCATCATTTTCAAGATAATAAAGCCACATGGCACTAATGTCCAAATGTAGAGCTATTGTCCAAGAGAGGTTATAACATAGGTATTTAGATCATGACACTCATACTTATTTGTATCTCAATTTTTAGCAGTTAGATCTTCTACATCAGTTGTTTTCTAGATAAGTCTTTATTTGCACATATTTATTACTATTTTTAGAAAGTCAAGGCAAGTCAAATTGTATAGCAAATCAATGGTTATTTAATACATATTGTTTCACTGATTTAGACTCTCAGCCCTTTAATCAAGCATAGGATTTACACTAGTAAAACCTTAAAAGGTTAAAATATTTGGTGAACCCAATCTACTTAGAATATTACTTAAAACCCTAATATACCTTCTTCAAAATTTTATGCATTAAATTAGGATTAAAAACTTCTATTTTTTTTAAATTTTTAGCATAACTTAGTTCATTAAATCAATCTCATATTAGGGTTTCATTTATTTACATATAATTGAATTTTTTTAAAGCAACCCTTATTCAAAAACCCTTACCCTAGATGCTCTTAGGGTTTGTATCCTTCTATTCCTATTTTCATTAGATGTTTCAAATTTCAAATTTCATAGATACTTTTTTAGTAGTTATATTCCAATTTGTTTACTATATTCCATCTCAAAAAGCTATCTATATTCCTTTAAGAAGAAGTGTTAGATTAGGTGGTAATACTATCGAGCATATTCAAACTCCTACTATCTAAGCCTATAACATGGATAAGGGACCTATCATAACTTCAGTTATGCATCTTTTAGACCCTGATTATGTGGATTTAAATGATAATGCATCAAAATATGAACAATACAATCAAGATCAAGATGATATACACATTGAAAATTAAAACACTCTCCCTCCACTTAACAATGATGACATGATTATCAAAAAAGATGAGAACTTATAGGACTTCAAAGATAGAATTGAGGATTAACCCCTTGATCATGCGCAAATCCTATACCCATATTGGAATCAAGAACAAAACAAACAATGGTCAATATTTAACTCCCCTAGTTAATAATATCGTTACACCTACAGTGGGGCCAACTCAGGTAGCATAGATTAAAATTTTAATTCAACAACCTTACATGACAACTAGACCTCTTATGGCTAGTTCCTCCACTCCATATGTACAATCCCTTATGCACAAGATTCATACTCTATAGGCTAAGGTGTTACATCTTGAGAAAGGAACCACTAGGCCATCACATGCCTTAAATTCTAATATTCTCTTACATATACCTTTGGCACATCACATAATGACAACTCCCTTGCCATCTAGTTTTGTGACACTTAAGCTTACATTATATGATGACAAGGGTGATCCAGAGCATCATCTTAGAGTTTTTCATGCAACATATTTGGACTACATGACCAATGATTGTCTTTTTATGAAGTTGTTTCCACATAGTTTAAAGGATTATGCCCTACAATGGTTTTATTATTTACCAAATCAATCTATCAAAACATTAAATACTTTCGTTGACATGTTTTTAACACACTTCTCCATCAACATCAGTGACAAGATATCTTATGCTCAAGTGGCACAGTTGAAACAAAATTCAAATGAGCCTATTGTAAATTATGTCTTACAATACAAGAGTATATTAGCAAAACTAACCATCCCCATGTAAAATAGAGAGCTTCAGGACATTTAAAAAAAGTATTTTACTAGCATTACATGAAGCTATCTTATTCAAGAAGTTTCCTATATTCACATGTTTATGCCACACAATAAAAGAAAGAGAGGTCAAGCTTGTATCAATGAGTAAACTCAAGTATACTAATGGATCATAATCAACTATTAAGAGTTAAAATAAGCCTCTGTACAAGGTAAGGGCCACTGATAATAAGATTGATCAAAAAGTTACAGTTATCATAGTTTTCAAGCCATCTCCTAGATTGGTTTTATCTACTCCTCAGCACCAAATCTTTACCAACCTTCCAGAGTCACCAACATGGGTTTTATAGTAGCTCTTAGAATGTAGCTTCATATATCTCTCTCCCATTAAAGATGTTGATATGACACAACCTCTTCTAAAGAACTACAATTCTAATGCATATTTTGAGTATCATAGGGAACCAAGCCATATAACAAACAGATGCATAATCCTAAGGCATAAGATACAAGATTTAATTGAGACTAACATTATTGATGTGGGAAAACTCATAGAGGCACTGAAAGAACAACAAACAAAAGCTAAGGCATTAAATATATCTCTAATATATTTCCAAAGCACACAATGAATAAGGAATGGAGCACATTAGGTGTTCACTACACATATCAGGCACATCCACCACCAACTTTATATCATATTGTTATAGAGGAGGCACACCCATTACACAACATTATTGGCATGTGCCATACTATAGTTCCACGTAGACCACTCATCACATTCTCAGAGTAGGATATTGTCAATGATGATACAAATTTACATGTACTCTTTATATGAGCATACATAAATCATCATCCTATCTAGAGTGTTGATCTAGACAATAATTCAGATGACAATTCGGGTGATGGGTCCACCCCAATTGATGGCAGAACTTTTGAGAGCCATAAATTTTGCACCGTAACTCTAATTGACTCACCATTTGAACCGTTGGAAAGCTAATAATGAGGGGAACATCGTGAGATGGCATTGAGCTTTTCTCAATGAAGTTTGACCCCATAAAACCCAATGAAAGTGTCCCAAATTTCAATTTTAGTAGTGTAGCCTAAAAATAGTACGTTTCAAAAAATAGTAATTCCTCGAGTTCTGTATTATTGTAAATCATGGAAGTCGAACCAATTCATCTCCCTTGAGATTGGTGACCTTCCACATCCTCCCCACACCTTCAAAACATGTATAAATGAAGATGTAACCTGAAATGGAAATGGGACATCTCTTCTCAGAGATAAGCATATGTTTGGGTCTGCAAATTTGATCAATAAAACATCTCTTATCAGAGATAGCATTATTTGAATTTTTTTGTTCTTATTTCTTGAATTATCTTTCAACCAAAGCTTTTGAGTTTTGGATCAAGTGTTTTGGTTGATAATGTGTTAAGCATTAACATGTGCACTATGACACTTTTGCATCATTTTGGGTACTCATAACAAGATATATTCCCCATAGATATAATCATTAGCAATTTCAATGGTCGTGTTCAGAGCTCCATCAGGGAGATTGTGCTTCCATTATAGGTTAGACTAGCACATATAACTACTCGGTTCTCAATAGTACCTATTGTAGGTGTGTTTGATATGTTATTGGGTAGGTCATGGTTACAAAAAATTTGAGCCATCCCATATATATTACACAGATGCCTAAAATATGTACACACAAATTAGGTGGTCAAAGTTGAGGGTATCTCATATAAGTATCCTCTAACCATCCCATAGGAAGTTATAACACAGTCAATAGTTACAGTTTCAAAATTGTTACTAGATATTGCATAACTATCAGTTACATCTTAGAGTAGAGTTCTTATGCATACATCACAGATTTTAGTAGAGCCACTAGTGCAGGCAAGGTCAACTATTATGGTATCAACATGTATTCATACTCTCCTAAGGAGACTATTATTATAAAGACCCCTACATCAGAGATATGTCACAGATTCTATAGGAATTACTCCACTTAGTTTATGATGATATCAATATTATTAGGTTCTTAGGTTTTTTCGCACATGGCACCTATGTCACCTATAACTTCCTCTATCAGATGGGTTACTAAGACCCCTAAAATTCATAGAGAATTGTAATTAATGCCATAGATTCATAGCACCACTACACATGTAGATACAAATACATATTACTCAGTATAATAGATTATGGGATCACAATTTCCATTTCACACATCACACATGATTAGAGTTTCTTTATTTGGCACAAGTCATAGTGATAGTGAGTCTCCCATGAGACTCATCAGTTAGTATGGTTGCTACCTCATGTATATACTTCATTATCTCTTGATTTTTGTATATAGTTTATTTTCATTTATTTTTACATAGATTATATCCAAAAAATACAAAAAATAATATAACATGTCAAAAACACAAAAACATTCAAATATTACTTAGAAAACACAAATCTTACATATTGTATGCATTGCTATGTTACATTTATTATATTTTCCAAATGCTAAATATTCTATCTATCTTAGTATAGTCAATTTTATCATACTACATGCTTCACTTATTCTTGTTGAGTGATTACAGATTGCTTACAGAACTCAAGTCCACTACACTAATCCAAACTTGCTATTACCTAAAAATTAGGGGCATATACACCAATTCATGGTTATTCACTTAACACATTTATCCACTTGGGTGCATCTTATACATAGTTTATATTACCAAGTTTAATCCTTACATTCTATACATTCCAATTTTAGCATTGTTATATCTTGATTTTGATCATTGCTACTCATACTCAAATTTTTATCGACTATCACTACTTTAGACTCAACATATGTACATCCTAACTCTTACACATATTTTTACTATATATTTATGCATGCTTTCATTTATAGCTTTCCTAGTTTATACTTGATTGTTTTTTAATGTTTCTTCTATTTGAGGGCATTTGAATATGCCATTGTTATTTATCTATATGCCATTTTCATTCATGTATACCTTGGACATGTGCCCATGTCCCTTGTGTGTGCTTTCCTGATTATGTAAGTAGACATTTAAATATGTCTTTTTATGTGGCTCTAATATAACTTTCTTGTTGATTGTGTATGTGGACATTTAAACATGTCCTTATATGTCTTATTTTCTCAAATTTAGTGACATATGCACATGTCCATTACATTGTATCCCCTTGGCATATTTTTACATACCTTGTGTGTTTTGTATGTATGTTTTCTTGTATGCATCATGGCCATGACACTTGTCTTTGCTTGTTACACACACCACTTATTGATACCATGAGGGACCTCATGCATCTACCCTTCCTACTTGGGTATTGATGAAATCATGCCCCATCCCCCAAGGTAGCTACTCAGATTTATTATTATACACATTGATTACATTTATCTTGACACCTTTATACAATTATAGACACAACATACATATCACATTACATACTTATGCTCAAATCCTCTTACATTCTAATGTTATTTTTGTACATTATATTGGATTATCACACAATTATCATATATGCTATAACTAACACATTTTGTAGAGCTATTTATTTTGAAGATAGTTTTTTCATAGGTTCAACAACTATCCTCAAAATAAGGGGAATTCACAAGGTTTTATCACAGAGATCAAGCTCCTACATTTCATTCATAGAGCATTTTTAGCACATTGGCTCAATTTAAAAAAATAAAACACATAAAAAACATAGGAAAAATAGGGCATCAAGAATTAGTATAGTGACTTAGATTTTAGACCAGATAGATATTAGCACCTAGATAGGGACACTATCACCACATGGCATTATTATCCAAGACATGGTGCTACTGTTCACTAGTTCTAGTTTTAGGGTAGTTCGGATTAGCCAAAATAATACACCACGTATAGTACAAATTTACACAAATACAACTATAAATTTTATAGTTATGCTCAGATTTTGCTCATATTCACACTAGTTTAGCTCAGATTAATATCAATTGCTTATATTAGGGGCATAATGTGCAACATGATCATTCACATATTCATGTTAGATACTCGAATATAATTATTACAACTTAATCTAGAATCAATATACTTTGAGATTATATTAGGGGAATGTACATAACATATTATTTCCATATGCTTAGTTACACACAAGTTGATCAGATGGAATGTAAAAATCCATGTCATTTTATACATTCTATACACTTGACATCATATTCCAAGTTGTCATCAATTTCATGCCATACTCCATATGTAGTGGTTGGAATTTTTGAGTGGCCTAGAGTTGCCTAATATACTTGAATGGCCATAGAACCAACATACATAATTAGATATACCTAATTAGATATTTCCAACACTTTATCAAGTTTAGTTTTAGATGCATATACTACACATGGGTGGGAAATTATGGAGTCATATCCTACTTGAGTTATTGAGCCACCTAAATGAGAGGGTTAGATATACTTTCAGCCCAATCTAATCTATTCATAGGTTATGATCTACGAAGCAGGGGTGGGCAATGATGGAGTCAAAACTAGATTGAGTTCTTGAGCCACCCACCCTTGAGAATTGAGTAAGCTATCATCTCAGTCTAGGATATTCAATGATTTGATCATTATCTACACACACACAGAGGTTGTCACCATGTTCGTACATTGGTTCACATACCCAGTGAGGTGTATTCATTCCTTTCTTCTTTCCCATCTCTTTACTCAACTTTACACAGTTACTTATTTATTCAACATAGTCTCTTGCTTTTGATATCTCTTAAGTAAGGACTAATTTATGCACATTTAATTATAGGTCATGCTTTGGATCATGCTTCACATATACAGACCTAGCTTCACATACTTAGACTTAGTTACATGAACTTCACTTCCTAGGTAAGTCCAAGTACACTTATTTTTTATTTATACTGGTCATTTTGGTTTATTGCATTTATATCATAAATGGGGGGGGTAAATGTAATCACCTAAAAGTGGTATTTGAGTGTTAAGAATGATAATTGAGACAACCTATTCCTAGTTTAGATGTAGACATATCCTAGATCTTTCTATCACACTTTTCCAGCCTTTGTTTGGAATATAGGCATCCCTAGTCAGCTAAAACATAGTCTCAGACCTTTATACCCATAGCTTGGCTCCTTATACCTAGAAACCTGCTAGTTGGACATCAAAACCACATTAAGGACACTAAAGCCACATAGATATAGCGTCCCCAACATGACGTTAATGTCCTTTACCCTTACTTTCCCAAATGGATATATTTTCAAAATTAAAACCCTCCTAAGGTCAGCCTAAGCATATTTTATTATTCACACAAGATATAAAACACTATAAATACAGGAATTTTAGGTCTCTATCCACTAGATGGAAATTAGATGCCAAATACCTATTCAAACACAAAACAAGTTGAGAAAAATAAAGGTTATTAATCTCTATTCTACCCTACTTTTGCATACTACCATCTACAGTTTCCCTAATCCCAAATTTTCTAGATTTTCAATCTCAAGCGCACTCAAGGCCACTATCATTATAGCATCACTTGCACCAGCATCAACACTTAGGTGGGTAGAACTACATCAACCTTGATCTCTCCTCAGATTATTGGTATGCATGCAACTCTCTTCATAGTAGGGTGTTTAGGATGTCCATCCTATCCTACTAATGAACACACATTTTCATCTCATGCCTTACTTTCAAGGAGGATTAGGGTTTTCATCATAAATCAACTATTATAGGCACAATACAAATTTTTAGACTTTGTGCGTGTAGGAATAGAACCCAAAAACACATACACAATGTGGACCCAGAATTTAGGAATAATCTTGCATAAAGGATACTAGTGCCATTTTTTGGACACTAAAGCCACATGGTGCTACTATTAAAGTGTGGTTCTACTATTTAGGAGAGGATCTGACATAGGCATCTAGTTGATGACTTTTAAACCTATTCGTATCTTTATTTTCAATATTCAGATCTTCTATATCATGTGTTTTATAGATAAGTATTTATTTATTCATATTTATTACTATTTTTAGAAATTCAAAGGAATTCAAATTATGTAACAAATCAATGGTTATTTATTGCATATTATTTCACCAATTTAGACTACTTATCCCTTTAATCAAACATAGGATTTATACTAGTAAAACCCTAAAAGGTTAAAACACATATAATAACTTCTATCACTTCCTCCTCCTTGTCCATGTCCACACATAAATTTTCCTTTTCATTATGCCACTCATTTTTGTTAACACGATAATTTCTCTTGTACCTTCAAAACACATTGATAATATTTTTCAATAGATTATAATATGATCATATCAAACTCATCTTGAATTCACATGCGCAATCTATTTCCATACCTTGAGATATTATCAACGTCATCTTCAATATGACCCACTCTTATGGTAAATATTTAATAATCCTAATTGTAATATTTCACACTCATCTCCCACTATCACACATTTTGAAGATTCATGAAAAAAATTATGTTATAATCCACATGAATAAATTTAGCCTTCAGTTTCATGATGAATCTATTACAAGTCTTAATCTCATCCTTACCTTTGTGTAATATTTCAGATTGAACATGTTCCCACCATAAGGATGTGTGACCTTCAACTTTGCATTGATGAATTTAACTTACTTGGGGTCTTCCATACTTTCATACTCAAAGTATTTCTCTAACTCATTGATCCATTCAAGGAGTTATTCATTACTCAAACTCTCAAAATAACTATCATTTTACAACTTTGATTTACATGTCATTCTCAAGTTAGCTTGCAAGAATAGATATTTATTTTCTGTATGTAAAGATAAATATAACTGATCTATTAATCAATCCTAGCTTGAAGAAGATAAATCTTACTTACACTTCTGAATTTTGATATATTATATATTCAAGGTCATGACCAAAATGGATCTATTAGATCTCACCAAGGGATATATTTCCATAATAACATCACTAGAGAGAGTTCTAAAGTCTCTTGTCAAACAACACCATACAAAAACCCTAGATACATCCTATGTTTTTATATTCACAAAGGTAAATGACAAAGTAATTTAAAATCTAATCTAGCGTTCACCAAAGCTTGTGGCATAAAGTAGGGGTAATAAACATAAAAGGTAAACATGTATAGAAGATATATACTCATGTCAATGTATAGGAAATATTAATGTATGGGAGATAAGTACAAACTCAAATCTATATACTCTTACAAAGGAGAAATAAATTTAGGAATACTTACCTTTGAAGACTAACCCATCGAGCCTCAATCTCTCCCTTGGCCAAGATTGTTCACAAGAGGTTGTTGTGGTATGTAAAGATAACAAGGATATGTCAGCTCTAGGTTACACAACCTATTTATGCATCCAAAACACTTCTCCATAAGACAAGATTTGTATTTCTAAATAAAGTATTGAAACCCTAAGCTATGATCCTCAATTAGAATGGTGGATAAGTAAATACATAATATAATATTATTCTTCATCTCTTCCTAAATAAATGACAAAATGAGTGTGTATATATAGCTAAATCTAACCCTAAACCTTTTTGAAATTTTAGCTAATAGGGTCAGTCCAATTGAATTTGTATCATCATTGACAAAAACAAATTAGGTCTTAGTTTAGATCAACTAGGGGGTGACCTAGACCCTAAATGAGTTTTATCAATTAGAGTACATGGTTGATGGGGCCAACATTGTAACGTAGACCATTGGAAAGGGTTTTAGAATTAGGGAAGGGCTAATGAAAGTATAAAATGACTAGAGGAGGGTGAAAAAAAGGAAACAAAGCTTAGGGGAGTATTTTTAGTTTTGAGTATTGTCATTGATGTCAATAGTACATATTGTATGAAATTGATGTCATTGAGAGAGTGTGCCTAGTTAGCAGTGTTTTGATGTGATAAAGGGAATTGATGGAGTGTTGTCACTAAAGGATGTTATCATGAGAGAGAATTTTAAGTCAACTAATGCCTTATGGTTACATGAAGATACATGTATTTGAGTAGCGTAAGCCTAGTCATGACATGAAAAGACCTTGTAAGAAGGTATGACCATGGTGGCTTGGTGAGATGAGTGCACACATGCATGATTGGTTGTATGATGTTGCTTAATTATGTATATGAGGCATTATATCACTCATGAGAGTCTCAGGGTGAGCCTATAGGGGTAGGAACTTTAGACCAAGTTTCCACCTAGACCACTTCTAGACCCTACCTAACCTAATGAGGTATCATAATCTAATGTCAGGGCATGTGAAGGATGTATGGTAGTGTTTAATCATGAGATAGGTTGATTGAGTATGTGAGTGAGGTCAAGAGTGCATGGAAAGAGGAATGAAGGTCAGTTTTAAGGCCTAATATGGTTTATAGGTTAATGTGGCCTAATGAGGGGTGATGATCATATTTCAAAATGTTTGAGATTATGTAAGCTTTGTCAAAGGTGAGGTATGTTTTTTCAAGTGTGTTCATGTATTTTTAGGTCATAGTTTCAAGGAAAAATCATGAAAAGTTGTTCTAAGGTCTCTCAAGTGCTTAGAATGAAGGGTTCTCAACACAAGAAGGATTTTATTGTGCTCATTAGCTCGTTACACCTTTGCATGGGAACTTGAGATATTCATGGTAGATGAGGAAGGGTCATAGATCAAAATTACAAGCATTTAATTTTGGATTGAAGGGCTATGTGTATGAAATTATAAATACATCAGATCTATAAATCAATCCTATCTCGAAGAAGATAGATCCTACTTACACTTATGATTGGAGATACAATAGATAATTAGGAATATGACCAATATGTGGATATGATAAACCTAATAAAGGGATCTCTTACCACAAATAATATCTCTAGGGAGGGTTCCAAAGCCTCCAATCAAGCAAAACTATATAGTAACCTTAACTAGGTCCTATGTTTTTATATTCACTAAACTAATAACAGGTAAATCAAAATCTAATCTAGTGCTCACCAAAGATTGTGGCACAAAGTAGGGGTAATAAAAAATAAAATTAAACATTCATAGAATACATATATTCACATCAATGTATATAGAATCTTAATGCATGGAAGATAAGTATAAATGCATATCTATCTACTCTTACAAAGGAGGAAAAAAGTTAGGAATACTTACCTTTAAAGATGAACCTGTTGAGCCTCAATCTCTCCCTTGAGTAAGGTGCTTCATAAGAGGTTGTTGTGATATATTAATATGATAAGGATAAATCAGCTCTAGGCTACACAACCTATCAATGCATTTAAAAGACTTCTCCACAAGATAAGATCTGTATCTTTAAAAAAAGAATGAAACCCTAAGCTTACTCCTCAAGTAGAATGGTGGATAAGTAGATGTGAAATAAATCTTACTTATTATTATCTTCTCTAAGTAATGGCAAAATGATCTTATATATATAGGTGGATTTAATCCTAAGCCCTTCCAAAAATTGTGGCTGATAGGATCGACCTAGTATTGTTATTGACAAAAACTCACTAGGTCACAGGCTAGGTCAACCAAGAGTTGACCTAGACCCTAAATGAGTTTCACCAATAAGAGTAGAAGGTCAACCTAGTTGACTTAGTAATGTAAACTATTGAAATGGACTTTAGGTTAGGAAAAATGGTACAAAATATGGGAAATGGCTAGAGGAGTGTGTAAAAGAGAAGAACAAGCTTAGGGTAATGGTTTTTATGAGACAAGTATGTAGATAACAAATGGTAAAAGGGAAAACAATCTTGTGAAGTATCAATGGTCTGCCCACCCCTTTCTTAGTGCATCTTTTAAGGTGTGCACTTAGAGAGATTAAGATTTGATAGGTTATTGCAAGATAAATAATGATAGTAATTGATAAAATTTTGAAAATATTATTTGTATACATATGCCCCACTCAAAGCTCATCACATGTCACATAAATGTAACATGGGATGGTGCTTCAGGAATAGAACTTGATGACACATAATGTTGATGCTAAGTAAAATTTAGTAAGGAGAAAATAAGATAAATAGAAGGACCTAATTTAAAAACACATACCTTTAATTATCTTAGTGTTGTAGATAAAGAAGAAGATGATGAGAGATGTGAAGGCATCCAATATGAAGAACATTAGGTGAACCTGTAGAGATTAGTGAAAAAAAGAACAAAAAAATTAAAATATTAAAATATAGACATATAGTAGTGGAAATGATTCTCTATGAAATCATGATTGTAGAACTTTTTACAATTCAAAAATTGAGTTAGTAAAAATAAAGATATGATCAAAACAAGGAATCTGGTGGTAAATATTTGAAAGGTAAATAATTGTGAATAGTAACTTTAAATAGGGTGAAAATAAAGTCATTTGCTATTGTTTGAATTATTTGGAGAGAAAAATAGAGCTCTAAGAAACTGGATTAAAGTGGAAAGAGCTAAGATGGTGAGGAGATGACAGTTGAGATGAGGAGTTAGTGGTTGGTGACACCAAGATAGGTAATAAATGGTTGAAATTTGTTTAAGCTATAAAAATAGAATACTAGTTGTATTAATTGATAGATTTTAGATAGAGAGATTTTCAGATGTATCTATGATCTAACATATATTTAATTTAAATTTTTTAGATCTTGAAGATGAGAAGGAGACTAGATGGGGATCCTTGGTGAGGGGAGCACACCATGATATTCTATATAGGGTGTTGGCACCATATGGCCCTATCACATTGGATGATCCTATGGTACCATCTACCCTAGCTCAAGTGAGCTAGTTTATATGAGAAAGAGAGGCCCTGAGGTGATTACAAGCATGTGGAGATAGGATAGAGCCACCAATAGGGGTGGGATCAGGAGAGGCACAGGCATGACAGGCCTTGGCTCAAAAGAGAGCTACATGTTTGGATACCACTATTTAGATATGATAGGTACAGGCTCAGGTGGCTAACTTACAGGAAAAAGTAGCAGGCTTGAGATCTTAGACATCCTCTTTACAATGTACTATTCATAGGGGACTATTTGAGGCATCTATGGGAAACATGGCTAGGCCATGAGATATACATGATAGAGTCCAACCTTAGAGCTAGAGCGATGTATTTTTGTACTTTGTATCAAAAGTTCATGATATATATAGAGATATTATTTTGACAATTGGATGTTGATCATGTGTTTGTATTATGGTTGTGGTTGTGGATGAATGTATATATTTATTTATAGCACATGTGTTTTGTTTTTGTTGTATATGCTTATAGGAAATATATGTGTTGTGTTTTCTTTTCTAGAATTATGTAGGACACATGTATTGTTAAAAGGAAATAGATGAAAAAGTACTTGGCAAAGTATAATTAATCAAAAATAAATGTACTACATATTATTTCATATGTAATAATAAATGATGACTAAGTATAAGAAACCAAATAATGGTAAATAAGAGGGAAAAAATTGTTTTTAAACCATGAAAAAGAATGGCACCAAATTAAAACAAGTAAAATCATACTAAATCACATTGAGAAGTATGAAAATAATGTAATAAAGTGGAGAGCATGTAAAAGAAAAATGGTATAAAAACAAATCAGTTAAGTCAATCAATCATACTAATTCACATTGGGAAGTATAAAAGATAAACAAAATTGGAAAAAAAAAGGGTCTTAAATTAATCACACTAATTCAAGTTGGAAAGTATGAAAAATTTAAGAAAATGATTGAATTCTTACATGTAATCAGAAAATAAGAAGATAACAATGAAATATTAATAAATTAAGCATAAAACATACTAAATCAAGATAAAAATCATGTTAATTATGTGTAACTCATAATCAATCACATCTTATCTCATATTTGATACATGTAATTTTGTTTTGACTTGGATATTGGAAAATTTATTGAGGAAGGCTAGGTCCTATCCATGATCTTACACTAAAAATCATAAAGGGAGGACCAATGAGCTGTAATTATTGTGAAAATTTGGGAAAAGAAAATGTTTTGAATAGTAATTTGAAAAATTTGGTAATTTGTGAGGAAGGCTAGGTCCTATCCATGGTATTACAATACAACTCACAAATATAATTCCTAGGGGAGTGATCAGTGAACAAAATAATATTTTTTAGGGTAAAATATTATGGTTGTAGGGAGTGAAAAAGGGAATGTAAAAATCATAACGTAGGCATCTTATGAGAAGACCTTAGAAGACATGAGACACACTAAGGATATGAGAAGACACTAAGTGACTAGTGATCATCAATATATAGAGGATACTTATTTGTTATAGACACAGAGTTGTGTAGGCAAATAAGTGTGATACTAAGATTAACTCATGTAGGTAGTGTTTTAAAATAAAATTAAAATGGACCTACCTTCTCATAACGTGTTCCCCATTCTTTAGGACCCCTTACAGAGTCATCAGTCTACTGTAAAGATTGGGTACTTCCATGAGAAATTAGGTAGCACTAAAATATTTTTTTATTCTCCTTTTATAATTTACTAGCCTACCTCACCCTAATAGACCTTGGATATATTAGGAGGCCAACTGTGGAGTTTGATATTTTATTAGAATAAGGATATGTGCTTAGAATCATGTCTTTTAGTGTGATTTGACTTTTAAATTTTTTGAATATTGCCTTTTTAGATAATTTTCTTTTGTTAAATGATTTAGTATTTTGAATATTTTTATGTCTTTTAATATTCCTCCTCAATACAGACTAAGAATGAGAGATAGAGTGATAGACATAAATGAGCTTTAGGATTTTGTTAAAGGAAGCTATGTATCCAAATACAAGATAGACTAGAACACTTAGGCTTGACTATGAACCGATATGTTATCTCAAATCTCAACCATGTATATGCTTAGTTTGTGAAAGGGAATAAAGGGAAATAAGAGGATATCTAAAGTAGATCGGTAAAAGGAGACTATAATGATATGAATTATTTTCTAACTGATCACATGGTGAAGAAGGAATGACTAAAGGGAGCAAGGTTTGTATAACCAAGTCATAATAACAATTATCCATGTTTATAGAGATAAGATAGAAAACAATCATGAAAAAGAATAAAGGAGTCATAATAAAATGAACTCTAGAAGAAAATAAATGTGCTTATGAAAAAGAATATATAAGAGAACATAATGAAATCATAATCAATATAAATTATAAAACCAAAGTCACCATGTAATATAGATAAGAATTTGACACAATGTCAAATGATATAAAATAGATAAATGTAAATTTGGAGCACACGTCCAATCAAAATGAAAATATAAGAACACCATGCATGTTTTCATATGTACTAATATATTTGTCCACACACATTATCCATAACATTTTATAAGCCTCTATGAAGTTGAATGTGAACTGTAGCTAATGTCTCATCGATCTTCAGTGAAAGTTGAGAAAATATTTCACATCGAATCTCCTCCATAGAAAATATATGAATGCTTTAAGGATCATGCTGAAGAGGACTATCTTGCAAGGGATGATTATGAGAATGAATAAGAGTGGTTTTTATGGGAGATGAAAGGGTCATCAGTGGGGAAGATGCCATAGGTGAGGGACTCACAGGTGGAGAAGGATCCATAGGTGAGGGAAGGTTCATAGGTGAGGGAATCATAGGTGGAGGAATAGTAGGTGAATAAGGGACCACAGGAGGAGATGGAACCATGGGGGAATAAAGGGGAGCTTTATTATGAGGATGACCTATGATAAAAATGGTATAAGGTGCAAGAATGGTTAGGAGGTGATCCTTAAGATGTTGCTAAAGGATGTGGCAATGATCAGTGTGATGTGTGCCACATTGGCGCTAGAGAAAATATACCTTTCCATACTTAGGAAGATAATCAGGTAATACTTTTGTCGAAGGTATAACCTTGTCTAAGGGATGAGGAGGGTTTGATGTAAAGTGTCAATATATTTTCATAGCTTATGACAATGCATGATTGAATGATTATATGTGATGTGGAAGAAATAAATATGCCTATGAGTAGACTTAGTAGGTGTACTTATAGAAGGAGGAGATATAATAGAAGTGAAAGGAGCTTGGTATAGGGAATAATCTCTATTATAGTGATTGAAAACTTTATTAATGTCACAATAGGGCTGATCAACCCATTTGGTGGATGAAGGACCTATCTACGATAAAAGGGACAAACTATCACCAAGAGAAGGTGGGTTTGGTGGAGAGATTAGATGAAGTTTGACTAAAGGAGAATTAGGATCAGAAGTAGGAAGAGACTTAGCTATGGATGGAGTGGGAATGGGATCTAAACTAGGCTATACTGAGGGAGGGGTGGGATCCATAGAAGGTTGAAGTAGAGTCACATGCATCTCAGGGATAAGTAGGCTATAGGGGTCATGATATCTAGTAAAGTGATAAGGACCAGTCATATCATGACCCATAACCATACTCCTATGAGGTTATTAAAAAAATGGAGGTGTCTATCCCATATCTACCCTATAATAAAAATGAAAAATACTAAAATTAAGAATCATATAAGATGGAACACATGAAGATATACTAAAATATTGAACTAGACCTCCTAAGAATAGATCATCTAAGGTATAACCATTATCATAATTATTTGTATGAAGATCAATGGCATGTGTAGGGATGACCTTGTCATACCATGTGGTGTGATGAATGTAATGTTGAGTCTTAGTTAAGACAATAGGGATGTCATCATAAGGTGGTTGATGAGAACTAGGTTGGAAAGAAGTAGGAGCTGAGAGATGAGATGAGGTGAGATATCAGAAGTTTTAATCTTAATATTTCTCTCATTAGGCTCATCATCATCAAAATCCAAGAAGTTAGGGGGAATATTCCCAATGATTTTAGGATGACTATTATAAATTTGAGTGGAATTGATTAAAAAGTTAAATCCTTGAGATTCACAAAACGGAATGCTTGGTAAGGGTTCTATTGGCCATTTATTTTGTCCCACATACCAAAATTATGACCCATTAGAAGATCTATGGACTCCATCAGAATATATATAGACTCCATTTGAAGAACTACGAACTCCATCAGTAGAGCTACTTTACTTAAACTGCTTTATAAGTTAAAAATAGTGGAAAATCCAAAGTAGGCAAGTGTGAAAAAACTTGATGAAGCAAGAAGAAACATTGCCTTATAATTCTTTTGGGACTCTCGGGAGTCTCCTTTTCTTCACCAAGTGCTTTCTTTCAGAGTTTTTTTGGGATAAGGAAAGGAATTTCTTCAGACATTTTATTTGAAAGAAAAGTTTTAAAAGACAAGTGTTTGTTCAAAACATCAAGAATTGTTTTAGATATTTTGTTCGAATTTTTTTCCAAAGGGTACTTTTCATTTTTCCCAAAGGAAATGGCCTAATTTCAATTTTTCCAAAGGGTATGTTCCTTTCATAAGGGTCCATTTCAAAAATTGAAAGGGTCAATTTCAAAGTTCCGAAGGGAACCTATAGAATTTTGCAGGGCACTTGGAAGAAGTTCAAGGAATTGCAACAAAAGCTCCGAGGAGATATTGTTGTAGACAAATTATCTAAAGGAAAGTGCCCAAGATCAAAATAAAGGGACCTTTTTAGTTTTTTCAAAGGGTATGCTCCTTTCAAAAATGTCCATTGTCAAGAAGCTAAAGGATTTTTCTTTGGGAAAGTGCCCAAGTTTAAAAGGCCTGAAGAAGATGTCCAAAAGCAAAGACCTCGAGGGAGTTGAGCCAAACAAAAAGTCTGAAGAAATTTCATGGGAAAAAGGATTGGTTTGGACAAAAAGTCTGAAGGAATTCCTTCGGGAGAAAAGTCTGAAAGAAAAGGATCTTCAAGAAAAGTGGAGCAATGAGAAGCCTAAAAGAATGAGTAAAATGGATTGTTCCAGAAGGAAAATTGTAGAAAATAGTCTGAAGTGGAAAAATAAAGTAACTCAAAGAAATAAACAGGTAAGTAGTAAGCAGTAAGGAGAACAATAAATAAAGAGGTGACACTTGTCAAGATCATACAGACCTAGATCAATAAAGCAAAATAAGTTAAATGGTCAGGGGATTCCAAGATTTGACATGTGATAAGAAATGGAATGTGTCGACAAGTTAGGAGAAGGATCCAAGAGTTTATGATTGATCATGCATTCAGATCCAATAGAGCAAATACAAAAGTGGGGTTGGTAAAACTAAGCAAATCAATGACATAAAGAACCAAATGACTAAGGCAAATATAGTAGAAGTAAATACAACTCAAGTTAAACCAAGATGGAAACAAGAACCAGACCCCATCATTAAAGCTCCTAAAGGAAATAAAAGAGTTGTTTTCACCCACTTGTACAAAGTGGGTGAGCGACTTGAATTAAGACATAGAGCCATGCCTCTGGTCATACCATCAACAAATAGTCACCAAGAATATTTTTGATCATGATGCTACCAAGTATACAAGCATGTATTTTTCATCCTAACAAAAAATAGAATTAATGTAGTTAGGGGCTCGAAAAGGAAAATGATTTTTAGTCATTAAGACCCACCCTCTCCATCCTTTCAAAAGTCCCTCTTCTTTCATCCCTTTTCTACTATATATAAAAGCTTTTGGGCCTAGAAATGGATCCCTTGACTTGTGATATAGGCACTCTATAAAAACTTCCTTGTAACACTCTCTTAAATCAATACAAGATAATTTTCTAATTTTTGCTAAAGTCAAGTGTGCATTATTGAAGTTCAACTTGTAGAATGTATGTTTTCCTCATCATCTATGATTTCTCTATGCACCTCACTTCAATTTTATTTATTTCTTGCATGTTGTGTGATGTGTTAGCTTTTGGTGCCTTTTTGAAGCATTAAAAGTCATAGTGTCTCTCCTACAGACCTATTTCTTCCTGCCCTTCAAAGTGCATCTTCCCCTTTGACCTCCACATAACTACTCTACTTGTAGCTCTGAAACAAGATCAACTAGACTTGTCTTATTTAAGTTTAGTAGTAGTCATTAAGGTTCCTAGTCTAAATGTGGATCACTCTCTTTTGGTGCATCACCACCCTTAGCTTAGATTTTCCTTTTTATGCTATTCTCCTATCCCTTTTTCTTAGTCAATTGTAGATTTTAGCATGGGAAATGAGAGATGAAGTGAAGCATTTGAGGAACTAGCCTCATTAAAAATCCTAGAGGTTCAACCTCATGATAAGATACCCACAACACCCACAACCTAAGGTTATCCCAATGCTTATAGCTAAGAGTGAGAGAGTCTAAGAAAATTTCCCACAAAAGGTGCAATTCTAGCCTACAACAGCTTCTAACACACCTGGTGGGACCACTTTAGAGAAATATTAGTCAATTTTGATACTAGTTTGATTAATTTTTAGTGGTTATAGCTTTCATATTTTATTATCTAGCAACTCCAAAGAATACTCAATAATATGGTGATAGAATAGTAACTATTCCTCATGCCTAAGGTGACTAGAAGATCAACTTCTATAGTTATTCCTTTTGAATTTGTTGAATTACCCTTAAACTCAATAAGAAGGCTAAGGTTTTCCCATACTCACCCATACATAGGAAAATTTCTTCCTAAACCAGTCATAAAGTATAATTCCATAAGAAGATCTTCGTTGGTCCCTCTTGCTACCATGATTCCCTAAAGAGCTTCTGTAGGATTTAGTGGTAAAAGTCCTTTGAATATGCCAAAATATGACCCTATGCCAATAACAGCCCTCAAAATCATCTCATATTTCATAGGATACCAATCCATGACTCCTACTAAACACATCACATATATAGAAAATTTATACAATATCCATAATGTCACAATAAAAAATGTAGATATCATACTATTTGCTATATCATTTAAGGGAAAGGCTTTAGATTGGTATAGAGGCTTAGCTCCTAATTCTATTTAATCATGGAATCATCTAGGAGAGGCCTTGTGTAAGATATTTTCAAATAAGAGTGATCATTTGTCACTTGCAGAACAATTGACTATGATCAAGAGAGCTCCTCATGAAGCTATGCAAGACTTCAACACCGAATTCCAAAAAACTTGGGATAGAATTATAGTTGATGTTAGAACATCCCCTAAATTTGCATTCTTATACTATATGAAGGCTCTAAATAATGACATCACTATAATGATCTAATCTTTGGGAGGGGACATATTGTTAGATACTTATGAGGTGGCTATTAAAGCAAAAAATTGCCTAGTCCAGGCTGAAAAGCTTACTCCTAGACCCCCAATGCCTCATTTCCTTGAGATCAAACTACCTCCTGAAGTTGTTCCCCAACTTGATGTTATTATTCCAATTCCAATAATTGCTACTATACCTTCACCTAAGCAAGACAAGTCCTCCACTAATGGATCAAGTGATTGCCAAGAGCAAAAAAATTACCTAGAACTCAAAAACATGCTCTAATCCTTGATAAATGATGTAGTAAATGTAAAAAGGTAGGCTTAGTTAAATAAACCTTACCAAGCTCCATATCAATCTTAGTAGCAATATTATCAAGGCATTAGACCACCCTTCAGGGGAAACTTCCAAGGTCAAAATAGAGGGCAAGGGTAGGGATAATAAGGCTATAATAAGTAGAACAATTAAAATCCAAACATTGTAGGCTCTTCCAACACCTTGGTTCCTATTCAAAACAATATGGATCAAGAGGCTAATGGGAAAATGCCTTGGAATAAATATTTTGGGCAATCCATGGTCCCAACCAATGTTACTAACTAGACATTCAAAGATTAATGGCAGCAGGTTGTTGCTTATGGATGTAACCAAGCCTTAATGGATCAAAGCATGGAGACTCCTCTGATACCAAGGCCAGGACAATCTCCACAAGACTAAGGATCTGATTAGGTCCCAAACCAACTTAATGCTACAATGGTCATCAGTGAGTAAGAAGAGTGTTATGCATCCAATAAGTAGGCCAACTCTAGTCAAGCTCATGTGCTAGTGTCATCAAATACAATATTTAAAATAAAGAATATGGGTGACAACTAGGGAGCATTCAAGGAACCCCCAGCCACCACTCCTTCATTATCCAAGCCTAACAATCCTACTCACTCCAAAGGTCTTGACACCTCCACAAGGCTCATAGATTCAACAAACAACAACAGTGGCTCCAAAGCACAAACAAAAGTTAGCAGTACACCAATCAACATTGTTGAACAAGTGAAGAAATCCAATGTGAGCGTACTAATGTGGGACATGCTTTCCATGCCCAGTCAAGTGGATATCCTTAAAAAAGGCTTGTCCAAAATAGGTGTTACAATAACTACAAGTAAACAACCAAGTAAAGAAGTTGAAGTCTTCACTAATGCAGCCAAGGGTCCTATGGCAGAAATGTCAAGTAATGTGGTCAAACCTCCTCCTTTCTACATTTACCTAATCATTGGTGACTCCTTGGTGCATAATTTCTTGGTAGATAGTGGAGCTATCACTTTGGTAATGCCAAAGTCCATAGCTGACTAGCTAAACCTCAAATATGAGCCACATACCAAGGGAGTTCTAAAAATTGATAGTTCTTTCACAAAGCCATTTGGTATCATCAAGGATTTGAATATGACTCTACATGCTTGTCTTTGTGTTTCAGTGGCTCAATATGTGTTGATCCTTGATGTAACTCCTCACTTTGCATTATGCCTCTCTAGAGAATTCATAGCCGAGATTGGGGGTTATCTAGTAGTAGATTGGTCATACATGGAATTCAGAACAAGGTATGGGACTAGGGTATTAATCAACACTGAGCCCATGGCATAATTCCACATTAAGCCTCATCATCTAGATAGCATAAACATCAATTGTAACATCTTTGATGAGGATGAATTTACTACTGGTCAAAAGATAAATACTCATCCTGAGGAGTTTCTAGACTTGTTCTTAGATGAACTATGGGGGGATAACCAATTTCTCAACCCTTTGGAGGGTGTTGAAGAAAGAGACATGGGTATCTAATTTATACATGAAGAAAATCAGCTCACACCTTCCCTCATTAGACCTAAAGAAGACCTCAATGATACATGGAAGTTGTTCTTTGATGGTTCAAGGAGCAAAAATGGAGTAGGTTTAAGGGCAATGTTGGTTTCCCCTTTAGGTTCCATTTCAGTTGCTCTTCTAACATAATAGAATATGAAGGCTTGATCCATGGTCTCCAATGGGCCAATAAAAGAGGAATCAAAATGTTGTAAGCATATGGAGACAATGAGCTTATAGTGAACCAAGTTAGAGGCTTGAACATTACAAATAATCCTTTGATGAGGTCCTAAAAAAATAGAGTGTGGGACCTAATTGAAGATTTTGAAGTCTTCAACATCCAAGTTATACCAAGGAACCAAACTCAACGTGCTAACAGGTTAGCAATGATGGGAGCTCAGTTTGATATTATAACTAAACTAAAAGAGGCCAAGGTTTATCCATATGTCAAGGTGGTGGTGAGGCCATCAATGCTAGATAATGAAGTCCATTGCCAAGTTTTCAAAAAATCATAGACAAATTTCTTGTTTCTTGTAGTAGGAGGTAGAGTTTTCCTTAATAAACCAAAGTAAATTTCAACATCAGTATGAGGATCAAATTATTTAGCTCAAATCTAACAAACTTCCTAAAGGGTTGGTCACACTTAAGGGCCTTTCCCATGAGGGAGACCATATGAGGAAAGAAAAGGTAGTAATGTCAACTAATGAATAAAACTTTGAGAGTCCTCATCTTCAAAGACAAGCTTCTCAAGCTCGGGAAGGTAAGTAGTAAGGCTGAGAGGCATACTTTCATATCACTCTGCGAAGAATATGCAGACATCTTTTCTTGGAAATACAATGACCTAAAAGGTTTTGATCAAAAGTTAGCCCAATATACTATAGAACTGGAGGCCAATGCTAAGCCTGTGAGGTAAAAATAAATTCTTGTTAATCCCAAAATTGAAGAGATATTGAGGAGAAAGCTAACCAAGTTATTTGAATCCAAGATCATTTTCTCCATCAAACACTCATCATGGGTAGCCAATTCGGTGCCTCTGAGGAAAAAGAGTGGGGAGATTAGGCTATGTGTTGACTTTAGAGATTTGAACAAAGTCTCCTTAAAGGATAATTACCCTCTACCATCCATGGAGCAGCTTCTTCAAATAGTTGCAAGTTTAGAATGTTTTTCTCTTTTGGATGGGTACTCAAGATACAACCAAGTATTGGTAAAAGAAGAAGATCGGTACAAGACTGCCTTCACCACCAAATGGGATATGTATACATACCAATAGATACCCTTTGGTTTTTCAAATGCTAGGGAAACTTTGCAAAGAACCATGGATATAGATTTCTAAGGATTATTGAATCAAATGGTGCTAGTCTACTTGGATAACATCACAGTTTTCTCCAAGAATGCCATCGAACACATGGACCACTTGAGGCTGATCTTTGAAAGATGCAGGGAGTATGGGATCTTGTTAAATCCCAAAAAGTGTGTTTATTATACATGAAGGTAAGTTGTTGGGCCACACCATTTTAAAATAAGGGTTGTCTATTGATCTTGAAAGGGTAGATCCCATCTTAGCAATCTCTCCCTAAGCATAAGAAAGGAGTTCAGAGCTTCCTTGGAAAAATAAACTTTGTAACAAGGTTCATACCAGGTTTTGCAAGCTTGGTCAAGCCTATTACTACCATATTAAAGAAGAGTCAAGTTTTTTGTTGGCCAAGAGAAGGAAAAGATGATTTTAAATCCATAAAATAGGCCATTGCCCAAGCACCCTCACTCATAAATCCTAATTTCTCCAAGGATTTCATATTATACACCTTTGCCAATGTTGACATCTTGTAAACTATCTTGACACAAAAAAATGATGAAGGAATGGAGTAGCCAATTACCTTTCTCAGTAAATGGGTTGGAAGGATATGAGGTGAGGCACACTTTTATAGAGAAGCAAATCCTTGTAGTAGTAAGGAGTCTTAATAAGTTTAGATCAATACTCTCCAAAAATAAGATTTATCTCATGGTGCCCCACCTTAGAGTTAGGGATTTAGTCCTTAACAAAGATCTGAATGAGAAAATAGTTGGCTAGATCACCAAAATCATGGAGTCTGATGTGGAAATCAAAGTGACTAAGTTGGTTAGAGGTAGAGGTTTGTGTGAGCACATGGTGGAAGATCTTCAAAAAGAGAAAGAAGTTGCCATGGTGATTCAAGAAAACTCATAGGTAGAGGCACCTCTACTTCATAAGAGTTGGATCCATGATATGGCACATTTTATGCTAATAGGAGAGTGCCCCCAAGGTATAGACAATGTAAAAAGGACCTTAGTGGAGTGCTCATAAGGTGCGTAGATAATGACCAAATAACCAAGCTCTTGGAGTAATTCCTTGATGGACTTGCAAGAGGTCATTTTAAAACTAGAACCACAGTAGCAAAGATAATGAGGGTTTGTTATTACTACCCCAACCTCTTCAAATATGATTATGCATTGGTAAATAAGTGTCAAAAGTGTGCTTTCTTTATGGGTAAACAAATATTAGTATCTTTTCCTCTCAACCCAATTCAGGTAGAGCAACCATTCATGTAGTGGGGTTTGGATTTCATAGGAGTGATCAATCCTCCATTAAGTGTGAGGCATAAGTGGGTGCTTACTACAACTGATTACTTCATCAAATGGGTGGAAGCCATCATGTTAAAGGAAGCTAATGCAAGTGTAGTCCTAGACTTCTATGAAAGTATTGTAATCAGGTTTGGTGTTCCATCCACTATCATTTCTGATAATGCATTGAAATTTCTTGGCCTAAAAACAAGTGAATGGGCTCTCAAGATGGGCATCTACCTCAGAACGTCTTCCAATTATTATCCTCAAAGAAATGGACTGGTTGAGTCCACATACAATAATTTGCTGAGAATCATCAGGAGGACTATGGAGGAAAACCAGAGAGTGGCACACCAAAATAAAGATAACACTATGCACTGACAGGGTGAATCCTAAAGCTACCATTGGTAATTCTCCATATGTTTTAGTATACGGAAGGGAGGCCAAGTTTCCCATTTCCCTTGAGATACCTACATTGGAACTATCCCATCAATTGGAACTGTTGGAAGATGAGCCCATGAATGTGAGACTGGTTGAACTCATGGAGCTTGAATAAATGAGAGACCTTGTAATGAAAACACTAGAGTCACATCAAGCTCAAGTCAAGAAATATTTTGACAAGAGAGACATAGCAAGAGACTTCAAAGAGGGGGACCTAGTCCTCAAGTGGGATTCAAATAGGGCCAATCTAGGCAACCATTCCAAGTTTGACAACTTGTGGAGTGGCCCTTATTTGATCCATGGATGCAAAAACATAATGCTTTTTATCTTGCCCAAATGGATGGAGAGGTGTTACCCATACTAGTCAATGGGATTCATCTAAAGCCTTTCTATTAAAATCATTTGCAACCATTGTATGTATTGTATATTTTTTCATGTTTTCTCCTAAGTGCCTTGAGCACATTCTTTTCAATTGTGTGTTTTCCTTAATAAGTGCCCTGGGCATTTTGTTTTGTTCTGGTTGTCCTTGTTACTTCAAGGGAGTTTCTAGATAGGGTCAGCCTTGTCAAATAAAGCAATGACCCCATGCCCAATGGATTAGATGAAGCAAATGAGTTGGGGTTGCAAACATAGTAGGCATGCTTCCCTGTGAATCACTCCAAATGTTGGCCATTTATTTTGGCCCAAATACTAAAATTTTGACCCATTAGAAGAACTATGAACTCCATTAGAAGATTTGTGGACTCCATCAAAAAATATACGAACTCTATTTGAAGAACTATAGACTCCATCAGTAGATCTGCTTTACTTAAATTGCCTTATAAGTTAAAAATAGTGGAAATTCCAAAGTAGGCAAGTATGAAAAAAACTGATGAAGCAAGAAGAAACATTGCCTTATAATTATTTTGGGGCTCTCAAGACTATCCTTTTCTTCACCAAGTGTTTTCTTTCAAAGTTTTTGTTCGAGCTAAGGAAATGAATTTCTTTAGACATTTTATCCAAAATAAAAGTTTTAAAGGACAAGTGTTTGTTCAAAATGTCAAGAATTGTTTCGAACATTTTATCTAAAATAATTTTCCAAAGGGTACTTTTCATTTTCCTCAAAGGAAATGGCCTAGTTTCAATTTTTATGAAGGGTATGTTCCTTTTGGAAGGGTCCATTTCAAAAATTGGAAGGGTCAATTTCAAAGTTATAAAGGCACCTAAAATTTTTTGAAGGGCACTTGGAAGAAGTCTAAGGAATTATGATAAAAGCTTTGAGGAGATATTTCTGTGGATAAATTATCTGAAAGAAAGTGCCCAAGTTCAAAAGAAAGGGACCTTTTTAATTTTTTTAAAGGGTATGATCCTTTCAAAAAGGTACATTGTCAAGAAGATGAAGGATTTTTCTTTAGGAAAGTGCCCAAGTTCAAAAGGCCCGAAGAAGATGTTTGAAAGCAAAGACCCTGAGGGAGTTGAGCCAAACAAAAAGTCTAAAGAAATTTTGTGGGAAAAAGTCCTCAAGGAAATAGTTTGGGAAAGTGGCATGGGAAAAAGGATTGGTTCAGACAAAAATTCCAAAGGAATTCCTTCGAGAGAAAATTTAAAAAGAAAAGGATCTTCAAGAAAAGTTGAGCAATGAGAAGATTAAAATAATGAGTAAAATGGAAAGTTTTGGAAGGAAAATTGTAGAAAAGAGTCTAAAGTGGCAAAAGAAAGTAACCCTTAGAAATAAGTAGGTAAGTAGTAAGCATTAAGGAGAAAAATAAATAAAGAGGCAATACTTTTTAGGATCACACAGACCCAGATCGACATAGCAAAATAAGTCAAATAGTTAGGGGATTCCAGGATTTGACATGTGACAATAAATGGAACGTGTCGACAAGTCAAGAGAAGGATCCAAGGGCTCACAATTGATCATGAATTTAGATCTAATGGAGGGAATACGCAAGTTGGGTTGGTGAAACCAAGCAGATCAATGACATAAAGAACTAAATGACTAAGGAAAACATAACAAAAGTAAAGATGACTCAAGTTGAACCAAGATGTCAACAAGAACTAGAACCCATCATTAAAGCTCCTGATGGAAATAAAAGAGTTGTACAAAGTGGGTGAGCAACTTAAATGAATACATAGATCCATGATTCTAGTTATACCATTGATAAATAACCACCTAGAATATGTTCGATCATGACACTACCAAGTACATAAGCATGGAGTTTTTATCCTCACAAAAAAGAGAATTAATGTAGTTAGGGGCTCAAAAAGGAAAAGGATTTTTAGTCATTAAGACCCCCCCTCTTCGTCCTTTAAAAATTCCCTCTTTTTTTATCCCTTTTGTACTATATATAAAGGATTTTAGGCTTAGAAATGGATCCCTTGACTAGTGATAAAGGCACTTTTTCAAAACTTCTTTGTAACACTCTCTTGAATCAATACAAGACAATTTTTGATTTCTACTAAAGTCAAGTGTGCATTATTGAAGTTTAACTTGCAGAATGTATGTTTTTACTCATCATCTATGATTTCTCTATGTACCTCACTTCAATTTTCTTATTTTCTTATAGGTCATGTGATGTGTTAGCTTTTGGTGCCTTTCTGAAGCATTACAAGTCATAGTGTCTCTCCTATAGACCTATTTCTTCTTGCCCTTCAAAGTGAATCTTCCCCTTTGACCTCCACACAACTGCTCTACTTGCAACTCTGAAATAGGATCAGCTAGACTTATCTTTTTTAAGTCTAGTAATAGTCACTAAGGTTCCCAGTCTAAATGTGGATCACTCTCTTTTGGTGCATCACCTCCCTTATCTTATATTTTCCTTTTTATGTTATTCTCCTATCCCTTTTCCTTAGTCAGTAGTAAATTTTAGCATGGGAAATGAGAGATGAAGTGAAGCATCTGAGGAACTAGCCTCATTCAAAATCCTAGAGGTTCAACTTCACGATAGGATACCCATAGCCTAAGGTTATCCCAATGCTTGTAGCTAGGAGTGAGAGAACCTGAGAAACTCTCCTGCAAAGGGTGCAATTCTAGCCTACAATAGGTTCAAGGGTAGGAATAGTGAATACACCATGGTATTGGAATTATTAAAAATTTCAAGGATTAATGTCACCTTGAATCCTCTAGATGGCTGCATTGTGAGGGAATTTAATGTATTGGAAAGCGAAAGAGGCAACTCCTCTCATACGATTAGTCCATGGCCTACCAAGGAATTTTTTTTAAGATAGATAAAAATTGAATATCGTCACCTTCACATGAATGGGGATAGGTGGGATGGTAATGGGGATGTACACACAACCTAAAGGAGGTATTTGCCTTTGATCATAGCCTTGACATGTCTTATGTGTGGACTTAAGATTTCAATCATAATATCCAAGGGTTTTGATAAAATTGAGAGAGGTAACACAAGTACAAGAACCCTCATCAATCAAGGCACATTTGAATTGGATATCACCAATTTGGACACTGATAAATAGAGGAAGATCATTTGTATGAAGTAGAATATCATCGAGGATCATTAAAGTAATGATGAATTTAAGGTAATGAGAA
Source organism: Torreya grandis (assembly GCA_037957365.1). Classification (NCBI taxonomy): domain Eukaryota; kingdom Viridiplantae; phylum Streptophyta; class Pinopsida; order Cupressales; family Taxaceae; genus Torreya; species Torreya grandis. Next base: position 2,669,228 of record JARHVA010000636.1, read on the forward strand.
GTTTCCATTATTTCATCAACATGTATGGACATCTCTTCACATTGTTTCAAAATGCTATCTTCTAATCTAGATAAGCTTCACATCCTAATAAGGGAGGATGAGGGATGCTCATTTCAAAAAAAAGATACATGAGATGGTTGTGATGATGCATATATGTCATTTTAAGTTTGAGAAATGGGATTGATATGGGAGATTAGTGAGTTCTATGATAGGATACCACTCATCATAACCCATAAGGAGATTATTGGAAAGAGGTGCATAGTGTTGAAGGAGGTCCTTAGAGGAAGAACCAAAGTACATGTGAATTTATGTTGATAAGAGGAAAAAGGTTTAATATGAGGACAAGTTTGTAGATTATGTTGAGAAGATGGAGTATTTGATGTAGGTTGCGTTTGAGATAGATTAGAAGAAGTGTTGATATAAGTTTGAGTGTCATTGGTGTTAAGTAAAGAAGATGTAGGGATGGTAGAAATAGTATGGTAAGTTTTATCCATGAGAGCTATTATAATAGGTTCATCAAAAAATATAAGGTCATCTTTCCCTAACTCATTTAAGTGAGTTGGAGAAAAATATTGGATAATATGAAATATGCGAGACAATGGAATAATGTAGATGGGTTGAGGTTCAACAAAAGCAACCACCCTTCACATGCTAGTCATATTGACCACATTATCTTTAGGAGCTGGGTCAAGAAGACTATCAAAATTATTGGTAGAAGGGGTGCGCTTGTCTTGGGTGTCTTAGTGATTTGGAAGAGGATCTTAATACATGGCCAAATGAGCATAACTTGATTCAAAGCTTGAGATTTAGTTTGTGTTTTATGGGATTTGAAAGTAATGGCATAGGCTTGTTGGTGTTGATGAATGATAGAATCATGATCAAAATTGGAACCAAGAAGGAAATCCATAGCTAAATTACAAATTTACCTACATGTCTCATAAGAATAATCCCAACTAGTGTGAAACCAACAAAATTTATTGGGATCATACCAAGATTTCATAAGATGAGTGAAATCAAGTTCTCATGGGAGAGGCCTTGGTATACATTTTAGTAATTTTACTAAGGATAAAGGTCTGTGAACATTTATGTTATCAGTTGAAGATAAATGAGGATTAGTGAAGTGGTTAGGAGGGGAAGCTTGTTTTGAAGTTTAGTTAGGAGCAACAGCCTGAATAGTGTGGATGGTATCATAAGAGTACATGACACCATCATTGGTAGCATGATGATTCTTATTATTAAGTAACATGCGAGTACTTGTGGAAGGTTGGGATGGCTCAAATTGATGCATAAGGAAATATTTATGTCTATATTGGTCAATAGCCTCCTCTAAAGTACATAGAGAGAGAGAGAGAGAGAGAGAGAGAGAGAGAGAGAGAGTTCAGACCCAATATTGAAACTTGGGGAAAATAACATTGGTAAAGAGATGGAAAAGGTTGTCATCTACCATATTATGTTCACATTTGTTAGACAAGGTATTCCATCATTTAATGAAAGCTTATGCAATTTTAGTTTCAAGTTTCTTACAATTTATAAAATGGGCCAAGGTATTCTCAAGAAGATCACTAGTTTAGAATTCTTAGACTAGAGCATTTACTAAATCTTCCAAACTAGTAATAGAATGAGTTTTAAGTTGGTTGTACCAATATAAAGTATCACTCATGAGAGTTTTGGATAATAGATTGGTAGTGGAAAAGGTATTTAATTTGACCTAGTATTTATATAGATTTCCAAGTGTTTTTAAATGAAGAGTAGGATCAGATGACCTATTATAAGAAATAGTAGGGGTGATACCTCCTATATTGATATTAGTAATTTGAGATGTAAGAGGCTCATTTTGAAGATGATTGATTTTATTATTTATGATAGGAGTTTGAAGGATGAGATTACCATGGGAATATCGAAGAGGAGGTTGGGGAACATTGTGGTTATACGTGCCCCATGTCATTTGTTGAGGGTGGGTTTGAAGATGGAGAAGATGAATTTGCATTTGCATCATTTGATTTGCATTTTTATATTGAAAGGCATTCATTTGATTAATATTTTTTAATAGGATTTGATGGGTTAGAGTTAGATTGTTAGCATTATTTGAAGCATTAGAATTGGTAGTAGTGGTTTGGGTACTGTTATGAGTGTTGGTAAGAGCTTGAGAAGAACTATTGGTAAATGAGGCACTAGTCACATAATTTGCTTGTGTAGAAACAATGGAATAGTAAAGGGATGAAAAGGAATAACACTAGAAGCATTATTAAAATACATATCAAATGATGCACTAGTGGAATAATTAAGAAGAGTGGGTCTAGGAAGGGGTCTACTAGAAGTAGAACCTACCATGTTAGTAGAGATACTAGGCATGGAGGTAGAAGAAGTCAAAGAAAAAAAAGTCATGGTATAAGAAAGGGTCAAAATAGAGGGAAGAGGTTGGGAAGAAAATAAGATATTATCCCCAAATCCATGTGAGAATATCAGAGAAGGTGAATGAGGCTCCTCAGTGTGACCACTTATCATGAGCTAGTAAATAGTAGAAGGATCCTTTCCTCGATGTTGAGGAAACTCATAGATGAAAAAGAGCATTTCTGGTGGATACTCTAATTTAGGTTAATATTTAATTGAGAAGAGAGGGTTACAAAGTGAAGAAGAATGAGGAAGGGTCCCATAGTTTTTTGTGTGAGTGGCTATATGATTATTGATTTCATCTAGGATAAGAGCCATAAGTTGTTTATGAGAGAACCTATTAGGGTTGGTAAGACTCATCATATATATGGAATTCAACGTAGTGTTGTCTATAAATAGGAATTTCATGATGAAGGAGAGGGACTAAAAAGGCATAGGTGATACAAAAATAAAGAAATATAAAGGGATAAATAAGAGTATAGATTCGGCTGGGTTAACCTAGTACTAGAAATAAAGTATGAAAAATTGAGTGAATAAGGATACAGAGTCACCAAAATTAACCTAGTACTATAACCCAAGACATAAATTAGCATGATAAATATATAGAGCCGATAGGGTTGATGTAGTACCATATCCTGAGAGGTAGAAATGAATATTGGGTCGACCAGGTTGCCTCAGTACTATAGATAGGGGGAATAGATAGTCTGTAAGAGACTATGTTAAATAGAACAATATTGTACTAAAAATAGGGAAAATTTTTACAATATATTTGAAAGCAAACAAGGAAGGAAAAACAATCAATTAGGTCAATTAGGATGATTCATTTGAGGCACATGACATAAAATCTTACACTAACACTGGACAATGGAATTTTTTACAACACAACATACAATGAGCAAAGAGCAAGCAGTCAACTAAAAATTCAATGCTAACTAAATGGTCATCTTGAATGTTTTTAGATTTATGAAGTGTTATCTTAAGTGTGATAAGATAGTTGGCTGAAATTAGGGAACTAAAAAAAAAATATTGATGGTTTTAGGATGTTTAGGCTGAAAGGGATATGTGTTGGCAATAGTACTGGCTTGGTATAGGGGCCTACCGCCTCACTTCACAATCCCATGGTGATAAAGGTGTCGATTGCTTTATCAATATATACTATTAACCACATATTTATACTCGGCCAGAAAAGCAAGTTGGCTTCCCCCTTGGTGATGGAATTCAAGTAGGTAGGCCTTGGGTAGACAAATGTTTAAATGCATGTTGAAATTATGTGATTTGATAGTCTGTGCAAGAAAGAGAAAAATAGTGTAACTAAATGGTATATTTAAAAAACACCTAATTATAATTTTTGATCTAATGTAAGAATTCAAACAATTGAAAGTGAAAGTATGAAGTAATTACTAGTATATATTTATTGATTTCTAATTTGAAACATATACAGTGTTGGTTCAAATGATAGTGTATGTAAACATTACAAAATAGAGTCAACAGTGTCACTACTGTACTATAGAAGCAAGGGTATTTAATAATTATGTCAATAGGGTTAAGCTAATATTTCAAATATAAGACATAATATATAACTAGGTCAACCAAACCAACCTAGTTTGTTGTATGATGGAAATTTTAAAGACTACAAACTATGCAAAATAGAACTATAAGGAATAATTGAAATGAAAGAGAGAGAGAAAGGAATCTTGATGGGTTGGAAGATGCTGAGTAATGTGAGATTCTTGTTAAAGTGCCTTGAATTTTACTTGTAAATTCTATCAACTATGTCAATTGGGTTGACCTAGTTCTATAATTCCCTATTTGCTAAAACCTATCAAGATGACTATACAACTTGGTCAACCTAGTATGTTTTTGGGAATGCTATACTGGCTTGGTCAACCTAGTACATTTTCTAGAAGTGAATAAGAGTATTGTGTCAACCTGTTTGACCCAGTAACTTATATTTGATGAAGACCTGCATAAAAATAACATAATCATTTTTGATGTGATTGTGTGTTAAACCTATGCACAAAAATTTGAAACTATACCAACCTTATCAATCTAGTATCAAAAATATAGAAAAATAATAAATAAAATGATAAAAATGAGAAATGTGAAATAACAAATACAAGATATAGATTCACTTCGGGTTCACCAGAATGTATGTAATTAGAAATGCATCAGATCTATAAATCAGTCCTAGCTTAGAGAAAATAGATCCTACTTACACTTTCGATTGGGGACACATTAGATAATCAATAAAATGACCAATATTTGGATCTTCTAGACCCAATTAGGGGATATATTATCACAAACATATCACTAGAGAGGGTTATAAATCCTCTAGTCAAGCAAAATCATGTAATAACCTTAACTAAGCCCTACATTTTTGTATCCACTAAACTAATAATAAGTAAATCAAAACCTAATCTAGTTCTCACCAAAGCTTGTGGCATAAAGTAAAGGTAATAAATAAATAAAATAAATATGCATAGAATACATATAATCACATCAATTTATATGAAATTCTAATACATAGAAGATAAGTATAAATGCATATCTATCTACTCTTACAAAGGAAGAACAAAGTTAGGAATACATATCTTTGAAGACAAGCCCATCGAGCCTCAATCTCTCCCTTGGCCAAGGTGATTCATAAGAGATTTTTGTGGTATGTAAGGATGAAAAGGATAACTTATCTCTAGGCTACACAACCTATCAATTCATATAAAATACTTATTCATAAGACATGATCCGTATCTCCAAAGAAAGTATGAAACCCTAAGCTTACTCCTCAAGTAGAATGGTGGATTAGCAAATGCATAATAGATCTTACTTCTTATTTTATTATCTAAATAATGGTGAAATGATCTTGTATATATAGGTGGATTTAACCCTAAGACCTTCCTAAATTTTTGGCTAACATGGTTTACCTAATCAACCTAGTACTATTATTGACAAAAACTCACTAGGTTGGCTAAGAGCTTACCTAGACCCTAAATGAGTTTCACCAATAAGAGTACAAGGTCAACCCAATTTGCCTAGTAATATAAACTATTAAAATTAGTTTTAGGTTAGGAAAATGGGTATGAAATATGGGAAATGACCGGATAAATGTAAAAGAGAAGAACAAGCTTAGGGGAATGGTTTTCAAGAGACATGTGTGTAGATGGTAAAAGGGGCAACAATCATACGAAACACCAATGGTCTACCCACCCTTTTCACAGTGCATCCATTAAGGTGTGCACTAAAATATATTGAGACTTGATGGGTTCATTCAAGATAAAGAGTGTTAGTAATTGATAAAATTTTGAAAATATTATGTGTATAAACTATGCTTTATGAATGATTATTAAGAATAGAAACAGGTTTAAACCCTCTTAGAACCTTTATAAGGACCTAATGTTGAAAATATTGATCAAAAGTTCCCAGAATGGATTGGTATGATTAGATAATATATTTTATGTTGTAGTAAACTCTCCCAGGCAACTCCAAGCATGATTGAGTTGTCAGGTGTGTGAGTAGACCATATAGTAAAGTGCTAATTTCTCTAAGATTTATTGTAACAATCAAATTTGACCAAGTTAAAATATGAAAATGAATGAAGGATGAAGATTAAGACTCATGGTTCATATCCATGAAGGTTTATAGATAGGTTCTATCCCTAAAATGTGCTAAACTAGTCATCTAAGTTAGCCAATTGCTAACATACCTAATGGTGGAAATAGTGAAAAACCCATGCAACAGTGAGAAGATGATTAGGAATGTATTATCATGATAGAGTGATGAAACCAAGTGGATGGAGATATTTTTTGATACTTTTATTTCCTACTCATTTTTTTTATAAATATTTTAATTTGATTATAGTGGTGAAAATCAAGAAGCCAAAATGCCTTGTCTGACTCATTGAGATCTATGTGTAGTGAGGCCAACAAATTGGTTTGTAAGACCAATAGTTTCCACTACACCATATGATGTTTATATTTTAATATGGTATAAAACTATTATAGGTTCATCCACATGAATAATAAGTCATTGAAAATTTCTAAATAGGTGTTGGAGGTTTGAGTCACCATGACTGGTTTTTTTAGGCTAGCTGGTAGTTTTGAGTGAGCAAGTTACAAGAGTGTTTTTGAGTATTTTTGTCCTATGTGATGAAGTATAATGCACATGGTGAAGTTTTTTAGGTTATAAGTTTTTTATATGTGATTTATTTTCATGGTTATATGTCTAAATAATAGGTTATATTTAGTTTTTCAAGACAAACCCTTTTATGTGTTTAAAGGCCTAATGTGAACAGTATTAATGGTGTGCTTCAAGTGGTGGTTGGAGCTAGAAATTGTCATGGACATAAGATGAGATTATTGGAGGTATATTTCAGTGGTATATAAAATTTTCCTACCATTTTTTTATTTTTAAAGTCTTCCCAAGAGATCAAAGGGTAACATGTACTAATGAAGGCCTAATTGAATTAGGTCTCCTTAAGGCCTAAAAGAGGTTTTGGTATTTTAAGCTGAGGACGACCTATTATAATGATTTATTTATGTATGAATTTTTTTATAATACCTATTTTAATGTTAATAAAAGTGTGAAAGTGTGTATGGATGACCAAGAGTTTTGTGAGCTAGAGTATTATATAAGAACAAGGATTAATATGCCTAATTGACTTGTTAGAGACTGGGTGAGTGAAAGCAAATGAAATATCACTTTGAAGAGATAAAATAGGTATTTTATACAATAATATGGGTGTAAATAAAATATAATTAATATTTAACATGGGTAATGTTGTTGAATATCAAGGTCATATGACCTAATCTATCTTGAAGAGACCTAGTTGAGCGAATAAGCCTAGAAGGTAGTTTGAGAGGGATATAAGAGAGAGTAGAAATGAAGAAGGTGATCATCATATATTATATGAGAAATAAGGTTTTATAAGGTTGATCAAAGGTTTCAAGTGGATGAGTTGGTGCTGAGTCATCTAGGGGGTTGGTGTCTCCTTGCAAGTTGGTGTTTGCTAAAGCCTAGTTGGGTTGGTGTTTAGTTAGTTGGGGTTGGTGCTCCATGCGAAGTTGATGCTTTACTAAATTATGATATTTAGAATTATAATACTATAGTAAATTTTTAGTTATCAATTGTATTTATTATTCTTGAGGGTTTCTCACATATATGATGTGTTATCTTGTGTAATCTTGTTTCATGCTTGTATGCTTGATTATTTATGCATTGCTTGATCTATATGTTGATGTGATGATTCATGTATGATAAGGATGAATTAAAGTAAAGTTTTAATAGAATGATTCACCCCCCTCTTATTAATTATGTTTCCAACAATTGGTATAATATCTTGGTCCTTTGAAGCAAGTCTAACATTTTGAAGGTGATCCTAATAAGCACAAGATGTCTAGCGATTAAAAGGAAGAAGATAACATGTATGATGAAGAAGTCAACTATGAAATTAAATAATAAGATGAATTATACCTTGAATATAAGCTCATAAGTAACCTTGATGATTTTAAACATTAAAATAAGACTATCAAATATATCAAAAATTGGTTAGAAGGTGTCAATACAAGGTTTAGATCAAAAGAAGTTGAGTATGACTAGTTGAAGATAAAACTAGATTACTTGAAGGTTGAGCATGAGAAACTCATAAACAAGATGATCAAGTTTAAGAAAGAGCATGAGAAGTAAGAACAAGTCAAGAGTACCAACATGAAAAGACCAATCAGATAACCCAATGCAATAAGGGTATGTTATCATGGGACCATGAGAAAAAGAGTGATCAGTCAAGAGGTAAGTACAGAAATGTTATTTGATACAATTGTCATAATATGGGACACATTGCAAGATTATTTTCTAATATATTTAGAAGGCCCTCAAGATTAGATAATATATATGAAGTTCCTAAAGTGCATGAGAAGGGTCAAACATTGGTATGGAAGTCAAAGCAAGTTAGGACTAATCATATTGAGCCCAAGAGTCAAGATGGACGATTTGCTAAGAAGGAATAAAAGATTAAAGTAGACTCTATGCTAGCTTAGACTACCTTTCAAATTCAATATGAAGGTATGAAATGGTATATATGTAGTAGTTGTTCAAGCCACATGATAAGAGACAAAAATAAGTTCATCTCATTAAATAAGAATGCTACATGACTAGTGAGGTTTGGAGACAACACAACTGCCAACATAGTTGGCAAGGGTATCTTGAATTTGGACAATGGGAAGACCAAGACATAAAATGTTTTGTATGTGGAACGTTTGAAATATAAAATACTTAGTGTAAGTCAAATGTATAATCAAGGACACACATTACCCTTTCATGACAAAGGGTGTGAGATAAGGAAAGCCAAATCAGGAAGGCTAATTACCAATTCTAAGAAGACTGAGGACAATATATATGTCTTGAATGAGATCAAAAAGGAGAGATGCTTTATGAGAAATATGGATGAAATTTGGATATGACACAAAAGGTTAGGTCACCTAAAATTTGACAATCTGGTCAAGATAAGCACTAAGAAGTCTATGAATAACATGCCTAAGATCACCAAACCTACAAACATACTTTTCAAGGCATGTCAACATGGTAAGTAGAATAAAAGAAGGTTCAATTACAAGAAGTAATATAATACAATATCCTTATATTTAATACACACTGATCTCTATGGTCCTAAAAGAATTCAAATCATTCAAGGAGATAGATACTTTATGTTACTTATAGATGACTACACAAAATGACTTGGGTAGCATTTTTGAAAGAGAAGCTAGAAGCTCTTGATAGGCTCAAGGCACTCAAGGCTCTTATTGATAATGAGAAGAATGGGAAGATAAAGTGTATAAGATATGATATAGGAAGAGAGTTTTATTCCAATGAGTTTGATGACTTCTGTGAGGTTCATGGAATAATAATATAATTCTTAGCAACTAAGACACCTCAATAGAATGGGGTAGTGGAAAGAAAGAATATGATAGTTCAAGAGATGACTAGAACTATGTTAAATGAGTCTATATTATTTGATGGATGTTGGAGAGAGGAAGTAATCACTATATTCTACATTTTTAATAGAGGATAGATAAGTACTAATGGTAATAAGACTCCTTATGAACTATGGAAAGGCATACCTGCTAATGTGGAACACTTTAGAGTGCTTGGGTGTAAATGTTTCATCAAAACATATGATGAAGACCTAGGAAATTTTGATTCCATATCTAATGAAGGTATACTCTTAGAATACTCATCAATGAGCTCAGCCTATAGATGTTATAACAAGAGGTTATAGAAGATAGTAGAAAGTGCCAATGTGAATATTGATGAGACAAAGAAATCACACTCATAGTCAAAGGATACTTTAGAGAATATGGACTTTAAGAATGAAGAGGAAAATATAGAGGTTGATGAGGAAGAAGAATAAGTTGAGGAGAGACAGGACTCAAAGTTCCCTTCAAGATAGATTCAAAGAGATCATCCAAAATCTCAAATCATTGAAAGTAAGAATGCATGTATGCAAACAAGGATAAGATTGGTAAGTAATATAAATCAAGATAATGTTTCTATATTATCTAAGATTGAACCTAAAAATATTATATAAGCAAGTAAATACAAATTTTGGATAGGTGTTATGAATGAAGAGTTAGACCAAATAGAGATGAATGAGACTTGGGAACTACTTGCTAGGCCTAAAGACAAGAATGTCAGTGGTACCAAATGGGTGTTTAGAAACAAGTTGAATGAAGATGGAGAAGTCACTAAGAACAAGGCTAGATTGGTATGCAAGTGATATACACAAGTTAAAGGGGTAGACTTTGATGAGGCCTTTGTATAGTAACAAGATTGGAATCCATCAGATTGTTTCTAGCTTATGCAAGATTCAAAGGGTTCTAGGCATACCAGATGGATGTCAAATATGCCCTTTTGAATATGAATTTGAAAGAGGTGTATATAGATCAACCTAAGGGGTTCTCACTATCAGGTGAAAATGACTATTTATAGATTCAAAAAGGCTCTTTATGGTTTAAAACAAGTTCCTAGAGCTTGGTATGCTAGGTTAGATAGGTATTTGTTAGATAAAAGATTCAAAAGAGGAGTTATAGATAATAATCTATACATAAAGTTAGAATATGACCATCATTTGATAGTAGTTATCTATGTGTATGAAATTATATTTGGTGGAAACAATGAGAACATGACCAAGGGATTTTTAGAGGTGATGAAGAAAGAGTGTAAGATGTCCATGCTAGGAGAACTATCATTCTTTCTTGGGTTGAAAATTACTCAATTTGAAAAATGTATATTTATGTCATAAGCCAAGAAAATAAGAGAGATGTTGAAGAATTTTGAGATGGAATATTATAAGGTAGTTAGTACACCTATGATCATAGGGCATATGTTGAGCAAGGAAGATGAATCTCAAAAGGTCAAGCAGATGTCATATAGGTCAATGATTGGAAGTTTGTTATACACCACTACCTCTAGACCTAACATCATGAAAGAAATAGGTCTTGTGGGAAGGTTTCAAGAATATCCAAAGTAATCATATACAAGAAGTCAAAAGGATACTTAGGTATCTCAAGGGGACTATGGAGTGTGGGTTATGGTATCCAAGGAGCAAGGAGTTCAATTTGATACCCTATATAGATGCAGATTGGGTAGGAAGTCTAGATGATAGGAAGAGTACCAGTGGAGGAGCCTTATTCTTAGGTGGGTGTGTAGTTTCATGGATAAGCAAGAAACAACCATCAGTAGCATTATCCACTTGTGAGGTTGAGTACATTTCAATAACCTTATGTTAAACTTAGGTCCTATAGATGATATAGACCCTAAAAGACTATAAGGTGGAGTATGATGGTACTATTCCTATTTATTATGATAATACAAGTGGTATAAGTGTCTCAAAAAACCTTGTCATGCACTCAAGGACTAAGCACATTCCCATTAGGTATGATTTTCTAACAGATTAGGTAAGTGAATAAAGTGTCAGACTTAAATATGTTTCTACACAAGATCAGATTACAAACATTTTGACCAAACCACTTCCAAAGGTAACATTTGAGCACCTAATATAAGAATTGGGTGTAATTCTCACCCTTAGAAATAATTGAAGAAGACAAGTACTTAGGGGGAGATAATAAAGTGGTTCATTAGCTCTAATATGAGGTGATTTATTCTTGAAAGGTATGCATGGAGATAGGGGAACATGTTTGTATTATGACTCATAAAATAAAATAGTCTTATGTGTTGAGTATTTTGGTTGCAAGGAATGTGATCCAAGGAGTTGAAGACATCACTTTGTCATTTATGTCAAAGGGGAGATAGTTAAAAATGGGAGAAAAGTTGATTGTTGAGAGAATTTTATGAGATTGGTTTCCATTAATGACAAAGGGAGAGATTATTGAGTATTGTCATTGATGTCAATAGTACATATTACATGAGGTTGATGTCCTTGAAAGAGTGTCCCTAGTTGGCAGTGTGCTGATGTGACAAAGGGAATCAATGGAGTGTTTTCATTTAAGGATGTTTTCATGAGAGAGACTTTGAAGGTAACTAATGCCTTATGGTTACATGAAGGTATAGGTATTTGAGTAGATTATGCCTAGTCATGACATGAAAAGACCTTATAAGAAGGTATGGGCATGGTGGATTGGTGAGATGAGTGCACATAGGCATGAGTGTTTTTATGATTTTTATTGAGCATGTATGTGAGGCATTTGAGTACTCATGAGAGTCTCAAGGTGAGCTTATAGGGGTAGGACCTTTAGACCAAGTCTGTACCTAGACCACTTCTAGACCATGCTTAGCCTAATGAGGTATCATGATATATTATCAAGGCATGTGAAGGATGTATGATCGTGTTTAAGCATCAAAGAGGTTTATTGAGTATTTTATTGAGGTGGAGAGTACATAAAAAGAGGCATAAAAGTTAGTTTTAAGGCCTAATATGGTTTGCAGGTAAAGGTCTAGAGAGCAAAGAGTGATAATGTGGCCTAATGAGGGGTCATGATCATATTTCAAAGTGTTTAAGCCTATGTAAGATTTATAAAAGTTGATGTATGTTTTTTCAAGTTTGTTCATGTAGTTTGAGGTCATATTTTGAAAGAAAAGGCATGAAAAGTTATTTTGAGGTATCTCGAGTCCTCAGAATGAAGGGTTCTCAACCCAAAAAGGATTTTTCGTGATCATTATATCATCAAAAATTTGCATGGGAACTTGATCTATTCATGGTATATGGGGAAGGGTCCTAGATAAAAATTCCATGCATTTGTTTTTGTATTGAGCGGCTATGCTTTATGAATGATTGTTAAGAATGGAAACATGTTTAAACCCTCTTAGAACCCTAATAAGGATTTGATGTTGAAAATATTGATCAAAAGTGCCAAAAATGGATTGGTATGATCAGGTAAGATATTGGAGGTTATACTAAACTCTCCCAGACACCTTTAGGTGTGATTGAATTGTCAGGTATGTGAGTAGACCCTACAATAAAGTGTTAATTTCTCAAAGATTCTTTATAGTAGTAAGAGTTGACCAAGTAAAAATATGAAAATGAATGGATAATGAAGCTTGAGACTCATATTTCATGTCCATTAAGTTTTATGGATACTTTATATCACTCAAGTGTGTTAAACTGGTCATCTAAGTTAGCCAGTTGCTAACATGCCTAATGGTGGAAATAGTGAAAAACCTAGGTAGTAGTGAGAAGATGATTAGGAATATGTTATCATGATAAATTGATGAAACAAAGTGCATGGAGATGTTTTTTGGTAATATTATGTCCTATTAATTTTGGGTATAAAGCTTGGAAATTCAGGCATAGTGGTGAAAATCAAGAAGCCAAAATGGCTTGTTTGACATAGTGGGATCTATGTCTAGTGAGATCAACAAATTGGTCTGTAAGACCATTAGTTTATACTAGACCATATGATATTTATATTTTAATATGATATAGATATGTTATAGGTTCATATACATTCATAATAATTAATTTAAAATGTTTATACATGTGTTGGAGGTCTGAGTCACCATGATTGGTTTTTTGAGGCTAGTTGGCAGTTCTAAGTGAGCAAGTTACATGAGTGTTTTTGAGTCTTTTTACCTTGTGTGGTGAAGTATAATACACATGGTGAATTTTTTAGGTATTTAAGGTTCTGTTTATGTGATTTATTTTCATGGTTTTGTGTCTAAATAATAGGTTATCTTTAGTTGTTCAAGATAGACCTTTTTGTTTGTAAAGGCCTAATGTGAATAATACTAATGGTGTGCTTCAAGTGGTGGTTAGAGATAAAAAGTGTCATGAACCTAAGATGAGGTTAGGTTAGGTATATTTGAGTGAAATATAAATTTTTATTTCCATGTGTGAATTTTTAAAGTGTTCCAAGGATATCAAAGGGTAACGTGTACTAATGAAGGCCTAATTGAATTAGGTCTTCTTAAGGCCTAAAAGAGATTTGGTATTTTAAGTTGAGGATGACATGTTTTAATTATTTATTAATGTATTAAATGTGTTATAATACCTATTTTAATGGTAATATAAGTTTTAAAGTGTGTATGTCCTACCAAGAGGTGTTTGAGCTAGAGGATTGTACAAGAATAAGGTTTAATAAGCCTAATTGACGTGTTAGAGAATGAGTGAAAGCAAAGGAAATAACATGTTGAAGAGATGAAAGAGGTATTATATAACATAAAATTGGTATAAGGAAACTATCATGAATATATAATAGGTTTACTATAGTTAAATTTCAATGTCATATGACCTAATCTATCTTGAAGAGACCTAGTTGAGCGAAGAAGCCTAGAACACAATTTGAGAGGGATATAAGAGATGTAAGAACTAAATAAGGTGATCATCATATATTTTATGAGAAATAAGGTCTTATAAATTTTTTCAAAGGTTTTATATGTTTGAGTTAGTTCTGATTCATCTAGGGGGTCGGTGCTTCCTTGCAAGTTGGTGCTTGCTAAAGCCTAGATGGGTTAGTGCTTAACTAGTTGGGAAAGTGCTCCATGTGAAGTTGGTGCTTCACTAAATTTTGATATTTTAAATTATAATATTTTATTCTATTTTGTGGATCAATGGGTTTTCTTACTCTTGAAGTTTTACCACATATATGATGTTTTCTCTTGTGTAATCATGTATCATGCTTGTATGGTTGATTATTTATGCATTTCTTGATTTATATGTTGATGTGAAGGTTCATGTATGCTAAGGAGAATATTGAAATAAATTTTTTAAGAGACTGATTCAACCCTAATCTCAGTCATTATATTTCAAATATTTAGGATATTGTTATGTATATATCAATTGGTAGTATAGGGATAACAATCTTGTGAAGCACCAATGGTCTATCCACCTCTTTCTTGATGCACCCCTTAGGGCATCCACTCAGAGAGATTGAGACTAAATGGGTTATTATAAGAGTGAAATAATCAATAATTGATAAATTTTGAAAATAGTATTTATATACATATTCCCCACTTGAATCTCATCATGTGTCATGTAGGTGCAACATGGGATGGTACTTTGTGAAAGAACATAATGGCACATAATGCTAAAGCTAAACAAATTACAAAAAGGAGTAAATAAGATAAATAAAAGGACATAATAGAAAAAGCGCATACCTTTACTTACCTTAGTGTTTTAGATAAATAATAAGATGCAAGAAATGTGCAGGTGTTCAATGTAGGAAACATTAGGTGAACCTATAAAAAGTAGTGAAAAAGAGTGAAAATTTGAATTTTTTGCAATATATATATATATATATATATATATATATATATATATATAATATATATATATATATATAACATGTGAAAATATTCTCATAATATTAGGATTATAAAACATCTTACGGTTCAAAAAAAGAGCTACCAGAAATAAAGATATGATCAAAAGACAGAATCTAGTGATAAATATTTAACAAGTAAATAATTTTGAATAGTAAATATAAATAGGGTGAAATATAATTCAATTTTGATTTTTACTATTTTGAGAAAATAAATCTGTAAGAGACTAGTTTGAACTATAAATACATCATAGTGAGAAGATGATGACTAAGATGGGGAAGATGCATAGTGGCCACAACAAGTGCAACACAAGTAATTGTGAATTTCAATTTTTTGATTATTTTTATTTGAAATTAAACTGAATATAGACAATTGATTGGTAGTCAAAATCTAGGCACCAAAATTAACTCTAGGAAATTTTGAGGTAGACTAGGGGTAGAATAGGATATTGGGTAGGAAGAGGTTAGACCAATAAATGCCTAAGGCATCTATGGTAAATGATCAAAAAAGTCATCATTGTGAAGGAACATAGTCAACTAGGTTGACTTAGTTTGTAAGTAGATCATAAATTAAGGGGCCCACTATGTAGTAGTGGGGTAATTTAGTAATCTAATTAGTGGCCAATTATGAAGTAGTGGCCTGACTAGTTTGCAATGAGAACAAGGCTAAATACATACCATAAAGCTAACTTTGTTGGTAGAAGAGGGTTGATAAAGTATGTAAAATAGAGTTGACTGTGTACTACTGAGCTGATTTAGTATGATAAAGCTGAAGGAGGGATAATTTAGTATCAAAAATAAGGTACATGGTTGATTTAGTATTAAATGGGATGATTGTGTAATAAAATAAAAAAACATGAGAAATTGAATCAAACCAATTGATAAAGTAGGTAGTTTATGAATTTTTAAGAATGTAATTTGATTATTTATGACATAAATGTCTAATACATCCTTTATTATTTGATTATTTTCAAAGATGTTAGAGATATTATCACTTGATAGATGCATCATAACTACTAGATTTGCTAGATCATTTGATTGATATGGATAGAGATCGACTAATCATGCTGGGTTTTGATGGTATCATGGAGATGAGGCAGATCCCACTGAATGTTGATCTCATTGTCGTGTTCCTTAAATCATGGGAATAGTTGAGCAACACTTTCCAATGAGTGGTGGATGGGATAAAATTAAGGTGGGTATCACACTAGAGGATGTCCATGTGTTGCTTGGACTACCTATAGGAGGGACGTCGATGATCACTGATACATCAAGAGATCTAGATGAGATATGAACATTGGTCTAATGGGTGACATACTTAGATAAGATATACCCTAGATTGAGGGTGAGTTTATTTGATGTATACATTACAAAAATTATAGTAATCTAAAATGAAATGATAGGATTTGTGATAGCATGAGTGTTAAGTCACAAGTCAGATGAAAAGGTACCAATGTATGCAATAACCTTGTGTCAGTCTATACTAGATATAGGAGTACCTTATGATTTTGGGGCTGTCATCTAGGTCCCTATCATGCATTATATATATGGGATGCTTTCTAGAGGGAAGAAGACCATGGGGCCTATTTTTATTGAGTGATTAGATATATGAGGGGTTCCATATGTATTGGCTAGCTGGGTTACCCCATATGGTCGATGATAGTATATCTCAAATTATGTAGTGGAAATGGGATCATGTAACTTAAGTTGTGCCCCACATGCCAAATTTATATACTATCACATGATGAGAGATCATGTGGTATCCATATATGTAAATTACTATTGTATACCCTATTTGGTCGACTACTACTAAAGGGTTGGCATGGGTGTATATCAAAGACCACTACACCTTATGGGTAGAGTTACATCTGGTGGCATGCTTTTCAAGATAATTCAAAATCCCACACCTATCGACTCCTCTAGTAGTGCCTTTTTATTAGTCACTACATGATAGAGAGCTAAGAAGGAGGGGAGGAAAAGGAGTACTAGTATATATATACCAGTGATCAAGCCATGACATGTTAGAACATGGACTGGTCAAGCATGACAACATGTGATAACAGAGCTAGCCAGGGGAGATGCCATAGATGTGGAAGTTGGAGAATAATAGGCACCATAGTAGTAACAATAGTAGTGACCACCATGGCCTCATCAGAGATAGAGACATCATTAGTGAGAGTAGGTTCAAGTAAGAGATGCAACATATGAGGACCCAACATCTACTCTAAGAAATAGTTGGTCCATAAAGGCACCTCTAAAGAGAGGTTCATGATATGATCTAGTGGTGACTCCTAGATTTGCATTGGAGTGGAGGAAACCCATAAAGGAGGTGATCATTGGATGAGTGAATGGAGAGGCCATGCTTGAAAGGTGAGTAGATGGTGTTTGGTGACACCAACACTAGTGAGAAATGTTTTAATTTTGATTTAGTTTTTTGATATAGGACACTAGTTGCCTTATGATTATAATAGATAGATGTTTTGGAGATATATAGGATTTGATGCCTATCTAGTTTTTGGTGTTGTAGATTTGGGGATAGAGGAGGTTAGATGGGGAACCCTGATAGTGGATTCACATAATGACATTTTAGATAAGGTGATAGCTCCATACAACCCCACCACTTTATATGTTTCTATGGTACCATTTTCCCTAGCCTAGTGAGTTTGGTTTAGACTAGTGGGGGAGGCCATAAGGTAGATTTAGGCATGTGGGGATGGACTAAATCCACTAGCAGGGGTGGGAGAGGGAGAGGCACATGCCTGGTAGACTTCAGTACAAGAAAGAGTGACAAACATAGCTACCACTATCCATCTTGGATAGGTTCAAGACTAAGTGGACAATCTATAGGAGTAGGTTATAAGTTTGAGATCTCAGAATAACTCATTACAACATAGCATTCAGAGGGGATAATAGGCCATAGGATAGGCAGGATAGAGCCCAACCTTAGAGCTAGAGCTATTGTACTTTATAGTTTATATAAAACACATGATATATATGTTGATTTTGACATTTATATTGATATCATGAGTTGTACTATTTGTGGATGTTGAAGCATGGATATATTTATTTCTAGCACATGTATTTAGCTTTTGTTATATATGTTATGGGAAATTTATGTTGAACATTTTCTTTTCTAGCATTATGTGATACACATGTAAGGTAAAAAATAAAAAGAAAAAAATGACTTGAAAAAGTATAATTAATCAAAAATAAATGTACTATACATTATATCATGATGGAAAATGTGTAATAACAAAAGATGACTAAATATAATAAACCAAAAATGGTAAAAATGGGTAAAAAATGTTTTTAAACCATGTTGAAGATTTTCACCAAGTTAAAACAAGTAAAATTACACTATATCACATTGAGAAGTATGAAAATAATGTAATAAAATTGAAGGCACAAGAAAACTAAATAATATAAAAACAAAATAATTAAGTCAATCAATCGACTAAATCACATTATAAAGTATAAAAGAGAACACAAAATTGGAAAATGAAATTGAATTGATCACACTAATTCAAGCTGAGAAGTATGAAAAATTCAAAGGAATGGCTGTCAGCATACATGCAATCATAAAATCAGAAGATAAAAGTTTAAGATTAATTAATTGAGCATAAAACATACTATATCAATATGGGAAGCATGTCCATGACGTATAAGTGATAATTAATCACTACTTGTCTCAAATTTGACATATGTAATTTTGTTATGACTTGGGTATTGGGATATTTTGTGATGAGGGCTTGGTCCTATCCATGGCCTTACACTTCAATTCATAAATGGAATACCAATGAGGTGGAAACAAATTTAGGAATTATTTTAAAAGGATGTTTTTAATGTGGTAATTTATGAGGAAGGACTAGTCCTACCCATGATCTTACATACAACTCACAAATGAAAACCCTAGGGGGGATGATTAGTTAACAAAATAATATTTCTTAAGGGGAAATATTAGGAATGTTTTAGATGGAAGAGGGAATGTAAAAATCATAATGTAGTCATCTATGAGAATACCTTCGAAAACATGATGCACACTAAGTACATATAAAAGACACTAAGTGGCTAGTGACCATCAAAATATAAAGGATTCATTTTCACAATAAGCACAAAGCTATATATGAAAATAAGTGAGATACTAAGATTGAATCATGTTAATTATATGAACAAGAAAATTAAAATGGACCTACCTCCCCACAACATGTTCTCCATTCCTCAGGACCTCTTACAAAGCCATCAGTTTACTGTGAAGATTGGGTATTTATGTGAGAAAGTAGGTAGCAATTAAAGATTTTTTTATTCTCCTTTTTCAATATACTAGCCTACCACACCCCAATGGACCTCAAATATATCATGAGGTTGACTGTGGCATTGTAGCTTCAATTATAAAAATGAGACATGTTATAAATCATGTCTTTTAGTGTGATTTGACTTTTTAAATTTGTATGTTACTTTTTGTTTATATGATTTGGCTTTTAATTTTTATGGATTTCAAGATTCCTCCTCCATACTAATTTTTAATAAAGAACACGAGGGATAAAATTTATCCACACAAATGAGCTTTATACTTTGGATAAAAGAAGCTAAGTATTTAAAGACATGACTGACTAAACACTTAGGATTGCTTATGAAACATTATGTTATCTCAAGTTTCAACCATGTGTATGCTTAGTTTGTAAAATGAAATAAGTGAATAAAGGGAGATCCAAGTTGGATTGGTAAGAATAGGATTATATTGAGATGACTTATTTTCTAATTGATCAATGGTAAATAAGGATTACTAAGGGGAACAAGGTTGGTATAACCAAGTCACAATAATAATTATTTATGTTGTTGAGATAAGTTATCAAACAAACATGATAAAAGATAAAGACATCCATGAAAGGAAATGAACTCATAAATATAATCATGTAATCATGGAAATCATGAAATGAATCCATGAGTGAATATGGAATAAATAAAACCATATACAACACATAATGCAAAATATAAAGATCCATGTAAGATATATAAGTGAAGTAAAATTTGACACATAGTTAAATGATATAAGATATAAATAAAAGTAGATCATAAGTCCAATCCAGAATTAGAATGAAAAGTGAAATAACACCATGATGTGTTCACAAATAATGGTAAATTTATACACAAATATTATCCATAACATCTAATATATCTCTATAAAGCTAGATCCTAACTACAATATGAGTCTCATATATCCTAAAGGAAAGCTGTGAAAAGACCACTCGTGGAATATCCTCAACAAAAAATGTAGTTATATCTAAAGGATCGTTATCATGATGGATCTCATTCATATAATACTCATGAATGGGAATAAATACTAGAATAGGAATGGAAACTATATGACAAGGAGGTGGAACCACCGGTGAAGAAGGAACCATGGGTGGGGGAGAAGATGTAGGTGGCATAAGAGCAATAGGTGAAGGAGGAGCCACAGGTGGAGCAAGAGCCACAAGTGAATAAAGAGAATATTTCTTATGTGGATGACCTATGGGAAGAGGAATAGTGGGTGTAAGAATGGTTAAAAGTGATCATGAATATGTTATTAGAGGCTGTAGTAATGATCGATGCGATGGGTACCGCATTAGTGATACATATAATATACCTCTCCATATTTTGTAATATACTTAGGTAACAACTTGGGAGGAGGTATAACCTTGTCTTTAGGATGATTAAGGGTAGGATATAATGTGTCAATATATTATCAAAATTTTTAACAATGGGTGAAAGAATGATTATTTGTGTCATATAAGTAATGGATACGCTTGTTAGTAGACTTTATAGGTCTACTAATGGAAGGAGTAAAATTAAAATTGAGGGAAGATTGGTATAACTAGAAATATCTATTCTAATGACTCGTAACTATATGAATATCATAGTAAGGTTGATCATCCCATTAGGCAAGCAAGTGATCAAGCTATAATAAAGGAAGAATTCCATTATCAAAGGGAGGTAGGGTTGGTGGAAATACTAGCTTAAGATCATCTGAAGGAGAAATAAAATCAGATATAGGATTAGGCTCATCTAAAGGTAGAGTGGGAGTAGGATCTAAACTAGGCTCAATTGAGGGAAAAGCAGGACTCACATAGGGCTTAAGGATGGTAGAAAGCATCTATGGGGGAAGTAGGCTATAGGGATCCTAGTATCTATAAAAATGATAAGGACCTGTTATAACATGATCCATGAACATGCTCCTAAGAGGCTCTACCAAAATTAGAGATGTGCCATGTGAGTGATCCATCCTTATCCTATGAAAAAGAGGAATAATGCTATTAGGAACTATACAAGAAGGAATATGATAAGATGAATGGAAATATTGAAATAAAGAAGAATAATACCAAAGAATCTTGGCATATCGATCCTAGATAAGTCCTGTTAGAAATGGATTGTCAAAATTATAACCATCATCATAATAAAGTGTATGAAGGTTGATGTTATAGGTAGGTATGATTCTTTCATTAGAAATGGCATGATGAATAAAATGCCAGGTTTTGGTTAATACCACGGGTATATTATCGATAGGTGTCTGACAAGAATGTGGATTCAAGGATGGTGGAAGCTGGATAATGAGATAAGGGATAAATATGAAGTTTTGATCTTGAGGTTGATTTCATCCAACTCATCATCATTAAAATCTAAGAGGTTATGTGGTATATTTTCAATGAGTTTGGGGTGACCATGATAACCTTGAGTAAATTTTATAGGAAAATTGAAACTTTGATATTCTTTAAATGTAACACTCAACAAAGGTTCACGAGTTGGAATTTTGAATACACCATGTTCTTGGAATTATTTGAAATTTTAAGGGTTTGTGTCTCATTAAATCCTATAGATAGCACCATTATGGGGAAACCTGACACATTAGTAGGTAGAAGATGTGATAACCCTCTTGCGATGAGTCCAAGGCCTACCAAGTAAGATGTTATAGGAAATGGGAAAGTTAATTATCATAATCTTCAATCATAAAATGACAAGAGGGATGGTAATAGGAAGCCACATACAACCTAAAGGAAGCATTTTCCTTCTATAATAACCTTGGCATGTATGATGTGTATAATTAAGACTACATTCATAATATCCAAGAGTTTTAATGAAGTCGAGAGAGGGAACACAAGTACCTAAACCCTCATAAATTAAAGTACACTTGACTTTGATATCACCAATTTGAATGCTTATAACTAGTGAAGGATCATCTGCATGAAGCAAAATCTCATTTAGGATCATAGAAGCAATAGGAAATTTTAGGGAGAGAAAAGTGTCCATTGTTTCATCAATGTGTATATACATATCTTCACATTATTTTTAGATAATATCTTCCCACCTAGATAAGATAGCTTCACGTCCTGCTAGGGGAGGACTAAGGATGTTCATTTCAAATAATAGTTGTATTAGGCAGTTCTAATGATGTAGAAAAGTTCATATGAGTTCAAAAAAGGGTATTTTAGATGGGAAATTAGTAGGTTATGTGATAGGGTCCCATTCATCATAACCCATGGAGGGATTACTAGATATAGGTGTATAATGTTGGAGGACCTCCTAAGAAGGAGGAGTATAAGTGCATTTAAACTTATGTTGATAAGACATGGTCAGTTCAATTTGAGGACAAAATGGTTGATTGTCTTTAGATGATGGAATAGTTGATTTAGTTATGTCTGATGATTGATTTGAATAAATTTTATTAGAAGGTTGAAAAATGTTGTTGATAGGTGTAGATGTTTAAGTAATTATAGAAATAGTATGAGAGGTATTATTCAATTGAGGTGTTGGAATTGGTTCTTGGAAGGAGATAAGGTCCTCTTGTCCCAACTTTGTTAGATGAGATGGGGAAGAATCTTAGATAGCACATAATGTTTGGGATGTTTGGTGCATGTGTGTAGGATGATATTCAATGAAAGCAAATACCATTTATATATTAGTCATATTTACTACATTTTCTTTAGGATTTTGGTCTACAAGACTTTCAATGTGTAGGGGGGAATCCAAGAACAAACACACCTGTTCTGATTCCTCTTGTTAGGATCTTGCTCCTCAGAAAGAGCACAGTATGATTACCAAATATAAGCAATTAAATATGCAGAAATAACCAGAAACACAAGTAACTAGAATTCACCAATAGCACAAAATATGAGAGACAATACACTATCTTGTATTAACACTTTACAGAAAAGAATACTAAAAAGAGCCGCCACACTCTTCCACCTTACAGAGGTTTCCCATGCCTCAAGTGTACAGTAATTCTTCTTCACAACACTCTCCTACACAAAAAATGGTCTCAACAACCAACTCACACACAAAATTGGTGTTCACCTCTCCAACCAGTCAGTAATAACCCTACCGGTACACCAAGCACTCTATAGCACTTCAAGTTGATCTCCCATGAACCTGCAACCTACAATTCAATAGACCAAAATTACATGTAGATCCCCTATGAGCTTGCAACAACCTGCAACTCAATGATCTTACAATTAGAAGGAACTCTTCCTTTCTATCTCGTCCATTTTTACAATACATGCCAATGGGTCTATAAATAGATCCCTAACTTAAACAATAACTTAGACTCTTAATTTAGACAATTATCCTCGCAGCTCAAGACTCTAACTGGTCTTAACATGCAAACTCTTCGTTCACTTAACTAACTATTCATGCAACAAATAGTTCTGGAACACACAGGCGATCGACGCCGGTCCCTACTTGCCTGGTTCTGCCGACGTCGGCTGACTTCCTGCCGTCGCCGGTGGCCTTCTACACTGGTCACGACCGACGTCAGTCTTGATGCCGACGCCGGTGCTCCAGGATCTTAGCAACCTTCTATTCCTCCTGTTTGCAAAGAGTTGAAGCTTTTAGCTCCATAACCTAACAATCTCCCACTTGGAGATAAACAGCTGCAACTTGTACCTGTACCTATACTCCGTCTAGTTTGTTCCCTTAGATCTGTATCCCTCCTCAAGATCACTCTTGAATACCAACCACCACAAATCCTGTAGTGCAAAACCTGTCATCCAAATTACCTACCACATCCACATCTACAACCATGTAGATAAAAACTTGACCCTGCATAGCATGTGCACCTGCTGCTGGTCCCACTGAATTGCCCTTTAATATTACTTTCCCAGATTGAATCCAAACTTGTGACAACTCCCACTACTTGGGAAAACTCAAGTTTAGTACATACCATGCACTCAACCTCATTATGTGAATCAAGACACCTGTTCTGTGAACTGTCCAACCATCGGCGTGCTAGCCGGTCTCACACAATCATCCTGAAACAAAGTCAACAAGACCTCCATGTGTCTAGAACACACTCATGCCAAAGAATCTTGCTGCTCCCAGATTCTCCATGACACACCCCTGAACTAGCTTTACCTTTAGTTCAACAATACCTGTATATGTAACCCTGCAACAAGCACATCATACAGTAATAGGATAATGTATCTAATATTATCCAACCTAGTAAAAAGAAACACAATGATCAAACCTCCATTGCCCTGCAGCTAATACAAGACCGTATACCCTGATCTTCCATCTCACGTATCCATTTTCGCTCTTCTTCATCCTGAACATCCATTCGTCTCTCAGTGCTTTCTTCTAGCTGGCAACTCTACCCAAAACACCTATTTGGTTCTCCTCCAAGGAATCACATCCTCATCCATGCCAAGCTCCCATTGTTTCCTGGATCTAATTGTTCTGCTTCTTTAAAAACTTCTTGGTTCTATACCATAAGTGAGCAACAAGTAGTGTAAAGAAGGGAAATGATGAATTTAAGAACTTACTTACACCTTTAGTCCTCCATATGGGTGCTTGAGACTCCATGACAGCTAGCTGTCCATCCAAAATTCATCTCAGTAACCGATGCCGGTCACATCTCAGTCTACAGCCGACTGATGTCGGTTCCCTACGACTACCACCTTGCCGACGTCAGTTTCCCCTGGCCGACGCCAGTCGTTATCTGCCCTGAGTCACCGACGTCGGGCTGCACATAGCCGACGTCGGTCCCTGTCTGGACACCAATGTCAATTTTCCTGTCGATGTCAGTCTCTGTGTTTTTCTAGTGAGACCTAAATTTTTCTCGCGATCTCCTTTTGGATCAAACCCTTGTCCAAATCACCCTTGCTCTGCTTAGAATTCATCTGCACCTTGTGCTGAACTCTGTCCGTCACCTTCTCTTTGAAAACCAAGGCTTTCCTATTCTTTTCACTAACATCGGATTCCTCAAGAAACGTCACCTTCTTCTTCTGCATACAGAAACCATGATCCATGCCTTCCAAATCCAAAAGCATACTCTTTTACTCAAGAACGAGCATCTCCTTCTTATCTATGTGACCAAGCTTATTAAGCCACATCTCCGAATCTACAGCTAAAGTAGATAACCCAGAAAGAGAATCAGTAATACAAGTAGATAGATAAAGTGTACCTACTTTTTTACCTCTAGCTACACAAGTGTACCCTTGGTAACCTTCCAAGAGTCCATTGTGAGAGTTACTGTGCAACCCCCATCACCCAAACTTCTAACAGAAATCAAATTCCGCTTCAGAACTGGGACATGCATGACCTCCTTTAACACCCATGTGTCACCTGTCTGCAATTTCAGCTTCACTTTTCCTTTGCCAACAATCTGGCAAGGCTTACCATCCCCTACACAAATTTCTCCAAAGTCTCCTTGGACATACTCATGAAAAAATTCCCTATGTTGGGATGCATGAAAAGAGGCACTATAATCTAAAACCCAAGATTCTACTTTATCCAAAGAACATACCAGAGCATCTTGTGCAATGTAATCCGCAACATCTGCTTCTTCTCCATGTCTTTCATGCTGATCTTCACCCAATCTGCAATCTCTCTTTAAGTGCCCTTGCTTTCCACATTTCCAGCAGGTTATTCTACCATACCTGGACTTGGATCTTCTGCCTATCTTCGACCTTGATCTCCCACGCTCTATCTTCTCTCTTGGCCTTCCTCTGCCTTCAACACTCAAAGCATCTCCTGATGATTCACTTGTGCTTTTCCTGCGTATCTCTTCATTCAAGATCACACTCACAACATCATCCACTTTTAAGACTTTTGAAGGAGACACAGTATTAGAAACTGCCATTACCAAACCTTCCCAACTTTCAGGTAATGAACACAAGATTAAGAGAGCTCTAATTTCATCATCAAATACAATATTGACTGAACTTAATTGGTTTACCAAACCATGGAAATCACTAAGATGGCTATGAACAGATCCACCTTCCAACATTTGCAAATTAAATAAATGCTTCATAAGAAATACCTTATTAGAAGCTGAGGGTTTTTCATACAAATTTGCCAAAGATTCCATCAACTCCACCGTTGTCTTACACTGTGATAAGTTGGAAATCACAGATGATGCAAGACTCAATCTAATAGATCCCAGAGCCTTCCGATCAAGAACCTCCCATTTTTTATCCTTCATATTTGAGGGTTTGCAATTAACCCCACCCAACGGTAAGTACAAATCTTTCTGATACATATAGTCCTCAATTTGCATCCTCCATAATTGGTAGTTCTTTCCATTAAACTTTTCCATTTGTAGCTTACTGTCTTCTGCCATTGCTCAATTCCCACTCAAACAGAAATCCTATGAGTAACCTGTAATCAAAACACACTACCCAGATCTAAACCAATCTGTTAGTATCCCAACCAAAAGCTCTGATACCAATTGTAGGGGGGAATCCAAGAACAAACACACCTATTCTGATTCCTCTTGTTAGGATCTTGCTCCTCAGAAAGAGCACAGTATGATTACTAAATATAAGTAATTAAATATGCAGAAATAACCAAAAACACAAGTAACTAGAATTCACCAATAGCACAGAATATGAGAGACAATACACTATCTTGTATTAACACTTTACAGAAAAGAATACTACAAAGAGCCACCACACTCTTCCACCTTACAGAGGTTTCCCACGCCTCAAGTGTACAGTAATTCTTCTTCACAACACTCTCCTACACAAAAAATGGTCCCAACAACCAACTCACACACAGAATTGGTGTTCACCTCTCCAACCAGTCAGTAATAACCCTGCCGGTACACCAAGCACTCTATAGTACTTCAAGTTGATCTCCCATGAACCTACAACCTGCAATTCAACAGACCAAACTTACATGTAGATCCCCTATGAGCTTGCAACAACCTGCAACTCAATGATCTTACAATTAGAAGGAACTCTTCCTTTCTATCTCATCCATTTTTACAATACATGCCAATGGGTCTATAAATAGATCCCTAACTTAAACAATAACTTAGACTCTTAATTTAGACAATTATCCTCACAGCTCAAGACTCTAACTGGTCTTAACATGCAAACTCTTCATTCACTTAACTAACTGTTCGTGCAACGAACAGTTCTGGAACACACAGACGACTGATGCCGGTCCCTACTTGCCTGGTTTTGCCGACGTCGACCGACTTCCTGTCATCGCCGGTGGCCTTCTACACTGGTCACGACCGACGTCGGTCCTGATGCCGACGCCGGTGCTCCTGGATCTCAGCAACCTTCTGTTCCTCCTGTTTGCAAAGAGTTGAAGCTTTTAGCTCCACAACCTAACACAATGTTGTTGGTGGAAAGAGTAGGCTTGTCATTATTATCTTGATGATTAGGAAGAGGGTCTTTATAAATGGCAAGATGAACATTAGCCTAGTTCAAAGATTTATTTTTATTTTTTGTTTTGTGAGATTTAAAGGTGATATCATAGGGTTTTTGGCACTTACGAATGAGTGAATCATGATCAATGTTTGGGCCAAGAAGAAAATCCATTGCTAAATTACGTAATTGCCTAGAAGTCTCGTGAGAGTGGCCCTAGCTTGCATAAAACTAACAAAATTTGTTTGGATGATACCATGACTTCATATGATGAGTGGGGTCAAGCTCACGTGGTAGAGGACTTGGTAGACACTTTTGGATCTAGGCTAAGGATAATGGTTTATGAAAAATAATGTTATTTATTTGAGAAAATTGAGGCTTAGGGGTGTTGTTTAGAGGGGGACCATGCTCCATAATGTTGTTGGGAGAGATGGCTTGAATATTTTGAATGGTATCATAATAATTGGTGACACTATCATTGGTATCATGATGATTTTTATTTCTAATGAGCATGCAAGTGTCATAGGAGGTTGGGATGGTTCAAACTGGTGCATAAGAAAATCTTGGCATTTGGCTTGGTTGAGTGCTTTTTTTAGAGTTATGGGAGAGATGATCTTAACATGATATTACAACTTGGGATAAATAGCATTGGTGAATAGATGAAACAAATTATCATCCATCATGTTATGCTCATAATTATTAGTTAAGGTCTTCTGTTATTTGATAAAAGCTTGTGTTGTTTCAATTTCAAGTTGCTTACAATTGATAAAGTGAACCATGGTATTCTCAGAGAGGTCACTAGTTTGAAACTCTTTCCTAGAGAATTAACTATATCTTCCAAGCTAGGATAGAATGGGATTTGAGTTGATTATAACATTCTAAAGCATTACAAAGAGTGTTTTTACTAATATCTTTGTATTAGAAAAAGTGTTTAATTTGACCTAATATTTGTAGAGATTACCAAATGTTTTTAAATGTAAGGTAGAATTAGTTGACCCATTGTAACTAATGGTAGGTTTGATACCTCTTATGTCTATATTGGTAGTTTGAGGTGTAATATCTTCATTTTGAATATGTTTATAATTTTTTTAACAAGGGGTGGTTGAATAATGAGGTTACCATGGGAATCCCTAAGGGGGATGGGGGCATTTTGATTTTATGCTCCCCATGAAACCTGTTGAGGTTGATTTTGAAGGTGAATAAAGTGATTATACATTTGCATCATTTGATTAACATTATTAGTTTAAAAAGTGTTCATTTGATTAAAAGTTTGCAATAATATTTAAAGGGTTTGAGTAGTATTATGACTAATTTTCATAGTATGTGAAGCATTAACATTGGTATTATGGCTTGGGTTTCACTGAGAGTAGTGGAATGCACGACACTAGTGGATTGATAAGCACTGGTATAAAAGGAGACACTAGTATCCTGATTAGCATGTGTTGTTAAAGATGCACTAGTAGAAGGATTAACATTAGAATAAAAAGAATAACTAGTGGCATGATTACTATTGGTATAAAATGGTGCACTAATGGAATGGTTGAGGAGGAAGGGTCATGGAAAAAGCCAACTAGATATTGAACCTACCATGTTAGTAGAGATACTTGGCATGGAGGTTGAAGAGATCAAATAAGAAGAGGTCATAGTGTGCGAAGGAGTTAAGATATAAAGGAGAGGTTGAGAATAAAAAAATGTATCACCCTAAAATCCATGAGAGAATGTAGGGGAGGGTAAATGGGGTTCTTATACTTGACCACTTATCATGAGATTTTAAATAGTTGAAGGGTCTTTTCCTCTATGTTGAGGAGACTCATTAATGAAAAGAGGGTCTTCAAAGGAGAAAAAAGGGTTACAAACTTAGGCATGTACTCTAATTATGAATGGTCATCTAAGGATAAAAAAGGGTTACAAACTGATGATGAATGAGTCCCATAATTGGTATTGTGAGTGGCCACATGCACATTGCTTTCATCTAAAGTGGAAACCACAAGTTTTTTTTGAGGAAAACTATTGGGATTAGTGAAAGATCATCATGTCTATTGATTTCAACTTTGTGTTATCCTCAAACAAGAATTTCATGATGAGGGAAAGAGGCTAAAAAGAGTGATGTAAAGACAAAAAATAGAAAATAGGATACGAGTCAAACTAGTTGATTGTGTTCTATAAACTAGGGAACATAATAGGAAGACAAGAATACATAGTCATGTAGATTGTTGTGTACTATAGAATAGATAACTAAGCAAGGAGATAAGGATACATAGTCATGTAGATTGACTGTGTATCTTTGAACAAAGAATTGAATAGGGAGATAAGGATACACAATCATGCAGATCAACTATGTATTATTGAACAGAGAGCTGAACACGAAGATAAGGGTACACAATCATGCACGTCGAATGTGTATTACATGAAGGAAGTATAAACAGTCTATAAGAGATGGGTAAGTGCACAAAGTTTGGGGACAAAAAGTGGCCTACTCGTGGACATAATTTTTTTGAAATTTTTGAAATTTGAACTTATGTAGATAATTTGAGATATCTACACTCCAAAATTGAAGATAATGTAAGAACATGAAATGTAGCATTTCAAGTCTAGTTTCCAAAACACTATTTTTTTAAAAATGGTTAAGTATAACTAGGTCAAACATCTAAAATTTGAATAGAAAGTCCTATTTTTTCCAAAAAAACATAGTAGATAGATGGTCGTGCGATGCACTATTTTTTTAGTAAAGTTTAATATTATTTGAAACCCTTTGGGTAAAATTTAGATAACTTCTAGTTTGTGACCTATATTTTTTCAATGAATTATTTTTTTATGAATTTTTTAACTAAATATATCTTAAAAATGACAAAAAATGGATATCTATCCCCTTAAAAAATGAAAATCAATTTTTTTTGAATGTGTGTAGAATTAGGCATAGTTTGTGACCATATAACTTATTTTTCACTTGGATCAAGTAAATAAAAATTACATGAACATGTATAGGAATGTATGTTTTGGGTATGTAGTGGCCTAAAAAAGGCATAAATAGAAATCAACATAGTTTGAAACCTTAAATTAGTCCAAAAATTATAAAAATCATATTTTTGGAAAGAGGAGAGCGTGCTTATCACAACGGTATTAAGTTTTTGAATTTTCATGTTGAAATTATTAGTGTATTTGGAAATCAAAGTTGTAATTTGTTGTTTTTTATCATACCTTTCAAAACTTGATTGTACATTGACAGTCTAAGCCTTTGGATCGGGAATCCCAATCATTCCTGAGCCAAAAGGCATGGGAATTGAATTCAAATTCAAATATGTCAATCACATTAATAATGTGATTGCTTTATTAAAGAGATCACATTATTAACTACGTTAACATTGAGATTGTGTTACTTAATAATGTGATCATGTTATATATTTTAAACACCCTAAAACCTAAATAGGAGTCATTAGCCCTATTAGTCTTAAGATAAAATATTAGTTGATTAATATTATTGTTTAGGACTAATGTTCTTTTCAAAAATTGATATAATTGAATGATAATTGGATATGTATTAACCTATGAATAAATTTATTGTTCTTTTGATCCCAATATGGTGTGTAATTAGGCCGTAAATCCCAAATTGACATTAGATGGACATATTTCCTTGGATTGAGCTTGGTTGGCCCTAATTAAATATCAAACTAAACTAAATACTTGGTTTTTTATAATATGGTGTGCAATTAGAGACCAAATTGACATCATATGGACATAATTTCTTTCTCAGGGCTCATTTAACCCTGATTGTGTATTAGATTGAACTAAATATTCAATTAGTTTAATATGGTGTGCTATGAAATCCTTAATTGACATTATATTTAAGGAATTCCTTGCACAGGGACCGATTACTCTTATTACAGATTATATTTAAGAAAATATTTGATTAGTTAAATATGATGTGAAATTAGGGAAAATTATTCACAATAGACATTAGATGGACACAATTCTTTACATGGGGTGAAAAATGCTTCGATTGATATTAGGTAGAAGTAATTAATTACATAGGACTTGGTTGTCCCCAATTGTGTATAGTATTGAAAAAAATATTAATTGATTTAATATGGTGTCATTAGAGCCCCAAATGACATTGGATGGATGTAAGTCCTTGCTTGGGGATTAAGTGGCCTGAATTGCATATCATATTAAACCTAAATAATCAATTGGTTCAATATGGTGTGAAATTGGGGCTAATAGAACCCAACCAACATTATATGGAAAAAATTAATTTCATGGGGATCAGTTGGCCCTAATTATGTATAAGATAAAACCAAATACATGATTAGTTGAATATAGTTTACAATCATGGTTAATGAAGTCATAATTAACATTATATGTATTAAGTTACTTTCATGAGCCTTGGATGATCATAATTGCATATTAAACTAAACTAAATACTTGGTTAATTCAATATATTATGTATTTGGGACCAATGGAACCTCCTGTTGATAGTAGAAGGATGAAATTTATTACACAAGGCTTGTTTGGACTAAATTTCATATCATATTGAACCAAATATTGTTTCAATTGAATTTGGTGAATAATAAAAATCCCAAATGTTATTAGATGGATGTAATTCCTTATAGAGGGTTCAATTGGTCTTGATTTCATATTAGATTAAATCAAACACTCAATTATTTGAATAAGGTATGCAATTAGGGCCCTAATTAAAATTATGTTGACACAATTCCTTGGGAAATCCTTGATTGGCCCCAATTATGTATCATTTGGAACTGAATACTTGATTGGTTCAATATGGTATGCAATCAGGGCCAAGTAATCCCTAATTTCTATTATATATGAATGTAATTAATTGCACATAGCTCCTTTAAACCAAATTGCATATGAAATTGAAAAAATACTTGCTTTTTAATATGGTGAGCACTTGGATCCCCAATTGATATCATATGAATGAAATTCCTAACATTGAGGCTTAGTAGGCCCTTGCAATCAATTTAGACCTAATTAACATCCTTTATATATAGTAATAATTAGGTTCACAGGGATGAACTTGGTTAACATTACATCACTCATTACCACAATTGATTTTTTAGGCTCAATTTGTGATGATGTGGGGGATCATTGATCCCAAATTCACATTCTTTACTCATAGATCTAGGTTTAAGGAGCTTAAATTTATCCTAATAATCATCATGATTGTACCTTATATACCTTAAGCCCTAACCCCTAAACTCTAAACCATAAATATAAACTCTTTAAACCTTGAACCAATAATTTTAGCCCAAATTAACATCATTTAGACTAAGAATTAAGTTCACAGAGCTCAATTTGGCCTAAATCACATAACTATTTGCCTCATTTGACTAATTCACTCAATTTTCACGATAACATCCATGGTATACTAACAACCCAAAAACATATTATATAGTCACAAATGGGTCCAATTGATTCAAATTATCCTCAATTATCTTTGTGATTGACTCTATGTCCCTAAACCATATATACATTAAAACCTAGGTCGTAAACCATAAGTTCCCTATTTATACTATACCCTAAATTATAAACCATAAATTTTCCCTATTTACCAATTTCAATTTAGTCTCAATTAGCATATTTTGTAGTAAGAAATAGGTTTGAACATGGCATATCTAGTGATTAGACATTAATATACATGTCCTTAAACTTAAACCTTAATCCCTAATCCCTAATCCCTACAACATAAATTATAATCCCTATGCCCTAATGCCCACTATATGCCAAAAACATACATGACTTAAAATATAACTAATTTTATCATGATATGTCATAAAATGCACCTTTTAAACCTATTTTAAAAACTTAGCCTTTGGAGTACCAATCTAGATGTGCATCTGAAGTAAATTGGGGTTATTTTGAGCCCCTTCAACCCAATTAACCAAAGAGGAGCTAGTTGATTATTTTAATTGAGGAGGCATTTGAGGCCAATTTGAACCCCTTAAATAGCAAGATATGATTTGGGACAAAATCAAAAGATTGATCTTCTATCATGAATTGATCTAATTAGTTAATTTAAATAATTCCCTATGTGATCAGGCAAAATTGATCCCCTAAACCAAATTTATGGCTCAATCAATTGTATAGCATGTATGTAACATGTACATGGAATAATTAACCCTAATTTTATCAGAAATGCAAACATGACAGTAATCAAGTCATAAATTAGTGAATAAGAAGCTCAAATATACTTCAATTACCTTAGTGATTAGACCTTATATTTGATATCTTAAACCCTAAACACTGTACTATTGAACTATAAACCTAAACCCTATACCATTTATATTAAACCCTAATCCATAAGCCTTAAACCCCAAACCCTTTAAATTTTAGACCCTAAACCTTAAACCAATAAATTTATCCCTAATTAGCATCATTTATATATATAGTAAGAATTAGGTTCACAAGGATGAACTTGGTCAAAATTGCATCACTTGAATTAAACCATAATTGACTTAATTGGCTCAATATGTGATGATTTGGGGGCTAATTGAGCTCAAAATTATATTCTTTACTCATAGATATAAGTTCAAGTAGCTCAATTTTTCCCCATTTACCTTCATAATTATACCTTATATACCCTAAGCCTTAATCCTTAAAGTTCCTAATCCCCAAAACTTTAAACCATAAATATAAACTCTTTAAACCTTGAACCAATAATTTTAGCCCAAATTAACATCAATTAGACAAAAAATTAAGTTCATAGGGATCATTTTGGCCTAAATCACATGACTAATTACCCCATTTGACTAATTCACTCAAATTCAATGATGACATCTAGGGTATAATGACAACCCAAAATTACATTCTATAGTCATAAATGGGTCCAAGTGATTCAAATTGTCCTCAATTATCTTTGTGATTGACCCTGTGTACCCTAAACCATATATACATTGAAACTTTAGCCCTAAACCACAAACCCTAA
The DNA here is from genome assembly GCA_037957365.1 of Torreya grandis. NCBI lineage: Eukaryota > Viridiplantae > Streptophyta > Pinopsida > Cupressales > Taxaceae > Torreya > Torreya grandis. The sequence goes on from JARHVA010000636.1 coordinate 2,703,949, forward strand.
ACATTATGCCCTAAATTGTAAACCATAAGCTTTCCCTAAATTTGCCAATCTATTTAGTCCTAATTAACATCCTTTGTAGTAATAATTAGGTTCACATGGCATATAGTGATTAGAAAAATTATATATAGGTCCTTAAACCTAAACCCTATGCCCTAATCCCTTATCCCTAAAACATAAATTATAATCCCTATGCCCTAATTCCCACCACATGATACAAGCATACATACCTTATGATATAATTGATTTTATCACGAGTTGTCATAAAATGAATTTTTTAAAACTATGTCCAAAACTTAGCCTTTGGATTACCAATCTAGTTGTGCATCTAAAGTAAATTGGGGCTATTTTGAGCCCCTTCAACCTAATTTCATGACTATAAAATGTGATTTTGGGGTTGATAAAATATAATTTTCCCTAATCACCATCATGATTGTACCTTATATACCCTAAAACCTATACCCCAAGCCCTAATACTTAAAGTTCCTAATCCCCAAACTCTAAACCATAAATATAAACTCTTTAAATGTTGAACCAATCATTTTAGCCCAAATTAATATCATTTAGACTAAGAATTATCTTTGAGATTAACCCTATGTACCCAAAACCTAAGCCCTAAAGACTATACCCTAAATTTTAAACCAAAAAATTTCCCTATTTACCAATCAATTTAGTCCCAAGTAACATCTTTTGTAGTAAAAATTAGGTTCACACATGGAATAGAGTGATTAGACCTTATATACACCCTTAAACCCAAACCCTACATGCCCTAATACCTAATAGCTAAACCCTAAAACATAAATTGTAATCCCTAATCCCTAATCAATTATATATATTAAGTATAACATAATCACATTATTTAATAATGTGATCATATTATACTTAATATAGGCAACACTCAATTCTCATTGCCAATCACTAACCCAAAAGCTTATATTAAAAATAACGTGATCACATTATTACATAACATGATCGCATTATTATTAATATAAATTTCTCAATGTGTTGGATAGAGTAAAACCTTATACAACACATAACACAATCATGTTATATAATAACATGATCGTGTTATATAATAACATGATCATGTTATATAATGCAATCACATTATGATTATTTTAGACTAAGATCATTTCTCAATGACTATTTTTAACTCAAATTATGAATTTTATCCCCAAAAACATTCTCTACATAATTTGATGAGAATCGTGGTACCTATGTACTTGACCCCACCTTTGAAAAGTTTTCAATTGTCCCTTCTGATGGGTGATTGATCATGTTTGAGGAAGAAGAAGATTGTTGGTACACAACTATCTACTGAGAGGGGGGTAAATCAATAGATCAAATAAAACTAGTCCTTTCATACCTTTTAGAATAGATTAAAAGATATATGTAGATAAAAAAAATATGCATAGATAACACACACACACACACACACATACTCATGACACCATATGTATACGTGAAAAATCCATTGGGAAAAACCATGGTGAGAATAGCTGCTATTATACCCAACACCCCCTTTTTCCATAAGAAATGGGGACTCACTTTTTTTAGATTATTGTCTTGATTTTGAGCCCCCTTTTCTATGTTTTTATGCAAATTCTAGGAAAAGATCACAATTTGGCCTTCATTTACTTTGGCAAGATGACATTGGTATTGTGTTCCCTTAAACTAAATCTTTCATTCTATCAAATTTTGTTACTTTAGGAGTGTTTTTAGACTTATGTTTTGAAGATTTTTTATTTGTAACTTTTGTTTTGCATGAATTGGTCTTCAAGTTTATTGTATTGGACATTTTGTCTGATGGAATTTGCTCTTCGTAACATTTTCCCCACAACAATTTTGTGAAAATAATTTCCTTGAATCAAACTTATTCTTGTAGACAATCTTGTCAATACACTTTTCCCAATAGAATTTCCCTTTGGCCCCTTTGAACCTACTCTTTAGGCTTTTTATAACTTGCCCTTCAGCCCTTTTGATTCTTCCCTTTAGCCTTTATGAAGTAGATCCTTCAAGACTTTTGTCATGGATAGATGTCTTATGAATTGGACCCTTCCGATTGTTTCTAGATAGAAAGTACCCTTCTACATTTTGAAATGACCCTTCACCATTTTAAAATTTTCCTTTAGGACTTTTGAAGTGCCCTTTTTGCCTTGCCAACATACCCTTCAAGATTTGTGAAATATGTCCTTCATCCTTTTTGTTGTGGCCATTTTTCTTGATAGAATTCCTTCAGGACTTTTCCAATTTCTTGTCAGCCCCTCTGTACCTATCCTTCGAGAATTTTTCCCCACATATTTATTTAGAGACTTTAATCCTACACCTTTGCATTTTTGAACCTTTCCTTCAGACATTTTATCCAAGACACTTTCTCCAATCCAATTAAATTCCTTTAGAAATTTTATCTAAGAGAATTGAGGCTTTGGGAGAATTATTATGGACATTTTATCTAAAATAATTCCCCCGATGGAATTCTTTTAGGACTTTTAAAATGACTCTTTGCCTCCGACTTAACCTTTGGAAGTTTTGTCAAGGACACATGTCCTTTAGACCTTCTAAAAATACCCTTCATCCTTTTTAAAAGTGCCCCTTAGGAATTTTTTGGTTACCCTTCAAAACTTTTTTAAGGGCCCTTTCCCATCAAAATGTACCCTATGAAGTAGACCCTTTGAGAATTTTTGTCATGAAGTAGATTCTTTAGCCCTTTTGAACATGCCCTTCAGGACTTTTATCTTGAGATATTTTTTCCCCTGTGAGCCTATCCTTCAAGAATTTTTTCCTAGGTCAATTCCTTTGGAATTTGTGTTTTAGACATTTTGTCTAACATAAAAGTCCCAAAATATTTCCCCTAAGGGCACATGCCCTTCAGACTTCCTGAATTGACCCTTTAGACATTTTGAAAAATACCCTTTGAGATTTTTGAAGTGACCACTTACCCTTCAAAACTTTTTCCTAAACCCTTTTCCCTTCAATACTTACCCAAACCTTTTATCCTTCAACCAAATGCTTCAGACATTTTATTTGAAACGTCATGCCCTTCAGCCTTTTTGAGACCATCCCTAGATATTTTATCCAAGATAATTGATTCTTTGGAAGAATTGTTGTGGACATTTTATCCAAAATAATTCCCCTATAAATCTCTTGAAATAATTCCCTCACAAAAAATCCACGCTAATTCTTCCATGATAATTATCTAAAATGAATAACAGACTGTTAAGTGGCACCTTTACTTAGAAAGTATTTCATTGTATTTTGAGATTAATTTAATATTTTATCCCATGCCCAAATCATATTTTATTAATACAAAAACCTTAAACTAAAATATTCATGTAGGGTCCTTTATACATATTTTCCAAAAGTATTGTGCTAAGTCATTTTTTGCTTATGTTTGTAGGAGCAAGGAATCTCAAAGAATTGACACATGTCAAGTTGAAAAGATTAAATTTGACAGTCATGCAGACACCATTTGATGATCATGAGGATTTCATTTTACAGTCTCACAAATGTCAAATTTAACCTTGACAATGGCTAATTTATGAGAATAAATTTGACAGTCACGTAAACATTATTTGACAGTCATGAGGACACCATTTAATGGTTGCACGAACATCAAATTTAACCTCAATAATGGTTAATTTACAAAATTAAATTTTATATTCATGAAAATGTCATTTTATGGTCATGAGGATGTCAGTTGATGGTTGCACGAATGTCAAATTTTACCTTGTAAACTACCCATTTAGATTCAAATTAAGATCTTACGGTGTACGTCTGCTTAGACCCATTTGATCAAATGACATGGGAGTGAGTTATAAGGTCAAATCCCCTCAAGAGTGACAAGTGTCACCATCACGAGAGCTCAATATGTAGATCCAATGACCTGTGGGAAGAAGCAAGGAGCCTTATACATAGAGCTTAGGAGCCCTGAGCAGTTGTCAAGTGGCACACATATGAAGTGAAGCAAAATAGGATGTGACAAGTGTTAATCTCATGAGAGTCAATGAATCAAAGTACTAAAATCTGATGAACCATGTTAAACTAGTACATAAGGATTGACAGTGTGAGATCAACATAGACTTTTTAAAGATCTTAGACTCAATCAAGTGTTGACACATGTCACATTTCAAAAGCTAGCAATAGATAGAACATGTATATATTTAGATTGTGATATATTTATTGACAAATATTGGGACTCATAGTTAAGATAGGAGTATGAACACAAATATATTAAGTGGTAAATATAAAAGTGAAGATCCAAATTATATAAAAGGCATGGGTGAGCATGCAACACAAAGTTCAGATTAGTCATGGCTAACAGTAGTGCCACTGATTCTAAAATAATGGGTAAAGCAATTTTGGTACTTCATGCATATGTCTAAGTTTTATTTAAAGGTAGATAATCTGAAATATCAATAGGTTGTTCTCACAACCTATAAAAATAAGCATGTATATTTTTGGTAAACAACACATATTCTAAGTTTGCATACAGTTCGATCTATAATTGTTAAAAATTGCCTCTATCTTTTTTTACACATGCACACATTGCATATCTTTGACAAAAGGTTTTTTTTTAATGGATAACTGCAATTAGAATCTTATATAGTTTTAGACCATATTTAGAAATACATATTCTGACTATCACATGCAATGACCTTGCATGAACTTGGAGGATGAGGTGACCCCTTCCCCAAGTCTATATAAACAATTGTAATCCAACTTGGATTTTCATCAAAGAATTTTTGAATATAGGAGCAACATCAATTTTGATTGTCATCAAGTGTGTTTGTGTAATTTATTTCCAATTTTTGTGTAATTACTTATTACTTTCTTTGGTTGTATGTTTCAATAATATATAGTGTGCAAAAGCTATGAATGGATTCTTGATTATTTTGACTAATATACTAATTTATAGGTGTGCAATAACTACTAAAAGATTGGTAAACATATTGGTTAAGATATTCAAGTTAAAATTGATTCATAATTATGACTATACATGACTGCTTTCTTGGATGTAGTTTTCTATGTGTGTGAAAAAACTATCTTAGATAATTTATTATCCTGAGCCATAATCTCCTGATTAAGGGTGTTGAATAGCTTCCTTAAAAAGAGAAACCTTTATTTGAGGCTTGTGAATTTCTTATATCTCTATTTCCTTATACTTCTTATCCATGTTTGACTGTGTGTGTGTAACTGCTGCTAGCAATAGGCATAGGTTCTCAGAGCACTTGTCCTTTTAGAAACCAACTAGGGAAGAAGTTAGTGAAAACCACATAATCTTTCTTTTTTGTCTTACCCTTTCCTCCTTTTTTGAATTTGTTTTGAGATTTTCCCACTCTAGATTATAAACCAAGCCACCCATCCAATTCACATAGATTTTCACAATCCTTTAGGAACCACACCTCCATCCAAAAACCTTGTTAACAACTTTCATGCCCTACCCACTATTCCATCTATAGGTTAAAATAAATCGCATACCTGCAACTCATGGCCTAGAGTGGAGTTTACCTCTATTGAGATCCTAAAATGTTAGAGACTACCTCGTTATGGCTGTGGTGTACATAAAAATTGAACCAATAGTTAAATAGCACTAGAATGAGGGTCACACCTTTAGTTGTACTAAAATTTTTGAGAATGGATTGGCTTGACAAAGGCCCATAAATATCCCAAGTATTCAACATGATTTCCCTGATGACCCATTCAAACACCTTCTTAGGTTTTTTTATAATCACTCAAGAGATGTTGAAGGGAATATTTTTGCTTTCACATATGTTATGCATATTATAGATGTAAAATTTGAGGATCTAATCTATAGGTTGTTCCCTTCCATGTTGGGAGAAGAGATGCATGATTGGCTTGCAGGGTTGGCACCTAGTTCTATTACTAGTTAAAGTGGTCTTGAAGAATATTTTTTGATATGATTTGGTCTAAATATTGATGCTCATGATTTAAAAAATAATTTAACACCTTCTATGAGGTTCTCTATAGGTATGTTGGATATGAATTATATAGAAGTTGTCCAAAGAGAAAGCTTGTTATTGTGCCCAAACCATAACATATTGGAAGGGTTTCCTTTTAATCCAAGAATCATACACAAGGGATAAGAGATCCTAGATGGAGAAGATGATTGGATCATAAAATAGGTATAAGAACATGTCATATCCATTAATAAATAAATTGTAATGTTTTAGGAGAAATTGAGATACTAGCAACAAGAAGAGGAATCAGTCAAGATAGGAGAATTGGATCATGCTAATTCCATCTTGATATTTGATGAGATAATTGAAGAAGGAAATAATGATGGAAATGAGGAAATTACTAATTTAAAGGAACATTGCCAAAATTTGTAGCAATTTTATGAGATATAATATGCCCACACAGAGGATCAATTACTTTGCCTAGTAAAATAAGAAATTAGCTCTGAAGATGGTAGTGATGACTCTTGTGACTATCAGTCTACATTATAATCTCCATTAGAAGATTCATTTGGTGATTATATTCTTGAATTATTCTCTTTTGATCATGTAAGGTCCAATATCAATATTTTAGATTATGTCATGCTTGAGGCAGGTGTGAAATGGAAAAGGTATGTTGGCTTCCCTTAATAAATTTGATTCTATTTTTGATCTCCCTTCTAATGGAATTAATTTACGTAGATGCTCATGCCTTGATTTGATAGATGATAAATTCAATTTGGTTCCTAAATCTAATGTGCAATACACTATAGTTAATTATGTGATTGACCAAGAACCCCTGTGTGTGTGGACATCAACATTACTCAGCATTGAAGCAAAGACTTTTGATTACACATACAATGCCCATGAAGTTGCAAATATTCTAGAGCATAAATATTTGAAACAGTAGTAGCAAAAGGATAAACAAAATGAAGTGGATGAGATGATCCCTCTGGAATTAATAGTCAATGAATCTCTCACTCTTAAGATCAGAAATAGTGAGCCCCAGGTAAACCAAATTTTTATTCATGATTTAGAAAGTCAAGAGATGATTCACTCAAATATCAAAGGTCACACTCAAAGTGAGGGTTTAGATGAAGTTTTTGAAGAATATGTTGTTCATGATTATACTTATGATTTAGACTCTATCTTTGAGGGCCTTTCCCATAATGGGTTCACAGAGGATGATGAATTTTAAGACTGCAAGTCAGATCTAATATCCATCTCAGTAGGTAATTTTGAGGATTATTTATCTAAATTAGGTTCTCCTGAATACATAAGTAATAATGGTGAGTTTTTAGAATGTATGTATCATAGGGAAGAGTTATTTGTTTATTGTGTTTGAGATGTCCCAATGAGTAAACCTAATTTTTTGTTCTACAATATGAAGGAAAGGCTCAAAATTCTACTGAATGAATACAAGGATGTCCCTGTCTATCTCAAAACTTTAATGGGGAAAACCTTGTTATTACTAAAGAGTGACAAGCATACCAAACAAAGTTTCTAAATTCATCCCCCATCTTGTTTTGGTTTTATTTAGAGTAGGAGTAGATTAGATTTCGTACTTTCATAGACTAGTTTCCTACTTACTAGATTAATCTTTCCAGCTTTTAGTATTTTGCTTTTGTAGATTAGATTTCATATTTTTTAGATTATATTTCAATTCTTTCTTAGATTAGTTATTTTTTTGCTTTATCTGATGATTGAAATTTTGTTTTCTCTGACTATAACCAAGTCAAAATCCAAACCAACTAAGCCTATGACTTGTGGAAAAGGGGAAAATTAAAATCTTGACACTTTGGGACTAGTTTACAGATTAGGCGTATTTCTCTAGTTTTGAGTCTTTAGAATGAAGGTGGGTAATCATGGGTTATTCTGAATGGTGTCATAATTGAATACTTTTACCAAGCATGTGTAAGTTTCTCTCAAAATAATTCATATAAATTTATAATTTTTTCTTGTTTTATTAGATAAAATTCATTTATCACATTGAATACCTATTAGAAATGATAATTTTAGGAATAGATGCAGTTGGCACAGATGTTCTAGTAATGATTTATTTTATAATTATACCAGTTCACTGGGGTTTTAGATCTTCTCTTGTCCATTAAAGAATAAAAGAAAAAAATAAAAGAAGAAAGAACTAATGGATTCAAAATATCAAAATAAAATTAAAAGGCTCACATGATGAAATAAGGTCAATATACCATGCATCATGATCAAAAGACAAAATAATGGAATGAGAAAAGAAGGAGCCCAAGGTATCTCTGTCAAGGCTATGGACACCTATTTGGTAGTAGATCAATACCTAAGATTACCTTATTTTTGAGATTTAATAGATACTAGAACAAAACCAACAGCCCCATCAAAGCCTTTAAAAAACTCATCATAGTAGGGGTTAAATAAACCACATGCTTTGACACACACACACATCCAATAAATTAGAAGGTAAGTATGCTATGTGAATTAACATAGGAGTCTCTTTCATGTTTCTAATTTAAGTATTCTTCTGTGGCACACTTCATGATTGATTTAGGATTTCAAACTAGAGTTTTGGGTTCTTAAATACTCAGGAGTATTTTCCCTGTGAATTTCCATTTGTTGTACCCAACACCCCCCTTTTTCCATAAGAAATGGGGACCTAATTTTTTTATATTATTGTCTTGATTTTGATCCCCCTCTTCTATGTATTTGTGTAAATTCTAGGAAAATATCATGATTTGGCCTTCTTTTACTTTGGCAAGATGACATTGGTATTGTGTTCCCTTAGACTAAATCTTTCTTTCTATAAAAGTTTGTTACTTCTGGACTGTTTTCAATGTTTTCAATATTTTTCTTCAAAATTTTTGTTTTGCATGAATTGGTCTTTGGGTTTATTGTATCAAACATTTTTTCTGACCAAATTTTCTCTTCGTAGCATTTTCCCTGTAACAATTTTACCAAAATAATTTCCCTCAATTAGACTTATGTAGACAATATTATCAATACACTTTCCTCAATAGAAATTCCCTTTGTCCCCTTTGAACCTACCCTTCAATCTTTGTGTAACTTTCCCTTCGACCCTTTTGATTTTTCCCTTTGGTATTTATCAAGTAGATCCTTCTAGACTTTTGTCATGGATAGATGTCCTATGAAGTAGACCATTCAAATTATTTCCAAATAGAAAGTACCCTTCGATGTTTTGAAATGACCCTTCACCATTTTGAAATTTCCCTTCGAGACTTTTGAAGTGTAATTTTTTCCTTTCCAACCTACCCTTCTGGCTTTGTACAATATGTCCTTTGACCTTTTTATTTTGGCCATTTTTCCTGATAGAATTCCTTATAAACTTTAGAAATTTCCCTTTGGCCTTCTATACATATCCTTCAAGACTTTTGTCCCACACATTTCCTTCAGTACTTTTGTCTCACACCTTTGCCTTTGTGAACCTTTCCTTTAGAAATTTTATCCAAGACACTTTCTTTGAGCCAATTAAATTCCTTCAAACATTTTGTTTGAGAGAATTATTGTGGATATTTTGTTTGAAATAATTCCCTCGATGTAATTCTTTCAAGACTTTTGAAATGACCCTTTGCCTCTAACTTACCCTTCAGAAGTTTTGTCAAGGACACATGCCCTTTAGACCTTCTAAATATACCCTTCGGATTTTTTAAAAGTGCCCCGAGAGACTTTATGGTTACCCTTCTAGACTTTTTTAAGGGTCCTTTCCCATTGAAATGTACCCTACAAAGTAGACCCTTCAAGCATTTTTGCCATGAAGTAGAACCTTTGGCCCTTTTGAACATGCCCTTCAGGACTTTTATCTTGAGTTTTTTTTGTCCTAAAAGACTATGCTTTGAGACTTTTCTCCTAGGCCAATTCCTTCAAACTTTGTGTTTCAAACATTTTGTCTGACGTAAAAGGCCCAAAATAATTATATTAAGGGCACATGCCTTTTGGACTTCCTAAACTGACCCTTTAGACATTTTGAAAAAGACCCTTTAGGATTATGAAAGTGACCACTTACCCTTTGGGACTTTGTCCTGGACCCTTTTCCCTCCGAGACTTACCCTTCAAGACTTTTGTCTTGGGCCTTTTATCCCTCAGCCAAATCATTCATACATTTTACCTAAAACATTGTGCCCTTTAGCCCTTTTGAGACCATCCCTTCAAGATTTCCTTCAGACATTTTGTCTAAGAGAATTGAGTCTTTAAGAGAATTTTTGTGGACATTTTATCCAAAATAATTCCCTTGTAGATCTCCCAAAACAATTCCCCTACAAAAATCTTTTGACAATTCTCCCTCAATAATTACCCCAAAATAAATACTTGACTACCAAGTGGCATCTTTGATTAGAGAGCATTTCATTGTGTTTTGAGCTTAATTTAATATTTTATCCCTTGCCCAAATCATATTTTATTAATACAAAAACCTTAGGCTAAAATATTCATTAGGGTCCTTTATACATATTTTCCAAAAGTATTGTGCCAAATCATTTTTTGCTTATGTTAACAGGGGTAGCGAATCCCAAAGAAGACACATGTTAAGTTGATGAGATTAAATTTTCTAATCATGTGGACATCATTTGAAGGTTATGAGGATTTCATTTGATAGTTTCATAAACATCAAATTTAAACTCGACAATGGCTAGTTTATGAGATTAAATTTGACAGTCATGTGAATGTCAGTTGATAGTTGTGAGGACTTCATTTGATGGTCATGTGAACATAAAATTTAACCTAAAAAATGGTTAATATATGAAATTAAATTTTATAGTTGTGCAAACATCATTTAAATGTCATGAGGATGTCAGTTGATGATCGAGTGAATGTCAAATTTAACCTCGTAAACTACCTATTTGGATTCAAATCAAGATCCTACAGCATGTGTCTACTCAAGCCCATTTAATCAAACAAAATGGGAGTGATTTAAAATTTCAAATATCCATGAGAGTGACAAGTTTCACCATCTTGAGAGCCCAGTATACAGATCCAATGAACCATAAGAAGAAGCAGGGAGTCTAGTACATAGAGCTCAGGAGCCCCAAATAGCTATCGAGTAACACACATATGAAGTGAAGCAAAACAAGATGTGACAAGTGTCAAGCTCATAGGAGTCAATGAGTCAAAGCACTAAAATCCAATGAACCACATTAAACCATTAAATAAGGATCGATGGTGCAAGATTAACATGGACTTTTTAAAGATCCTGGACTTAATCAAGTTTTAACACATGTCACATTTCAAAAGCTAACAATAAATAGAGCACATAGATCTTTAGACTATGCTATATTTATCGATAAACATTGGGACTCATAGTTAAGCTAGGAGTATGAACATACATATCTTAAGTAGTAAATATAAAAGTGAAGATCTAGATTCTATAAAAGGCACAATTAATCATGCAATGCATAGTTCATATTAGTCATAGCTAAAATTAGGCCATTAGTTCTAAAAACATGGGTAAATGATTTTGGTACTTCATGCATATGTCTGAGTTTTATTTGAAGGTGGATAATCTAAAAGATCAATAGGTTGTTCTCATAACCTATAAAAAGAGGCATGTGTAATTTTGATATCTGACACATATTCTTAGTTTACATACAATTCAAGCTATAATTGTTAAAAATTGCCTCTATATTTTTTTACACATACACATATTGCATATCTTTGGCAAAGGTTTTTTTTAAATAGATAACTGCAAGTAGACTCTTATATAGTTTTAGACCATAATTAGAACTACATGTCTTTAATATCACATGTAATGACTTTTCATGAACTTGGAAGATGAGGTGACCCCTTGCCCAAGTCTATATAAATAATTATAATCCAACTTATATTTTCATCAAATAATTTTTTAATACATGAGCAATGTTAGTTTTGATTATCAGTGAATGTGTTTATGTATTTTATTTCCAATTTCTATATAATTAGTTATTACTTTATTTGATTGTATGTTTCAATAACCTTTAGTGTGCAAAAGATACAAATGGATTCTTGATATTTTTATTAATATACTAATTTATAGGTGTGTAATATCTATTGAAAGATTGGTAAACATATTAATTAAGATAGTCAAGTTAAAATTGATTCATAATTATGATTATGAATGAGTGCTTTCTTGGATGTAGTTTTCTATGTGTGTGCAACAATTGCCTCAGATACTTCATTGGCCTAAGTCATAATCTCATGATTAAGGGTGTGCAATAGCTACCCTAAAAGGAATAACCTTTGTTTGAGGCTTGTGAATTTCTTACATCGTTATTTCCTTAAACTTCTTAGCCATGTCTGACTATGTGTATGCAATTATTGATAGCAATAGGCATAGGTTCTAAGATAAATTGTCCTTTTATAAACTAACTAGGGAAGTAGTTCCTAAAAATTATAGAATATATTTTTTCTACCTTACCCTTACCTTTTTTTGAGATCTGCTCACTCTAGATTAGTGTAGATATAGTGGATTGCACCCGGGGTAGGACGCCTAGCTCCTGCCTTCCACACGTAACAGTGGAAACTCACCTCTCACCTATGGGACTAGCGAAGCTGGAGGGGAGAATCTCTAGGTAAGGGCTAGCTCCCTTTGATGCATCTGAGTTGTTCCAATAATTACTAATACATACATACATACATATATATATATATATATATATATATATATATATATATATATATATATATATATAATGGGGGGGATGAAAAGGGAGAAGGATTATAGGAAAATAGAACCTACTCTAAAAGGGATGATGCACCAAATGATTCGACCTTCTCACACTCACACTTGAAACCATACAAACACATACGTACACTTTAAACTTGCAAAAGGACCAGGCTACAGGAAGCTTAACAGGGAGGTTTTAATGAAACACACAGAAAACAAGGACTCACCATAGGTGTTGTGGAAAGGGCACATTGTATAGTAGCTTCTTTTGTCTCTACGCTTCCAGGTGTAGCTCTCCTTGTCACTTGTAAGAATGGCACCTTATATACACTAGGTGCATTGGAGTTAACCCTATGAAAGCATTAGAAAGAAATGACTAAACACAAAACTAACACTCAGACACACATATAGATATCTAACTAGAATAGAGGTAAAAATGCATTTATTGATTTTAGGTGAAAATTTGCTAGGGCTTCACCTTACAAATGTGAAATATCCTTTTCCAAATGACAAGTCTACAATATATAGAGTAAGAAAGGAGGCCTTTTGGCACTCTTTTTACAAATGACCCATGTGCGTTTTGATCATTGGGAAGAGCAAGCTGCTTAAACATCATATGAGAAATTATAGGCTGCACCATTTTTCTACAAACAAGACCACTCCTTCAAGATGATTACATGGCTTGTCTACTCATTAATGCAAAATGAAGAAATCAAGTCACACCATTAGCTATTAATGCCTCTTGATGATCAATTCACAAACACTGTATCACCTGCTGGAGTAGCTGCTTGAGTAGATGCCTTCTTTTGCCACTTGGACTGCTTGTCCATTTCTACACTTGGTCTTTCTTCTACCTTTAAGCCTCTAAATTTTTGGGTTTGTGTTTAAGTTTGAAAAGATCAACAGCGACCTCACTTCCACAAAATTTACATCCTCGGGTCCATCGTTCTTCTTGACAATTCATTCGTGTCTTTCCCTCTTGCCTTCGTTATTTTTTGTTGATTCCAATAAGTGACACATGGCATGTTCCACTGCTAAAATAGGTAGCACACATGGCAGCATTCATTGAATTTATAGAAGCTTTAAAAACCTTTAGAGAGTTTTATAGAAAATGATGCATGGTGGCTTTCGCTCTCTTTAGCAGTTCATCAGGGCCCACCACAGTGCTCGTGGGACAAAAATGAAGAGACGGTGGGTGTTGACACTTGTTGGCTTTCACCGAGCCTTATAGGGAATACATGGCACATTCTACTTCTTTTAGAGAAAACATGTCAAAGCTTTTGTGGTTGCCACTTGGCACCTTCCACACTCTAGCTTTCCATAGTTTTGTCACTTTCTAGCTCCTTCAGCCCTCGGACTATCTTCTTGGCGAGTCGCTAGCTCCTTAGCTCTTTTCTGGTAGTGCTTAGTCATTTTAAAAACAAACAGCTATTTCACCATCTTAAATTTGATGTCTACGCACCTGTCACTACGTTTGAATACCCAATGACTAGTTTGTCGTGTTTAACTTTGATGTCCTCAGGCTCGTCACCCTTGGACCTTCCTTCGGCTTTTTACTTTAGCATTTTTGCCCAAGTCCTTTTGAGCTTGCGGCCTTCTGAATTCCTTCGGGCTTTTTGTCCAAAGGAATTCCTTTGGACAAAAAGTCTAAAGGAATTTTGCCTTTGCCTTAACAAAAATTCAAAGGAACTTATCCTTGTGGCTTTCTTTGGCTTCTTTAAAGTGCTCCTTGCCCTCTGCAAGGGCTCTTGAACCTAGAACTACCCTCTGCAAGGGTACTTGCCCTTTGGGAGGCTTGAACTTTCATTTGAACTGCTCCTTTGAACCAATTGTTGAACCATTTGATTGAACCAGCTCAACGGTTCAAACAGTTGTTGAACCAAGGCATCGAACCGTTTGATTGAACCTACCAATGAACTTTGTGTTAAACTTTGCTAATGAACTTTAACATTGAACCAACGCATCGAACCAAGCCAATGAACCGACTGAGTGAATCGAGTGATTGAACCATTTGATTAAATTGAAATGTTGAACCAAGGCATTGAACCAAGCCGATGAACCGTTTGATTAAACTAGAGTGATGAACTTGTTGATTAAACCAAGGCATTGAACCAAAGCAATGAACGTGCCAATTGAACCAAGGCATTAAACAAGTTCAATGGTTCAACGGCTCAAAGATGTTAACCTTCCTTGTGAATTTGTTGACAAGAGTGCGAAAAGGCTTTGCAAAACCTTGCACTCTTTAAACTACTTCTTCATGTGCCGAAGGACTCACCTACAGAGTTCATAGAAAATCCATGACTTGTGCAAAATAAAAAAAAATGAAATGACCCAGAATAATAGGGGAAGAAGGGGACCAATTTTTTTAGCCTATTGGACCAAGAATGGTCAACAAATTGGCGACTCCTAGGGGAAGCATGCCTGATATGCTTAGAAGCCAGTTGCCTCAAAATCCATTAGGCACAGAGTTAGGATGTAACTTAAAGATCAGTGATAGCTCTGATAAAATCTAGAACCAATCACGAAGATTTACCTCAAAAGGAAATGAAAATACACACAAAGCTAAGAAAACTATTAACATGTGCAAAAGGCACTTAGGGAAAGCAGGAAAAATGCAAGGGAAATATATACATGATGGAAAAGGGGGTCAATGGTAATGCTTAAGATGTATCCCATTAACTGAGATATACAGTTCTTCACCATCCAACTTGGAGAGTTAGAATGCATTATGTTGCTTGCACTGAGTGATTACGTATGGGCCTCTCCATAGGGCATCAAACTTTGCATGCTTTCCAGGCTTAGCTCGGTCCTCATCCCATTTCAAGATAATATCTCCTTTAGAGAAACCTTTTGATGAAGATTTATTATCGAAGTGTCTCTTCATTTGTTGTTGGTGGATGGTCATAGAAGCCATAGCCTGGTCCCTTGTCTCTTGGAGCTCCATCAGTGTGCATAGCCTAACCTCCATTTTATTTCCTTCTTCTAATTGCAGCTAGCGAGCGAGGTCCAAGGCTGGCAATTCAAGTGAAATGGGGAGCCTAGCTTCCCTTCCATAAATAAGCGTGTATGGCGAGTTGCTAATTGCCCTCTTTAGGGTGACCTTATCTATCCACAGGGCTATTTTCAACTTAGCATGCCAAGTCCTCTGATTCTCTTCCATGGTTTTCTTGATGATCTTGATCAGGTTCTTATTTGTAGACTTAGCCAGCCCATTCCCCTATGGGTAGTAATTAGATGAGGTACTGAGATATATACCATATCTTAGCACCCATTCACTTGTTTTGGTTCCCAAAAAAGCTAACGCATTATCTAAGATTATGGTTGCTGGAACCCCAAACCTTACCACCAGGTCTTCATAAAAATCTAGGACCATACTTTTATTAGCCTCCTTCAGAGCAACAACCTCTACCCATCTTGTGAAATAATCCATGGTGGTCAGGACCCACTTGTGTCCAACACTAGAGGGAGGATTAATCATCCCTATGAATTCCAAGCCCCATTGTATGAATGGTTGTTCCACCTGAATAGACTGTAAATGCATGGCTGCCAACCATTACTTCCCATGAAAAAGTGTGCACTTCTGGCACTTTCATACCCAAGCATGGGTGTCCCTAAAAAGAGTAGGCCAAAAATAGCTAGCTCTCATTATTCTTGCTGAAGTAGCCCTAGGAGCAAAATGACCATCGATTGGCCCATCATGGAACTCAGACAGCATCCAGTCAGCTTGACCTACATCTAAACATCTTAAAAGGACTCTTGAGAAATCCTTTTTGAACAACACTCCATCAATTAGGACATAAGGGAGACACTGGAGTATAAAATATCTCCTCTTGGTCCTATCAAGGCCCTGTAGGCACTCACCAGTGAGAAGGAAATGCCTCATATCTGATGTCCAATCTTTCATGACAGCTAGTTCCTCTACTATAGCTACATTAAGAATTAGCATACTATCCTCTTTCCACTACTTAAAGTCTATAGCAAGGTGTTCACACAGGCCTCTTCCTCTTACCATTTTGGTGATCTTGATATCCACATCATATTCCATCACCTTAGTGATCCACCCTACTCTCTTTTCATTCAAGTCTCAGTTGATCAAGAAATCCTTGATGCCAAGATGTGGGACCATGAGGTGGATTCTGCTATTGGACTGCATATGCCTAAATTTCTTTAGACTCCATATGACCACCAGGACTTGCTTTTCCACATATGTATATCTGACCTCAAAACCTTCTAGACCTTGGCTAAAAAAAGCAATTGGTTGCTCAAGGTTATCATCACTTTCTTGGGTAAGGATGGTGGAGATTACCTCTTCATTGCCGAAGGTGTAGAGGTTGAAATCTTTGGTGAAGTCAGGGCTGATAAAAGTGGGAGCTTGGGCTATGGCCTACTTGATTTTTTTGAAACTATCTTTTCTTTGTGTTGTCCATGTGAACTCCTCACCCTTCCTCAGCATAGAGGTCAATGGCTTGACCACTTCCACAAAATTTGGGATAAATCTCTAGATGAAATTTATCTTGTTGAAGAAGCTTTGCAAGCCTTTCTTGTGCTTAGGCAAGGATAGCTCCAAGATGGAGTGAACTCTCTCTGGATCAATAGTCAAGCCTTCTAAAGAAACAATGTGACCAAGGAGCTTCCCCTCATGGATAGAAAACATGCATTTTCCTTGGATTGAGAGAGATACTAAACTCTCTACACCTCTCAAAGATTTGCCTAAGGTGTTTCATGTGTTGGCTCACTTCCTTGGAGAAAACTGTCACATCATCAAAATATACTAGCACAATATTATTTATCAGGCCTTGAAAGGCCATGTCCATAGCTCGTTGGAAGATGGCACCAGTATTAGACAGTCTGAAAGGCATTTTCTTGTAAGCAAACATTCCCCACTTGGTTGTGAAGGCTGTCTTGTGATAGTCATAGTCTTACACCAAGATCCTATCACCATTTGAAGGATCTACTCCATGCTTTGGAGAGGATAATGGTCTTTCAAAGAGACTCTATTGAGGTCTCTGAATTGACGCACAGTTTGATCTCCCCATTCTTTTTTTGAACAGGAACAAGATTGGCTAGCCAAGAAGAGTGTTTGATTGGAAATATTATCCTAGACTCAATCAACTTGGTGAGCTCCTTCCACGTGAGAGGCTTAATCATTAGGTTGACAGGCCTCTACTTCTGCTTGATTAGTTTGGCACCTTCTTCTAGATCAATGGTATTCTGAGCCAAACTTTAGTCAAAGCCCTTCAAATCACTATACTCCCAAGTGAAGATATCGGCAAATTCTTGGCACAACAAGATGAAGGCCTGCCTTTCACGGTTTGTGCACACTTTCCCAAGTGTAAGCAGCTTATCCTTGAATATTTCCACCTTCTCATGGTGCTCCTCCTTTGTTGTAATGCATGCCTTGTCACTTCTCAATTGGTCATCTCCATTGAAGATACTCTCTAGACTGACCAAAACTTTGGGGAGCTTATTGTTCTTCAGCTAAACAATTTGGCTGCCATATTGCTGCTGCAGCTTAACCTAGTTTTTTGTAGCAAACTCAACTTTTTCCTGCAAGAAGAGTGCTATTTGCTGATCACTGTTGAAGACCTGCTAGTTGGTGACATTGTCAGGTATAGAGGGTGAGATCACTACCTTTAAGTGACGTGAGTTATGGTCTTAGCCTATCTCCTGAGAGATATCAAACTGGGCAATAACTACTCCCAGCCTATCTGCTTACTTATTCTTCTCTCTAAGAATGGAGGAAATATTGAAAGCAAATAAATTTTCCACTAAGTCCCATACCCTATGTTTGTAGGACTTTAGTAAAGAATTCTTTGTCAAATTTTGGCCTCTTACCTGATTGACAATCAGCTCACTATCACCAAAAACTTGCAACTCTTTGATTCCTCTTTTCCTCACCCACTCTAAACCATGGATGAGGGATTCATATTCTATGACATTGCATATGTAGGAAAATTGGAAACAAAAATCTGAAAAGTAACTCTCCTTTGAAGGAGAAATCAACACCGTTCCACCACCAGCTCCCAACTTACTTTTTGAACCATCAAAGATTAGCTACCATAGACCTGAGCTTTCCTGGCTAGCTTTCATCAGATTTGGTACAAAAGTACCTTCTTCATGCATGCAATAAATTTTGAGGCTCACCTCCTCTATGAATTTGTAAGGATCATGCTCAAAATTGTCACTTCCCCATTCATCTAAGACTAGGTCCACAACTTCTTCAAGGGTAG
Source organism: Torreya grandis (assembly GCA_037957365.1). Taxonomy (NCBI): domain Eukaryota; kingdom Viridiplantae; phylum Streptophyta; class Pinopsida; order Cupressales; family Taxaceae; genus Torreya; species Torreya grandis. Next base: position 2,722,767 of record JARHVA010000636.1, read on the forward strand.
AGGATGGAGATTGGTCTACTTGGGACTCTTTTTGATCAATGATGTCATAGCTGACATTTAATACCTTTAGTGAGTAAGGTTTCAGATGATCTCTATGGAGTGGCTCAAATTCAATCTTGACTTTAGTCCCATACTTGGTTCTAAAAACTAGATAAGACCAATTCGCTGCTAAGTAGCCACCTATCTTGGATGTAAAATCCCTAGATAAGCAGATGGCAAAGAAAGGAGGGACATCTGCCACTACCACATCATGAGGAAATGAGAAGGTCAGGCAAGCATGTAGCATCAAGCTCAAACATCTTGCCACCCCAACTGTCTTTGTTGGGGTTCCATCCAACTGCAGGACTCCCTTGGTCATTTCTTCATATTTCAAGCCCAACTTGTCGGCTATACATTTGGGCATCACTGAAGTGCTTGCCCCACTATCAATGATGCAATTGTGCACCAAAAAATCTCCTATGACCAAGGACACATAAAAAAGAGGAACCTTGTCTTCTTTCCAAGCTTGACTTGAGGTGGAAGGCTATCTATTCATCATCAAGACATTATCAGCCTTTGTTGGGACAATTTGTTCATTTAGCTCTTGCAATTCCTTTTGTAACATGTCCTTTTACCCCGGTATTGATAATGAATCCCACAAGGAGATGCTCATGTGTAGCTTTTTCATTTAGTCAACCACATTGACTCGAGGATTACCTTCCTTCAAATTTTCTTTGGAAATATTTATGGCTTGAGGTGCGGGCCGAGGAGTTGAAGGTACAACCAGCGGTCTGAAGCTTGGGACCTTTTGGTTTACAGGTGATGAATAAGGTATTGCTAACATTTGGGAAGTAACCTGAGCTTCTTCCATTGCTCTCCTTTTGAATCTTGTGTTGGTTGTAACATGATCAGCCTGATTGTCTTTAGCACCCACATAATTCAATGAATAGAATTCTCTTTCCAGATGATTCATGAGAGTAGAATCAGGCTGAGTCTGATTGCTGCTCGTGCTTGGTTTCATTGAATCCTCAAAGACTTGGGAATGGGTGGCTACCTGATTGTCTTGTACATTTGGGTAATAACTCATCATTTCATTTGTATAAACAACTTGCTCCTGACCATATCCCATGGTTGAACAAGTTGGTTGTTCTTACACTAGATTATTTTAAACGGACACCATAACTTTAGATGATGAAGGGGTGCCTGGGTTGTAGCCTTGAAAGGGTTTGGTCTAAGTAAGATGACCCTCTCCTTGATTATAATTTTGGAAAGGGGGTCTTGGAGCTTGACCATACTATTGGTATCTTTGGTTTGGTCGGTTGCTTTAAGCTTGCTGCCTTTTAATAGCCACAAGTTCATTTGACATATTTTGCAATAGACTCTTGACTTCATGAAGCTCATTAGATGGAGTAGCAGCTAATTTTTCTATGCTAGGTAGAAGAGCTAATATGGGAGCAACGGTCTAAATTGGAGGCACCATTTCAGGGAAAAGTGGCATATGGGGTCTAGGAGCTATTTTCCCAGCTTGCACTAGGCAATTTTTAGTTGCTATAGCTATGTCATAGGTGGCAGACAACACATGTCCTCCCATGGACTATATCATAACAGTGATATCATTGTTCAATGCTCTTGAGTAATATAGGAAAGCATAGCTAGGAGTAAGTTTTACCAGAATGGGGATATCTATCCCATGTCTTCTCAAATTGAGTGTTGAAATCCTACATGTATTGATGTGGGGCTCTTTTCATGGTAGTCAGCTGCTTAGACAAGTGAGAGGTGGTCATTCTTTTCCCCCAAATAGATCTGTCAAGTGAGTACCTAATTCATTCTAGGAATCGATTGAATTTATGGCTAGAGTCCCATACTAGTCTAGAGCTTTGACCTTGAGAGACAAAGCCAACAATCTGGTTGCAATATTATCCTTAGTAATATTGTGAATATTGCAGAGGTTAGTAACATTTTTGATGTGTTCGATAACTGTAATGGGCCCCTCTCCATCAAAGGAAGGCACACTTTTGAGGACTGATCCTGGAATTGGGTCATAATGTTGGAGATTCAAAGGACTCTGACCACGAAAAGTCACAAAGGGTAATGCCATAGCTATGACAGGATGTAACCGTGGCCTTCTTGCGTAGGTGTTCTTTATAGCAAGTTTGGGAAAGTGGTTTACTGAATAAGGATTAGATCCTCTCAAATCTCAGTCACTTTGTTGAGTTCAAAGGCAATTCAATAAATTTTAAGGGACACCCTTAGAATCAGACCATGTGGTGACTTTAGGCATAGGAAGTTAGACTGGTCTTTGATTAGAAAATGAAGTTATTACCAATGGAGTCACCAGATGCTAAAAATAGTTGATTTGCTATAATAAGACCAGCATAAATTCTAAAAATTTATTGAGTGTAAAAATTGAGTCCCACTCGAGCATGCCAAAAATTGTTGACGCAATGGATTGCACCCAAGGCAGGATGCCTAGTTCCTGCCTTCCACATGTAATAATGGAAACTCCCCTCTTGCATGTGGGACTAGTAAAGCTAGAGGGGAGAGTCTCTAGGTAAGGGATAGCTCCCTTTGATGCATCTGAGTTGTTCCAATAAGTAATAATACATGTATATATATATATATATATGATGGGGGGGATGAAAAGGGAGAAAGATTATAGGAAAACAGAACCTACTCTAAAAGGGGTGATGCACCAAATGATTCGACCTAGTCACACTCACACTTGAAACCATACAAACACATACATACACTTTAAATTGGCAAAAGGACGAAGCTGTAGGAAGCTTAACAGGGAGGTTTTAATGGAACACAAAAAAAATAGGGACTCACCATAGGTGTTATGGAAAGGGCACACTGTATAGTAGCTTTTTCTGTCTCTACACTTCTAGGTGCAGCTCTCCTTGTCACTTACAGGAATGGTACCTTATATACACTAGGTGCATCGGTGTTAACCTTGTGAAAGCATTAGAAAGCAATGACTAAACACAAAACTAACACTCAGACACACACAAAGATATCTAACTAGAATAGAGGTAAAAGTGCATTTATTGATTTTAGGTGAAAATTTTCTAGGGCTTCGCCTTACAAATGTGAAAGATCCTTTTCCAAATGACAAGTCTACAATATATAGAGGAAGAAAGGAGGCCTTTTGGCACCCTTTTTACAAATGACCCATGTGCGTTCCGATCATTAGGAAGAGCAAGCCACTTAAACATCATATGAGAAATTATGGGCCACATCATTTGTCTGCAAACAAGACCGCTCCTTTAAGATGATTATGCAGCTTGTCTGCTCATTAATGCAAAATGAATAAATTGGGTCACACCGTTAGCCATTTTTGCCTCTTAATGATCAATTTGTAGACACTATATCACCTGTTGGAGTAACTGCTTGAATAGACACCTTCTTTCACCACTTGGACTACTTGTCTATTTTTGCACTTGGTCTTTCTTCTACCTTTAAGCCTTTGAATTCCTTCGGGTTCATGCTTAAGTTTGTGAAGATCAACAACTACCTCACTTCCACAAAATTTACATCCTCGGGTCTGTCATTCTTCTTGATAATTCATTCGTGTCTTTCCCGCTTGCCTTGGCTATTTTCTAGTGATTCCAATAAGTGACACGTGGCATGTTATATCGCTAAAATAGGCATAGGACACATGGCAGCATCTACTAAATTTATAGAAGCTTCAAACACCTTTGGAGAGTTATGTGGAAAATGATGCGTGGTGGCTTCCGCTCTCTTTAGCAGTTCATCAGGGCCCACCATAGTGCTTGTGGGACAAAAAAGAAGAGACGACAGGTGTTGACACTTGTTGGCTTCCATGCTGAACCTTGCAGGGAATACGTGGCATGTTCTGCTTCTTTTAGAGAAAACATGTCAAAGTTTCTACGGTTGCCACTTGGCACCTTCTGCGCTCTAGCTTTCCTTGGTTTTATCACTTTCTAGCTACTTCAGTCCTCGATGATATCTTCTTGGTGAGTTTCTAGTCTCCTTGGCTCTTTTCTAGTAGTGCTCAAGCATTTTAAAAAGAAATGGCTATTTCATCGTCTTAAATTTGACGTTCGTGCACCCGTCACTATGTTTGAATACCCAATAGCGAGTTTACCATGTTCAACTTTGACGTCCTCGGGCCCATCACCTTTGGACCTTCCTTTGGCTTTCTACTTCGGCCTTTTTTCCTAGGTCCTTTTGAGCTCGTAGCCTTTTGAATTCCTTTGGGATTTTTTTCTGAAGGAATTCCTTCAGACAAGAAGTCTGAAGGTCAGACAAGAAGTCTGAAGGAATTTTGCCTTTACCTTAACAAAAATTTGAAGGAACTTACCCTTGCAACTTTCTTTGGCTTATTTGAAGTGCTCACTGCCCTCCGCAAGGGCTCTTGAACCTGAAACTACCCTCTGCAAGGGCACTTTCCCTTCGAGAGGCTTGAACTTTCATTTGAACTGCTATTTTGAACCAACTGTTGAACCATTTGATTAAACCGGTTCAACGGTTCAAATAGTTGTTGAACCAAGGCATCGAACCATTTGATTAAACCTGCTGATGAACTTTGTGTTGAAATTTGCCAATGAAGTTTAACATTGAACCAACGCATTGAAACAAGCCGATGAACCGACTGAGTGAACCAAGTGATTGAACCATTTGATTGAACCAAAACATTGAACCAAGGCATTGAACCAACATGTTGAACCAAGCCGATGAACCATTTGATTGAACCAGAGTGATGAACTTGCCGATTGAACCAAAGCGATGAACGTGCCGATTGAACCAAGGCATTGAACCGATTCAATGGTTCAATGGTTCAAAGATGTTAACCTTCCTTGTGAATTTTTTGACAAGAGTCTGAAAAGGCTTTGTAAAACCTTGCACTCTTTGAACTGGTTCTGCATGTGCCGAAGGACTCGCCTGCAAAGTTTGTAGAAAATCCATGACTTGTGCAAAATAAAATAAAAATGAAATGGCCTAGAACAGTAGGGGAAGAAGGGGACCAATTTTTTTGGCCTGTTGGACCAAAAATGGTCAATAATTAGAAGCCAAGTCACCCATCGAATTTACATAGAGTTTCAAAATCCTTTATGAACCAAAACTCTACCCAAAAACCTTATCAATAACCTACATGCCCCACCTATTATTCCATCAATAGGTTAAAATAAAATGCATATTTTAAACTCATGCCTTAGAGTGGAGTTTACCTCCATTAAGATCTTAAAATGTTAGAGGCTGCCTTGTTATGGCTAGGGTGTACATAAAACCTACATCAACATCTACTTGAATATACTGTTCTAATCTAGCCTCATAGTTCAAAGCCTCACTAGTTACACTTTTAAGGGCATCGACCTTAAGGAGACACTAATCCCCTAATTGAGCACCAACTTAGTTAAACCTCACTAGTTATAATGTTTAAGAGCACCAACCCTAAAGAAATATTAATCCCCTAACTGAACACCAACTCAACATGTTTGATGACACCAACTAATCAAATCTCTATGGAGATACAACTCCAATTTATAAAATAGATTCATAAATGAATACAACTCTAACTCTCTATTACAAGTCTAATCTATAACTACTCATACTTTGCACATTATCTTTGTGTGCCTTTCTTCTCGATACCCTTCTATCTTTATGTCTATAGATATGTCTTTATTCAACACACTTCATCTCTTTCTCACTCTGCTCCTCTATGTCTCTATATTTTTGGTTTGACATAATTCATCAACATCAGCTCATCCTCTCTATACTTATACCTGTGTCTAGATATTCTTCTATATGACATAGTTCTAGTACTCCAATAGCTTTTGCCTATATCCTAGATATCATATATATAATCAATTGATCTAGGGTTTCATATTTTCTTTATGTTCACACTTAGACTTGTAAAACTATTGACCATTTTGGTCTTGCATGCCAAAATCGCCCCCCCCCCCTTTTTTCCTACTGTTTTGAGCTAGTTCATTTTTTTGATTTTGCACGAGTCTGGAACTTTCTACGAACTTTGCAAGCCTATTTCTATGGACTCTAAAAGCATATTTCTATGGACTTTGCAGACCTATTTCTATGGACTCTGTAAGAAATTTCTACGAACTCTGCAAGTGTTTCTATGGACTCTGTAGAGAAGAACTATGGACTCTACAGGCAAGTCTTTTGGTAGATGAAGAACCAATTCAAAGAATGAAAGGGGCTTCTACAAAGTTTCTTCAAACCATTGAACCATTTAGTTTAATTGGCTCAGATTCAATGGGTTCAATGGCTCGGTTCAAATGAGTTGGTTCAACGTTTGGTTCAAAGGGACCATTTTAGTGCCCTTGTGGAGGGCAGTAAACATTTGCAAAGTGAACAAGGCAAGTTGGAATTTATTTTGGGGAAGTGAACAAGAGAATTTCTTCAAACAAAATGTACTAAAGGAATTCCTTCAGACATTTTGATTGAAGAAATTCTTCAGAAGAAAATCTCGCAAAAACTAAAAGGGCTAAGCCAAAGGCATAAATTGATTTCTTTCAAACTTTTTGTCCAAAGGAATTCTTTCAGACAAAAATGTCTGAAGAAATTCAGAAGGGCTACGAACAAAATCTTGTGAAAAAGGACTTAAGTTATAAATTGATTTATTTCAGACTTTTTTCAGACAAAAAGTTTGAAGAAATTTAGGAAAATGTCCACGAGAAAATGCCCACAGAAAATGTTTGTGGAAAAATGTCCTACGGGGAAAAAACTCAAGGAAAAGCTCTAAAGAAAGGAATGAGCAAGGAAATTCTTGTAGACTTTTATCCATGGGAAAATAGCCAAGGGGAAAAGGCCATTGAAGGATCTCGAAGGGTAGGTGCCCTTACGGGGGACTCTCGACTGCCGAAAAGAAAGGCATTTCTCCAAAGCTGAAGGGTCACCTTCCCTTCGGGAGGTTCCAAAGCAAAAGCCTAAAAGAAAGGGAAGCAACAAGAAGTTGAAAGAAAGGAAAAGGCCAAAGAATTTCCAAGGGGTGACGGGCTCGAAGACGTCAAAATCAAGCACAAAAAACTAGCTGTTGGAAGTTCAAATGCAGTGACGGGTGTGCAAACATCAAATTTAAGGCAGTGAAATAGTCATTGATTTTGAAAATCTTAAAGAAGAGCCCAAAGAACTCAGCGACCCGCCAAGAAGATAGCCTCGAGGGCCGAATGAGCCAAAAAGAGACAAAACCAGGAAGAGACAGTGCAAAAACAAACAAACAATCTAGGTGGCAAAGAAGAGGTGTCAACTCAGGAATTTATTCCTATAGTTGGAACAGTGCTTGCAAAGTGGTCATCAAATGGTGTGAATAGTAAGCAATGCGATCTATTTTCTCCTTTTTTCATTTATGAGTAGACAAACCGCGTGAATATCTGGAAGGAGTAGTCTTGTTTGCAGAAAAAGAGGCGTAGCCCTTGCTTTCACATTAATGTTTGAATGCCAAAGTTAAGACCGGTGATTATATAACATGGTTCCAGTAGGTCTCTTCTAGAAGAATGACATCAACAACAGTGACTTCCTCTTCTCGATGCTCTCAAACGCACATGGACCAACTTGTCAAAGAGCGCCAAAGTCTTTTCCAAAGGGGCGCCTTTACTTCTTCTCCTCTTTCTATATATTGTAAACTTCTCATTTGGAGAAAGATGGATTCTCAGAGCCCGTAAGGCAAAGCTCTGCCCAAAAATATCTCAAGCTTGTAAGGCAAAACTCTGCCGGATTTTACCTTGAATCAAGACTTGGCAATTTTTACCTCCCTCTGGACTTGCACTCATGCATATGTCTATGTTTTCTTTTGTGTTAAGTCATTTTATTTTATGCTTTTCACAGATCAATTACAGCATGTCTAGTGCATTTTGAAGTTCTCCTTCTGCAGGTCTGCCAGAAGTGTCTACAGTAGGAATATAGGCACATATGAATAAGCTGCCAAAGTGTGTCTTAGAACACCTTTGATAGTTCTTCCTCCCTGTATTTTTATAGACCCCTGACTCACTGATACAAAAGAGTTTCCCACATCAGATGAAGTGTATGGGAGCTTCTTCTTGGTGAAAAGTGTATGTTCAAGCTAGGTGTATCAACTTTTTTAGTGTATCACCTTTTAGTTTAGGTTTAGGTTCTATTTTTTTAAAATCCTTCTCCCTTTTCACCCCCCATTGTTAGTAGTAGGAAATCTAGGACCTCATAGATACATCAAAGGGAGCTATCCCTTATCTAAAGACTCTCCCCCCAGCTTCACCGGTCCCATAGGTGAGAGGGGAGTTTCCATTGTTGTGTGTGGAAGGTAGGAGCTCAACCTCTTGTCCAGGGTGCAATCCACTGCGTCAACATTTTTTGGCATGCCCGATGGGACCAACTAGGACAAGTTTGGTCCAAAGAGTTGAAGAATTTTTGGTGTGTTCTTTAACCAACCAACCTTTGGAGGCTTTTTTCATCAACACCAATGGTGACTCTGAGTTGAAGCGGCTGGTTAACCAGTCCTAGTGCCATTAAGAAATCACATTTCTATATGGGTTTTTATCTAGCTCAGGCTATCATGAAACCATCTCAAACTCCAACGTTACTTCCCTCATTGTTAAAGGGTAACCAAGAGAGCTGTTTGAGGTGATTCCATGAATAGCCTGAGCTTGATCAAAACATATGAAGAAATACAAAGTATGTGGTTCTAAGCAATGGATTATACATGCCAAAATGTGCTTTCATTTGAAACAACTCTTCCTATGCATTAACAGACCCTTCCTAGTCTTCCTCAACTCCCTCAGATCACTAATCATGATGTAAATCTCCTAACTTGGAGGGAAATAGTGGAATCATGGGGCAGGAAAGAGGAGAAGAAAGGTTTTGCTCAAAACCTTGAAAAGGATGAAACTGATCCTACCCATCTTGATGATTCCTATGACCTCCAAGAAAGGCTTTTCTAAGAAGATCTAGCCAGGAGAATTGTAGAGTTAGAATCCAAAGTGAGATTCCTCAGCCAATGTGTGATGGACCTATCTAAACACACCCCATATACACACCTCCAAGAGAGCTATCAGGCCACACCTGATATAGATGAAGTGTTGGCCAAATGGAAAGAGGAGAATCATTCAATTCAAGCTTAAGGATTGCCTCCTCTTCCACATGGTTTTTCCACTTCACCCATTCTCAAGGAGGAACCTATTTTGCAGGAGGTGAGTGAGAAGCAAAAGATCCAATCTATAGTTTCTCAAGAGGCTATCATGGATGTAAAAGAAGATGAAATCATCATGGAGGCTTCTTTTGAAGACATCATCAGAAATAGAGAAGACTCAGGTCACACATACATGCAGATGTTCCAGCAATATGAGGAGGAACATAAGCATGGTGAGCTCTCTCCACCCTTGTCTAATGAACTTCCTTGTTGCTTTGATGAGGAAGATGACCATGCCATGGAACCAGAGTTGGAGTAGGATTAGGAGAATGTCTTTGAACAACTAGAGACCTTGATCCTTGAGCAAGAAAAGGAGAGGCTGATCTCTCTTGAGGAAAACCTTGAAGAAGAGAGTTTTGAACAAAGAGGTGATTTTATGTGGGATGAGCAATCAATTTGTGATTCCATTTCAGACATCACAATAGTCACCCTTATTCAAGAAATCCTTGAGGGATCAAAGAATGAGTCTGACAGGGTCTTCAATGAAGCAGAAGGGAACGGGTCAAACCATGATGCACTGCAAAGAGACCATGCACATCAAAGGGGCTATAGTGATGAGCCAACAACCATCAACTTTTTGGTGAGACGCACTAGCATGAAGGACCAATTTTCAACAAGCTTCCAAGAACAAGTAGAGTACATATATGTTGGAAGCATGTTTGACTCTGATCCACTTGGATGCAAGCCAATCAAGGTGGCAGGCAAGAGGAGTAGGTCACCAAGTCAACATTCCATTTAGCCACTTGTCTAGCACCACAAGTTTCCTTGCTAGGAAGGGGACTTAAGAAATTTTCCCTTTGATCTAGGAGGGAGGCAAATATACCTGGTTAGCTATACATAGTAGTTTGCTTTCAGTTTCTTTTCCTATTTTCCCTAAGTGTTGTTTACACAAGTAGTGTTTTTAGCCTTGTGTGTGTTTTCCTTTTTATGTGGGGTAAAAGCTTCATGATTGATTCTTGGATCTATTAGGGCTGTTGTTAACCTTTCAAGCTGCATTCTGACTCCATGCCCAATGGACTTTAAGGCAACTAGTTTCTAAGCATAGTAGGCATGCTTCCCCTGGGAGTCACCAATTTGTTGACTATTTTGGTCCTACATGCCAAAATTGGTCCCCCCTTTTTTCCCACTGTTCTGAGCTAGTTCATTTTTTTTATTTTGCACAAGTCTATAAATTTCTACGGACTCTGCAGGCCTATTTCTATGGACTCTACAGGCCTATTTCTACGGACTCTACAGGAAATTTCTACGGACTCTGCAAGTGTTTCTACAAACTCTGCAGAGAAGAACTATAGACTTTGTAGGCAAGTCTTTTGGCAGATGAAGGACCAGTTCAAAGAATGAAAGGGGCTTCTATAAAGTTTCTTTGAACCATTGAACCATTCAGTTCAATTGGCTCAAATTTAATGGGTTTAACGACTTAGTTCAAATGAGTTGGTTCAACATTTGGTTCAAAGGGACCATTCCAATGCCCTTGCAGAGCTCAGTAAACATTTGAAAAGTGAACAAGGCAAGTTGGAATTTATTTTGAGGAAGTGAACAAGATAATTTCTTCAGACAAAATGTCTGAAGGAATTCCTTTGAACATTTTGACCGAAGAAATTCTTTAGAAGAAAATCCCGCAAAAAATAAAAGGGCTAAGCCAAAGGCATAAATTGATTTCTTTCAGACTTTTTATCTGAAGGAATTCTTTCAGACAAAAAGTTTGAAGAAATTTGGAAGGGCTACGAAGAAAATCCCATGAAAAAGGACTTAAGGCATAATTTGATTTCTTTTAGACTTTTTTCAGACAAAAAGTCTGAAGAAATTTAGGAAAATGTTCGTGGGAAAATGTCCACAGAAAAATGTCTGCAGAAAAATGTTCGTGGGGAAAAAACCCAAGGAAAAGCTCTGAAGAAAGGAATGAGCAAGAAAATTCTTGCAAAATTTTGTCCGTGGGAAAATAGCCAAGGGGAAAAGGCCACCAAAGGATCCCAAAGGGCAGGTGCCCTTGTGGGGGACTCTCAGCTACCAAAAATAAAGGCATTTTCTCCAAAGCCAAAGGGTCACCTTCCCTTTAGGAGGGTCCAAATCAAAATCCCAAAATAAAGGGAAGCAATAAGAAGCTGAAAGAAAGGAAAAGGCCAAAGAATTTCCAAGGGGTGACGGGCCCAAAGACGTCAAAATCAAGCACAAAAAACTAGCCGTTGGAAGTTCAAATGTAGTGATGGGTGCACAAACATCAAATTTAAGGGGATGAAATAGCCATTGATTTTGAAAAGCTTAAAGAAGAGCCCAAGGAACTTAGCAACCCGCCAAGAAGATAGCCTCGAGGGATGAAGGAGTTAGAAAGAGAGAAAACCAAGAAGAGACAAAGTGCAAAAATAGACAAATAGTCTAGGTGGAAAAGAAGAGGTTTCAACTAAGGAATTTATTCTTGCATTTGGAATAGTGCTTGCCAAGTGGTCATCAAAAAGTGTGAATAGTAAGTGGCACGACCTATTTTCTCCTTTTTTCATTTATGAGTAGACAAACAGCGTGAATATCTGGAAGGAGCAGTGTTGTTTGTAAAAAAAGAGGCAGGGCCCTTGCTTTCACATTAATGTTTGAATGCTAAAGTTAAGACTGGCAATTATACAACATGGTTCCAGTAGGCCTCTTCTAGAAGAATGACATCAGCAATAGTGACTTCCTCTTCCCGATGCTCTCAAATGCACATGGACCAACTTGTCAAAGAGAACCAAAGTCTTTTCCAAAGGGGTGCCTTTATTTCTTCTCCTCTTTTTATATATTTTAAACTTATCATTTGGAGAAGGATGGATTCTCGGAGTCCATAAGGCAAAGCTCTACCTAAAAATCTCTCAGGCTTGTAAGGCAGAACTCTGCTAGATTTTACCTTGAATCAAGACTTAGCAATTTTTACCTCCCTCTGGACTTGCACTCATACATATGTCTATGTTTTATTTTGTGTTAAGTCATTTTCTTTTATGCTTTTCACAGATCGATTCTAGCATGTCTAGTGCATTATGAAGTTCTCCTTTTGCAGGTCTGCCAAAAGTGTCTACAGTAGAAATATAGGTGCATGTGAATAGGCTGCCAAAGTGTGTCTTAGAACACCTTTGATAGTTCTTCCTCCCTATATCTCTATGGACCCCTGACTCACTGATACAGAAGAGTTTCCCACATTAGATGAAGTGTATGGGAGCTTCTTCTTGGTGAAAAGTGTATGTTCGGGCTAGGTGTATCAATTTTTTTGGTGTATCACCTTTTAGTTTACGTTTGAGTTCTATTTTTTAGTAATCCTTCTCCCTTTTCACCCCCCCATTGTTATCAATAGTAAATATAGGACCTCATAGATACATCAAAGGGAGCTAGCCCTTATCTAGAGACTCTCCCCCCAGCTTCGCTGGTCCCACAGGCAAGAGGGGAGTTTCCATTATTGCATGTGGAAGGCAGGAGCTCAACCTCCTATCCAGGGTGCAATCCACTGCATCAACAAAAACATCATACTCAATTCTATTGGACTTTAATTCAAGTATTTAACTACATGTTTCCCATGTCTTGAACTCATACTCCACCCCCATGATTCTTGGTCTTTTACTATATTTAGCAAATCTTAGGATCTAGTTTTAATGCACATGCCTTGTTACATAATTTTGATCAATCATAATAATCAAAATAATTATCTACATCATAATTTATGGCTTAAATATAAGTTCTTACATGTTCCAATGCTTTACCATTTGGATGAATAAACCTTTAAATATCAACTGTTGATCTTATCTTTGGCACCATGATCTAATGATCCATATTTAATTTGATCATCTTTAAAATGCATCCATTCAATCAATATATGATAGGCTCACATGCTCCATTAGATCCCTATACATTTCTAAACTTTAAATCTTCAAGTTTAAAATGCGTTTATTAGATCATTTGATCTAAGCTCTTGTGTGTTGTTAGATCTTCAAACTAGCATAATCTTTACTTCTATTTTGATGTTAAACTTTTAGATCTTTATCCCATCTCATAACTTCTTGAGTCTTTGGAACAATTAAACTCCATTGATCTTCTAAAATTTATTGGGTCTTTAACTCACCACTATATTGATAAACCTCAAGCACTTTATCCTATTGATTCCACTTGTTCCATTGGATCTCCTTTGCATGATCACCCACTCACCGTTAGATATTATAAAAAACTCGATCATTATCTATGTTTAACTCTCAAGAATGTGACACTTGGAATTAGTGTGTACATTCTACACATTGTTGTTAGTTCCTACTATTAAGACACTTGTAAATCTTGTGTTGTTCATTAGCTATTTGACTTTAAACTACTATGTAGATTTACTTTACAAGCTTCATGATTGTGACACTTTTCACTAGCACATTAACTCAAAGGTGCCTTTGTCAATTTGACTTCACTACACATTATTGTATCCTCAACATATGATTAAGCACTAGTCATTGATCAAATTGGGAAAAATATTACATCTAAGACTTAGGAAATATAAAGCCTTGATCACTACTTTGAGCTGGTAATTACTAGGTCGAAGGGGCCAGTTTTACAATGACAACAAGGGCTTAGGATATAACTTAAGATACTAGGTCCCAACTATATCCAGTCAACAAAATATAAAATCCTGTGAACTCCATGACTTATACCCTTAAGGTTTGACTAAGAAACCTTATAATGTTTAAGAGTAAAGATAATTCAATTCTAGGCTCAACACTCTTCATTTGAACCTGCTAACCATATGTCTAGGATGCTCATGAAAAACTTATTGTCTCCAAATATTAAATGCTAGAAGAGGGTTGTTTAGGATTCCTCCATATTTGGGCAATGTTGGGATATTTACAGGCCTGTGGGTGTGCCTATAAGTGGAAAAGAACCTCTAAGTTAGAAGGGATATCTCCCTGTATTAGCTTTTTGTGAAATAAAACTATTGAACTAGCTTGTATGAATGAAAAGAGTCAAAAGTTTGCATAAATGAAAAGCCTAGTCTAAAATGGTGATACACCAAGAATTAGGATCCACATGTATGCCCTATACTTAAGTATACTATAGTAGAATATATTCTATACCTCAATCTCTAGAAGATTCCAACGTAAGTATTTCAATGTAGAGACAAAATGAATGAGATCACATAAGGTAAGTAACTGGAAAGACAACCTGTATAGTTTAGAAAAGGGTTACACATATGCAAAATCTCATACAGCTAAAATATACTCTACATGACCTATTAGATCAACTCTTTGCTCAAAAGCATGAAGGATAGAGAACAGAAGGATAAAACATCACTTGCTATCACTCTATGTCTCTTGCATGCCCAGTCAAATGTCTAGAACTTAGAAATAAAATAGACTTATAGGCACACCCACAGGCTTAGAAATGTCCCAACATTGCCCAAATCTAGAGGAGGCTTGAACAACCCTCTTTTAGGGTGCAAGATTTTGAGACAATAGTTTTTTCATGCTCAGTGTGATAAAGTATTATTGTTAAGTCAAGGTGAATGTTGGCATTAATAGGCCTAAAGTAGTATAAATACCCCTAACCCACCATTTGGTGACTCCAAAAGGGTGTGAATTCCTGATTCTAGACTAAGTTTTATACATTATCCTACATGGTCATCACGAGGTCTTCAAGATTTTCTGACCAAGCCCCTTTAGCTAAAGTTCTTCCTGAAGAACAACACATTGAACCACTCCTAGCCCTATTAAATCCTTGGCAAGGAGGTTTTGGAGAAGAAGTGGAAGAGGTTGAATAATTTGAAGAAATGGAAGAAATAGAGGATCAAAGGGAAAGAAGAGAAATGGGGGAAAGAGGAGAGATAGATAGATGTCAACCCTTCCCTGCTTTTAATACCCAAAACCTAATAGAGATTCCTACATATGACCCCATCCCTCTAAATGCTACCGAAAATCTTTCTAGTTTCAATGGGGAGGGTCTTATTACCCCACCTGAACATATTAGAGAGATCCATAATTTCTACAATTTCCATAATGTTACTAGGGCCAACATAGCCATTAGGTTGCTTGCTATGTCTTTGAAAGGCAAAGCACTTGACTGGTATAGAATGTTGGAGGGGGGTTATATTACAAGTTGGGATGTCTTTGGAGACCTATTGGTGACAATATTTGAAAATAAAAGTGATCATGCTTCCCTAATACATCAGCTAAATGTAATAAGAAGAGGTCCAAATGAATCCATGGGAGATTTCAATGAGATATTTCAAACAACATGGTATAGGCTGCCACCAATCATGAGACCTCCTCCTAGCTTTGTGTTCCCAACATTCCTCAAAGTGATTAGGATTGATGTTGCTATGATATTGTAGTCAATGAGAGGATTCACTCTTTCAGGTGCATATGAGCTAGCAATTGAGGCTGAGAATAGCTTAATTTAGGCTGGAAGACTTCCTCCAAGAGTTTCCATGCCTTTATTGTCCCAAAATTTAGTTGAATATCCAAGCATGTCACAAGTTCCCAATGCCAATGTGAAGCCAAGAGCCTTTTCCAAGAAGATGGATAATGTTGTGGACAAGGATGAAGAAATTAGATCACTGAGAGCTCAGCTATAACAAGCTCTATATTAGGCAAGTGATCCTTCTAATGCATAATACTATTCTCAATAAGGATATAGAGATCCATCCTAATATAATTATCAAGGGAGAGGACAAAATCAACAAGGTTACAATAAGCAACCTAATGCATATAATCCAAATTCTACTCCTCTCGTAAAGGCTATTGTTCGAGTTCATGTAAATCTAGTGCAAGGAGAAGATCATGTGGACCAATAGGGGTAGGATCAAGGTTAGTTTACACATGATGATGGAGGAACTAGATACACTTTGACTACACAAGAGGAAGCTACTCCTTACACAACAATAGAAGAAGCATGTCCCAGCCAAAAGGATAGTCATGGAGAAGGTAGTAGCCCAAGTGTGGGAATAATGAATTTTCAAGTAAAAGATGATTTTGTATTGACTCAAGGCATGTCAATTGAAGAAAATACAAGGGACAAAAAGAGAGCATTGGGAGAAGGCCAGGAGCCATGAATAGCTCCAAGTGATGCCTCTCCAAGGCCACAAATTACCAATCAAAGTGTTGCACCTTCTACAAGCCATGTTCCTCAACAAAATCAGAATGTCAATGTGGATACTGAGATTGTAAAATAGAAGATTATAGCTCCTTCATACCATCAAAAATGCAAGAGAAAGTAAATGTTCCATCTCTGAATATTGTGGACTCATTAAAGAGCACTAAGATAAGCATATCCCTTTGGGAGGTTCTACATATACTGGTCAGAAGGAGCTTTTTCAAGAGCAGTTAGAAAACATACATGTGGCTCCTCAATCTTCAAAGCATCATAGTGTGGCTCTCACAAATTCTCCAAATCATCTTTTGGAGCCTTATACTAAAGCTAAAAATCCTCCACCCTTCTACATCACACTCATTATGGGAGATAAGTTGGTCCATAATTGTATTATGAATAGTGGAACAAGCACTACTACTATGCCTAAAGTAGTAGATGATAAGCTGGGTTTGAACTATGAGCCACATAGTAAAGGCATGTTGCATCTAGATGGAACTCCAACCAAGATGGTATGATTGGTCAAAGGTCTGAAAGTGTTTTTACATGGCTACCCAATCTTCCCTATCATGCAAGATATTGTGGTAGTGGACCTTCCAACACACTTCGATATAAGCTTATTGAGGGGCTTTACATCCAATATAGGAGGATACCTTTCTACTTATTGGTCCTTTCTAGTTTTTAAGACAAGGTATGTAACCAAGGTAACCATAAGGACTCATCCCTTAGCAAGGTTCCACATTAAACCATACTTGGAGACAATGACAAATCAAAATTTTCTAATTAGAAAAAAAGGAAGAAATAGTCATGGATTATGAAACATCTTCTCCTCTTGAAGGTATTTTTGACCTCTATCTTGACAAGTACATCACTAAAACACATGGCCTTGATCCTTATACTTTCATTGATGAGACTTATTTGGGAGTTTACTGCATGCATGAGGAGAACATCCCAATTCCTCCACTCACCAATGAAGATCATGAGCTTGATGGCATGTGGAAAATTTTATTTGATGGTTCAAGGAGAAAAGTAGGTGCAGGAGCTGGTTTCATGTTGTTTTCTCCATCAAATAATTGTTACTACTCTTCTTATAGGTTTCACTTCAGTTGCACTTGCAACGTGGTAGAATATGAAGGCCTAGTTTATGGTCTCCAATGGGCAAAGAAGAGAGGAATCAAGATTTTGAAAGTATATGAATATAGTGAGCTATTCATTCATCAAGTAAGAAGTCAAGCTACAACCAAGAACCCCTTTCTCAAGTCCTACAAGCATAGGGTATGGGTTATACTTGAAGATTTTGATGCCTTCAACATTTAGCCCATACCAAGAGACTTTAACAAACATGCTGATAGACTGGCTATAATAGGATCAAGTTTTGACTCAACTACTAATGTTGAATAAGAAAAGGATCAATCCCATATCAAGATCATTGTGAGACCTTCCATTATAGATAATGAAGTTTCATGGAAAGTGTTTGAAAGTGATGAACACATTGCACACTTCTTACAAAATTAGGTAGGATTTTCTTCAAGAAATCAAAAGAAGTTGCATGATCATTATAAAGAGAAAATTATACAATAGAAGACAAATAAAATACCCAAGGGGTTGATTACCTTAGAGAGTGTCTTCAATGAGTATGATCAAAATAAGAACCCAATAATGAGCATGTCAACAAAAGAAGAGAACTATGAGTGAGTTCTAATTTTCAAGGACAAACTTTTGAAGATTGGCAAGGTTTGTTCTCAGCTGGAAAGGCAAGATTTTATTGCATTATGCAAATAGTTTCATGACATCTTTGCTTGAAAGTATAAGGACTTGAAAGGCTTTGATCCAAGTCTAACTCATCACACCATTGAGTTGGAACATAGAGCTAAACTAGTAAGACAAAAAAAAAGGCCTATCAACCCCAAGATAGAAGAAATCATGAAGAAAGAGCTGACCAAATTGATTGAGTCTAGGATTATCTTTCCTATCAAGTACTCAACTTAGGTAGCCAACCTTGTGCCAGTTCGAAACAAGAATGGAGAAATCAGATTTTGTGTGGATTTTTATGATCTAAATAAAGTGTCTCTCAAGGATCATTATCCACTCCCTTCCATGGAACGAATTCTGTAAGTTATTTCAAGTTTTCA
Organism: Torreya grandis; assembly: GCA_037957365.1. NCBI lineage: Eukaryota > Viridiplantae > Streptophyta > Pinopsida > Cupressales > Taxaceae > Torreya > Torreya grandis. The sequence goes on from JARHVA010000636.1 coordinate 2,741,094, forward strand.
ACATTTCTCACTTCTTGATGGTTATTCAAGTTATAATAAAATATTGGTGAATGAAGAGGATCAATTTAAGATAGCCTTCACCACTAAGTGGGGGACCATTGCCTACAAGAAGATGCCATTTGGTTTATCCAATGCTGGAGCTACATTTAAAAGGGCAATGGACATGGCTTTCAAAGGTTTGATAAATAAGTTTTTTCTTGTTTACCTTGATGATATAGCCATTTTTTCAAAGGATGATACTAATCATATGGGAAATCTAAGGAAAGTTTTTGAGACATGTAGAGAGTATGACATATCCCTCAATCCAAAGAAGTGCATCTTCACTGTCCATGAAGGTAATCTTTTGGGTCATGTTGTTCAAAATAAGGCTTATCTATTGACCTTGAAAGGATTGAAGCTATTCTAGGCTTGTCTTTGCCTCAACACAAGAAGGGGATGCAAATTTTCTTGGGAAAAATAAACTTTGTAAGGAGTTTTATCCCAAAATTTGCAACTATGGTAAAGCTTATCACAACCATACTAAAAAAGAACCAAGTTTTTATTTGGACAAAGGAAGGTAAAGGCAGCTTTGAGGAAATCAAGCAAAAAATTGTAGCATCTCCCACTCTCTTAAATCTAAATTTTACTAAAGATTTCATTCTTTATACTTTTTCTAACATTGACACAATCTCAGCTATGCTTATGCAAAAGAATGATGAAGATGTTGAGGAACCAATTGATTTCTTCAACCAAGGCTTAGAGGAATACGAAGTGAGATATTATTTTATTGATAGGGAAGATTTAACCATCATTAGAGGATTGAAAAAGTTTAGGCATATGGTTTCCAAAAATAATATCCATGTCATGGTTTCCCATCCTAGCACCAAGGAGTTTCTCCTAAGCAAGGATCTTAATGAGAAGAGAGTTGGATGGATCACAAAAGTGATGGAATATGACATTGATGACAAGGTAACCAGCTTGGTAAGAGGAAGAGGTTTGTGTGAGCACTTAGCATCTGACCTTCAAGAGCCAAAACAGCAAGCCTTGGTAAATCAAGTTTAAGACCAGCTAGCTGATCAAATACAAAATCAAAGTTGGACACAAGACATCATTGGTTTTCTTCAAAATGGTGAGTATCCTAATGGATTGAACAAATCTCAAAGAAGGTATTTTAGGATAAAAACTATTCTTTATTGTCTTGTGGATGGCATTCTCTTTAAAAATGATGTGAAAAATGTGTTACTAAGATGCATTAACAATGACCAATTTGATATGCTACTAAAAAAGTTCCATAATGGTGCAGATGGTGGTCACTTCTCTCCTAGAACAATAGCTGCAAAAATAATGAGATCTAGTTACTATTGGCCTAGTCTTTTTAAGGACTGTTATCATTGGGCTAAGGTTTGTCCTCAATGTGCTTTTTTTGTTGGCAAACAAAAACTTGCAGCTCTTTTATTGAATCCTATTCAAATGGACCAGCCCTTTATTCAATGGGGCCTTGACTTCATTGGCATGATCAACCCTCCATCAAGTGATAAACACAAATGGATATTGACTACCATAGACTAATTCACAAGGTGGGTAGAGGCTGTTGTATTTAAGGAGGCAAATGAAAATGCTATCTTAGAATTCTATGATAGTATTATAACAAAGTTTAGGGTTCCTCATGTCATCATCTCGGATAATGCACTTGCCTTCATAAGTGCTAAAATTTTTGATTGGGTAGCAAAGAGTAGAGTTCATTTGAGTACCTCATCCAAGTAATACCCTCAAGGTAATGGATTGGCTAAGTCTACTAATAATAACCTCATCAAAATCATTAAGAGGATGTTGGAAACCAATCAAAGAGCATGGCATATCAAGATGAAGACAACCTTATGGGCAAAAAGAATCACTCCTAAGAAGTCAATTAGTAATTCTCCCTTTGTACTTTTCTATGGGAGAGAAGCTAAGATGTGCATATCATAAGAGCTCCCTACCTTGGAACTTGCACAATAACTAGAATTAATTGAAAACACTCCCATGGAGGTCAGATTGATAGAATTAATGCAGCTGTAGGAGGCAAGAGATGATGCACACAAAGCTTTGGAACACCATCAAGTTCTCATGAAGAAATCCTTTGACAAAAGATCAAGGGTAAGAGTGTTCAAAGAAGGTGACTTAGACTTGAAATGGGATGAATATAGAGCAAAACTAGGCAATCATACAAATTTTGATACTTTGTGGAGTGGTCCTTACATCATCAGCAAGTGCAAGCAAAGAAACTCCTTTCAGCTATCCAAAATGGATGGAGAAGCACTACCTATTCTAGTGAATGAGATCCAGTTGAAGTATTACTATTGACCCTTACTGGCCATGTCTTGTATATACCTTATTTTGGTGTGTTTCCTTTATTTATGTTGTTTTCCCTAAGTGCTTTAGAGCATAGGTGTTTCCCTTTTAGATGTTTTCTTTCTTTTTATTGGTTGTGAGTGTGTTTCTCTAGCTTGTGTGTTTGGCCATGGCTTATTATTTTAGATCTTGTTTACCTTGTATGACTCCATACCCAATGGAAGGATTTAGGTGATTGGTCTTATGACATAATAGGCATGTCTGCCCTATAAATTTATAGAATGTTGACCATTCTTTACATAACCAATTTATGTTTTCCCTTTGGCTCTTTTTGTTTCTCCCTTGCTCATTTTTTGTGTTTGGTCACTTGATTTGTTGTTTTCCTTTTCCCTTCAGCCTCTCCTAGTTTAGGATCTTCCCCATTGTTCTTTACCTTTTCCCTTTGTTGTTTTCCTTTAGGATTTTTGTCTTAGCCTTTCTCATTTTGTTTTGCCCGAAAGTACCCTTTGGAATTTTTTGATGGCACTTTTCCTAGCCTTGTTTTTTCCCAGGTGACCCTTCAGATTTTGTTCCAAAGTGTACTTTTTGTCTAAGTGACCCTTCAGAAAAATTTCAAAGGGCACTTCACCTCATCTTTTCATCTAAGTGACCCTTCAAGAATTATCTTGAAGGACACTTTTTGTCCAAGTGACCCTTCAAAAAAAATTTGAAGGGCACTTTTTTCCCAAGTTTCCCTTTGAATTTTTCCAGAGGGCACTTTTGACTTGGTCCTTCCCGAATGCCCCTTTGTATTTTTTCTAAAGGGACATTTTGTCCAAGTGTCCTTTAGGATTTTTCTCGAAGGGTCACTTTTGACTATTTTTTCCAAGGTTACCCTTTGGGATTTTTCCTGAAGGGTCCTTTGTCCATAGCGTGCCCTTTGGAAAAGTTTCAAAGGGCCATTTGCTTTGGAAATTCCCTTTGAAATTATTTGGAAGGACCTTGTGCCTTTACCTGGGTGTCCTTTGGAACTTTTTTTAAGGACACTTTCGCAAGTTTCCTTTGAGAAAATTTATTGAAGGAGACTAGCCATTGCCCAGAAAAGCCAAAATTCCTAAAGGAATTCCTTCAGATAAATTATTTAAAGGAATTAATTCAATAAAATTGATCAAAATAATAAACCTAACCCAAATGGATTCCCATGACATGCTGTAGAACATCAATTTTGATGTAGCCAACTAGTCGAGTTCAAAGACATGATGTGTCATAGGATGCCAAATTCAGGGTGGCCAACTAGCTATTGGGTTCAAAGACATGACATGCTATAGGATGTCAAATTTAAGGTGGCCAACTAGCCATTGGGTTCACATTGGTGACATGCCATAGGATGTCAAATTTAATGTAAGGAACTAGTTGTTGGGGTGTAACTTGGTGACGTGCCACAAGACATCAAGTTCATGTCCAAAGTCTTCAAGCAAGAAGTGAAGTCACTAGGAAAACCCAAATGACTCTGTAGTGTAAATCAAGATTTGTTAAAGGCTTGACTTATAAATTTTATAATTAAGGAGACTTAAATAACTTGAAGGAGTAAGTAAGGAGTAAAAGGACTTAGAAATATTGAAAGGGTATTAAGCAAAACAAAATTGGGTTTTCAAAAGAGATTTACTTATAAACTTTTATAAGTAGAAGCAATAAAAAACTCCAAAAGAGAAAGCAACCTTGATAGTGAAAATTAGGTTTCCCAACATGCTTGACTTATCATTTTTATAAGTAAAACCATTCAAAAAACCCAAATGGGTTTGCAGTGTAAAACACATAAGCTTTCAAGAAGAATCTAAGGTTCACAGTAGAGATCTAAGCCATTTATTATAGAGTGTCATCTCACCATTGGTTTTGTGACGATCCTAGTCATTTCAAGAGGGTGAATTAAAGAGGAGGATAAGCTCCAACTGAATGAGAGAGCATATTGAATTGGTTTCACCAGGATGGTGATGGCAAACCATTTTGGAGGCTTCTATTTTGGCACCCAAGAGCTCTCTCTCTTCTCTCCCTCTTTTGCTATAAATAGGACCTTTGGGTCTTTTTTTATCATCCAAAAATAGTATGATGAAGGTATTCTGGAATGTTTTACCATTTTCTTGCCTTTGAGCAAAGAAAACAAACTTATGCTTCTTTGCTCAAAGGCAAAAAGATGGCAAAACATTCTAATAGGGCTTCACCGTACTATCTATGGATGATAAAATAAGAGCCCAAGGGTCTTATTTATAACAAAAGAGGAAGAGAAGAGAGATCTCTTGGGTGCTAAAATAGAATCCTCCAAAAAAGTTTGTCATCACCATCTTGGTGAAATTAATTCTAGTTGTTCTCTCATTCAATTGGAGTTTGTCCTTCTCTTTGATTCACCCTCTTGAAATGACCAGGATCATTGCAAAACTAATGGTGAGATGACCCTCCACAAAAAATGGCTTGGATCACTGCTGTGAACCTTAGATTCTTCTTGAAAGCTTTCACATTTTGCACTACAAACCCATTCAATTTTTTTGAATGGCTTTACTTATAAAACTTATAAGTCAAGCATGTTGGGAAACTTGATTTACACTATCAAGGTTGCTTGCTCTTTTAGGGTTTTTGATTGCTTCTAATTATAAAATTTTATAAGCAAATCTCTTTTCAAAACCTAATTTTGATTTACTTAAGACCATTTTGGGCTTTCTAAGTCCTTATACTCCTTGCTTACTCCTTCAGGTTATTTAAGGCTCCTTACTTATAAAAGTTATAAGTAAAGCCTTTAACATATCTTGATTTATACTATAGATTCATTTGAATTTTCATAGTGACTTCACTTCTTGCTTGAATACTTTAGGCATGAACTTGATGTCTTGTGACACATCACCAAGTTTCACCCAAATGGATAGTTCCTTACATTAAATTTGACATCCTGTGGCACATCACCAATGTGAACCCAATGACTAGTTGGCCACCCTAAATTTGATGTCCTATGGCATGTCATGTCTTTAAACCCAACAACTATTTGGCCACCCTAAATTTGATGTCTTGCATCACATCATGTCTTTGAACCTAATGGCTAGTTGGCTACATCAAAATTGATGTTCTACAGCATGTCATGAGAATCCATTTGGGTTGGGATTATTGTTTCAAGCAATTTTATTGAAGTCATTCCTTTGAACAATTTATTTGAAGGAATTCCTTCAAAAAATTTGGCTTTTCTGGGCAATGACTAGTTTCTTTTGGGAACTTTTCTCGAAGGACACTTGGGAAAGTGTCATTACAAAAAGTTCTGAAGGACACTTGGGTAAAGGTAAAAGGTCCCTTCAAAAAAATTTGAAGGAAATTTCCAAAGGAAATGGCCCTTTGAAACTTTTTTGAAGGGCATGCTATGGACAAAGGACCCTTTGAGAAAAATCTTGAAGGGTAACCTTAGAAAAAATGGTCAAAAGTGACCCTTCTTGAAAAATCTCAAAGGGTACCTGGAAAAAATGTCCCTTCAAATAAAATCTAAAGGGGAATTTAGGAAGGACCAAGGCAAAAGTGCCCTTCAAAAAAATTTGAAGGGACACTCGGGCAAAAAGTACCCTTTAGAATTTTTTGAAGGGTCACTTGGATGAAAAGACAAGGTGAAGTGCCCTTCAATTTTTTTTTGAACGGTCACTTAGACAAAAAGTTCCCTTCGAAAAAAATTCGAAGGGTTACATGGGCAAAAACAAGGCAAAGAAAAGTTCCTTCAAAAAAATTTGAAGGGCACTTTGGGGAAAAACAAAATGAGAAAGGCCAAGACAAAAATATCGAAGGAAAATAACAAAGGGGAAAGGCAGAAAACAAGGGGGAAGAGCCCAAACCAGGAGAGGATAAAGGGAAAAGGCAAACAATAAAGCAAGTGACTAAACACAAAAAATGACCAAGGGAGAAATAAAAAGAGCCAAAGGGAAAACACAAACTGGTCATGCAAATAATGGTCAACAAAACTTATAACAAATATATCTATGTCCTTTGAAAATATCCATAAACGGTGTTTGTCAAAACATGACAACTTTGCAAGACCTTGTGCAGATTTGACTAATTATGGGGACCATTTTAATATGCCTAGAAGGCTAAATTTACACCTGTATAACTCTTATTTTGCTTAGTTTCATGACCTATAATTTATCACACAAGGTCCTCTCACATAGGGGATTCCATCAATATATTCATTTACTCTTAAAGCCTTCATATATGCAATATATGGCATCATAAAAGTTCTTACTTAGCTTTATCTTGTAACTTACAAATTTGACTGTGTTGGAAAACACTATCAAAATATTCGAGAGCTCAAATTTTCTCTAGCATATCTTTTGTCATGTTACGTTGCATGACCTGAGATTTAGCTCATAGAAACTAGGCACAAAAATGAATAAACCCATATGATCATATTATTCTGGAACCTCCATATGTGCAAATGCTAAACTCATCAATATTGTTACTTAGCTTTGCTAAACCATTTTGAAAAATTGGCTAAGTGTTGGAACTTAGTGAATACTACTCAAGTAGCCAAATTTACATCCCCATATCTTCAACTGTGCTTCATCTCATGGATTAAAATATAACACATAACAAATAGGGACTAATGTGATCATAACCATATGAACAACTCCCCCAGACTCATCCATACATGGTAATGGTGATGTAAGCAAACTGCTTACTTAGATTTTCCTCTATAGGCCCAAAATGTCTAGATGAAAAATATGAGGAACCGGATGACTTTCACTCATGCACATAAGCACTCCAATCATTCTTGGTCTCTGATAGGATGCTTTGCACATCATCTAATCACCATATTCAACCCTGAGCATCAATGATATCCATAATGCCAATAATCTCCCTTTTGACATCAATGACATGCTCATAATGTCCCTTTTGACATCAATGCCAATCAAATTGCCAACAAAGATGTTGAATAAGAAAAAACTAGAGTAATTAGAAGATTTGAGAGAGAAACACAAGGTATGAATACAAAAACTTCATGGTAGACAAGGTACAAACCCTAATCCTAATGAACCAAATACCATAAATAATGAACTAATTGACAATAATGAATTAAACAATGATGAAATTGACCATAATCAATTGAATAATGATAAAATTGACCATAATGAAATGAATAATAATTAAATTGAAAATAATTAATTAGTTAATGTTGGAATTTCAAATTCAAAGTTCTACATTTTTTATTTTTTTGATGATGAGTCTATGTATGATACTTCACCCACCACCCTACCCCACCTCCCTGTCCCCCCCTCCTCCCCGCCCCCCCCTGCCCCATGAATGAAGAAAATTTTATGGAAACAAATAATGCTGAAATTAACCATCAAGAAAATTTCATGGAAACATATAATGAATAAATTAACAATGAATAAAATGTCATCCCACCTCTAAACAATGAAAGTAATAATGATTTTGAATCACCCTCTCAAAAAAATCCACCATTACCAACACTTCCAAGAATTGTGTGTAGAAAAGACAAGTACTTAATTGAAGTTGATGACAATATTTTAGAACCAATGCATAATAAAATGTCTAATCACAATTCAAGAAGACTAGATCAACAAATTTATGATACTTTCTTTCATAATTTGGATTATGATAGTCAAAGATGTCAATTATTTATTTTATTGATAAAATTGATTAAGATGAGACCTATAATGTACACATTAAGACTAAGAATATCTAACATAGATGATAAAAATAATGATTTTTTTAAAAATATACATGATGCATATCATACTATAGGCCCAAAATCATGTACCAAAGATTATAATGTTGCCTAACATATACTTATAACTTGTGCAGTAAGTGATAAAATAATAATAAAAAATGAATGGTTTCAAAAACAAGCCAAACACTTAATATAAACAGGAAAATAATAATAAAAGCAATTGAAAGATGTGAAAGACTTAATGAACCTAATACCAATGAGCTCTAGGCATTCTATGGTAGACTTCCATGAAAGGAAAAGGCTATAGTCGATACTCTCAAAGAGTTACCAATTCGATTTTGAAAAGACAATACAAGAGTTTTACCCAATGCAAGAGATGTGAAAAGAAGAGTTGGTTCTCGTAACCACGAACTGCATCTGAAACATTTATCAGATATGACTCAAACACAATTATACTCTAAATTTTTGGAAAAAACATCCACAAATTTTTATTTGTCAAAGATATTTTGGGAGGTTAAAACCTTTTTATGTTAAAATAAATCACACATGCACCACTTTTTGTAGGCAACAAGTTGAATTTTAAATGCACTATGATGTTTTTCACCATATTCATTGTACTTTGCATACTAATAATATTTTTTATAAGTATGGTATTGAATTTCCACCAAAATCATCTAGGTAATTTATTCCAACTATCTTTTGTGAAAGATCAGATTGATAATTATTTTACTTCAAATCATGTTTAAATGGAAATTTCAGCATTTTTGGTGGATTGCCAAAATTAAAAATATATATCCATGAGGAGATTACAAGTGCAATTGGATAGGAATTAGTTGGTTTAATAAAATATAAATTAGTTACTTATCAAGTAAAAGATTGCAAAGAATCTAAAAGGTGTGAGCTTGTTACATAAAAGATACTTGTTTTCAAATTTTTGGTCAAATTTAGGGAGAAGATTGTTTGCGTATGCAAGGCACACACACAAGGCTAGATGGTTGGATGAACATTTAAAGATAATCAAGGATACATTACCACTTGGTTTGATTATTTATTATTTGATTTTTATGAAAATTACACATTTAAACCTCAAATGGAAGTTCAATCACAATATTATAACTCATCACAAGTGACCATATTCATGCATATAGAATTCATGCATGCACTTTATAGTACAGAGCAACAATAAAAAATATTAAGGGAGTACCATTTCTATATCAATGATGATAGATTAAACTATTAAAAGAATGTGCAAGGTTATTTTTAGAAGTTTTATGAATAATTGAGTTAGAAGAATATTACTTTCAATCAACATTATCTTTGGTCACAAAATTACACATCATAATTTAAAAACACATGGATGTTTTATTGGTTGAGCAAGATGGATGTTACCACTAGTGTAGAACACATTTAGAGTTTCACAAAGGCTGACCATAGAAAAGGGGAGCATGACGGTGTTAGATCATGTGTAAAAAGAGCTATTGTAAGGGAGGAGTTGAAATTTGAAGAGGGTATTCATTTGATAGATGCAAAAACTATGGTTAAATAGTGTAATGAGAACATGTGTCATGGTGCTCAACCAAATTCCACTATTCATAGACATTTCTAATTAATGGAGGAATAACACCTAGAAAAGTATGAAGATTTTATGAATCTAATGGGTTCAAGTGACCTCCACTCATTTTGTAGCTCAAATTCAAGTTCTTGGAGTGTTCATATGAGACATTTGGTATGTTTTTTATTTTACATGCATGGTCTCTATTTGGAATGAGTGCGAGTCACAAGAGTGGGTGGATGATTGGAGTTCTAAACCTCTAATTCTAATTAATGCATATTAGGTTCCAAAAACATTACAACTTATAAATATGACATCATTAGATGAATTTGACCATGTATCTGATCTAGTACAGCTAGGTAGAATATTTTTCATTATGTAAAATTTATTCCCATTATATATCTTTATATTATCATTAAAAATAATTTTTTGTGATACAAGACATGTTTTTGTAGTTTTTGTATATGAGGATAATGAATAAGGCACTAATTAATACTTGTGTTAGTGTGTAGAGAGAAAGAAAAAGTTGACTTCCCTAATTATAGATGAAGAAAACATTGACTATCCCATTAGGTCAGTGGTAGTCACTGGAATTTAATTTTGATGATTTCCTATAAAATATTCAGATTAATTATTGTTTTAAGAGTTTAAAATGCAAGGAAGATACTGCATTATTCAAATTTGATTCTTAAAACAAATATTCAATAACAAAAATATCATGAAAGGCCATTAAACAAGAAACTATGAAAAATTTGGGAGTCAAACCATGAAGCTATTCTTGATACTATCAAGGTTAGAGCATATCTGAGTGATTAATTTGATTGAAATATAGATTTATGTTGAATTTTCAAATGTATATGTAATCAATTTTACCAAATATTTTTTATTTTATAGGTAGTACATATAAATTTTATTTTTAATTACTTACTAACAATTTTTTGTAGGTTAGTGGTGCCATATAAGCTTCCAACTTCATGTGGTTGGCACTATTAGTAAATGATTATATATTCTTGAAGATAAGATAATCTTAGGTTATATGTGATCGAAGCTTAGGAAATGACTTACAGGTTCCATTTTATGGGTATTTGAACTTAGGCTAAAAAATGCATTTTTCTTGTGTTAGGAAGGGTGTTTTTAAGGCTAGAATAGGTGGTGGGTTTGTCAATCAAGTCTGATGGGAGGCTAAAAACTTGGTCCTAAATATTATCCACTCCCTTAGATTTTTTTTCAGTGTTATTTTTTATTTAGAAGCATCGGAACTAGAGTTATGCAATCACAACTTAAACTTTGACAACATTTGTTGTCAGTGTTTCCACTCTCCAAAATGGTAGTGAAAATGAACTTTTAGGTGGATTTGAAAATTATAAAAATGTGATAAAATATAATTTGCCTAACTATATGTGATAAAAGTGATAGATTAATAGGTGTAGGTCCCATAGGTATAAATGCCAATTGGAGCTCAAGAAGTTGCATGTTCACTGATAAAAAGTTGTATTTCTGGATCCATCACTACAACTTATCTACAATTTGTATTTAGACTGATAAATTATTTACAATTTTTATTTTATGGGTATTTGAACTTAAGCTAAAAAATGCATTTTTTTGTATTAGGAAGGGTGTTCTTGAGGCTAGAATGGGTGGTGGGTTTGTCGATCGGGCTTGCTGAGAGAATAATAAATTGGTATTAGATGTTATATTCCCCCCAATATGTGTTTTAAATGTCATTTTTTAGTCAGTAAGCATTAGAACTAGAGTTCTGTAACCAATTACTAAAACTTTGATAACATTTGTTGTCAATGTTTCTGCTCTCCAGAACGGTAGTGAAAATGCACTTCTGAGTGGATTTAAATGTCATGACAGTGTGATAACATATAATTTTATTTTATAGACATGATAAAACTAATATATCTTTAGGTGGAGCTCATGGAGGTAAAAATGCCAGTTGGAGCTCAAGAAGTTACTTGTTCACTAACAAAAAGTTACATTTTTAGACTCATCACTATAACTTATATAACAGATTGATCTCAAAGCTTCCACATGAGTGATTAAATGTTTTATTAGAGGGATTAAATAGGTATGGTAAATGATGTGATGGTTCATATAAATTACTTACAATTTTCATTTTACGTATGTTTAAACTTAGGCTAAAAATTTGCATTTTTCTTATATTGGGAAGGGTGTTCTTGAGGCTAGAATGGGTGGTGGGTGTGTCAATCAGAGCCTGATGGGAGGCCAAGAACTTGGTCATAAATGTTATTCACCCCTTATAAATGTTGGAAATGTTAGTTTTCACTCAAGAAGCATTGAAATTAGAGTTCTACAACCATAACTTAAACTTTGACAACATTTATTGTCAGTGTTTTTGCTCTCCGAAATGGTAGTGAAAATGCACTTCTAGGTGGATTTGAACATTGTGGTGGTGTGATAAAATGTAATTTACCTATTTTAATGTTATCAAAGTGATATATTCATAGGTGGAGGTCCCAGAGGTAGAAATGTCTATTGGAGCTCAAGAAGGTGTTTGTTCACTGCCAAAAAGTTGTATTTTTTGACTCGTCACTGTAACTTGTCTAACAGATTGATCTTGAAGCTTCTACTTGAGTGATCTAGGATGAGATTAGAGGTATTAAATAGGTATGGGAAGGATCTGATGGTTCATGAAAATGTCTTACAATTTTTTTTACGTGTGTTTGAACTTAGGTTAAAAATTGCATTTTTCTTGTATTGGGAAGGGTGTTTTTGAGGTAAGAATGGGTGGTGGGTTTGTCGATCAGGCCTAATGGGAGGCCAATAATCTGGTATTAGACATTATCCACCCCCCTGGATGTGTTTTTAGTGTTATTTTTCACTTCTAAAGCATTATAACTAGAGTTATGCAACCACAACTTAAACTTTGACAACTTTGACAAATTAAACTAGAGACCTAAAAACTTAATGAGTAATTGACCTATTGACAACTTTGAAAACTTTGATAATTTTGAAAACTTAAACTAGAGACCTAGAAACTTAATGATTAATTGACCTAATTGAACTATTATGTGGTGGTAGAAACTTAATTGACCTATTGACCTATTAGGTGGTGGTAGAAACTTAATTGACCTATTGACCTATTAGGTGGTGGTAGAAACTTAATTGACCTATTGACCTATTAGGCGGTAAATGACCTGAAGGTACTTTAGGCCATGAATATTTTTTCATTTGTGTAAGGTTGTAGGTGGATGAATGACTATAGGTGGTAACCAAGAAGTGACTATAGGTCACAATCAAGGAAGGGAGCTTGGAGTGATTCCATCAGGTTGGTAAGTTATGAGTCATAATGTTATTAGTTTTGAACGTGTTGAAATTATATAAAATTACATAGAAATGAGTAAGACATTTATACATGGATAACTAGGCAAAAAGGGTTACCTCTTCCCATATAACTTGTTTTACCTATGACAGTCCAATATGAAACTAAATGGTTGTTTCTCACAAAGGGAGTATGAATTTTGTGTATATAATGATATATAGATTGATAATGATCATTGAGGTGGAAGGTTAATTGTTTTTTATACAAATTATAATGTTAAATAATCAACATATAGTTCTCTAGTACAAATAAACCCTATTTATACCCTATTTTGGGTTAACAGTCACATTGCAAAGGGAAATAAGAGTTGTTTCCTAATCTTATCAAGTATGCCATTGAATATATGGAATTTTAATATTGTAAAAAAAAAAATGAGGTTTTTAATCTCTTATAATATGGATGAGAGATTTGAAATTAAACTAATACTCCATGTTGTTATCACAGGCTTGTAGGGTTCCTTATTGTGCACAATCAAGATAGAAAAGAGAGACTTTTATTGTATAAATGTGTATGATAATGGATATAATGGTTTGTATGGTTGGTGATAGGTTAAAATAAGGTAGTTTTAATTATAAAATCCATTAAGAGAGTCCTTGCAACTCATTTATACACAAACCCTATTGTCACAGTCCTAAATAGGACTCAAAAACCTATGTTTTGATGGTTAGAAGAGAGAATAAAGAGAAATGAGATGTATCACATATTGTATAAGGTGTGTGGGGTAAAAATAGACCTATGTATAATTTTTTTCCTTTAAAACTTTTTATAACCCAAGATATTGAATTATATAGCCCCTCAGCTCGTGTAGAAGCCTAACTAGGGTTTTAAGAGCAAAAACCCCATAGAAAGAGTTTTAACCCTTATAAATTAATTAAAATTCATAATATGACATGTTTTGATGTATGAAAAATGAATAAATTGGTTTTGGTGTGGTTCAATGCCGTATAACATGGATTTGGTGATTGTCGATTTAGGATAGGGCTAATTAGGCTTAATTGAAAGGTGGTTTACAAAGAAGGTGTGGTCTAGGAGTGGAGTTAGGTCATGAAATTTGAAACACACCTATAAGGATATATATGGTGGATATAAAATATTTTAAATATCCATAAGAGCTGATATATTTCTAAAACCAATAGAATTTACACAAAAAAAGGCTTCAAGCCTAATGAGACCATTGTGAGCCATATATGTGGAATTAAATGTTGAAGTGTGTTTGAGTACTTTTAAGAGGTTAAGATAGGTGTGATTTGACCATATAATAAAATATATGATATAATACTAACTCTTTGAGACATATATCAAGTTTTGGTACTTGAAACCTAAGAGGATTGCCTAGTGAGAAGATAGTGAAAGAGTGAGAGGAAGTTTGTGAATGGAATGTATGAAATGAGTTAGAAAATGAATGTGAGAGGTTTGTAAGAGGTATAATGACACAAATAAGTGTCTAAAAATTATACAAGAATTAGGTACAAAGATAATAAGGCCATTGAGCGTAAGTGATAAGAGTGTTATTAGTCATTTCCATTACACATAATGAAATAAAAATTTTAATTTAAAAAAATATGGGAGATATGAGATTTATAGCATTGAAAAGAATAATTTTTTAATCCTCATTTGTGTACAACATTAAATATGATATCTGATAGATAATATTTTGGAAGATCAAAACAACACTGTAGAATAACACATAATGAAATACAAACTAAATATAAATTAGATAGATTGCCATGATAGGCATACAATATAGGCACATGTGGCCAATATCAATAATACATAGATTTTTGTGATAGGAATAAAAAATTACATCTACCAACATAGTATATAATGTTGATTAAATGCCATACACATATATACAATGCTAAAAATGCATAAATTTCCATATAGGCATACACAAAAGTACATCTCATGTGTAAAACATCTTATTCATCAAATAGCCTCCCTATTTTTGCCTTCCTCGACGAAGACTCTACTTGGGATGACCTACTAGTAGATGGGTACCCCTCTAATTCCTTAGATTGATCTAAGGTCCCAACTATAGATCCTACGCTCATAGCTATCTTATAACTAAACCTATTCAAATATAATAATTATTATAAAATTAACATAAAATATATTTAAACAATTGTTAAGAAATTAATTTTAAACTACAATAAAAAATCATTTAAACATGCACTTATTGCAAGCTTACAATCCTACTAAATCTATTTTTCACACTCAAATAAATTAATGGTAGGCTTAGATATTTGAATAGGCATCTCAAATATGGGTTAACAGGAGAATTTTCCCTACTAATCATCTGACTAAGACTATCGGATGTCATAGGAAAAATTTGCATACACAATACATTTACATAAGTTATATTTACCCCAAGTACATATACTAAAATTATTTAAACAAGTCTATTTTATTAAATTCAAACTTATAAGAACTAATATATACCTCTATCAGTACCTATGTAGATGACATTGCAATAACAATGCCTATGTCTGTCTTAGCTCATAGAGAGGGAGTATCTACTCCAAACATCAACTGCTCATGTAAATAGGGTTGTTGACATAGTGGATTGCACCCTGGGTAGGAGTCCGAGCTCCTACCTTCCACACGCAACAATGGAAACTCCCCTCTCACCTGTGGGATCAATGAAGCTTGAGGGGAGAGTCTCTAGATAAGGGCTAGCTCCCTTTGATGTATCTTTTAGGCCCTAGATTCCTACTGCTAACAAATAATGAAAAAGGGGGGGGATGAAAAGGGAGAAGGATGCTAAAAATAGAACCTAAACCTAAAAATAAAAAGGTGATACACCAAACAAGTTGATCCACTCAGCTCAAAAATACACTTTTCACCAAGAAGAAGTTGTCATACACTTCATCTGATGTGGGAAACCCTTTTGTATTAGTGAGTTAGGGGTTCGCAGAGATACAAGGAGGAATAAATATCAAAGGTGCTCTGAGACACACTTTGGTAGCCTGTTCACGTGTGGCTATATTCCTACTATAAACACTTCTGGCAGACTTGTAGAAGAACTTCACAATGCACTAGACATGCTGGAATTGATCTGTGAAAAGCATAAAATAAAATGACTTAACAAAAAAATAAAACATAGACATATGCATGAGTGTAAGTCCAAATGGAGGTAAAAAATTGCTAAGTCTTGATTCAAGGTAAAATCTGGCAGAGTTCTGCCTTAATGGCTTGAGAGATTTTTGGGCAGAGCTTTGCCTTACAGGCTAAGAGAATGGATCCTTTAAAATGAGAAGTTTTAAAATATATAGAAAGAGGAGAAGAGAACTTGGCACTCCTTTTGAAAAGACTTTGGTGCTCTTGACAAGCTAGCCCATGTGCATTTGTGAGCATCGGGAAGAGGAAGTTACTGTTGTTGATGTCATTCTTCTAGAAGAGGCCTACTAGAACCATGCTATGTAATCATTGATCTTGACTTTGGAATTCAAATATTAATGTGAAAGCATGGGCTGTACCTCTTTTTTGTAGACAAGACTACTCCTTCCAGATACTCACACGTGGTTTGTTTGCTTATAAATTCAAATGGAGAAAATAGGGCGCGCCACTCACTGTTTGCACTATTTGATGACCATTTGGTAGTCACTATTCCAACCACTAGAGTAACTCCTTTCCCTTTGACACCTAGACCATTTGTCCACTTTTGCACTTTGTCTCTTCCTGACTTTGTTGCTTTCTAGCTTTGTCACTTTCTAGCTCCTTCAGCCCTTGGGCTATCTTCTTGGTAGGTCACTGAGTTCCTTGGGCTCTTCCATTTTGCTTTTCAAAATCAATGGCTATTTTATGAGCCTTGAAATTTGACATCTGTGCACCCATCACTACGTTTGAACTTCCAACGGCTAATTCACTGTGCTTGATTTTGACGTCTTCAGGCCCATCACCCCTTGGACTTTTTTTAGCCTTTTTCTTTGCTTCATCTTTTCTATCACTCCCTTTCCTTCAAACTTCTTGTTTTGAACCTTCCCAAAGGGAAGGTGACCCTTCAGCTTATTGAGAATTACCCTTCATTTGGCAATCGAGATTCCCCCGCAAGGGCACTTGCCCTTCTTGGTCCTTCGATGGCCTTTTCCCCTTGACTATTTTCCCACAGACAAAAAGTCTGCAAGAATTATCTTGCTCATTCTTTTCCCTCAGAGAATTTCCCACAGACATTTCCCTGGCCACTTTTCCCATGGACAAAAAGTCTACAAGAATTGTCTTCGACCACTTTTCCTTAGTCTTTTCAAAATTTCTCTTAGGATTTTCCTCCCGTAGCCTTCCTCCAAATTTCTTCAAACTTTTTGTCTGAAGGAATTCATTCGAACAAAAAGTCTGAAGAAATTATTCTCACCTTTGCCTTGGTCTTTTTGCACCTTTCAAATTCCTTTAGACTTGTTGTCTGAAGGAATTCCTTCAGAGAAAAAGTCTGAAGGATTTCTCCCTTTGCTTCTTCAGCTACCTTTGGAAAGTGCCCTTTGGGAAAATTTGAAATGACCCTTCCGAAGGGTATCTCCTTTGCCTTAGAAAAATTTCTAAAAGAAACTTACCTCTTTGAAAGTGTTTCCTGCCCTCCGCAAAGGCTCTTGAGTCCCGAACTACCCTCCACAAGGGCACTTGAAATGGTCCATTTTGCACCTAAGTGGGAACTTGCCTCTTCCTATGGAGTCCATATAAATCCATGCCTATAGAGTCCATAGAAATGGACCTACAGAGTCCATAGAAATCTCTACAGAGTCCGTATAAAACCTGCAGAGTCCATAGAAATTTCTAGACTTGTGTAAAGAATATAATGTACTGGCTCAGAATAGTAGGGGAAAAAAGGGGGGGACTGATTTTAGCCTACAGGACCAAAATGGTCTACAAATTGGTGACTCCTAAGGGAAGCATGCCTGATATGCTTAGAGACTAGTTGCCTTGAAGTCCATTGGGCATGTAGTCAGAATGCATCTTTAAAGAAAGGTTAACAACAGCCTTGAGAGATCCCAAAATTAATCATGAAGCCTTTTTACCCCAGACACAAGGGAAAACACACACAAGGCTAAAAACACTACTTGTGCAAACTGCACTTAGGGAAAATAGGAAAAGAAATTGAAAGCAAACTACTATGTACAACTAACCAAGGATATCTGCCTCCCTCCTAGATCAAAGGGAAAATTTCTTAAGTCCCCTTCCTAGCTAGGAAAATTATGGTGCCAGACAAGTGGCTGAATGAAATAGAGGGTTGGTGACCTGCTCCTCTTGCCTATCACCTTGATTGGCCTGCATCTAAGTGGATCAGGATTGAACATGCTTCTAATATATACGTACTCTTCTTGTTCTTAGAATCTTGTTGAATACTGGTCCTTCATGCTAGTGCATCTCACCAAGAAATCTGTGGTTGTTGACTCATCATTATAAGCCCTTTATTGTGCATGGTCCCTTTACAATGCATCATGAATTGGCTCATCTCCTTCTACCTCATTGATGACCCTATCAAACTCATCCTCTACTTCCTCTTAGCCTTCTTGAAGAAGGGTGACTGTTGTGATGTCTAAAATGGAATCACAAACTGATTGCTCATCCCATAGAACATCACCTTTTTGTTCAAAGCTCTCTTCTTCAAGGCTTTCCTCAAGGTTCTCCTCCAATTCAGGATCTATGGCATAATCATCCTCCTCATCAAAGCAACAAGGAATTTCATCAAATAAGGGGGGAGAGATCTCACCATGCTTACATTCCTCTTCGTACTACTGGAACATCCGCATGTATGCATGACCTGAGTCCTCTCCATTGCTGATGATGTCTTCAAAAGAAGCCTCCATGATGATTTCATCTTCTCTTACATCCATGATAGCCTCTTGGGAAGCTACATATTGGATCTTCTACTCCTCACTCACCTCCTGCAAAATAGGTTCCTCCTTGAGAAGGGGTGAAGCAAAAAAACCATGTGGAAGAGGAGGCAGTCCTTGAGCTAGAATTGAATGATTCTCCTTCCATCTAGCTAGCACTTCATCAATATCAGGTGTGGCCTAATAGCTCTCTTGGAAGTGTGTAGATGGAGTGTGTTCAGATAGGTCCACCACACACTGGCTAAGGAATCTCTCTCTAGATTCTAACTCTACAATTCTTCTGGTTATATCCTCTTAGAAGAGCCTTTCCTAGAGGTCATAAGAATCATCAAGAGTAGGAGTAGCCTTGACTTCTTCAAGGTTTTGCAAAACCTTTCTCCTCCTTCCTGCCCCATGATTCCACTATCTCCCTCCAAGTTAGGATCTTACCATCATGGTTAGTGATCTGAGGGAGTTGAGAAAGACTAGGAGGGGTTTGTTGATGCATAAGAAGAGCTGTTTCAAATGGAAATGCATTTTGGCATGTATAATCCATTGCTTAGAACCACGTACCTTGTATTTCTTCATATGTTTTGATCAAGTTCAAAATATTCATGAAATCACCCCAAACAACTCTCTTGGTTACCCTTCAGTAATGAGGGAAGTAATGCTGGAGTTTGAGGTCGTTTCATGACAGCCTGAGCTTGATCAAAACTATACAAAAAATGATCTCTTGATGGAACTAGGACTGCTTAACCAGCTAATTCAACTTAGAGTTTCCATTGGTGTTAATTGAAAGCCTCCAAAGGCTAGTTGGTTGAAGAACACACCAAAAATTCTTTAACTCTTTAGACATAACTTATCCTAGTTGGTCCCATCTGAGCATGCCAAAAACTATTGATGCAGTAGATTGCACCTTGGGCAAGAGGCTGAGCTCTTGCCTTCCACACGTAACAATGGAAACTCCCCTCTCACTTATGGGACTGGTGAAGCTTGAGGGGAGAGTCTCTATATAAGGGCTAGCTCTCTTTGATGTATCTTTTAGGCCCTAGATTCCTACTACTAATAAATAATGAAAAAAGGGGGGGGATGAAAAGGGAGAAGGATGCTAATAAAAAAAACCTAAACCTAAAAATAAAAAGGTGATACACCAAACAAGTTGATCCACTCAGCCCAAAAATACACTTTTCACCAAGAAGAAGCTATCATACACTTCATTTGATATGGGAAACCCTTTTGTATCAGTGAGTCAAGGGTCCGTAGAGATACAAGGAGGAAGAACTATCAAAGGTTCTCTGAGACACACTTTGGTAGCCTATTCACATGCACCTATATTCTTGCTGTAGACACTTTTGGTAGACCTGTAGAAGAAGAACTTCATAATGCACTAGACATGCTGGAATCAATCTATGAAAAGCATAAAAGAAAATGACTTAACACAAAAAGAAAACATAGACATATGCATGAGTGGAAGTCCAAATGGAGGTAAAAAATTGCTAAGTTTTGATTCAAGGTAAAATCTAGCAGAGTTCTACCTTACAAGCCTGAGAGATTTTTGGGCAGAGCTTTGCCTTATAGGCTAAGAGAATGAAGCCTTCAAAATGAGAAGTTTTACAATATATAAAAAGAGGAGAAGAGAACTTGGCACTCCTTTTGAAAATACTTTGGCACTCTTGACAAGTTGGCCCATGTGTGTTTGTGAGCATTGAGAAGAAGAAGTCACTATTGTTGATGTCATTCTTCTAAAAGAGGCCTATTGGAACCATGTTGTGTAATCACTGGTCTTGACTTTGACATTCAAGCATTAATGTGAAAGCACATGCCATGCCTCTTTTTTGTAGACAAGACTACTCCTTTTAGATACTCACGTGGTTTGTCTGCTTATAAATGCAAATGGAGAAAATAGGGCATGCCACTCACTATTTGTGCCATTTGATGACCATTTGGTAGTCACCATTCTAACCACTGGATTAACTCCTTTCCCTTTGACACTTGGACCATTTGTCTACTTCTACACTTTGCCTCTTCCTAGCTTTGTCACTTCCTGGCTTTATCGCTTTCTGGCTTTATCGCTTTTTGACTCCTTTGGCCTTCGGGCTATCTTCTTGGCGGGTCACTGAGTTTCTTGGGCTCTTCCATTTTGCTTTTCAAAATCAACAAATTTTTCATGAGCCTTGAAATTTGACATCTGGGCACCTATCACTGCGTTTGAACTTCCAATAGCTGGTTCACCATGCTTGATTTTGACATCTTCGGGCCCGTCACCCCTTGGACTTTCTTCGGCCTTTTCCTTTGCTTCATCTTTTCTATCACTCCCTTTCCTTCAGACTTCTCATTTTGAACCTTCCTAAAGGGAAGGTGACCCTTCAGCTTATGGATAAGTGCCCTTCGTTTGGTAGCTGAGTGTCCCCTACAAGGGCACTTGCCCTTTGGGGTCCTTCGGTGGCCTTTTCCCCTTGACTATTTTCTTGTAGACAAAAAGTCTGCAAGAATTATCTTGCTCATTCTTTTCCTTTAGAGAATTTCCTATAGACATTTCCCTAGCCACTTTTCCCATAGACAAAAAGTCTGCAAGAATTGTCTTCGACCACTTTGCCTTAGTCTTTTCAAAATTTCTCTCAGGCTTTTCCTCCTGCGGCCTTCCTCTGAATTTCTTCAAACTTTTTGTCCGAAGGAATTCCTTCAGACAAAAAGTCTGAAGAAATTATTCTAGCCTTTGCCTTGGTCTTTTTGTGCCTTTTGAATTCATTTAGACTTTTTGTCTGAAGGAATTCCTTCAGACAAAAATTCTGAAGGATTTCTCCCTTTGCTTCTTCGACTACCTTTGGAAAGTGCCCTTCAGGAAAATTGGAAACGACCCTTCCGAAGGGTATCTCCTTTGCCTTAGAAAAAATTCTAAAAGAAACTTACCTCTTCGGCCTTTCTCTGTGGCCTCTTTTGAAAGTGTTCCCTACCCTCCACAAAGGCTCTTGAGTCCTGAACTACCCTCCGCAAGGGCACTTGAAATGGTCCATTTTGCGCCTAAGTGGGAACTTGCCTCTTCTTGCAGAGTCTATAGAAATCCATGCCTGTAGAGTCTGTAGAAATGGACCTGTAGAGTCCATAGAAATCTCTGTAGAGTATGTAGAAAACCTACAAAGTCTATAGAAATTTCTAGACTTGTTTAAAGAATACAATGTACTAGCTCAGAACAATAGGGGAAAAAGGGGGGACTGATTTTAGCCTGCAGGACCAAAATGGGGTCTCACTTAATTTTATATGAAGTATCAAATATTATATATGGAAACCATGAATATCATGAAAAGACAATGTAAACCAAGAATCATGAAAGTGTAACTACCATACAACATGCATATCATGAAAAGACACTGTAAACCAAGAATCATGGAAGTAAATAACTACCATACAACATGCATATGATGAAAAGAAAATGTAAACCAAGAATCATGGAAGTGTAACTTCCATACAATGTGCAATGAACAATAATAACAAGTAGTTTGCATGTTGGAGGTAATATAAAAATTGTAATACATGTAGGAAGGGTGAGTGGAAGAGTAGGAGGTGGAAAGAATAGTAGCACTTAGACAAGGCAAATTTAGGGAGAGAAAAGGAATAAGAGACATATCAAGAAATTTGTCTTTACTTGTAAAGTTTCTTTGGATAGAGTAGAATACAATTATATATTTACCAGGGAAAGGTTGAGCTACACATATATGGCTATCATCCTTCTATTATATGTGTGATATCAATCATATGTATCTCTATATATAATACATGGATTGATATCACACTCATTTATAATAGATGGATGACAAGCGATTTATGGGAAAGCACCCAATCAATATAAAGGAGCACAAACCATAGTGAATCTATATACACATAATATTTTCAAACTTTTATCGATTACTGACACTTTGGATCTTACAAGAACTTGTTGAGTCTCAATATCTCTAAGTGCATGCCTTAAGGGGTGAATTGAGAAAGGGGTGGGTAGACCATTGATGCATCATGAGATTGTTGTCCCTTTTACCACTTTACATCTACACACTCATCTCCTAAAAATAATTTACCCTAAGATTATTCTTCTCATTCTTACCCATTCTAGTCATTTTCCATGCTTTATCTTCCTTATTTTTGTTTTGACCCCCTTTCAACTAGTTGACTATACTAGGTCAACTGGGTCAACCCTATATAGTTTTTAGCTTCTGATTACTATATAGGGTTGATTGGGTTGACCTTAACTATTTAGGGGTATTTTTCACTTTGAGCTTTGTTATCCCTTCAGCCAACCTAGCTTAGGGCCTAGTGATTTATCTCTCAAAAACATATAGGGTTGACTGGGTCAACCCTATACAACTGACATATTTGGAAGGATTTAGGGTAAGACCCACTTATATATACAAGTTCATTTCTAACCATTTGTAAGAAGATAAGTAAATAAGATTAAATGAAAATGAACATTTGTTTATTGACCATTCTACTTGAAGAATAAAGCTTAGGGTTCCATACTTTTTTTGGTGATACAGATCTTATCTTATGGAGAAGTCTTTTGGATGCATATATATATTATGTATCCTAGAGATGATTTGTCTTTATTATCCTTACATACCAAAACAATCTCTTGCAAAGTACCTTAGCCAAGGGAGAGATTGAGGATCGACGGGTTCATCTTCAAAGGTAAGTATTCATAAATTTATTTCTTATTTATAAGAGTAGATATATAATATAGTTGTGATTATTTCTTCCATGCATTAAGATTATATATACATTAATGTGAGTATATGTCTTCTATGCATGTCTTGTTTAGTTTTTTTAATTTCTAACCCCCACTTTGTACCAAAAGCTTTGGTGTGCACTAGATTAGATTTACTTTCTTATTATTAGAATAGAGTGAACATTAAACCTAGGACTCTTTTAGGGTTATTACATGATTATGTTAGACTATAGGATTTACAACCCTTCCTAACATGGTGTATTGTGATAAGTGATCCCGTATTTGGGTCTAGTGGATCCCCATATAGGTTATGCCCCCACTTAAAAAATGTATTCCTAATTAAAAGTGTAGGTATGTTTTATCTTCTCTGAGCCAGGATTGATTTATAGACATGATGTATTTTTGATTGCATACATTTTGGTGAACCTGACATGAATCCTATCCCACCACTGGTTGGATTATCTTCACATTACTATTTTAATTTTAGCATTAGCTTCACTTTGGCTTCACCTTCATATTACATTCTAGTAAACCTAATGTGAACTAACCTTGTAAGGTTTGTTCATCTTATTTCATTTCTTTCATTATTTCATCATTAATTTTATCATATATTTGCCATATTGGATCGACTCTATTGACCTAGTATCTAACTTATGTGCACATATTTTCAAGTACAAGCTACTATATCGATCCTATCAACCTAGCATAGTTTTTTAGATTTCCAAACATCCAATCTAGACTAATAAGTTAACCCAATCAACCTTGTACTTTTTCAGACATTAAGTTCAACATACTTGGTCAACTCAATCAAATTTGTACATTTCCATAACTCAATAGTAAGTTTTTGTAAAGATTGATTGACCCAGTCAACCTAGTTTGTAGAATTTACAAGCATATATCAAGTTTATTGAACATCAATCTCCATTATTTGCATCTCTGATCCACCAAGGTTCCTTTCTATCTCTCTCTATCTCTTTCTTTATAGTCTTTCCTTTCGTAGTTAACTAAATCAACCCCATCGACCCAGTTCTATGTTTTATGTACTGTTTGGATAATTGGGTTGACTCTATCAACCCTATTCATTTTTAGACCTTGCTTCCATAGTACAGGTTTGACCCTATTGCCCCTATTCTATATTTTATGCATACACTATTGACCATATCAACATTGTACCTTGTTTCAAAGTTGGAATTAACCTTATATGTTAGTAGTTAGTTCACACTTTTTTTTCTTGTTGTTTGCATGCTTAGAGTATATCACATAACTTAATTAGGTGGTTTTAAATTAATAATTTAGTTTCATTAATTTATATTTTATGCACACATAACCAAATCATAAAATCTAAACAAGCATTTTAACATTTATCTACCCAAGGCCAACCTACTTAGATTTCATCACCAAGGGGGAAGCCAACTTGATACTCTAATCAAGTATAAACCATTGTCAATGGTATATTCTGGTTAATCACTTAACACCCTTACTATTTTAGTGTGTGAAGTGAGGAGGTATGCCTCAATGCCAAACCTGTATCATTGCCACTATAACCCTTTTCAACCCAAACTACCTGAAACCATCCTTAGATTGTCATTCTAGTTCCTTGATTATAGCCAACTTCCCATCACATTTAAAATCATATCTTAATAATCTAATAAACATTTAGGTTGACTAATTAGTTAGCTCAATACTTTCTAAGTCGATTATTTGCTCTTTGCTTAATTGTATTTTTTATTTCAAAAACTTATATTAGCCAATGTTGGTACAAAGTTTTGTGTTATGTGTCTCAATTAGATTGGCCAACGTTAATCCAATTGACTATTTGTTTCCTTTTGGTTATTTCTCTTCAAATTAATTGCAAAATTTATCTTGTTTCAATTTACAAATCTATCATAAGTTTCTTAATTTCCCTCTTTGTTGTACTAGGTTGACCCAGTTGACTTTGTACCTTTTTCCAGCCTCTATTTATAGTATTGGATCGACCCAATCAACCTCATATAGTTTGTAGACCTTGTTTCCTCTTTTTCCAATCTCTATTCACCATACTAAATTGACTTAGTCAACCCTGTATAGTTTTTAGACCCTATTTTGTGCTAGGTCAACCCTGTACTAGTAATGTCATTCCTTATTTTCTTGCTTTCTCATCTCTCTTTATTGCTCTTCATCATGGAATTTATATTTCCCTTTAGCCTATTCGGTCCTTTTTACCCTTAATTGGTCATTTTCGACCATTTTAGCCTTATTTTTTCCTTTTGCATGTATTTTTGTATAATTTTGATTCTTTGGTCAACCTAGTTTGACCAAAATTTCCTTATTTTTAGCCTAGTTAACTTAAAAATCTAAGTCAACCCTCTTATTTTCTCCTCCCTAGTATTGTGTTGTCATTCTAAACTTTTTAGATCAGTTGGAAAATTGTACTAGGTCTGTAGTCTATAAAATATATAGGGTTAGCACACACCTACTAGGTTGGTAGTGTGGATTTTGTCTATTTTTAGCCTACTAGGTTGACTAGGTCGGCCTAGTTGTTTTTCACTACCAACCCCTTGAATTTTCCTAAAAAAGTGCCTTATTGCAATTTTATTCCTAATTCTTTCAAACCCATTTGCCTAACTGGTTTTTCCCACCTATAAAATCTAATTTTGTTTTATTCTGACATCTATAAATGCTAAAAATTTTATTTTTTTAAAATACACTAAATTAAAAAAAATACTTAAAATCTAGATTAAGATTCATAGTTGCATACATGTATTGCATCCGTTACTGCTCCTAGAGCCCCTCCTCATCTAGCCTATCATCTCCTCACCATCCTAACTCGTTTAGTCTTCAAATCTCTTTTTTCTCTCTTTTCATAAGTCAAAATACCCAAATGACTTCTCTTTCCCCTATTTAAAAACACTTTTCAAAATTCAAATTCTTCAATTATTTTCCTGTAGATTCCTTCTTTTGCCAATATCTTTATTTCTATTCATCCATTTTTCAAATCATAAAATGCATTGGATTCATGATGATGTAGATAATATTTTCCACTATTATATGCCTATTTTCCAAAAAAAATGATTTTTGGCTATTTTTTGCACTAACTTCTATAGGTTTGCCTAGTGTTCTTCACATTGGACACCTTCACACCTTCACATCTCTTGAAATCTAATTTTTAATCTACAGCACTAAGGTAAGTAAAGTTATGTGTTTTTCAATTATGCCCTTTCCTTTATTTTATTTTCTACGTAATGCACTTTACTTAGCATCAACATTGTGCGTTATCATGTTTTATTTCTTGAAGCACCATCCCATGTTCTACTTACATGACACACGATGAGATTTGAGAGGGGCATAGGTATACACATAATATTTTCAAACTTTTACCAATTATTGATACTTTATATTTTGAAAGAACCCATCAATTTTCAATCTCTTTGAGTGCATGCCTTAAAGGGTGCACTAGGAAAGGGGTGGGTAGACTATTGGTACTTTATAAGATTATTGTTCCTTTTACCACTTTCCATCTACACACTCATCTCCTAAAAACCATTTACCCTAAGCTTATTCTTCTTAATCTTACCCATTCTAATCATTTACCATGCTTTATCCTCCTTATTCTTCCCTTGACCCCCTTTCAACTAGTTGACTGTACTAAGTCGACCCTATATAGTTTTCATCTTTTGATTATTATACAGAGTCAATTAGGTTGACCCTGTACTATTTAGGGGTATTTTTCACTTTGAGCTTTGTTAGACCTTTGGCTAACCTAGCTCAAGACTTAGTGATTTATCTATTAAAAATATACAGGGTCAATCATGTATAATTGACATATTCAGAAGGATTCAAGACCCACCTATATATACAAGTTCATTTATAACCATTTTTAAGAAGAGAAGTGAATAAGAATAATTATGAATGAACATCTTCTTATTGACCATTCTACTTGAGGAATAAATCTTAGGGTTCCATACTTTCTTTAGAGATATAGATCTTGTCTTGTGGATAAGTATTTTGAATGCATAGATAGGTTATGTAGCCTAGAGCTGATTTGTCTTTGTTATCCTTACATACCACAACAATCTCTTGTGAAACACCTTGGCCAAGGGAGACATTGAGGCTCGGTGGATTTGTCTTCAAAGGTAAGTATTCTTAATTTTATTTATCTTTTGTAAGAGTAGATAGATAATGCAGTTGTGCTTCTTTCTTCCATTTATTAGGATTACATATACATTGGTGTCAGTATATGTATTTTATGTATGTTTAGTGTAGTTTTTTAATTTCTAACCCCCACTTTGTGCCACAATATTTGGTGTCAACTATATTAGATTTACTTTCTTGTTATTAAAATAGAGTGAACATTAAAACTAGGACTTTTAGGGTTGTTGCATGATTGTGTTAGAATGTAGGCTTTGGAACCCTTCCTATCATGGTGTATTATGAAAAGTGATCCCCTAATAGGGTCTATTAGATCCACATATTGGTCATGCCCTCACTTAATCAATATATTCCCAATTGGAAGTGTAGGTATGCTTTATCTTCTTCAAGCTAGAATTGATTTATAGACATGATGCATTTCTGATTACATATAGAATCCACCTCTTGATGAAGGTGTGTGTAAATAAAATTCTACCAATAGGTCAAATAAGGGAGGCCCTTGTCCAATATATCAACTTTCAGCCATCTAAATAAATATTGTTTTCTTTTTGGCTCAAGAGAACAAAATTGGCAAATAGTTTGGATGTTGAATTGGAAGAAACTAGGTGTGTTTTTTTAGGCTAACACATATTTTAGTACAAATAAAAATGGTGGATCTCCCCAAATGTTGTCTATTACCTTAAATTCTTTTATTTTAGTATGATTATAAGGTGTATCAAATATATCTAAAGAGCATGTCCTTAAATTGGAATTTAGGCGAGGAAGTTTACATAGTACAACCAAAAGGATGCATGGTCCTAGAGAGCAACCATTGGGTTTGTGGGTTTGTCAAGTTATTATAGGAACTTAGGCATGCTCCACAAACCTATTACAACAAAATAGATTAGCACATCAAAGATTATGGAATAAAAATAAGTCTTTATGATTTGAATTTACATGTTAAAAGTGGCAATGATAGCATAGTGATACTCATTATTTATGTTGATGATATTTTCATCATAAGTAGCATGGCCACTACACTTCATCAATAAAAAAATAATTTATATTTTAATTTTGACATGAGTAATTTATGCCTCCTATGCTATTATTGAGGTGTAGAGTTTTGGAATTTTTATCATACTATATGTATGACAAATAAAAATATGCCAAAGCACTTTTGGAAAAGTTCATGATGATAAAGAACGATCCATCATCTAAAGTCATGGATTTTTATTATCTATAGGCAACATTGCAAGTGGATTAGTGTGGGATATTTATTGCACATTACTACCATTATATATATATATATATATATATATATATATATATATATATATATATATATATATATATATATGTTGGGTGCACAATATATAGATGGGAAAGAGAGAAAAGGGATTGTTTGTGTTTACCCATATCAAAGATGAGTAAGTAAATATTATATGTCAAATCATGTCAAGTTTGTGTCCTTATGGTTTTAGATGCAATTTTATCATAGGAATTTTAGTTTGCATTATTAGTAAAGTCTTTGGGAAAGAGGTATATGAATGAGACTCCCATTTAATAGGATATTATCACTTCCAAACTAACTTACACTAGGAAAATGGGTGTATATTCATAAGGAAGATTCAAATATTTTGTGGAAAAATGTGCTTCATGTTTTCTTCATAAATAATGTCCTATCCCTAAAACCATGTAATAGATTTCTTGTAAAATAATGTATTGACCTCGGGTAACATAAAGAGAAAACATACCATATGGGTAATGGGTAGAAGATATGAATACAATGTGTACATCCTTAATTAGTGAACCTGTAAGAGCATTATAGGATGTTACTCCCAAGGAAGCATGGTCTAACATAAGACCATTCATGACTTTTATATTTTTGGTTGTGCTATTTTTGCATTTATTCTTGAGAAGAGAAGTAAATTAGATACAAAGAGCAAAAAATATATGTTTGTTGTGTTATGTTTATTGTTAATGATGTTCATTTATTCTTTTTCACCTTAAATTCCCTTGATATTATCATTCATTTTCAAGGGTAACATGTGGATTTATGTATAATGGCAATAGTGACATAAGTCAAAATGATAATATGAATATATTTAGCTTAATTACTTTATTTTCAAGATAGTGTTACCTATAAGGACCCTAGATAAGTGTTCTTCATTTTGTAAGTATCCTCATGGCATGTGAACTACCCTTATCTAATATTGAATGAGATTATTCATGGGATATTTGTGGGATTTGCCAAAAGTAGTTATATAAATACTGTTGAGCCCATTCTAATAGCTTGTAACTATTGTAAAGAATAGAGTAAGGATAAAGAGAGAGAACATGAAAATAGAGTATGAAAATAGAGAAAGATAAATTTAAATTAAACTTACAAGGAAAATATACATAAATTAGATGTACATAGAGCATAAGATTAACTCAAAATTTTACCTCTATATAGGTAAATGGTGTCATCCTAATAGAGATAGATAGGCCAACAAATGGATCTGAATATGTAAACAATAACTATGATAAATTAAATATTGTTAATGCTAATTGTGATGATGAAGGTATCATCACCTCCTGTGACAAAAAATAACATATATATTATATTCAAATTCTATGTAAATTAATTATTATCCAAGTTAAATATGCAAATATAACTTAAATTTAACATGAGATTTATATAAACTATACCTTCATCTATGTGGTGGTTGATGTTTGTACATCAAATGCACATGCCAAAAACTCATCACTCATAAGAATATTATCTAAACTATCTAAACCACCAATTCCATCATCATAAAAAGTTCCTATGCACATAGCTCCAGATGAACTAAAAGGGTGGGGTCATAGCCAGGTAGGTGGTGTATCTGTAGCATCACTCTATGAAAGCCTACTCATATGTTGAACGAGTGTATCAGTGATTAAAAAAGAGCATGGAGAGTGTTGATCTCCATGACCTACTGAACAATAGAGGGGATCTTAGGCTCAAGAGGAATTTGGATACAAATCCATGCAGGTTGATTAGGCACATGATGTGCACCTGGTCAATCCTATGCAAAAACTTTTCCTTGGCCCTGAAACTTACTAAAATCAAAATAATTGGGAATCTTGTTGAGGACAAACTCACAATAGAGTTTCCTCAAAAAATATAACGGGACCTCATCATTATTACATGGTGGATAGTCAATGACCATCCACCATCAATCCCAAAAGTTGGTTGTGATTTAGTTATGTACATAATGATGGATAGGAAAATGTTTAGCAATTACAAGAAATGGGGCATTGGTGGCTAGGTTGATGAATAGGGCACAAATAGAGGATTTTGAAATTTATTTATTCTTAACCTGAAGTGTTAATAATTTGTTAGCATAATATGCCATAAAAGTATCTCTATACGAGGTCCATATTTTAATTTGACTTTTTATAGAGTTAATTTAACCTAATAAGGTCTGTAGGTAATTAGCTAATTGGTGTGGTGGTGGTTGGTCAAAGTGGTATCCCTCATTCTACCAATTAATTCTTTAATTTCAAGTTTATTTCCCATAATGTTGTCAATCAAAATCTCTTGAATGCTAGGGGGTTTTGGGGAACTGTAAGAGGGTTAGGTGGAGGGATATGAAGAACAAAAGGGTTTTGTGGGGGGTTAAGAGGAAAAATAAGAGGGTTCTATGTAGAGTTAAGAGGGTTAGTAGGATGGACTGTAAAAAAATACAATTAAAAACTAGGGTTAAATAATGAAAATAATGAAAAATCAGGGTTAAATAGGGAAGAATCATATCACTCACCTCTCCTACGTGGTGGCATCAGTGATCAGTAGGTTCATGGGATAAATTTGGTAATTTTTTGGCACTCTCTGGTGTATTCCATGCAAAACATGATCATGGAAGTTAGAGGAGAGCAAGGAAACTCAAATGTAAAATGAGGATTTTACATTTAGGTTTTTATTTTTATTTTTTTATACACAAGTAATTTAATCACGTTATTGAAAATGATAATAATATGATCATGTTAATAATGTGATCATATTATTATTCAATAGAACATGATCATGCTATATAATCATGACATTGCATTATATAATAATATAATCGTAATATAGCTTGGTTATCACTGAGCCATAATTCAAATGACATGACCATGTTAATTAAATAACATGACCATATTATTAATTAATGTGATTTCATTACTTAAAATGTCCATTAATTATCCCCCAACTACGTGTACTTACCCAGACTATATTGACCAGAATGATAGTGTTTTGAAATAGAAGAATTTTTTTCAAGATAAATTTGAATCAAAATAAAATTAAGAACACAAGTAATTGGATCAAAGTGACTGACCCAATTGGGACACACAACACAAACTTGCACCAACATTGGCCAATACAATTTTTACAATACAACATAAAACGATCAAAGAGAAAGTAACAATTGAAAAGTAAATGCTAACTAGTTAGTCATCCTAAGTGTTATTAAGTTATAAGAAAGTTTAATTTTAATATGTTAGAGAATTTGGCTAAAATAGGGAACTATAAATCAATCTAAATTTTATTTCAGAACATTTGGGCTAATAGGGATTTGTATTATTGATGGTATTGGCTTGGTTTTAGGGCCTACCCCCTCACTTCACAATCTTATAGTTATAAGGATGTTGGGTGATTTACCAATATATACCATAAATCATGTAATTATACTTGGTAATAAAATCAAGTTGACTTCCCCCTTGGTGATAAAATCCAAGTATGTAGACATTATGAAGATAAAATTTTAATGCTTTTTGAATTAAAAGTGATTTGGTAATGTGTAAAAATAAAAATAGTTTAACTAAAATAGTAATTTGAAAAACCACCTATTTAAGCTAAGAAAGTTATTATAAGCATAAAAACAATTAAAAAGGAAAGGTCAATTAATTACTAGTAGATATCAGTTAATTCCTTGATCGAGAATAATATAGAGTCAGTTCAGGTGACACTGTATGCAAATAATACAAAATAGAGTCAATTGGGTCACTACTATTTTGAAGAAGCAAGGTATATAAGAACATAGTCAAATAGGTTGACTATGTCTTCTAGACATAATACAAACTAAAAAACTATGTCAAATAGGTCGACCCAGTTGGTTTTATGGATGTAGCTTTATAGATTGTAAACTTATGAAAAATAGTACTAAAAGAAGAACTGAAATGATAAAGAGAGAAAGGAATGAACCTTTATGGGCTTGAAGATGTTTTAAATTGAAATTTTTTATGTTGTGATGCTCAAATTTTGATTCAAAATTATGATAACTAGGTTAAATGCTTTGATCAAGTTTTCAAAACCCTATATGTTGAAGAAGAAATAGTGAACATAATCGAATAGTTTGACTATGCTTGTAAAATTGTATGTTGAAAGAAGAGAATGAAAAACATAGTTGACTGGTTTGACTATGCATGCCAATCTATAATTGAATAAGAATATTGTGCCAAATTGATTTATGTAGTAACTAGTATTTAGTAAATACCTACATAGATAGAATAGAGTTATTTTGAAGTGACTATTGTAAAACCTCTACATAGAAAGATAGAGCTATACTAACTAGTTTAATACAATATTATAAATTTATAAAAATATAATATGATGACAAAAATGATGGCATGAAAGAAAACCTACAAGGGCTAGATTCACAATGGGTTCACCAAAATGTATTCAAATGGAAATTCAACATACTTATTAATCAATCTTAGCTCAAAGTAGATAAATCCTACTTACACTTATGATTGTTGACACATGAGATATTCGAGGTCATGACTAAGATGGATCTGTTAGACCTAACTAAGGGATGTCTTACCATAATAACATCACTAGAGAGGGTTTCAAAGTCTCTAATCAAGCAACACCATGCAATAACACTAGTGAGGTCTTATGTTTTCATATTCACAAAAATAAATGACAAAGTAAATTAAAATATAAACTAGTGCTCACCAAATCTTGTGGCATAAAGTGGGGGTAAAAAACATAAAAAATAAACATATTAGAGGATATATACTCACATAATTGTATAGAAACTCCTAGTGAATGGGAGAGAAGTACAAATTCAAATATATCTAATCTTACAAAAGAATAACAAAGTTAGGAATACTTACCTTTGAATATGAACCCACCAAGCCTCAATCTCTCCCTTAAATAAGGTGCTTCACAAGAAGTTATTTTGGTATGTAAGGATAACAAGGATAATTCATCTCTAGGCTACACAACCTATCTATACATCCAAAAGACTTCTCTACAAGATAATATCTGTATCTACAAAAAAAGTATTAAAATCCTAAGATATGCTCCTCAAGTAGAATGGTGGATAAGAAGATGCACAATATAATATATTTATTCTTCTATTCATAAATAAATGATGAAATAAGTGTGTATATATAGTTGAATCTAACCCTAAACCATTTTGTGTTAAGAATTAAAAACTTTAAACTAGCTTTAATATGACCATAAATTAGATCTAAATTATGCACTAACATGTATCATAAAAACATTCCTCAAATCATAGATATTATGAAAGCATAACTGGAGAGAACAAGATAACAATCACACATAACATAGATCTAACATGGTTCACCTAATGTGGGCTACATCCACCAAGAAAGTCCTCAATAAAAATTGTAATAAAAAATAATATTACAATGAACTCTCAAAGAGATAAAACATCTCCTATAGAAAATAATGCACATATGAAATGTTAGAATTTCACCTACACCTACACAATATTGTATCTCACAAGCTGCTATACCACACCCTACAATAAACACCTGTACTTTGAAAAAACATTTGCACTTTGACTCTGATCCTTAAAGCCACACCATGCAAATAAACCATAAACCTCTAAAGTTCACATCACACCTATATATATAACTAACCAAGAGAAAATACACAAAAAGAGGAGAAAATCACCATGCTTATCCAAGATAATCCACTAGAATACAACTCAGTTCCACCTCAACAAGCTTATCCAAAAGCTCCATCAAGAAAGAATATAACAAGTTTATCTCTCTACTTTTAAAGGCACATTTTCCAATAACAATCACAACCAACTCCTAGAAACAAGGAAGGCATCCCATTTTACAATGAATAACTAACTCCCTAAGATCAAGGAAGTCAACATGGAAAATATGCATCTAACAACCAAGTTCATAAAATAGGGAAAGATAGAAATTAGAAAATATTAGGAATATTCTGCTCACATGTGGAGTAATATTACACAAAAGGTGGAGTAGGGAAAACTATGCTCCCCACATTTGTGGAGCTCTCTAGTCCCTAAAAATATATCCCTATGGCCATGTGATAGCCCCAAAGGGATATACACTCAACAATCTCCCACTTGGAGACCATTTCTCTTGAACATAATCTATCACTGCTCTATGACCACTAAGGCCAACCAAATCTGAACATAGTCTCAACTTGTCCAATGTGACCACCTTGGTCATCATATCCATAGGATTTTTTCTAGTATGAATCTTCTCTAACTTCACCAAGTTCTCCTCCAAATTTGTCTTAATGAAGTGATAATGTAACTAAATGTGTTTCATCCTCGAGTAGAAAGCAGAGTTCTTTGCCAAATGAATAACACTCTAACTATCACTGTGTAGTCTCCCAACTTCTTGCTCATACCCCAACTCTTAAAAAAACTCTATAACCAAATCATCTCCTTGTTATCCTCCATGGTAGTAACATACTCTACCTCTATGGTTGAAAAAGCTAACCATCTCCAATAGTAAATATATAACCTATCATAGCTATCAATATCCCCTATCAATAGTCCACATAACCATGTAAAGTGGTATCTAATCCATCATAACATAATGCAACATCAATGGTTCCTCTCAAATACTGAAGAATCCATTTCAGCTAATGCTCATAACCTAGATCACTCATATACCTACTCATAATTCCCACTTCTTGGGAAATATCTATCTTATAAAAACCATGGCAACATCAAGCTACCAACCTGATGAGTAAGGTATCTTGAACATCTTAATATTTTTATCTTCCATCTTGGGACACTAGTTCTTTGATAATCTAAAGTGTCTTGCCAAAGGAGTACCAACATATTTATCATCTAACATGCTGTTAGGGTGTGGGCATCCCATTTTACAATGAATAACTAACTCCCTAAGATCAAGAAAGTCAACATGGAAAATATGTGCCATCTAACAACCAACTTCATAAAACATGGAAACATAGAAAGAAACTAGAAAATAGTTAGGTTGTTGAATATTGGTGATCTACATGTAAGCTTGGTCTTTGAATTGCAGGTTGCAGGTTCATGAGAGATCAGCTTGAAGTGCTATAGAGTGCTTGATGTACCGGCAGGGTTATTACTGACTCAATTCTGTGTGTGAGTTGGTTGTTGGGAGTAGGAGAGTGTGTGTGAGAAGAATTACTGTACACTTGAGGTGTGGCGAATCTCTGTAAGGTGGAGTAGGGAAAACTATGCTCCCCACATTTGTGGAGCTCTCTAGTCCCTAAAAATATATCCCTCTAGCCATGTGATACCCAACAAGTATCCCCAAAGGGCTATACACGTAACAATCTGGATAGTGTGTTTTGATTCCCACAATGGAGACCATTTCTCTGGCAAGAATTATGGAGGATAGATTGATCTATCATCTGCTCCTTGACCACTAAGGCCAACCAAAGCTTATCACAGTGTAAGACAACGGTGAACATAGGCTCAATTTTGTGGAAGGTGGATCTATTCATGTGACCACCTTGGTCCATGGTTTAGTAAACCATCATATCCATAGGATTTTTTAATAGTATGAATCTGAAGAGATCTCAGGTAACGGAAATTCACCAGCGTGGGAGATCAAGGTCGAAGACAGGCAAGAGTTCTCCTGGAAAGCAAGGGCACAAATTCATATGAAGAAGAAGCCTACGTTGAAGTGATAATGTAACTGTATTAATTCTGTGTTTCATCATCTCGAGTAGAAAGACTTCAGAGTTATTTGCCAAAGGTGACAATAGGTCACATGTCCCTCTAACTGATTTCACTTGTGTAGTCTCCCAAATTCTTGCTCACTTGCCCCAACTTCTTAAAACAACTCTTATAACCAATGGATCATCAGAAGAAGAAAGTAAGGTTTCTTGAGGAATCCGATGTTAGTGACAAGAACGGAAAAGCCTTGGTTTTCAAGGAGAAAGTGACCAGAGTTGCATTATCCTCCATGGTAGTAACATACTGTACCTCTATGTGTTGAAAAATCCACAACCTTTTATATCTTAAAAATCTCAACTCAACCTTTGTATCTCCAATAGTACTTATATATATAACCTATCATACTTCTTCTGCCAGCTGGAAGTATGAGAGACATGGTTACATGAGATGGTATCCCCTATCATATTTGAGTCCACATAACCATGTAAAGTGGTATCTAATCCATGGAGAATCTAACATGAGTGTGTTCTAGAGACATGGATAATGTTAACATCAGTTCATGGTTCCTGTCAAATACTAAAGAATCCATTTCACTTTTTGCTAATGCTCATAACCTAGATCACTCAATAGACGGTGTACCTACTCATAATTTCCACTTCTTGGGAAATATCTATCTTAGTAAAAACAGGAATGGCATACAGGATCCAGTGCAGAAGGCAACCGGCGACGGCAAGCTCGGCCGACGTCGGCAGAACCAGACCAACTACCGATGATTAAGTTTGCATGTATCTTGAGAGTCATCTAGACCTAATATTTTTATCTTCCATCTTGGGACACTAGTTCTTTGATAATCTAAAGCTATGTGCTGATGCCAAAGGAGTACCAACATAGGAGATTTACTGTACACTTGAGGTGTGGCGAATCTCTGTAAGGTGAAAGAGTGTGGCGGCTCTTTGATGTATTCTTTTCTAAACCTCTTCCAAGCATATTCTTTCTAATCATACTGTGCTCATATTCAGTGGAGTAGCATGTTTGGGATACATGCTAAACCTTTCCAAGACTTTCTTCACATATTCTAATTGGGATAAGATCTTCCTCTCCCTATCACAAGTAATCCTTATACCAAGGATTTGATTTACAACACCCAAATCCTTCATATAAAAGGAGTCATTAAACTATTTATTAAGCATATGAATATGTTGTATGTTCTTTCTTACAACTAACATGTCATCTACATAAAATAATAATATAATAAAGGAATCATCATCAAAATATTTGATGTACATACAATGGTCATAATTACACCTTTGATATTCTTTTTCCAATATAAAATAATCAAATTTCTTATACCATTATCATGGAGCTTGTTTCAGGCCATACAAGCTCTTTTTTAGCCTACACACATAGTTCTCCTTCCCTTTGACCTCATATCTAGGTGGCTTCTTCATATACAACTCTTCATCTAAATCACCATGAAGAAAGTAGTTTTCACATCTAACTATTCTAAGTGTAAATCCTCAACTACAACTAAACCAAGAACAATCTTAATAGAAGTCATTTTTACAATAGGGGAGAAAATCTCATCAAAATCAATACCTGATTTTATACAAATTCGTTGACCACCATCCTGGTCTTATACCTTTTTCTTCCTTCATCTTCTTCTTTTATTCTTAAGAGCCACTTGTTTGGAAATGCACTCTTGTCCTTGGGTAGCCTTACCAAATCCCACATTTGGTTATCCATGAGAAATCTATGCTCCTCATCCATGGCTTGTTCCCATTTATCCTGGCATCTACCTACTTTACTTCCTCATAACACTCTAGTTCTCCATTGTCAGTGAGTAATAAATAATTCAAAGAAGGAAAAAATATGCAAGTGCTCTTCTTACCTTAAAAGACCTTCTTACCATAGGAGTTTGGGGTCCTTGTGTAGAATGTTCCTAAACTAATTCATTAGATACTTTACCATCCACAATATCATCTAATACTATGTACTCTTTCTATTCCTTTTCCTGTTCCTACAACTAATTCTTATACATGACTTTTTCATTAAAGAATACATCTCTAGACTAAAATATTTTATTATCTTTAATTCTCCATAAATAAAAACCAAAGTCATCCTCACCATAATCAATAAATGTGTATTTATTTGATTTTGCTTCTAACTTGGTCCTATCCTCTTTCTTGATGAAAGCAAAAGCCTCACATCCAAATAATCTAAGAAAAGAATAATCAACATTCTTACTAGACCAAGATTTTTTGGGAATGCCTCCATCCAAAGGCATAGAAGGTCCTCTATTAATCAGATATACTACCATGCTAACTGCTTCTACCCAAAAATATAAAGACAACCCTACATGTAACCTCATGCTCCTAGTACATTCTATTATTGTTCTATTCATCCTTTTAGATACCCCACTCGACTATGGAGTTCTTGGAACTGTCCTTTGCCTATGAATTCCATAGTTAGAACAATAAAAAAAAAATCATAACTACAATACTCACCTCCATTATCTAATTTGAGACATTTTAACTTGAGACCTATTTCATTCTCAACCAAGGCTTTCTACTTCTTAAAAGTGTTAAATACATCAAATTTATTTTTAATACAATAAAATTAAATTTTCATAGTTGTATCATTAATAAAAGTAACATAATAATTGGATCCACCAATATAATATACTTGAGATGGTCCCCATACATCTGAATGTACCAACTCTAACTTATGCTCTTTCTTTGTGGGTCCAACTTTCAAGAACTTAACCTACTTTTATTTTCCATATACACAATTCTCACTAAAGTCTAGATCTAGATATTTTAATCTAAGCAACTTTTATTTTAATATCTTCGTGCCCTTATGGCTCATATGATAGAGCCTATAGTGCCACATAGTTGCATTTCCATTTACAACAACTAAATCAATAGAATCTACACTGCTAGTCAAATATAAATTACCAACTTTCTTACCTCTTGAAACCACAAGAGGACCTTTGGTAACTTTCCAAGAATATACAGTAAACATAACCAAATAACCCTTACTACCTAATTACCCTATCGAAACCAGATTCCATCTCAACATAGACATGTGTATAACATCCTTAAGTAGCCATGTGCTCCCATTCTACATTTTAACCTAAACACAACCTTTCCATATAATCTCATATGGTTCATCATCACCAAGATAAACATGTCCTAAATTCTCTTGAACTTAATCAGTAAAATAATGCCTATGTGGGGTGGCATGAAAAGAAGCCCCTAAATCCAATACCTAAGACTTAGAAAAACTATCCATAGAAAGAATTAAGGCATCATGAAATGATTTACCTATAGTCACATTTACCTCATTAATTTCCTCCTTGTTGGCATTCTTATCCCAAAGTGAGCAACAATCCTGCTTTGAGTATCCACTCTTCCCTCAATGCCAGCATATCATCTTGGATCTAGATCTAGATTTACCCTTTGACTTTCCACAATTTTCTTTGCTCTTGTCATTTTGCCTCCCTCTAGTATCAATTGTTAAAACATTACTTGAAGATGATTCACTAGTGCTTTTCCTTCACAATTCTTCACTAAGAATCACACCTACAATATCCTCAAAATTTAAGTTTCCCTTGACAAGGGCTGCATTACTCAGCCATAACCAAACTATCCCAACTATTAGGAAAAGAACACAAAATCAAAAATTCTCTAATTTCATCATCAAACTTAATTCTAATAGATGTGAGCACACTTACAATCATATTAAAATCATTTAGATGATTAGCAATTAAACCATTCTCAGACATTTTCATGTTAAACAATTTTTTTATAAGAAATTTTTTATTAGAAGCAGACAGTTTCTCATACAACTTCCCAAGTTTATCCATGAGATCTTTTGTAGTTTTCTCATCAAAAAATTTAAATGCAATAGAAGATTCAAGGCATAGTTGTATGTCTCCAAATTCCTTCTTATCAAGTAATGACCAATCCACATCACTCATACTTATAAGTTGTTATGTTTTCCCCTCCAAGGGGAGATGAAGCTCCTTCTGATACAAGTAATATTCCATCTAAATTTTACACAAACCAAAATTATTACCATCAAACTTATCAACCCTAAATCTGATCTCTTCTCCCATAGCTCCCACTCAAGCTAATAACCTTCTTTTGATTTACCACTTCAACAAAACACACCACAGCTCTGATACCAATTGATAGGAATTAAAAACTTTAGACTAGATTTAATATGACCATAAATGAGATCTAAATTATGCACTAAAATGCATCATGAAAATATTCCTCAAATCATACATATTATGAAAGCATAAATGGAGAGAATAATATAACAATCACACATAACACAAATCTACCATGGTTCACACAATGTGGGTTATATCCACCAAGAAAGTTCTCAATAAAAACTATAATAAAAAATAATATTAAAATAAACTCTCACAGATATATAATATCCCCTGTTAAAAATGGTGCATATATGAAATGTTGCACTTTCACTTACACTTGCACAATACTGTAGCTCACAAGTTTCTATACCACACCCTATAATAAACACCTGAACTTTGCAAAAACATTTGCACTTTGACTTTGATCCTTAAAGCCACACCTTAAAAATAAACCATCAATCTCTAAAGGAACACCACACCTATATATATAGCAAGCTAAGGGAAAATCCACAAAA
Source organism: Torreya grandis (assembly GCA_037957365.1). NCBI lineage: Eukaryota > Viridiplantae > Streptophyta > Pinopsida > Cupressales > Taxaceae > Torreya > Torreya grandis. Next base: position 2,782,205 of record JARHVA010000636.1, read on the forward strand.
AAAAGAGAAACTCACCATGCTTATCTAAGATAAGCATCATCCACTAAATGATAACTCAGTTCCACCTTAACAAGCTTATCAAAAAGTTTCATCAAGAAGGAACAGGCCAAGTTTATCTCTCCACATTTAAAGGCACATTTTCCAACAACATGTGATCACAACCAACTCCTAGAAACAAGGAAGGCATCCCATTTTACAATGAACAACTAACTCCCTAAGATCAAAGAAGTCAACATGAAAAATAGGCATTTAATAATCAACTCCATAAAACATGAAAACATAAAAATTATAAAATATTTGGAATATTCCACTCACATATAGACCAAGGTTCCACAAAAGGTGGAGTAGGGAAAAATGCACTCCCCACATTTATAGATCTCTCTAAGCCCTAAAAATATATCCCTATGGTCATGTGATAGCCCCAAATGGCTCTACACTCAACATTATAAAAGTTTAGCTAATAGGGTTGGCCCAATCTACTCTATATTTTTATTGACAAAAATAAATTAGGTCTTGGTTTAGGTTAACCAGGGGCAGACCTAGACCCTAAACAGTTTTATCAATTAGAGTATAGGTTTGATGGGGTTAAAAGTGTAACGTAAACTTTTTAAAAGTGTTTTAGGCTTAGGTAAGGGCTAATGAAAGTGAAAAATGACTAGCAGAGGGTGGAAAATAGAAGGCAAAGCTTAGGGGAGCATTTTAAGAGATGGTTATGTAGATAACAAGTGGTAGTATAGGGATATAAATCCTATAAAACACTAATGGTATACCCACCCCTTTCCCAATGTACCCTTTAGGGTATGAAATTGGAGAGATTGAAACTCAATGGGTTCTTGTAAGAGAGAAAACATAAATAATTGATCAATTTTGAAAATATTATTTGTATACAGGTTCAACTTATTCTACTACATCATAATCCTCAAGAGCTTATTTTAGGACTTCAATATCACTTTCATCATATACCACTACAACACATCGACATTATGTTGTATATATAGTCTCCATTTAAGCTCGTGTATCTCTTATTAGTCCATCCATATCTACACGTCTTGATACTTCGATCACTATTTCCATTCTACTACCTAAGCCTCTTATATGTGCCATTTCCTTATAAATCTAGATCAATAAATTCATAATTATACCCAAAATTATCACTAAAAATTACATATAGATAATATATACCCATGCTTGTAAATGTAAAATGTAATAATCATTGACAAGGATTACAACATTTCTCTGATACCAAATGATTTATTCATTTTTAGGGGTATCGATTACGAGATATATTAAACCATGTATCCCTCAAAATACATAGCATAATATGAAATAAAATGCATCAACACAACACAATTTTTTTTTGTATTTTAAAAAAATACAATAGACACAACATCCATAATGATACTAAAATCAAATAATGAAATGCTTGACAACACTAGATCCACAAATATCTACATGTTAGCTCATAGTAATTGCAAGTGTTACTTACTTTTAGACAATCACTCAGAATTATTCTTAAGCTCTGATACTCTATCCAACATCCCTTACACATGTGTAGGGGTATGCCCATGAAGTCATAAGACCCCACATATTTACATTCATTACTCAAACACCCACTAACAAAATTATCACACCTTAGTATGCCATAAATACTAAATATATCTCACAATTTCAAACCAGTAACACATTATAAATTAACACATCAAGATTTAATTCATCATAGTAAAATTAAAGAAATGAATCCATATTCGATTCCCATGGTCCAAGGTATTAAATTTTTAATAGTTAGCAATGGCTCCTTGCTTAACACATCACAAGGATATATGCATCCAAACCAAATGTGCACAAATAAATTTGCACAAACTTGCAAGACTTCTCAACCAATAATTTCACTTAAATATTTTATGCCATGATCCTCATGTTTATGAATAACATTACCACACATTACTACATGTGACTTAAATGACTTGAAAACCACTGTATGGCTTGTACAATAAATAACAAACTCCTCTAAGAAATCCCATCAGCTATATTACTTCTACAAAAAATAATGAAAGCTCTAATGTTTTAGAAGATGCCATAGACTTCTAAAAAAGTACTCTAAAAATATTTTTAAGACTATGCTTGTGAAAAATACTAACACTAATTCTTGTGCAACAATACTTAAGGGTGCATAAAAATAAATACATGGAACAATACAAAAATATACGATCTTGTAAGTTACACAAAATAATACAAATATTTATGCAATCACCATTTAAATGAAGAGAGTTTATTTGTAATGTGAGGGAAATGTATAATCTAATAATTAATGACTCATATTCCACTATTTTAATTTTACATGAGAACCCTATTCAATATTCCAATGGCTTGGGTTGTCCCTTGGGAGTGATTTAAACTATTCTTGCACCAACACGTGAGGTGCATTAAGATCCATCAAAGTACTTAGTCCATGTATCATCATAAATATTGTTGTTTTTAACACAACACACCCTAATTTCATCTTTTAAATCATGGAACCTCTTTTTTATTTGGATATGGTCTTCTGGTCTAATTAAGTTTGACTTTCTTTTATTCATGATCTGATTTAAAAAGTTATTGACAAATTGTAGGTTTAACATTGAATTGGATTTACTCTTTGAAGCATGTCTAAACTTAAAGTATCCTTTGAATGCATTTGGTTTAGAACAATTTTGGTAATTTGATTTATATTGATTTAATTTATTGAGATTGCTTAAATCTGATAATTCTTGGTATGTTTTGCATTATGTTTTGAATGACATTATAATTAACATTTTCAGGCTATTTCACCTCAAATTTTTGAAATTTACTTAACTATTTTAGATTTCTCTAATTCTTTTCTTGAATAATTTGGTCTATTTCTACTTTTTTTCATCTAAAATTACTAGGCATTCATACAAATTCATCCTGCTACTTATTCTTTTTCCAAAAATAGACTTATTTGGATTTAAGATTAATCAAGTGTCAAATTCTTTACGAAGGTAATCTCAAGACTTAGCCACTTTTGAATTAATAGTATTATGTAATTTATTTCAAATTCATATTTTATTGTAATAACTATGTGATTTCCCTGTAAATTGATGATTATCTACGCTTTCCTATGAGTCTTCAGGCAAGCAAGGAAATGCCACTTATTGATCTCTCACTTTCCTAGGCCTCTCTTGACTTAAACATTTTACCTTTAACTTTTTGAATGTTCAGGATCATGCCATGTGTCATGATCCTATTTTCCCATTTCCTTAGCCTCTTGGGTTTTTCCAATGGACCAAATATCTCCTAAATGTAAGATATCATGCCATGTGGTGTGATCCTTTTTCTCAGGGCCCTTGGGGTAGTCCATATAATTATGATGATATTCAAGAACTCAAATGACCTAGATCATTCCAAGTGGAAAAATCATGTTTCTATGAACCCTTAGGATGGTATGTATCCTTGTGAATTTACTGTTAATCCTTGAGTGAATGAGATCTAGATGCATGTCAAGATATCATTTCACCAAGATATTGTAGACCATCAGTCCAATTGGGCACCTAATTAGACCTAAGTGAGTAAATGGATGCCATCAAATTCAAACTAGACATAGCACTAACACACATGTCAAAATTTCCCCTGCTTAAAATTGATGGGCATTTTACCTATCAAGACCACCATAGATCTGACATGATTTTATATTTGGATCTAACTATTTAAATGTGCTAAAATCTTTTGATTCTAAATCTAAGTTATCACATATAATTATCAAAAATCTAAAATTAAATTTGTTGGTCTGTTCTTTTTTATCTAAATAACATAATCATTTATTTGGTAGATTGGATTAATCATGTTCTTGGCAAAAAAACCCTTTATGTATTTTTAATTTTATAAATTATGCTCAAGCTTTACTCCTTAGTCAATTTTCCTAAAATTTAAGATCTAATAACTATTCTATTTCATTTTAAATATAATAGTTAACTATCTCTCTACAAGTCTAAATTCCTTAAGATTATGCCATATATCAATATCTTAGAGCTTTGTGGCTCTAAAACACTTTGGGCATAGATTCAAACCTTTAACCCTTTAAGTGCATGATCTTTCTTATTTGATCCTTTAGGATGATTGGGAAAAAATAAGTAGGAATAATATCTTATGTGTAAATGGGATAATGCCACATGGCATAATCATACTTCACCATACCATAGAACTAAGTACAACAAGGTTGAGATCGAGTGAATCTCTAAGATGATATGTGGCATAATCTTAGGACTCCATGGAAAACAATATATGGATAAAAGACCAAGGGACAATAATGATATAAGTAAATGAGATCCTACCACATGTTATGATTTTATTGTATCATGGAAGTAAAAAAGTCAAGGTAGTCTAGACACTTAACAAGCTATGAAATACCAAGAATTTGACATGTAACAGGATACTGGCATATCTAGGATAGGCTAACTTTCCAAAGGAGTGAGAATATGAAATTTAAAATTACCTTCCTGAGGAAGATATGTGGGTCTCTATGAATAGACTCAAAATTTGAAAATGATGCCTGTTCTGCCAATCTAACCCATCCAAATCTAAAAATTAGATTTTGATCTAATCAAATTTGTGTAATTATTAAATATCTTTCACCTAGTGCCAAATAGATCATGGAAATAGATTATAAGATGAATCAAATATTGGGATAAGTGAGATAATGGCATGTACAATAGGATCAAATAATCTAAGATCACAAAAGGACAAATAATGCCTACACACAGTCAATTAGAAATAGGAGTGTTCATAGCTAGAGGATGAAAACTTGTACCCTTATATTTAATACTAAAATAATCCATTAAATGGAGTAGATTTAAAATTGAATGTGTCAGTGAAGGTGATTCCTCAATCCAATACTATCATGTTATCAGTAATCTAATGACAAAGGTTGTTATATTGAATATCAACACACATTTAATTTCAGCCTTGGTGCATGCCAATGAATATTTTCAACCATCGGAATGGTGGGTGAGAATATTCCAAATATATATAAGGCCAACCATGAGGCTAAATTAGGGGTTGGTTTATTAGTGCTAGAATAGAGTAGACAATTAGACATCTTTTCTTGTAATTTCCTAATTTCTTAGTTCAAATTTTATTTTAGCATGAGCTGAGACTGTGTGAATAATTTCTATATAACTCATCTGAACATTAATGAATATTAAATTCATTTTCATGAATCATATTCTTTATAAAATCATTGAGAATGATATTCATTATTTTCACATGTCTATAGTGATTTTGATTCCCTCTTCCACATGGTTACTGGATCTTTAGACTCATTCACCATATATGCCTTCTAATTATGCTATGATGGCTAAATATATACTAGTTTCTCATGATATTTTTACATTTAAAAAATCCATAATTGGTCTTCATTATAAAATGATCGTATCTTTCCTTTCTCTCTACCCTCTCTTTTTTTTATTTTTTTAATAGCTCTAATACTTTAGTTTTAGTTTCATCTAAATTATAGTCAATTGTTCAAGATTTATTTAGACTGCATATTCATTCTTTCATCTTTCTTTTTATATATTATTTAAATCATTAATATAGAGACCAGTACCACCCAATAAGAAGTTCATTGATGAATATGAACTAGCTAGTTATTATGGACACAAGATAGACCAAAGTATCTTATATGAGTCTCAAAGAAATAATCCAAACATGCCCCTTGATATGAAACAAACTACATCAACAAACTAAGATAACTAGTATGTCATGACCTAATAGATAGAGACCATAAGGAATTTTTTCCATAGCCTGGTTCCTTTCAAGATAGGGTGGAATGAAATAAAATGGGGGATCCTCAACAGTTGAGCCTTTCCTTTCCTTACTTTCCCACTAGAGTTGGTGTGGATGTGCCAAACATATCATAATAGATTAGTGCTAAAAGAAGGGATTGAATTGGAATATATTTAAAGAGATATCATTTTTTTTGGTCATGAATCCATCCTTCATGTTTTTCCCATTTTATTGCATGACTAAAACTCACACCAATATATTGGTACTAGAATAAGGGTTGAACTAGAGTATTTATTTAGATTTATAACTAGCTTTATTCTTGTGTCTATGTTTTTCATATGCTGTCATGTGTCTAAATAACACAAAACATATTGGTAAAAGGAGGCATCAATAAGATACTATCTAATGTTGATATTTGGTTTTGATCATGTTTCCTACCTTTAAATGCACTTATGTCCTTAGCTTGGTTAGGTAGAATTTTTTTCCCTGTGAACATTCCAAGGCCTAATCATGACTTGCCTAAGAATCTTGAAAAATTATGTTCAAAATATAAACAAAGTGGGATTTAAATTGTAGAATAACACATTTAGGCCTTTAAAGATTCCATTATCTAGACTAAAATCTAGCATGAAGATGAGTGTATCACCTGATGGAGTACCTTTGAAATTATATTTTTCAACAATTTTAGTATACCCATTGATTCTACTATCCTTTACTACTAGTTTTCTATAGCCCATATGCAACATAATGAATCCATGAGCACATTCAATGTTTGCTTCCATCAATTATAAAGGAGGTTGAAATACCCATTCATGCAAATGAAATCAATCACCATTAAATTTTATCTCAAAATGTTGGATCCCTTAACTACCATTATTATTTGAAGGACTTCATCTACTCTCACATCTTTGGCATTGACTTACCAATAATCATTCATCATTAAACAACAATTAATACCACATTGTTATGGTGATGAATTATTTTATTATTAAGATAACTAGGTTTTTACATCCAAAATCTTCATACTTATATGCTTGTAAATCAACCTATAAACCAATTTATGCCTTATAATGAAGTACTACCTCAATCTTACAATCAATCTAACATCCCCATGATAGAAGAGAACACTACTATTGATTTTAATATAAATAACTATGATAATTCTATATATGATTAACAAAATGATTTACCTTGTTCTAGTGATCAAGCATCTTTAGTGCTCTTACTAATCAAGTCTCATTTTTTACATGGGATCCCCAACAAGCAATGTATGGTTTGACCTATGAAATTTCATTCCAAAGTCCACAAATTGAGGTCTATGAGTGTATAAATGGGATAGGTGTTTAAGCAGTTATGCTGACAAAGAATGTCCCACTCAATAGGTGAGACCTAGTATCTGAGAGTAGTAATGAGGATGAGTCTGATGATGAGATTGTAATAATTTTTTAGGTGACCTATTGGTTAAAAATTAGAGTAGTATTGAGTTTCCCAATCAAGAAGAAAAATCAAAAGTATTTTATAATTAGTTAGAAGATGGAGTAGAAGAGTTGAAATAACTATATGAAGAAGATGTGCATTGTCCATTTAAGACATTATGGTCATATGTTATCACACCTACATTTGGTGAGATGATTTAAGAGACTCAACAACTCTATTACATCAATTTAGCTCTATCCTCACCATTAGAGGTAGTTAAGGTAGAAAATATCAACATTGAGTTGGGTTACCTACATAAGTGAGATTAAAATCATGTTGTTGTTCCTACACTGATAGAGTTAGATCACTTGGTGAAACATGAAGAAGGTGATTGAAACAATATCATGTTCCTTGTAGCCTTAGAGGTGATAAAGTCTAAGATGAGAGATCATGATCATAGTGACATGGATGAAGAAGCAAAACTAGTGAGAGTTATAACTAAAAATGACTTAATACAATGTGGATCTCCACATACTTCAACCACTGATGATAAATCTAGAAGATCCTTGACATGGAAAGAATATAACTAGTGACTTCGAGATAATTAAAAGAATAAGAAGGATGTTTCCATAACATCCATCTTAGAAAGTGAGAAATCAACAATTGGTTTAGCAATTGACTACCACAAAGAACATATTTATGCTAGGTTGGGTCTTCCAATCTCTTTGATATGTGTTGATATCCACCCCTATCCCTCACCACAATTCAATATATGTATAGAGGTACTTCTCAAAACTTTTCCCAAGTGATTCTTGTAAATTAAGATAAATACATTACTGGGTCTAATAACTGTAGACATTATTTATGAATTATATAGCACCTTAGTTTTGTACACTTGGAAAATACATATCATGGATGTACCTTTAACTTTTAGACCTTTCCTTCTACCAAAAAGGCATGCATGTACTATATATTTATGCCTAATTACTTATATATTAGTTTTACCAACATTATTATGATGACATAGGCCTTCTATCTTTCCCATAATGCTATAAACCTACTTACCTTCCATCTCTACAAGTTCTAGACCTATGCTTGTTTTGTATCTACCTAGACACTCGTATCCCACTTAGACACCTGCATTGATTCAAGTGTCCTATTCCAATATAAGTGTCTAGTGCCATAAAGTCATCCAATTTATAAATGAAACATATTCTTATGGTCAGTCTAAATTATTTAATGCAAGATATTCTCCAAAAATATTGGTATATATATGATCAATCCTCATTCATTCCTCAACTTGCACAAACCTAGAAAAACTTAAGAGAGACCAAAAATCACTCAGATAAACAAATCTTCCCTATTTTATCTTATTTACATCTTAGTATTAGGGATAACATATCTAAAAGTCTAAAGTACTGAAGGAGTATTCCATGAGCCATATTTTCTAAGTTACAAGCTAGGTCATTATTGTACTTTCTTATCACACATTACATGATTGACATGCAAGCTAACATGTAGGGGATAAATACATAAGTCTGAGGATATATTTGAAGTATTAGATATGTAGTCAATGATCATTGATAGAGGGGTCTTTGGGGAAGCTCAATACCATGTGCCTAGTAACCCAATTTTCCCACAACTAATATAAAGATGAAGAACTAGGATTTTACTATTTAATAACAAGTGACAGTCCATGGCCTAGATCTAAATACACCAGATCAAAAACAAAAAAGAGCCTATAATCATCCAAGTGGTTGAAACCAATCAATATACCTACACATAGTGGAGGCATGGATTATTTCTTTCAACCTTTGTTCCCTAAAACTACTATTGTCACATCTTACATGGGAAACCTAAATGCTTCAACTCAAATACTGGTTTCAATGCTTATATCTACCCAACCTATGGGTACATGTCCTTTGGTGACTTCTCAAATGTGAAACATAAAATACCAAGAGGTGCAAGATCTTTTCCAAACTATAAAATGTTTTCAAACTAAGGTTTCAAATATTGAACAAATTTCTATGAAATCTCCTTATGTTATTGATTTACAAGAGGTAATGCATAATTCTCTTTCACTAGAGATATATTTTCACCCCTTGCCAATTGATTTTCATGAACCTAAGTTCACATTTTATGATGGAAAGGGTGATCCTAAACAACATCTTCAATCCTTTTATGTGGCATGCCTTGAAAATTCCTCTAATGATAAAATTTTGACCAAATTATTTTCAATGAGCTTAAATGATTATGCTTTAAGATGGTTCTACAATTTACCAACTCAATTAATAAAATCCTTAAAACCCCTTATGGATCAATTTTGGGTACACTTATTGATTAAAATTATCAAAAAAATTTCCCATGCCCAAATTTTAAAGATCAAAGAAGGAAACAATGAACCTATAAATGAGTATGTATTGAGGTACAAGACAATGTTGGCTAAAATGACCAATCCTATAGTAGATAAAGAACTTTAAAATATTTTAAATAAAAGTTTGATTGCTTATTTACATGATTCAATTGTATTCAAAAAGTTAAAATATTTCTATGACTTATGTCATGTTATTAACAATCATGAAATGAAACTTATCTCATTAAAAAAACTAAAGTATGTAGCAAATAATCGATTGCATCTACATCTAATACCAACTTTACTATAGAACCAAGTTATAAGGTCAAACTTCCTAATCTAAAAAAAAAAATAAATGCCATGGTTAATGTGGTGTCACAACCACCTAATTGACTGGTGTTATCCAATACACCATGGATACAAGTTTCTTGCTTACTTGAGCCTCCCAGTTCATTACCCCCATAGCTTGTAGAGGTTCATCTTATATCTCTCCCTCATCCTATTGAGGTTGATATGAGTAGATTTCTACCCAAAGGGTATGATGCAAATCCTTAATATGAATCTCACCAAGGCCTTATTCATTATACAAATAGAGTTTTTACCTTGAAGCATAAGATCTAAGACCTCTTCGATGACAAAAAAAATTACATTTGAAAAGAAATTAGGTTCATAACCTGGTGATCACTAGAAATAGAAAATATTTAACAATCCCTTATAAGATCATTCAAAGGAGGATCTATAATTGAAAATGGTATATAATGTGCATCCTCCTCCATCTCATCATGAACACCCATTTGATGGGATTATTGGTACCAATACGCAGCATACACCTCCTATGGTTCAAAGACCCTCCATTACTTTAGATAACAATGAGATTAGGGATGATGACTCAGATATCCATTCTTTATTTATTCAAGCATACATTTACCACCAACCTATATATAATGTTATTATTGAAAATGGTGCAAGTGATAATGTGTGTACCATGACATTACTTACACATCTAGGTTATACAAATCATAATTTACATCCTTCAACCATATTAGTTAGAGCATTTGATGAGGCCTCACAATAGGTTCTTGGTGAGATTAACTTACCTTCATAGGTGGGTCCTATACATTTGGTTACTATCTTCTCAATTATACCTTCCACAAATATATTTAATATGTTATTGGGATTAGCTTTAATACATACACTTTGATCAATACTTTCTACAATGCATGGGTGTGTTAAATATATGTATACTAATCAAGTAATTATAATTTTGAGAATTCCATGTGAACATCCACTTGAACATGAAAATTTTATACCCATGCAGTTAATTATCAAACCTCATATGGTTAATCTTCTAAAAAGGGTAAGAAATAGGCAATTCCCTTTAGTAGGTGGCTAATACTTAAGATACCATTACATCAGATATCTACAATGAGTTCCACCAAATACTTATATATTACACACCATATTCAGATATCCAAAGCACCTACATGTGTTCCTATTACTTATTTTCCAAATAAATCATATACCATTAATCAATGAGTTCCAATAACCCCTACTCCTACTATTTATGCTTCATGACCATAGAGACTTATTATACAAACATAAAGCATTATATATCTTATAATGACAAATATTAAACTCATGCACATTCCTCAATAATATCACTATTTTATTGCACTAGGTTCACAGTGGGGATATGTCTATGAGAATCTATTGGATGAGATCATATGATAGTCTTTTCCTTTCACAAATTCTAAAAATACTAAAAAAAATCAAAAATCCAAAAACATTTTTAGTATATGCATATCTTATTAATTCCTTATCATACATGTTGTTGGTTCTATGTTAGAATATGGCATATCAGTACTTCCTATATACACATGTGTTTCACACATATTTGGATTATGATTCGAGCATACAAAGATACACGATCTATGAAATTTTATATGTTGGGTTTTCCTTCTACTCATGCCACTAGGATGTTAGGGGCATCCACATCTATGATCACAATAAATCTAGGCTATATCATTCTATGGTCATTTTACATTATCATGTTTGAGCTCAACTATGTACTTAAAAATGACTTTATCCATGTTTATATCTTTTATAATGTACTTGATATGCTATTTACTTAACATTTTTTGATAGAACATATATTCATCAACTAGTATGATATGTTTATGATGGTTGCTTATGATTTCATTTATGCACTTCCTTGAGTGTCTTCCCTTGATATCATATTTTTTGTTTGAGCATTTGAATATGCTTCATTATTTATGACCTACATGATTTTGTTTTCCTCTTTGACATTTGAATATGTCATTGTTTTTTTGTTTGTTGACATTTGAATATGTCAATCTATTTTTTGTGTACATTTGGATAAGTCATGTCCCTTTGAGTGTGCAACATTTGAACATGCCTATTATTTGAGGTCTCCTTGGACCATTATTTTTTTATTTTCTTTTGAGTGATCTTATGTGTGTGTTTGATTTCTTGTTAAGATTGTAATATTTATATCTAGATGTTTCCATTATCTACATCATGCATCTTAGGACTTAGTATGATCACATTCTTCATGCTTTAATGATATATACACCTAGACACTTTCCCCACATATGCTACATGGTCCATTCATAGTTTACATGGTTATCTTATCCTTTTGAGGTAAGGTAACTACTAGTTAATAATTACCATCATCTTAAAATATGGGCCATAGTAATGGGCCATTGCTTCACATATTCATATTATGAAAGAGGTGTGTTCTGAAAACATGTTCTCTACATTTTCCACAATTTAAGATTCAATGGGGGCATCTTTTTGAAACATGTTCTCCATAGTTATTTAGTATTAAAAATACCCATATTATAATAGGGGAATGTTTTGGAAACATGGTCTCCATACTTACACTAGTTATTAGACTTAGATTATAGTGGAGGCATGTTTTGAAAACATGTGCTCCACACTTACACTAGTTTACAATTTTATATTGTAATGGGGGAATGTTTTGGAAACATATTATCCACGCTTACACAGTTTCAAATCATATAAATTATATAATTATATGACTCAAATACAATTTTTTGGTAGAATTATATACAATGGTACCATTATTACACAATTTCAATATGAGACATATCTAAGTTGCATATTCTATGAAAATTACACTTAAATTGCAAAATCAAATTAGTTTTAGATTTCAAACACTTTCAAGGACTATCATCATCCACTAGGTTGGACTTTTATGCACTGTATTAAGCCACTATAATAAACTAGTTGGTTCAATTTTTGGTATGGTTAAGGTGATTACATCATTCAACCTCACTAGGTATATAGTGTGAGTTGACTTGGTTCACTCACACTCACTAAGTTTTAAGTATGATTGGGTTACATAATTGAACTAATCTCAACTACCACTTAACAACTCACCTTTTATCTAAGGTTGGAGGTATGTGTCCTAAAATATCTCTTTATCTCTTTAGATGTATGCACTTTATAGATTTTATATTTGTCATAATCTTAGTTTCAATTATTCATAATGATACATCTTTCAAATCAAATTGTTAAAAGGCAAGATAGTTGCATTGATGCACATCTGTACTTCTAAACCTTATTCTCTTTCAATTTCAATTATTTAAATGCTTTCAATTTTAGATTAGATGCACTAATTATATATTATAATATTCTCTTGGTTGTAGGTTAGTCACCAATAAAACACTCAAGTTGGACTTAAGAAAAGCTAAGGTGTGTTATACACACCCAAGTATGAATTTATTCTTCTTTAAATAAATAATTGCATTACTAGATTAAAGGGGGAAAATGTAAACACTTTTTTAAAATTACATAACACCTTAGTCTTTTACACTTGGTAAATACATATCATGGATGTACTTTCAATTTCTAGATCTTTCTCATTGTCAAAAAGGATCACATGCACTGTCTCTTTGTGCCTAATTTCATATCTCTTATTTTGACCAATGTTATTATGATGAACCAGACCTTATATCTTTACAAAAATTATATAAACCTAATTATTTTCCATCTCTAAAAGTTTTAGACCTATGATTATTTTCTAGCTACTTGAACACTTGTGTCCCAATTAGACACCTATGCCAATGCAAGTGTCTTATTCCAATGCAAGTGTCTAGTTCCCTAAAGTCATCTTATTTATAAATATAATGTATTATTATGGTTGGCCTAAGTGATTCAATGAAAAATATTCTTCAAAATTATTGGTATATATGCATGATCAATCATAATTCATTCCTCAGCTAGAACAAACCTAGAAAAGACCTGAGAGAGACCAAAAATCACTCAATCAATCACTCAAGTGAGTAAAGGTTTAATATTTTCTCTTATTTCCATATCAATCATAGGGAAAACATATCTATAAGAATGAAGTATTAAATAAACATTCCATGACCCAAATTTTACAAGTTACAAGCCAGGTCATTGTTTTACTTGTCTATCACACATTGAATGATTCACACATAAGCAACACGTAGGAGAGAACTACATATGTCTAAGGCCTTCTTTGAAGTATTGGCTATGTATGTTAATAAATGGGTCTTTAGGGTAGCTCAACACCATGTGACCACTAAACCATGTTTTCCACATCCAATATGAAGATGAATAATTAGGGTTTTTCTATTTGATAAGGAGCGATAGTCCATGACCTAGATTTAAATGCAATAGAGTGAAGGTGACATAAAAACCATAAGCATCCATGTGGTCACATCTAGTTTTAATAAGTATTCCATACTAGACACTTACATCTAAGTTAGATAGTAGTATCAACACAACCATCCTAGGTCAATGTAATTATCCATAGCTACAAAGGTATAATTTATAGAATTAAGTGACTAATCTAGAATCTAGATCCATTTTAATTTTTGCATGTTTCAGATCTAGATCTATATTAGCATCAAAATTAGTTATCTTATTTTCATTATCATTACAATATATAACATAGTTGCATCATCTATTTTAATCATCTCAACATAATAAATTCAATATATGTTTATTTGAGTCTCATAAATTATTAACCTCCTCTAGAAAAAGTTTACCATCCTTGTGCCCTAAGTTATCTCTACCCCTTTAACCTTAGATTTCCCATATTTATATTTTAGGGTTAAAAAATAATGAAATAAAAGTTAATATAAGTATTCAAATCATAAATAAGAGTATACGGGATAGTTTTTTTCAATGTAAAGGACAAAATAGATGAAAGTATATGTCCTCCCTTGTTAGGATTCCTACCAACCTTCTCAAAACCCTGAACATGACTATGTTTTGTTTTAGGTGTCTAAATAATGAGGAGATATTGTTTCTTGTCAAAAGGCATCTATTCAACCCCCATTTACAAGTTTGATATAGCTTATAATTATCATGTGAATATTTTCATTTTGATTTCTTTTCCTTGATTGTTTTTTTTTTTTTTTTTTGCTTAGTTTATATCTATTTTCTTATTTTTTCATCTTTCTATTTTCCTTGTTGGCTTATCCTAATTTTTTTGTCTTGTGGTTCCACACTAGTCAATGAAAAGTGATGAAATGAAATCATGCAATTAGGTAACATAAGTGACACTTTGGTGTGAAGGTACTTCTTGAGTTATTTTTTTACTTCAAATCATTGAAAGTTGAACTATTGTATGTGTCTTGAACTTGTTCTTATTTATGTAAGTTTGGGTAAAAATAGATGGTTGTTGAAGTTATCCTCTTGAAACCAAGCTTAAATTTCACATCTTAAAAGGTTTCTAAGTTTTCTTGGGTGAACTTGATGTGAGGAAAACCTAGGGTGAAAAATCTATAGTTATACCTTTCATTTGCCATAGTGGTCCCCAACCCTAAACTGGGACATAAAAACAAAAGAGAAGAGACAAAAAAGAATTAAAAAAATCAATTTTAGAAAATCTCAGTTCTGAGTAATTCAATCAACCTATATCAAGGCTATGGATGTTTTATTAGTAGTAGATCAAGGCCTTGAGTATGATCAAAAGTAACTATATAATGGCTATAAACACCTGGCTAATAATAGAATAGTGTCTAGGCCAATGTCTTTAAGGTAGGACTCACTATATTTATGGTTAAAAACATAGCAATGAATACTTTTAGGTCTTATGAAATGGTAAATTAATTCATTTTTACACACCCCAACTTAATAATGATACATTATCTAGTCATGTAGCTACCCCCATCTTCTCCCTTATTGGATTCATTCATGTGACATACACTATTTTATCCAAAAGTTTTGGATTCTTTGATTATTTTTTAGATTCAAAATACTCAAGAATATTTTATAATAGAGTCATCATTTATTTTTGCTTACACAATATTCCCTAATTTCATCACTAAAATCATAGAACCTCTTTCCTTTTTAGATCTAGTCTTTTGGTCTAATCAAGTTTGTGTCTCTTTTATTCATGGTCTAGTTGAAAAAGTTCTTGACAAGTTGTAGGTTTAACATTTCATTATATTTACTCTTTGAAGTAGGTTTGAACTTAAGGTATCCATTGCATGTAATTTTAGAAGAATTTTTTGAATTACATTTGTATTGATTTGATTTTTGAGATTGCTTAAATTTGATAAGTCTTGGTCTATTTTAAATTATGTTTTGAAGACATTAAAATTCACATTTTCAGGCTATTTTACCTCAAATTTATATAAGTTACTTAACTATTTCAAAGTTTTCTACTTCTTTTCTTGAAAAATTTGGTCTATTTGTACTTTATCTTTCATTTAAAATGATTAGATGTTAATATAACTCCATCCCTCTACTTATTCATTTTTTTCAAAAATGGACTTATTTGGCTTTAAGATTTATTAGGTGTCAAAGTCTTTACAAAGGTAACTCTATAATTAAAATCTTTTGAATTAACATTATTAGTTGTTCTATTTCAAATTCCTAGTTTATTATAATGGATATGTGATTTCCCCATCAGCCAATAATTATCTTCATTTTCTCATTAGTCACTGAGAAAATAAGGAGCTTCCACTTGTCACTCATTCACTTTCTCTAGCCTCTCTTGACTTAACCATTTTTTCTTCAACTTTTCTTATGCTTGGGATCATGTCGTATGGCACAATCATGTTTCCCAAGGCCCCCTCAATTTCTCCAATAGACCAAATACCTCTCAAATGTGTGATATCATGCCATATGGCATGATCTCATTTCTATGGTCCCTCAAGGTAGTCCATATACTTCCTATGATAGTCAATCATTAAATGCTTGAGATCATTCTAAGTGGAATGATCTTATTTATTTGTGCCCCCATGGTGGTTTGTATCCTTTTGAGTTTACCATTATTCCCTAGATGACTGAGATCTAGACGCCTATCAAGATCTTATTTTACTAAGATCTTAAAGTCATCATTCTAATTAGACACCCAATTAGACCTGAGTGAGTGAATGGATACAACATGGCATCAAATTCCAATTATACATGGCACTAACACATGAATCAGAATTTCATCTACTTAAAATTAATAGTCATCTAGCCCATCAAGACTGTCATAGGCCTGACATGCTTTTCCATTTGGACCTAACTATTTTAACATGTTAAAATATTTTAATTTTGAGTCTAATTTATCACTTAAATGGATCAAAAATATAAAAATGGACTTTGTTCATCTATTTTTTATCTAAATAACTTAATCATTCATCTAATGATCCAGATTAATCATGTTCTTGGTAAAAATCCCCTTTTATATTATTAATTTTATAATCTCTTTGTTCAAGATTTATTCCTTAGTCAATTTTCCTAAAATTTAAGATCTAAAAACTAGTCTATTAATTTTAAATCTAATGGATAATTATCTCTCTATATGTCTATATTCCTTGAAATTATGCTACCTATCAAGATCTTAGATCTTAATGGCTCTAAAACACTTTGGGTGCAAAGCCAAACCTTTGACCCTTCAAGTGCCCAATATCATGCCATGTGGCATTATCCCACTTCTCTTGGCCTTCAAGATGATCGAGATAAAGTGGGAAAGAATTATATCTTCTAGGTAAATGGGATGATGCCATATGGCATCATCCCACTTCACTACACCATATAACAAAGTGTGATGAGGTCGAGATTGAGTGAGTCCTAGAGATGATACCATATGGCATAATCTTGGGACTCTGGGGCAAAAAAGATATGGAATAAAGACTGAGGGACCCTAGTGATCCAATTAAATAGGACCTTTCCACATGTTAGGATCTTGTTATACCATGGCAATAGAAAATTCAAGGTAGTCTAGACACTCATCATGCTGAAAACTACTGAGAAGTTGATATGTAGCAGGACATTATCATATCCAAGACATGCTAGCTTTTCTAAAGTAATAATAAAAGGACACATAGAATGACCTTTATGAGGAAGATGCATGGGCCTCTATTAATGGACTTATAAGTTAAAAATGATGCATGTTTTGCCTATCTAACACATCCAAATATGGGAATTGGATTATAAGTCCAATCAAATTTATGTAGTTATTAAAAATCTTGTCACCTAGTACCAAATAAATCATGGAAATAGATTCCAAGGTGAATAAGATACCAAGATAAGTTAGAAAATGGTGTGAACAATAGGATCAAATAAGATAAGATCACAAAAGGATAAGTAATTCATACACATAATTATTTGGAAAGATGAGTGTTCATAGTTAGAAGATGAAAACTTGTGCCCTTACATTTAATATAGTAGTGATCCATTAAAGGGAGTATATTTCAACTTGAATTTGTGTTAGTGGAGGTGATGCCTTAGTCCAATACTTCCAACTTACTAGTGATATAATGAGAAATGTTTTTATCTTAAATATCAAATTGCATTTAATTTGGGCCTCAGTTTTGGTTGTCTATTATTGAATATTTTCAACCACCTAGATAGTGGGTGAGACTATTGAAAATATATATAAGTCTAGCCATGATACTAAATTAGGGACTAGTTGATTAGTGCTAGAATAAAGTAGACAACCAAACATCTTTTCTTTTAATTTCCCTCTTTCTTACTTGAATTTTTATTTTAACATGAGTTAAGGCTATGTGAAGACCTTCTCTATAACTCATCTGAACATTTATGAATCTTAAATTTTTTTTCATGAATCACATTATATATAAAATTCTTATGAATGATATTCATTATCTATGCATGTCTATGGTGAATTTTATTTCCTCTTCCACATGGCTACTTGATCTTCATAATCCTGCACCATCTCTACCTTCTAGTTGTGCTATGCTAGCCAAATAGAGACTGGTTTCTCATGAGATTTATTTGTTTAATAGATTTAAAACTAGTATTCATTAGAAATTGATCTCATATTTCCTTTCTCTTTATGCTCTATCTTTTTTTATTTTTTATATCTTTGTTATTATAGTTATAGTTTAGTCTGAATTGAAGTTAGTTGTTCAAGATTCATCCATTCACTTATCTTTTTATGAATTGTTGATATTAGTAGACTAAATACTAGTGCCACCCAATAGGGAGTTCATTGAAAAATATAAACTAGCTAGTTCTATGAACATAAGATAGACCAAAATCTCTTGCATGAGTCTTAAAGAAATACTCCAAATAATACACTTGATATGGAACAAACTACATCAACCAAATGAGGTATCTAATATGTCATGACTTAGTAAACCTTATGGAATTTGATACCATAGCTTACTTCCTCTTAAGAGAGGGTGGAAAGGAAAAAAAGGGGGAATCTTCATTGGTTGATCCTTTCCTCTTCCCCCTTTACCCCTAGAGTTGGAGTGGTTGTGCTAGACGGACCACCAAAAAATATGATATGCAATAAAATCATCTCTAAAATGATCATTAATTAATTTTTTATTTATTATTGATGATATAACTAATTGATCTACAATTAATTTCCCCTTCACATATTTGTTAAATATAAACTTTAGTCAAATTCTATAAGTAACATTACCCACTTGGCTATGTGTCTTGATAAATATAGTTTTGTCATGAGTTAATTTTGTGGATCCACATTTTTGATGACATGTGTCTCATTATTAAGCATTTAAATTCAAATATTTTATGTTTCAAAACCAATATCCAAACACATTATTTTCATTTCATTTTAATTTTTTCATAATCCACAAGTGTACATATAACATAATATATTTCACATTCACTATGATGTTATGCTATTTTTGTATGATAATATAGGAAACACTAAAATATAAGCCACTTCAAGGGGGAAACCTCCAATAATAAAAATAAATATTAAATAAAATCAATATTATAAATTAATATGATCTGAGAAAGCCTTAATGAACATATTTGTAACCATAATTAGGAAGGGTCACACCCTTTCATCCTAATTAGGTTGTCCTAACAATATATTATGAAATAATGAATGAAATATAAATCTTATGCATTTCATTCCATAAACTTTGTACTCATAATAATATATAATGATAGGGATGTAACATGACCTTCCCCTTCAATAAAGCATTACCATCAATTATTAACAACTCAAGATGATTTTACATGACTATTCATCTTCCCATATTATATCTTCAATTGGTAGATTATTCAATTTGATGAGAAAGTAAGGAATGGTTTAGTTTCATATTTGATTCACTCTTTTATCAATGATGGCGTTGGGTTCCATAATGAAATTACCTTCTTAATTTGACTTAGGTTACAATGATTAGACTGGAAGATTATAACTAATTACTTTATTCAGGCATGAAACATGAAATATAAGATGAATTTTAGAAGAGGGTAGAAGTCACAACTTATAAACTAAACTTCTAATACAATGGAGAACCTTAAGGGCCCATAAAATTTTGGTGCTATCTTGACATTCTTACTTTGTTTAAGTGTCCTTTATTTATAGGGTTGCAATCAAAGGAATATCTAATATCTTTCCTAAAAATTACTCACTTCGATACTAAGAGGGTTATTGTTTCAATCTATTCTAAACCATAACCAAATTTTCCTTAATGACTTAAAGCATTTCTTTCTAGTGGTGAATATGATCCTCGACCACACAAGATTTAGAAATGACCCTGAAAATAATATGTAGTATAAGGTGGTGGTATCCATAGAGATCCTTAGATGAAGATGTATTTTGTATAGTATGAAACAACATGTTTTACCATCCTTTTCAATATGAAATCCATTTGGACCATTGTGCTTGTATTTTTGAGTAATAGAAATATAGATATCCTTATATAAATATATTCATAATATTGGTTTGTCCAAATTTTTATGGGTGTTAAGATGAACTATGTGCAATTGCCCCATGTGGAAAATAGTTCAATCCAAAATATGTTAGTGAAGATAGAATCATAATCACTCAAAATGATTTTATAATGCCATGGGGTTTATGTACCTTTTCCATGAAATATTATGCCATTGTATTAGCTTTAAATGGATGATAAATTACACCTAAATGTGCATACTTAGTGAGTCTATCCATAACCAAAAATATCACATCTAAGTTATTCAAATTAATAAATCCTATAATAAAATCCATTGATATTTCCTCCCAATGTTTTGCTAAAATGGTTAATGGTTATAAGAGTCCTAGAGTCTTGACCATGTCTCCTTTATTTTTTTGGCATATCAAACATTCTACGACAATTTTTTATAGAACCCCCTTAAGTCTTTTCCCAAAAAAAACCTTCTTTATAAAGTGATAGGTATATAATAATCTAGAATATCTTCCTATGGGTGAGTCATGCATTTGAGACAAGATGCTAGCATTTAAATTTAAATTTTTACACAAAATACCCTGTATTTGTGCCATAAGGAGTCTCCTTTCCAAACATACTTATGTGAGTTTCCTTACTGGAGTCTCTTGTTTCCACTCTACCCACACTACTTTGACCCATTCAAGTTGTGATAAATAAATAAATAACTAAAATTGTTGTTTCCTTTACTTCTTATTGATAAAAAGCATCAATTGCAACACTCTCATTTATTTTTTATAAATAATTTCAAAGTCACACCCTAGAATCATTTTGAAACATTTATTTTTATCCTATAAATAAAATCATTACTCCAATAAATACTTTGGCCTCTCATGATCTATCTTAACTTTGAAATGCCTTCCTATGAGATATTGATGCCACTATTTGACTACATGAATGATTACTAACATTTATTTCTCATAAGTGGGTTTTAAAAGTCTATTTCCTTTGAGTTTTTGAATCTCAAATGATAATGGATGCCCTTATTGAATTATTAATACCCCAATGCCATGCCTAAAAGTATCACATTCTACCATAAATGCCTTTGATAAGTTTAGAGATACTAGAACAAGGGTGGAAGTAAGAGATTCTTTCAATTGTTGGAATTATTAGGTGGTTAAATATAACCATGAAAATGAATACTTTTTTAATGATGTTTTTAATGGTGTTAATATGCTATCATAGTTTTGAACAAATATTTTGTAGTATCCTGTTAGACCCAAGAATTATCCTAAACCTTTGATATTTTTAGGTGGTAACCAATATTTGATAGATGAATTATTCTTAGGGTATAATTTAATTCCTTCATGTGACACCATATGTCCTAAGTATTCCACTTCATTCACCCCAAAGACACATTTGGATTTATTTCTATAGATTTTATTATCTTCCAATACCTGTAATATATTCTATACACATTGTAAATTTTCTTCCCATGTTTTATTATAGGTTAATATGTCATCAAATAAAACCAAGACATATTTCCAAATAAATGGGCATAAAAATTAATTCATGAGGCTTTAAAATTAAATGGAGCATTAGTGAGACCAAATGGCACAAGTAAGAACTCATAGTGAACCTCATGTGTCCTAAATGCAATCTTATGTGCATCCTTATCCTTTACTTGAATTAGATGATATCCAAAAAAAATCTAACGTAGCAAATAAAAAAACACCATTCATTTCATCTAATAATTCACCAATGATAGAAATAGTAAACTTATCTTTGAGAGTGATATTATTGAGTTCCATGTAATCTAGGAACATTCTCCATGACTCATCCTTTTTTTACCCATAACCATTCGAGATGAATAAGCACTTTTAGTAGGATGAACATGTTATAGTCTAACATTTATTCAACCATTTTTCCAATTTTTTACTTCCATTCATTGGGGTAGCGGGAATATATAATGTTAGGAGGAATAATTCTAGGACTCAATTCAATAGCATGATCATGATATCTAACTATAGGTAGCCATTTTAGTAACTAAAAGAATTATAGGTGGTGTTGAATAATCTCTTAAATATTACATGATTTTGATTATATACATCACCTTATTTTTAAAAATTTAGTTATGTCATAATGCCAAAAGATAATTTATTAATAAATTTATCCACCCTATGAGAGCTAATAATTTGTCTTGGTGGTGATTACAACTTGCTAAGTTTGTAAATTTTTACATTCATACTATAAACCATGAATAAGTCTTGAAAATTGAAAGACATTTTACCCAATTGTTTAAACTATTACACTCCCAATACTACATCTACTTCCCCAATTGGGATGATAAACATTTTTGAAATTAGCTGATAGTCCCCCATCGAGGGTTTAATATGATGACATTTGCCCCCATAAATAGAGTTTATTCCCATAAACAATCATAACTTTATAATTAGAGACTGGATACACAAAGAAGTTGAGCTCATTAGTTAATTTATGTTAATGAATTTATGTGTAACCCATGTATCAACCAGAACTATCACCTTCTTCTTCTTAATATAACCAACCACTTTGAGTGTTTATGGTGTGCTTATCCCATTTAATTCATGTGGTGATATATTATGGATTTCTTCCTTAAACTTTGTGTGTTTTTTTCTACTATTGGTACCTTAGTAGATAATTCTTCCTCATCCAAAAGCTCATTCTCAATAACCATTAGTCTTTTCTCACCAAAGACACACTTATGACATTTAGATCATTTATTGTTATAATCCCAACATAGGCCTTCTAATTTTTTCTCTTCCTTTTATTGATGATAGAGCTTGCTCATTTTTATTGGGGTCAAATATTTGATCACATTTATATTAAAAATGTTAGTCACATTTATATCTATCTATATTGTAGTTTGACCTTAAGTAAATCTCATGGTAATAGAGTTCCATTTCTCAATGTGTAGTGCTTGTTACTATACATGGTTCCAAAAAATGGATATCATGCTTAATTTGGTCATTTATCTCATTGATGTAAATTTTAGTCTCTAATAAGGCATCACTTTTGGAGTTTGAATTTATAATATAATATGATCAAAACTATATTCATCTACAAATCTTGTTTGTTTCAAATATGTTAATTTGTTGAAATAAATTCCCTTCAATGGTTTCTCATAAGGCCTGCTAAGTTCTTAATAAATTCATCCCAAATAAGCACCTATAATTTTTCATCACTCATTATACATTGGTACCTTTTATAAGGGTTATATTTCATTACCCAATACATTGTAAATATTAAAATATTATTCCATGAGTCTTATCCATGAATTTACATCCATACCATCAAATTCTCAAATGTCCATCTTTGGTAGGTTCAATTTTGGTCCTTAGAATGGTTTCCCTGTGTTAGGTTTATTTTTACCTCTAGGATGGTTTAGTTGTGTATAAGTGTTTTAAGAGGTGATTAATTAGGGAATTTAGTTTAAACATTAGATCCTATTTAAACATGTCTAAGAAAAAAATCCTAGATAAAAGTGACCACTAGTTCACATTTCATAATAATTTTAACTTCAATTTTAGGTGGTGGATAATAATTGGAATCATTAGGATTAGTGGTTGAGGAAAGGTATAAGTCATTTTTGTTGATTTAATTTTGTTTCTATCTCTAGATATGTGTTCAATATGGGGAGGAAATTAACTAATGTGAGTGGTAATAACAAACAATTAAAACATGTGTTATATCAAAATTAGATGTTCCACCATTGACAAAATTTGACTTGTTAATTTTAGATTTTAGAATGCCTCAAATATTAAAATACAAAGAATGAACCATCCTAAAATTTTATGTGCTTTTTGAAGATATAAATAAATCATTAATATTTCAAATATTGTGGCTTATGGGGTGAATTTGTTGAAACAAATTGAAATAAGTCACTCAAAACTGATCACATAACCCTAATTTTTTTATTGTATCCTCCTTGAATGATGTTAAAACTCTAGTAAAATAATTTTAGAATCATTCACAATAGTTTGTGAGATATATAGGTTTTCCAAAATTGATGCTCTGATACCACTTGTTATGATATTTCTTTATGACAACATATAAAACACTCAAATATAATACACTTTAAGGGGGAAACCTCTAGTAATCAAAATAAATAGGAAATTAATTCAATAATATAATGTATGATTATTTTGAAGAGCCTTACTAAACTACAATATTAGCCTCCCATTTTACCTACTAAAGTCTTTGGAATGCACAGCCCTTACCCATCAAGTTAATGAATCCAACTCCATACTACATCAAGGACTTATACTTTTGTTGGTTAAACATGGTCAAACATTAAAAGGGATTAAGGTCCCCCTAGGGGGTCCTCTAGTGAGGAAGGCTCACCAAAATAGGACCCCACATTGGGATCCTACCACCCTTCTATTGGTACCCCCCAATATGGCCTATCCAAAACCTCCACTAATGAACTAATGCTCCAGTTGTTTGTCCCTAAACCCAAACCAATTTTTTTGGATGTGGTAACCTTTATGGAGGTCATCAAGAAGGAAAATTTCCTCCTATCTAAAGAAATTAAAAATAATAAAGAGCAGTTAGATAGTTTAACAATAAGGTACAAGAAGTTGGATTGAACCTGGCTAGTCTCATTCAAGAATGGAATGCCTTGCATAAGCAAGTGGACATGAATATTCAATATTTTTAACATTCCAACAAGGTGAATTATACCCCTATTAAGTAGCCACTAAAGGTGATGTATAACCTCACCACACAATATCCTCAATTTGAACCCAATCAAGAAAACCACTCTTCAAGTATAGGGACAAAAAAGGCTGCGTATAATCCTCCCCCAAGAAGATGTTGAAGGATTAAACAATAGGATGAGGACCAAAGTTTCTAAGAATAAGTATGGAGTACCTGAGAAGATATATGAATATGAAAGGAACCACTAGAGGGTCCCCCCTCCTGATCTATTTTTTTATTTTTTTGTTTCACCATCTAAGGGGTAATCTAGTTAGTTTTTTATTATTTTTTACTGTTCAACCATGGAGGCTTGATAAATTTTTTTTATAACACTTTCATGGTTCCTAGATCCTTTTAAAACTAGGTTGTTTACCCAATCAAATAAAAAAATTATTTATACCCATAATTAGGAAGGGTCACACCCCTTCATCTTAATTAGGTTGACCTAACTAAATATTAAGAACTAATAAATGAAAGATAAAGGTTATGCACTCAATTCCCAAAACTTAGTACTCATAATAATATATAATGTTAGGAGTGTATTATATGATCATCATAATATTATGTCAATGAATCTCCTAATACATGTTTTATAGTAAAATGTACAATAATAAAGGCTTATCCAAAATTGGAGGCATCATGATTCGTGGGTTATATAAATATCATTTGATTTCATAAAAAATAGTTTGACAACACTCATCCCATTTGAACTTCATATATTTCTTTAGTAATCATGTAAATGGTTACATCTTTTCTGCTAACTGAACCAAAAAATGTTTGATTGCCTAAATTTTCCCTTGTAAACATGTTAACTGCTTTAACCCCTTAGATGGAGGCATGTTCACAATAGCATTTAATTTATTTCGATCAAATTTTATACCTCACTGAGATATGATATAACCTACAAACTTTACCAAACATACCAAAAATACACATTATTTGGGTTTTAACAAAACTATATCTGTGTAAGTATTTAAATATATATCATAAATTTATAGGATGATCATTTTGATGTTTAATTTTTGCAAGTCATCATCATAATCATCCATAATTTTATATATATATATATATATATATATATATAAAATCATCAAAGATGTTTTTCATATCCCTTTGATAAGTATGTTATGCATTATTCAATCTGAATGGCATGAACACATTACAAAATTTTACCCATAGTGTTGTAAATGTGGTCTTCATTTGATCCTTGTTATTAATATTTATTTTATTATATCCATAAACCCATCCATAAATGATAACATTTCATAACCAGCTTATAGATTCCATAATCATATCAAATTTTAGTAATGGGAAATAATCCTTAGGAAAAACCTTTTTCATGGCTTGAAATTTTGTATAAAATATAATTTATCCATTAAGCTTAGTGACTAATTAGGGTAATTAATTAATCTGATGAACCTGACATCAAGCAGCTTATGCCTTTCATCTTTGACTAGCAATGCTACTTTCAAATGCATCTTTCTAATTTTTTGTTTAGTTGTATTCACATCAAGGTAAATAACTATATTATATAATCAAACAATAGGATTGATTCCTAGCATGTCTACATAGTCCTAGATAAATAACTTAGGGAAATAATGTACTACTCATTTAAAAGATTCTCCCTTGTCATCCTTGAGCATATATGTAAAAGGTTTGATCTTGGATATTTATCAGTTCCATAATTAAATTATATTATTTCTTCATTTAACAATGGTGAGTGATCTTCCACACCTGGAGTAGTAGGAATTATATCAAGGCCATCTTATTGGACATTAATATGAGTGTTTAATCTCTCTAAAATATGTTAAGGAATTTATTGTAGAAGGAAACCTTTTATTATGATATAATTAATGGATATCCTCATATGCCCAAAATATTCCAATATAGAATATTCATTATAGAACTCATCCAGTGCCCAAATTTTTAGAGAAACTATATCATCAATGAGCTAGGGATGTATGAACTACAGTGTTGATACATGATGAACTTATTGCACAAGATTAGGTGTTAATTTAAGGAAGTGTGTATAAATAATCAATTTTTTTCTCACTTTACTTATTAACCTTTGAATCATCCTTATGTTTGAGGATTTTTCTACCTTTATGAGTAGATGGGGATAGGGGCTCAATAATTCCTTATGCTTTCTTTCCCAATCCTTGGCCTATGTATCCTAACATTTTTAGATATTTTAATCCAAGACCATATCATGTTGAATTTTTTTTTATGGTAAAAGGGTAATCTTAGTAGATAAAATTATTTGCATGGTATTATTAAAATGGGATGTCCAAAATCTTGAGGATGAGGTTATGTACAAGACATGTAATTTCCCATAGGTTGTGTCATTATGCAGTGCTTGAAAGGATCCTAATCCATATGATAAGTGTATATATATCCTTCTTCAAAAAAATGTACATGCAAGGTAAATGAATATGCATTCATATTATGAATCCAATATCTACCTAATATAATATTATAATTAAGGTCATTGGACATGACCTAACATATTTTTGTTATTATTATTGGACCCACAATGATATTCAATGTAATTTATATTAGTGTTTTCCAAGATATGTTATTGAAGCCACAAATATTCATATCAAATTAAGATCTTTGGCTCCTATACCAAGTAGATTAAGGAATGATTTATTAAAAATATTAAGTCCTAGTCTATTATCCACCAAAACCCACTTAACTCCCTCATTTAAGATTGAGAATTGAATATACAATGGGAGATATTGACTAATAATGTGTCTAAGATGCTAGTATTCTTTCTCAAAAGAGACAAAATGATGTCCATCATAATTTATTGATAATAAATGTAACATAAGTTGGTTTTTAATAATTTAGTAAGGTTGAATCATGAAATTATAAAAGAAGAATATATCTATAAATACTATAATTTTGAAACAAATATAAAATAGATATTTCAGATAGAGTATTATTAAGTTGATCAATAATTTAATAATCCCTAGTTGTATTAGGTGGTGCCTTAGGATGGGGAGGAATATTATGAGGGATGTACTAATTACCTCTAATTTTTTATACATGATGATACACCCTAACTCTTCATGTTGTGCTACCATAGACCTTAACATCCAATATAAACATAGGATGAAAGATGGGGGATGGATGGTAGCTACCACTAGTTGAATTATAGGAAGAAGAACAAAAAGAATCATACATGCCCTTTGGTGTCAAGTAGTAATAGGAAGCATCTTCGTTTGTATATTTAGACAATATGTGTTACTAAGGATAGATAAGAATTCTTCAGTATTAATATAATCTTCAATTTTATCTTAGATTAATTCAACTAATTGCATTACATGATTTTCAAATATATTACATTCTTAGGGAAATCAATATGCAATTATGACAATCATAGCTTGAATCATAAAATATAAAGTATTAATATCCATTATTAGTTATGATTATGTTTTCTTATGGAAGCAAACATAAATATAAAATTACATTTGAAACCCTAATGCAAGTAAAATATGAAACCCTAAGGAGAGATTAAACCCTAAGGTATAAAGATATAGGGTTTACTACATTGAAAAGAATGATTGTGTTCACTATAATTTTTATAATAATTATATATGTGTGATATAAACCAGTATAAAACTATTTAATTTCATATTGCATAAGATATGGCATTAAATACACAAATCTTAATTGTTAATTAGAGATTGGTTGCACCTACTAAATATAAAAATGACCAAGAGAGAAAACACTTATCTAATATTATTTATATTACTCATTTTTTATGTAAAGGTGCTTAGAATGATTTGAAATAGATCTAGGACTATCTGGATAGAGAAAAAGATAATCTAAATTTACCAAGAATTTATTGGTGAATCCCATACACCTATGGTGACTAGTATGGTCCATTATCTATTTTCATTGTCCATACGTATTTTTCAATGTGTTCTACCAAAAATCACTATACCTAACTATCTAAATGTTTTATATGTGCTTATTAAGCTCAATCCTATGTAGAAATCATAATTTTGTCTTTCTTTACCTTGAAACCCTATCTCCACTTTCAACACAAAATTAACTGAAAGTAGGTGTAAAATATGGGTTAGATAACCCCAATCATTCCTCGCTAAGTGATTGAGCATTCCATACATTATAAAAATATTAATAAGGCTCAAAACACACAGTTCTCCCAACTATGTGAGTGATTTCTCAATCGTGTTCCACTAAAATGCGATGTAAAATATTAGCTTTTGACACTTGACAACATGAAACTTTGACCTTGTGTTAACATTTAGACTTAGATTTAAGAATTTTATTTTTATTATTTTTATCTTTGGATTCTTTTGGATAATTCATTAATGGAGTGAAAATGGATTTCTCAAGCTTACCCATATAAGTGTTAGATGTTATAAGGGAATGTCCTTAGACTTGATGTGTACTTAAATATGATGCTTTGGATGTTTCCCCTAATAACTGACATGTGGAATTTGTGCAAATCAACATAAGGAGAAAGATTTAAATTTTTAAAATAGTCATTTGAGGTCCTACGACACTTTTGGTGAAGGTGGATGTTGCTAGTAACCATCCATGTTTAACTGTTGTTAGAACTAGTAATAAGGGGGAAATAATAAGTAAGATGGTGGTAATATACTTAAGATAATAGATTTTTATAGCATAGACTAGGAAGATCCTGAATATGAATGATAAAAATTTGGGATGGCTAAATCCATAGATAGATAAAAGGATAGGGGAAAATGTGAGCAAGAGTTAAACATGTATGCATAAGTCATAAATTTTAAAGATAGGTCAAAATTGATGTTTTCAAATTATCTAATAACATATTTATGTGTCTATACATATATAAGAGTAAGGGAAGTGAATAAAATATAAGGTAACTTAAAGTTAATGTGGTGGTATACATTTCCCACAAACATGTTGTTGAAAATGATGATTAAGATATATTCCTCCATTTTGAGATTTGAGATAAACACGTATGTATTTCAAAAGAAAGATATTATAGGTGACATGTATAATGTATAAAACTATTGATGTTTCTAGCATAGGAATATAATTGTAAAAAATCATATACTTGCACAATATGGGCCCATGTTATAACAAATGTAGCATCAAAAACATGTTTTTCCATTTGGGTTCAAGATATAAGCAATATAACATCATAAATAGTTTATCCCATATGGGCTCAATATATAGGTATTATAGCATGGTGATCATAAGATATATTAATTTAAACCATACGCAAGGATTCTTTCCCAAATAGATGCATTATAGAAACCATGGAAATGTGAGGAAGGAATAAATACTTTTATTTTATATAAATCATGGAAAATCAGAGACTATATGACACAAGACAACACAAAAAGCCAAGGTTAAGCTTCAATCAAGTGAAAAAAATAATAAAAATATCTTGTAAAAGAAAAAGTAAAAGAAAGACATGAAATTAGTACTAATAAAAATAAAAGACATAAATATTGGGAAAATGTAAGTAAAATAAGAAAATAAATAGCACAACGAGAGCCAAATAAAAGTGAAAATCTTCATCACAAATGTTGACAAAAAAATGTTTTGTCAAAAAATTGAAATAAAATAAAGTGAAGCATAAGAAATGAAAATAATAGAACTTCCCCTAATATAACATGGTGACATTATATAAAGTAATGATCAAGCATGAATTTTAAATGCATAAAGTTAATTGGATTCTTCAAAAGTTTGCATTATAATATGGGAAGGTAATATGCCTTCAATCCAAACTTTTCTATAATGACAAATGGGTGTATTTAATTTAGTTTGAACATGCCTATATGTTCATGCTCAATTTTATGCCTTTTTTTCAATAATTGATCACCTATATTGAATTATCTTGATCAAATATTTTTATAATAGGCCTTGTTTAGGAAATGTTGATATACTCTTTCAATTTTTAGTAGCATCAATTGTTTTCTCAACAAAAATATTTAGCTAATGTATAATTTTTATTTATATTTTTCATCATTAATAATAGCTCATAAATATAGTCTAGAATATGGAATTTCAAGTTCAAAATACATGACTAATTTTTCCCCATACATAAGTGAACAAGGTGGTGTCCCAGTAGGTGTTATAAAACTTGTTATATATTCCCATAAGGCCAAATATATTTGATTATGTAAACCAACACCATATGTATGTAAACAAGCATAATGTGATCTAAAATATAAGAGTCCTCTAAAATAAGAAAAGGTAGAATAACATTCTAGATCCAACACTCATATAAGACATTGGTCTAAAATGCAATCCAAAAAGTTATAAGGGATATAGAAAAGGAAATCTACACATATGATAGCAAGCATAGAGCCTAAATAGATCAAAGGTGGTAAAAACAAGAGCTATAAGGGTAATAAAAGATAGTAAAATGTCATTAATTGGTAACCATGAGGTATCTAACGTAAGGGTTGTATAATTGTCATTAGATGATAACCATGAGGTGTAAATAAAGAACATGTAAATATAATAATGTATCAAAAACATGTACTAATATAAGAAATTATAGACATAAAATGAACCAATATAGTATACTGACCAAAGTATAAAAGAAAGAGTATAGGGTTAGGATACTTAGCTTGGGTTGACTTGTCCACATATTATTCTCTCCCTTGGCTTTTATCACTTTTTAAGAGATGGTTAAAGGTGATTCAAGATGGAAAGAAAAGACCTAAATAGACCCAAATTTTGGGACTCCAAAGACTAGGTGTATCTTGTTGGATCAATTTCTCTCCTTGATATCTTCAAGTCCTTATTCTAACCTATATTCTATTGGTGTAATCTCCATAGCCCTAATTTATATTTTTATTGCTAAGGTGGATTTATTTGTGCGAGTGGATTAAATTAGATAGATTGTCTTTTATAATTGAAAATCAAGAACCCTACATATATGGATTCAAAGCCTAGAATTACAAACTCAGATTCAATGAAGTCATCAACCTATTTGATGGCATATAAAATGTCTCTAGTTGAAATAGTAAGTCATTAATTAAGGGAACTATAAGACATCATCAACCAAGCCATGACATAAGATAAAATAAATCAAATGGAAAAAGAGGGATTGTCAAGATAAATGTAGGATTTATATCCAACACATTATAGGTTCATGATTATTGATTCAAAATCCAATTAATAGCCAAGTATTAAAATTTATTTTGTTAATTCTTACCAAAATGTACATGACATCATGCATTTTCCTCTAGGAGATGGTTATTTTAATGTAGTGTGTTACGTGTTAGAATTCAAGAGATCAAAGGCCTTGACCACCCTATATATATATATATATATATATATATATATATATATATATATATATATATATATATATATATCTATATATTCCCTTGTGTTGCTAGAATTGCATCTCATGTTATCTTGAGAGAAATTTGAGATATCTATTGGTTATATTTCAAGTATTATATCCATTGTCTATCTTTATCAAATTAGATTTTCATTTGATATAATGATTATGTTGTTGGATATTTTTTAGTGATATCATGGTGGTGTCATGGAGGTTCCTTGGTGAGTGGATTAAGTGCCTTAATAGTCTATGTGACAATAACAAAGTGTGAAATGTTCTTGTTCTTGTATGCTTGAAGGTGGCTTAGTTGATATTTAGAGTTTGATTGATCAGATGTGTTTAAGGTTGAGTATGGAGTATTAAGCATGTGCAAGGGGGTCCATAATATGTTATATATGCTTGGAGAGCTTGTGTGAATAAGTGTAATTCATCTAGTTACTCATAGTTTTCATCTAAACACTTTGGGTCCAATGGCAGAAAATATGAGTTGGAAGTTTGATGATGTCACCATTGCCATGTGTGAATGATTCAAGGGGAGTTGGTCATATGTTTGTGATTATTTTATTCCATAGTTATTTTATGCCAAATCTTAAGTCATGCATCGAAGTGAGGTTAAAGATATGAGGGTGAAAATTTAACTTCCTAGTTAGATTTCATTATTTTCCCATAGCCAAATTTGTAGATTGGCTAGAAAGAGCTGAGTAATCATGTTGATGAGGTTAACATTCACACACGTGAAAGTTTTAGGATAAAATGATCAAATGGGGTTATTAATTTTTTGACCTAATTTATTTTCTCTAATTTCTATATCATGCAATGTAGCACGTCAAAATTTATAGATGTGCAAAGTTGGGCTCCCAAGCTTTTTGACTGTGTTTTCTCATACTTAGCCAATTTTTCAATGTGGAAAAAAGAGTAGAGTAAGCATTTTGATGGTGTTGAAATGGAGGTGTCAAGAGAAATTGATCATATGGGTTTATTAAATTTTTATATTAGTTCATTTGTACTAAATTTAATATCATCTGATGAAGCATGATATAAATTATGCTTGAGAAAAGTTTGCCTCTCAGGTAGATTTTACATGATTAGCTCTATGATAGAAGTTTAGGAGAAGGCACACTAATGGTGTTATATCTCACACACATGATATTTATAGGATAAATTGGTCACATGGTTGGATTCTCCTATGAGAGGAGATCATTTGGTCCAGATCCTGAGAGTAAGCACAAAAGAAGTTATTAAGGATAAAAAATGGATACTCAGGCTTATTGATAAGGTCCCCATACTTAGTCATTTTTGAAAGTGTTAAAGCTCGAGCAAGATCTATGGTACACATTTACTTTAAGGATCTAGGAGGTAGTGAGATGAGGAAAGGTGCATGATGTTTAACATCTAATAAAAGGTTTAGGGTAAGGATCTAATAGTGATCAGGCATTCATATAGTTGATCGAACAATGAGGGTTGATTGATAAAGACCTTATTGATCCATAGAGATCAACAGAGCATATTAAGTCAACATTTTGAGAGGACATGAGATGAAGTTAAATTGAATATGGTTTAAAATTTATTTTTGATGGTCTATGAATTAAATCTCAGATAATATTGATGCTACGAGATTGATCTTGAGTTGAGAGTCCACAATATTTGAGTGGTGTGTTCGAAGGCTAATTATGACTACTGCTATTTGAATATTTGAATTTATGAAGTAAAGACTAATGTATAGTTTTTAGACCATAAATTTTGATAGATGTTGAATTTTTTATTGAAATAAAAATCAAAGTGATAGAGGAATCTAAGGTACATCTGGCTATATGGATTTGAAGATCTAAAATTTTGTATAGACATAGTTATGAAGGTTCAAAGTTGATTGTGTTTCTATATACATTCTACAAGTGACCCAAGAAGGATCTTCGAGCTCATATAGTTGGTGTTTCAATGTTTCATGATGAATTGAATATTTAGGAGGGTTTTAAACTCCATGAAGATGCCTTACATGCATTTTGAAGGTTTGTCTAGTCGTATGAAGTATGAACAAAGGTTTTAAAGTCGATTGTGTTCTCATTATTATTGACTATGTGTATAGAGAAGTGTTTGAGCTAATTGGGTTGTATCAGAAGAATGTTTTTGTGATTGTGATCATTTGAGGATGTCCTAGGGGACATAGGAAATGGACATATGTATTTGTAAATGGTCCTTTATTCTTAATTTAATTAGAGATGTATCCAAAGGTTAATGGGTCTCCATAGGACCTAAAAGTGACTTAGCCTTATTTTGAAAGGAGATAGTGCTTAAGTGTGAGCCATATGAGATGCCTTAAGGATGAAATCATGTAATGTGGCCAATAAATTATAATATTGTGATATTTTTAATTCATGATTGCTTTTTATATAGTGAAACCAAATGTGTTGGGTTATAAATTTGTATGACTAAAAAAGGCGTGAGCATTGAAGTGAAGAAGAGAAGAGGTTGAGTGTGCCCAATGGTTGGGTAGATGAGTAGAGTAGATTAAGGACTATGATTATGACCTTTAGGTCATGTTTATAAAGGTAGTATAGTGCTCTTATAGGTTGAGCATGAGTGAAGAAGCCTAGAGTGATCCAAAAGGATGTTTTGTATGTCTTGAGAACAAGCAAAGAATTGGTGGTGTCTGTGATAACTTGGTGGTTGGTTTGAGAGGTTGATCAGAGTGTGGATAGTGTGTATGACCATCTGATCATTTTTTTGAAGTGATCACAGAGTTGTTACTATGAAGGATGCTTTGAGTGTGCAGAGTTGAAGAGTGGGGTTAGTTGGGATATGTAATGTGTCATAATTAATCTTTTTATGTTGGTTCAAGTATGTAATGTGCTTTGGCCAATAGGGTGTGTTAGGTGATATATTTTTTATTGAAAAGTGAGAAGAGTAATATCTAGAGATCCATCATTAGGTGTTGAAGACATTAGTTTTAAGGTGGAAGTGTTCTTATCAAAGGAGGGTCTAAAGGAGTTGGTCTTCCTTAGGGGTAGTTGTTCCTTATAAAATAGGTATTTTACTTAAGGTAGGTGGTCTAAAGTAGTTGGTAATCTAAGGGGTAGGTGTTCCTTGTGGAATAGGTATTTTACTAAATACCTTTAGTCAGTAGGACATGATCAATGTTTACTAGTCTAAAAAAGTTGATCAGTCTCTTGTTTATAATCATCTTATAGGATAGTAGCCTATGTGTTTGTAGGTTTGAGAGTGGGTTTTATTCCCCAAGAGGGTTTCCCATATATGACATGTTATGTGCTTGATATTTCCTTGTCTTTTTTGTTCATTGCTATGAATGATGTATGCTTCATGAATGTATGTATTAAATTATTAAAATTTCAAAAAAATTGTAATTGAAGTTGATATTATTTGGGCTCACTGATTCACTCCCCTCTTAGTGATTGTACCTATAATAATTGGTATCAAAGCAGGTCCTTTGAAAGAATCCTAACAACTTGAAGGTGATCATAAGTAGGTAAAAATATGGCTAAACACTTGAAGAAAGAAATTTAATAGTGGAAGGTTGTGATCAAGGCACTTAAATAATAGATATGTACATTGAATAAAGATGCCAAAAGGGATGAGAATTTTATCAATGATCTCAAGGTTTAGCTAGTAGAATCCAAGAAAAGTTTATGTTTAAAACAAAAGGACATAATGTTTAATAAAGAAGCTTGCCTTAACAATAGATAAGATAATGGCAAAGAAGAAAAGAAGTATCAAGAACATATCAATTCTATTGAAGTACAAGTATATAGATTGAAAGACATAGCTAACAAGGTAAAAAAGGATGAATAAAAGATTGATATTCTTGAGGATCAGTTAAGAACTATAAATGCAAATCTAAAAGCAAAAGAAGATGAGTGAAATCAGTTGAAGGTTGAAATGAAGTCATTGAAAAGTGAGCATGAGCTTGTTATAGTCAAGTTAGACAAGATGGAAAGGAAGTATGAGAAGCTTGAGCAAGTGAAGAAGAATTAAAACTTGAAGAGCAATGTCAAAAGGTCAATTAGACAACCTAATGCTAGTTTATTTCATGGTCATTGTTATACATGTAATAAGTATGGTCATAGAGCTAAGGATTATAAAGGGAAGTTAATCAAGAATGTATCCTCATGGATCCTTGGAAGAATAAACAATTGGTCTTAGATAAATCATAACTCATATCAATCGAGAAGTATTCTAAATAATTTTATTTGTTTTAGTTGTCACAAGAGTGGAAATATTGTTAGATTCTATCTAAATGGTGGTAAAAGGTCTTCAAAGTATGTCAAGGGATATAGAGCTCCTATAATGTCTAAGAAATAACAAACTCAGGTATGGAAACCAAAGGTAATCTTTACTAATTCTTCTAGTCATAAGGTTGATAAGAAAGTTGCTTTAGAAGGTTATGTTGTAAATCAGGATAAGCTCAAGGATCAAGTAGGTAATATGGTTGTAGAAGACAAGAAGATTCAAACTTTGGTATGGAGACTTGAAGCAGTAAAGACTGAGATTAACTTTGTTGAGTCCAAGAGTCTTGATGGATTGTTTGCCAAGGTAGAAAAAGAATTATAAATAAAGGAAAGTCAAACTTTTGTTGACAAGTCTAAAGTAGAGAATGTGTCAAATATCTAGTTAGAAAAGGAAAATCAAAAGTCTGATCATGTTGAAAATAAAGAGATCATGCTCAAAGAGAAGACCAAGGTATTGGCTAGGGCTAGTTCTAAAGGATGTATAGATCCAAGTGAACATCCTACTATTGCTATGCAAATTTCATGCAAAGAACACCAATTATTAGTATATATTAATGAGATTCCAAATTGCAAGGTGGATTCTTTAGATGAAAAGGTATGTCATGAATATGTGTTATCGATTCTATCTTAGAAGAAAAGGAGAATGTTGTAGTAGTTGAAGAAATTGGTTCTCTAAATCCAAAGAAGAAGAAGAATATTTATAAGTATCATCTATGAAAGAAGGAAGAGGAAGATGAGGATTTGTATTTATTCTAGAGATTTAAGTTTTAGAGGGTGTCTTTATCTATGCTTCTTAAGAGAATTCTTTTAAGTGAAAAAGTTAGTGTTGTTATGGTGATGTTTCAGTTGGAACAGTCTACAGGGTCAAATTGAAGGTTCCAAAATGGCAAAGGAGGTTTTATGATTTGTCAAGGTAATATTTCTACATAGAAAGGTTTTTTGACATTATTCTAGCATGTTCTAGGTGGTTTTATGATATGAAGGTTTATTGAAGTCAATTTGGATATTTTTGTTAGCTCTTGGGTTTCCCAATTTATGCTTAAGAGCTTGCAGATCCTAAAATGGGTTATAGTAATTCAAGGTTTCCAATGTTATGGAAGCTCAAATCTTAGTCCATATATGTTTAATGGTTGTCTCTAGGTGTAAAAGAAGTTTCAAAGGTGGACATTGACTAGAAGGTGCTATGTTGACTTTGTTTATTTTAAAATTCTAGGGTTTTGGGATATTCTATAAAAGTGGTCTACCTTATGATTTAAGGTCTGAGGATTCTTAATTTCTTGAATGGACCAAATGGGTGGTTAAATACATCTTCATAAATATTTTAATGTTTGTGGTTCTCAATTTATTTTTGTTTATGTCAAAATAGAGGGTTAATTGACTAGTAGGTTTGTAAAGGAAGTATGTTGCATAAGATGATATTGTTCTTTCAAATTAGTGTGCTTGAGGGGGCATATGAGTGTGATCTAAATATGAAGTTTTAGGTCCTAAATATATGTCTACTGAAAGGTATGGGCTCTACAAAATCTAGGTAGGGCTACAAGGATTCTAAGATACGCTTAGTGTGAAGAAGAGTGCTTTTGTTAAGGTTTATCCAAAAGAGAAAAGCATGATTTTTTGAATTTAAGTTCTCAAGTTGGTTTATAACATGTTTTCTGATTGATGGGTGGCATGATGCTCTATTGATGATTATCCTTAGAGAAGGTTAGTAAGCATGTATGGTGGTTTTTCATGGTGTGTGGAGATTTGAAGATGCTCAAACGGTGAAATGGCTCAAAAATATTGGGGGGAGTCCCTCTCAGATATTTATTGGTGAGTTAAATCATATTTTAGTTCTTTTATGTGTTCTTTCTTCATTGGTTGTAGTACTTTTTTGAAGAAAAGTGTTGGCATATAGTAAGGCATAGTTATCAAGATAAGAAGAGGTTGGCTCAAGGTAAGGGGGAGTTTGTATCATATTTTATAAGATGGTCCTTTCCTATTTGATAGTATTTTTAGGTCCTCAAGATTAGTTGGTGCATACTTTGTCATTTTGTCAAAGGGGGAGAAAATTCCTATTGGGGATAAAGTTCTTGTTTTGGGAGTGCTTTGAAGAGAGAGAAGGTGAGTTATATATTATTATATTTAAGGGTTTTTAACATCAATGACAAAGGGGGATATTTTTGGAGATTTTTCAATGATTTCATGGTGGCATCGTGGAGGTTCCATAGTGAGTGGATGGAGTGCCTTGATAGTCTATGTGACAATGACAAAGTGTGCAATATGCTTGTTCTTGTATGATTGAAGGTGGTTTAGTTTATCTTCATAGTTTGAATGATTAGAGGTGTTCAGGGTTGAGTATGGAGTATTGAGAATGTTCAAGGGTTCCCTAAGATGTTATTTATGCTTGAAGAGCTTGTGTGCATAAGTAGAATTCATCTAGTTGATCATAGTTTTCATCTAGACACTTTGGGTCCAGTGGTAGAAAATATGAGTTGATAGTTTGATGACATCACCATTACCACATGTGAATGAGTCAAAGGGAGTTGGTCATATGGTTGTGATCACTTTAGCCCCTAGTTATTTTGTGCTAAATCTGAAGTCATGCATCAAATTGAGGTTAAAGATATGAGGGTGAAAAGTTGGTTTATCAGTCAGATTTCATTGTTTTCCCATACTTAAGCCAAATTTGTAGATTGGTAAGAAAGAGTTGAGTAATAATGTTGATGAGGTTGTAATTCACATGCATGAAGGTTTCAAGACAAAATGATCATATGGGTTTGTTTAGTTTTGGACCTAGTTTATTTTTGCTAATTTCCAAATCATGAAATATAGTACATCAAAAGTTATGGATGTGCAAAGTTGGGTTCCTAAGCTTTTTGTCTGTGTTTTCCCATACTTAGCCAATTTTTCAATGTGGTAGAAAGAGTCAAGTAATAATTTTTATGGTGTTATATCTTGCAGATGTGAAGGAGTCAAGAGAAACTAATCATATGGTTTTGTTTAGTTTTGATGCTAGTTCATTTTCACTAAATATGGGATCATCTGTTGAAGCATGGTAGAAGTTATGCTTGAGTAAAGTTGGCCTCTCAAATAGATTTTGACATGATTGGCTTTGTGACAAAAGTTTATGAGAAGGAACTTTAATGGAATTATATCTCACACATGTAATATTTTTAGGAGTAGTGGGCCACATATTTGGATTATCCTATGAGAAGAGATCATCTGGTCTAAATTTTAGATCTTGTAAGTGTAGAAGAAGTTATTAAGGATCAAAAATTGATACTCAAGATTATTGATAGGGTCCTCATACTTAGTCATGTTTACAAGTGTTAAAGTTCAAGCAAGATCAATGGTGTGCATTTTCTCAAAGGAGTAAGGATATAGTGAGATGAGGAAAGGTACATGATGTTTAACATCTAATCTAAGATATAGGATAAGGATCTAATGGTGATCAGGTGAACTATAATGGTGAGCGTTGATCAATAAAGACCTTGTTGATCTATAGAGATCAACAAAGTGCATTAAGTCAACATTTTGAGAGGACATGAGATAAAGTCAAAATTACTATGGTTTAATGTTTAAGTTTTTGAGTCTATACGTTAAATATTGGACAAGATTGATGGTGTGAGATTGATCTTGAGCTGAGAGTCCATGAGATTCGAGTAGTGTGTTTAAAGGTTAACTATGACCATTGTTATTTGAATATTTGAATTTTCAAAGGAAAGACAAGTGTCTAGTTTTAGGACTATAAATTTTGATAGAGGTCAAATTTTATATTGTATTAAAAATAAAAAAGTGATAGAGGACTCCAAAGTACATTTGGCTATATGGATTTGAAGATCTAAAAGTTTGTATAGACATGTTATGAAGGTTTAATGTTGACTATGTTTTTGTATATGTTTTTCAAGTGACCGAAGAAGCATATTCAAGCTCATATAGTTATTGTTTCATTGTTTCATAATGAATTGGCTATTTGGGAGTGTTATAAACTCCATGAGGATATTTTTCATGCATTTTGAAGGTTTGTCCAATCGTATGAAGTATAAACAAAGGTTTCAAAGTCAAATATTTTCTCATTATTATTGATTGTGTGTATAGAGAAGTGTTTGAGCTAATTGGGTTGTATCAGAAGAATGTTTTGGTAGCTATGATCATTTGAGGATGTCTTAGGGGACATAGGGAGTGGACTTATGTATTTCTACATAGTCATATATTCTTAATTTACTTGGAGGTGTATCAAAAGGTGAATGGGTCTCCATAGGACCTAAAAGTGACTTAGGCTTATTTTGAAAGGGGAGAGTGCTTAAG
Source organism: Torreya grandis (assembly GCA_037957365.1). Taxonomy (NCBI): domain Eukaryota; kingdom Viridiplantae; phylum Streptophyta; class Pinopsida; order Cupressales; family Taxaceae; genus Torreya; species Torreya grandis. The sequence goes on from JARHVA010000636.1 coordinate 2,823,464, forward strand.
TCTGACCCATATGAGATACCTTAAGGATGAAGGCATGTATTGTGGCTAACAAGTAATAATATTATGATCTTTTTAATTCATTATTACTCTATATATAGTGGAACCAAATGTGTTAGGTTCTAGATTTGTATGACTACAAAAGGTGTGAGCATTGAAGCAAAGAAGAGAAGAGGTCAAGTGTACCCAATGGTTGGGTTGATGAGTAGACTAGATTGAGGACTATGAGTATGACTTATAGGTCATGTTTCTAAAGTTAGAATAGTGATCTTGTAGGTTGAGCATGAGTGAAGAAGCCTATAGTGATCCAAAAGGATGTTTTGGGTGTCTTGAGAATGAGCAAAGGATTGCTAGTGTTTGTGATAGCTTGGTGGCTAGTTTAAGAGGTTGGTCAAAGTGTGGACAGTGTGTATAACCATCTAGTCATGTTATTGAAGCTATGATAGAGTTGTTGCTGTGAAGAATGCATTGAGTGTGTAGAGTTGAAGAGTGGGGTTAGTTGGGAATATGTAATGTGTCATAATTGACTTTTGTATGTTGGTTCAAGTATGTAATGTGCTTTGGCCAATAGGGTGTGTTGGTTGACAAAGTTGTTGCTGAAAGGTGAGAAGATTAATATTCATATATCCATCATCAAGTATTGAAGACATCAGTTCTAATGTGGAAGTATTCTTATCAAATGAGGATCTAAAGGATTTGGTCTTCCTTAGGGGTAGTTTATCCTTGTAAAATAGGTGTTTTACTAAAAAAAAGTGGTATAAATGAGTTGATCATCTTAGGGGCAAGTTCTCTTTGTGGAATAGGTGTTTCACTAAATACTTTCAGTCAGGAGGACATGATCAAGGTTTGTTGGTCTAAAGGATTTGATTAGTCTCTTGTTTATAATCATATTATAGGACAATAGTCCATGTGTTTGTAGGCTTGAGAGTGGGTTTTATTCCCCAAGAGGGTTTCCCATGTATGATATGTGTTATGTGCTTGATCTTGCATTATCTTTCTTGTTCATTGCTATGAATTATGCATGCTTCATGAATGTATGTATTGAATGATTAAGATTTTGAAGGAATTGAATTGAAGTTGATATTATCTAGGCTCACAGATTCACCCCCCTCTCAGTGATTGTACCTCTAACATATGTGTGTTATTGAGTATTTTATATTTATTAGATGTGGGAGCCTTAGAGGAAATATTATGATATCATGGTAGAATGAAGTTTGTATTAATAATAGATAAGCATAACATAATCTCTCAAAAAATGCCAAAATCTAACCCACCTCAATCTTAGTTTACTCCTTAGGACATATAATCAGTGATATTAATGCATCATCGAGTCTTACAAAATACAATTTTAATTAGTGAAAATAAGGTGTATACATACACCCACCCAAAGTTCATCATGTGTCACAATAGTCTAATTTGGAATATTTTTTGTAAAAAAAAGAACATCATATATCAAAAATATAATAAATTTGTAACATGTATGTACATTGACTTACCTTTATGCTAAAATGGATGCATGAAAATAACTTAGGCTTGATTGTGGTAAGAATAAAAGTTGCCTTCCTCTCTGCTCTATGGTACACAACCCAAGTAGATCCTGCCTGATATATAAGATTATATGGATTAATTTAATGGATGCATAGATCTCCTATATATATGGATATAAAATGCAAGTATATAAAAATTTAAAGGAGATAGTACTAGGATGGTTCTAGATAACCACAATGGTAAAAAGGATAGATTAAGATTAGATGACCCAAATGATGCTTTTAGTAAAATGATATGATGGGGTTGGATAGCTATGAGATAAAGGATATATTAGGTTTAAGATGATCCAAATCAAAATAAAATCATATGAGATATCATGATCCCAAACATACCTAAGAGGAATATAATAAAAAATAATGTAATCATCAAGAGTACATATTGAAAGATCAAGGATGCAGATGATGCTCAAGATTATATGGTTCAAAGGGAAAGCCTAATTGATTCCCCGAGTTTAAGCATATGAAAAGCTTGAATCCCAATGTTTTCACAATGCTACCATATTTTAAAGATATGAAGTATAAGAAATAAATAAATGGGGGAGACTTGGAACACTTTTTTATATTAAGGATGGATATTTAAGGTCAAGGGAAAGAGGGAACCACCAAGGCAGAAACATGGAACTTATGAAGGAAAAAAAATTCTAATTAGTTTGGAAATACTAAAAGCTTTCAAAATCAAAAGTTTTAAGAATCTTAATTATCTAGTTTGGAGATTTAGCTAGCTATTGAAGTATATAGATATATCCCATGAAGGCTATGTAAAAAATTTAAAATGTGCCTACCTTCACATACATTTTCCTTGTTCTTTTGGACCACACCAGTGCCATCGACCGATTTCAAGAACTGGGTACTTACATGAAAAGGTATGTGGTACAAATGATAGATATATGGTATTATTTTCTAGTTTTCTAGCCTACTACACTCTAATAAACCTTAAAATCTATTATGAGGAAAATTATGGAGTTTGATCTTCAACTATGATATGGGTGTGTTAACTATTTGATCACACCTTTTGTATGAATTGAATTTTGACATTTTTTCCTTTCCTCTTATTTTTTATTTATTATATTTTTTTCCTCATCCATATGTAATCAAAATGTTGTTCAATGTATTTTTAATAATAAAACAATTAGAGACTTTATACATATCCACTAAAGAGGAAAACCTAGAAACTAAAGTGTTAAGGAACTCCTAGACTTGCACCCTATAAAAGAGTGTGATCCTTGGCATGCTGAATAAGGATTATGAAAATAAGTAGTCTAATATGATAAATTTTAGGCTTATTGATTAAATAATGTATAAATGGAATAATACAATTAAGACAAAAATTTAGACTTTTGTCACAAGAGAGTATAACTATGACTAAGACATGTAGATAAACTATAATATTTTTTCCTCAATGAATATAACTTAATTTAGGAGACAAAATGACACACTAGACCATTTACTTATCTTTATAATAAAAACTTAGATACCATCTAGATATGATAAAATAAAGATAATATAAAATGTGGGTACTTGTGAGTAAGGTTTGGTCAATTCTGTAAAGTATTACAATATAACTCATAAACTAAGAGCTAAGAGGCATTCTAAAGTGGGATAGATCTAATAAGTGTAATAAATTAGGAGGAAAATTGAAGGTGTATAAGGTAATAATAATCCAATATTTGATGTAAAGTAAGTAGGAGATAATAGGTGCATAATTTATGAATAAGAGATAGAATCCAAGAGGGGTGCAACATATCAGTCAATAGAGTTAGGAGACATAATAGTAAAGAGAGGTAGGATCCAAGAGGTACAAAATGTAGGTTTAAGAGGTATGAAATCTTGTCATAAAGATATTATGAACCAAAAGGTGAAGTATAATAGGTCCAAAATGTGAAATAAATTAGGATGAATCCAAGAAGCGAAATAAAGTGGAAGAGGGGACCAAGAGGCATAATAGAGTATAAGAGATTTAGGAGAAAAGGTGATAGATTATGAATAAAACTAAGAAGGATAGTAAAGGAAAAGGGATTATATAGGTGTAAAAATAAGAGGTAACAGTAAAGGGGAGAGTTAAATATCATAAATCTAAGATATTAAGTAAAGAGGTGAAATAAGGTAGGATAAATCTAAGAGGTGAAATAAAGAGGAATAAGACAAAAGTGCATAAAGTAGGAGACAACCCAGATGTGAGGTAAATTAGGGTATAACCAAGAGGCACAATGAATTAGTATAAATCCAAGAGATACAATAAAGAGTAAGGATACAAGAGGTTAATAAAGTAGGAGAGATCCTAGATGTGCAGTAAACTAGGATATAACCAATAGGCACAATGATGTAGGAGTAAGGGGTAGGATCCAAGAGATGCATAAAGGTGAGAGAGAAAAGATGTACAAGTAAATTAATGCTAACATGGGTAATTTCAACTAATCTATAATTTAATCCAAGAGATACAATAAAGAGTAAGGATACAAGAGGTTAATAAAGTAGGAGAGATCCTAGATGTGCAGTAAACTAGGATATAACCAATAGGCACAATGATGTAGGAGTAAGGGGTAGGATCCAAGAGATGCATAAAGGTGAGAGAGAAAAGATGTACAAGTAAATTAATGCTAACATGGGTAATTTCAACTAATCTATAATTTAATCCAAGAGATACAATAAAGAGTAAGGATACAAGAGGTTAATAAAGTAGGAGAGATCCTAGATGTGCAGTAAACTAGGATATAACCAATAGGCACAATGATGTAGGAGTAAGGGGTAGGATCCAAGAATGCATAAAGGTGAGAGAGAAAAGATGTACAAGTAAATTAATGCTAACATGGGTAATTTCAACTAATCTATAATTTAATATTTAAATAGTTACAACAAAATGATGAACATACCTATAGCATGGTTTTTAAATTAAAATATGAGCATCACTCTTTAAAATTTCCTTGAATTTGAATTTGTCTATATTTAATGTATGTAAGATTTTTTATTATTAATTATTTGTGAGTGTGAGATGTTTATAAATGGAAAACATTATAATATTCCCTGAAGTCTGATTAAAAAAATCATAATATGCCTTAGAGTATGAGATGAAATAAGGGTGGGTATCATACAAGCCTAAAAATATGAGGTGATATGAGGGTGGTTGTCGTAAGATACCCCAAAGTATAAACTAAGATTAGGGTGGTCATTATAGGGTTCCCTCAAGTCTAGGGTAACAAATATGGTAATCATAAGATACCCCAATATTAGCATTGAAGAAAGGTAGTGTTCCATTGTATTCAAAATTGAGTTCTAGGTTTATGTACTTTTTGGCTATGTTGTCATGTTCTTATTGTTTGATTTTTTTGAAGTGTGTGACAATGGTATTAAGGGTTATATTTGTATTGGTATAAATGATTTCAAAATGTTTTTGGACATCATTGTCTTAGTTAATGGCATTGAAATTTTCTAATATGTTTTGAACATCATTGTCTCAATCGATGGTGTTGCATTATTTAGATAGTTATATAACATCATTGACACAAAAAATGGTGTTGGGATTATCTATATATCCATTAGATTATCAATGACATTACTTTTGTCTAATTTTTTTGAATATCACTAGCTTATCCAATAGCTTTGAAATTTTTTTGGACATCATCGACCGAGCTGATGGTATCAACATTTTCTATTGTTACTTATAGGATTTCATTTTTTTATGGGTATGGTAGAATTTGTAATAATTTTAAGTTTTCTTAGTGATCCATCTTATGTTTTCAAAGGGAGGAATGGTATAAGGGTTATAAGGTGTAAATTTGGTTTCATCATTGCTAGTATCAAAGTGAAAATTATTTGGTTCATATTAGAATGGATCATGAGGGTTTGTTTTAATTTATTAATCAAATATAGGAATACATTCTAGTGGATTTGTCAAATTTGGGATGATCATGTATACACATAAAATTAGTCATTAATTCTTCACATTATTTATTATTGGCATACTTACCCTTACTTGATCTATCTTCTATATTGATAATTCACATTTTATAAGAGAGCCTTAATTATCTTGTAAGCACTAAAAATATCATACATACATCCAAATTTTAGCTCTAATCATCATTATTCTACTCACAAATCCTTGACAGTAAGTTTTTGACCTTTTTGGGATAAGTCCACACTAGGTAGATAGTATCATGATGCATCCATATCCCTTAGTGCACCCTTATCCAAACAAATTCAATGGATAATTTTCAAAATTTAAATGGCTCATAATGGTTATCCCATACATATTATCAAGTTGGTTAGAAAAATTATTTGAAATATTATCCTATAAAATAACATTAAGGCTACTCAGAGACTTTGTAGTTACTTAGATGAAAAAGAAGGTTTCCATGAGGGGGATTTCCATAAATGTTTCTAAGGAGTTTATAGGAGATGCCACAGGCATGGCATGTACTAGCTATAAAGAATACAAGGATTAATACAAGAATTAGGAATCATTACAATGCTTCTTTCAAACTAATGAATTCATGTAAACTAAGAAGAATGGATTTCCCCATGCCGACCTACCCAAATATTATCCTAAAGTTTGCTTATAGGTCATGAGGTACATGACCCTGGAAGGTAAGTACACCTTGATTTTCTCACACCATTTCATGTTGCTCAATCATTTCATCAATTTTAAGATTAATCTTCCCTATTTTCTCTTGAAACCCTTGGAAAGCATAGTCCTCCTTCACCAGGTAAATGAAACTAACCCATTCTTGTACCAAGGCCTCATAATTTTGATAGTGAAACATAGCCAAACCCTATTGGTAAAAAATTCCCCCTAGAAGGATAATCCTTTGAGGAAAACTCCTTGGAGGACCCCCTAGAGGAAGATCCTTCTATGAGATCCCCCTATCCTCTAACACTCCCCTCGTAATAGTTTATCCAAATCCCCTCCTAATGACCTTCCCCTCAAAATGTTGTTCATTCATAAACACAAACCCATTAATTTAGATACTCCTTCCACCTTTGATTAGAAGGGAAATGCCATTGTAATAGCAGAGCATGAGAAAAACAAATAAATAATAGAAAACTTCAATGTAAAGGTCCAGTAGGTGGGTTTTGATTTGGCTAAATTGATTCAAGATTGGAACGAGCTTTACCAAGTGGTAGAGGACATGGTCTAAATGTTAGTGTAGTCTACCTAAACCCCTTCCCTTTACTCAATCTTCAAATCCCCTAAGATTCTTAAATCCCCTTGGGTTCCCCCCGAAGCATCCCTTCCCCCAAGTGAAAGGCAAGAAGTGCTTGAGGATGATTTTCCCTAGTGAAGAAGCTGAGGGTCCTAGGAATCATACCAGAACAAAGGCCTCAAAGATAAGCCTAACATCCCAACAAAAGATAATTTTGTTGTAGAAGACACCTAGGAGGGTCCCCCCAATTACCATGCTTTTTTTGTGTCTGTTCTCATTTTTTGTTGTTAGCCTTTCTCTTTTGCTCATTCAATCGTTTAGGGCCTGGTTATAACTCTTTATCTCACTCTTTATGATTTCAAGTCCCTATAAAACTTGGGTTTACCTTATCAAATAAAAACATTAAGGCTATTAATTACTTTACCTAAAAGGACCTCACAAAAATCATTGCATATTAAGTAGAAGAAAACTATTCTTTCTAATTTCAATTATGCTAATTTTGAATAGTCATAGGCCAAGTTTGACTATCATTTATTTCCTATCAAGGGCATCTATTTTTAATCATTCCAATCAATATTATATCTAAAGGCATATAGTTGCATAATAAAAAATCAAGCAATCACTCTAAGAGGGAGAACCATATCAACATGAGGTCTATTTGGGCTATGTAGGCAGTGTTTAGTGATAAGGGGTTTCTGATGCCATATTAACCATCCACACTAACCCATTTTTATTCCCTTTTTTATCTAATTGCTATCTAGTGCATGTGCAGGACTAGGGATTTTCTATTTATAGCTTCTCATTGAATAAAATCAACCTCTCCAATTATCAACAATATATATTTGAAATCCATACAAACCCAAATTGAAATATGATTTATAGAGTCAACTTGGATAGTTTTGTAGATGACATAAAATTCTCCAAGCTAGCCTCATCTTCTTAATGAACTCATGTTGCAATACCTTCTGAAGTTATAATTTTGGATGCATAAAAAATTCTATAAATTCATTATTAGTTTCCCTCTAGAAGATTATCTATACAATCAGTATTTAATCATCTTTAGGGAGGTTTACACATCATTAGACCTTTTACTATTTTTAACAAGTTTCTTAATTTTTTAAATATTATAGTTTGTTGTATTTTATTATATTTTAATATTATATCAGTACATATCTACATTTTAATTTTAATAGTTTAATTCCAATACATTTAATTACTTCTTAAATTAAAAGGGTTAAACATTCTATTGAACCCACTTTTTTAAGAACATTAATTTTTTTCATGATTTTTGGGATAAGATCTATTTCAAATTTATGTAAAGTCCTAACATTAAAATAAAATAGATTTTGACCTAGGATAATATTTGACACAAAAATATTTGATTTATTTAGCCTTGTATTAAATCTGACATTAAAGAAATTATCTTGCCACCTTGGATCATTCCAACATAAAAACTCTTTATTTTGACATCAAGTTCAAATTTACCTGATTTTTGAATACAAATATCTATCACCTTTATTTTTTATTTTATTTTTCATTGTTTTTCTTGTTTTAGAAATTATGTTCTGGCAATTTTCAAATTACTTAGTGATTATTTTGGAGGGATACATAGTGTTTTATTTATAGACATCATGGCATGATGGGTTTACACCAATACTCATAGCCATAGTACAACACTAAACACATAGTTTAGTTTCCCTAGACCTCATGGTATATCATAAATTCTTAGGGTCCCTTGTTTACACCACTAAGAAACCTTTTTTATCCATCTAATTTTTGGTGAACCATAGAGGAGCATATCACCCAGGGAATTTACTCTCAACTTACCCTAGAAAATAGAGTTAGTAAGCTATAGGTAGGGTTCTACCTTTATAGTTAGTACTATGAAACATTGGGCCAACACTAATCAATGAACGATCAAGTATATATGAGAGCCTGAAAATAATTCAAACCCTTACCTAGATCACCCTCATAACTTGATTTTTTATTCTATTATATTCATAGACATTAGACTTGTTTGATTTACATTCTATTGTATTCATAATCATTATATTTTTTGACAACTAGAGTGCTCATTTACAATAAGCATTTTATTTGTTACATATATCATGGATAGTCAAATTCATTATGTTAATGGCATACATCCTCTAGATCTATTATTCTCTTCTCATGGTATGATTTTTGCTTATGATCATGAATAGCCAACATGTAGGGAAGATGATCTTAATGATGTTTATAATGATGAATCTAACTTTTATATCCCTTGGGCATAAGTGCTTATTCAACCACATACACCTATAAAATCCCCATTTAATTTCTTATTGATTCCTTTTTTGACACACATATTGATTCCCCTTTGTGATATCCTATAGATTCCTATTTCATCATAATTATTGATTGTTTTTTATAATATACTATAGATTCTTCTTTGGTTACACCTCCAAACTCCTCTTTGGAGGTCTCTTCACCTTTACCATTAAATTTCCCTTCGATCATACCTCTAGTTTGCTCTTTGGCTACTTTCATGCTCTCCACTTTAACTTTACCTATTATCACACCCTTATATTCATTTATGGATTCTCCCATAATTCCCTTGTTGGAATCTTCCTTTGACCTTCCTTTATTATCAACTATGGATGTCCCATTAGAGCACACAAAATATCCTTATGATGACTATCTACTATATATTATATTACTACCTAATCCCCACATGGAGAAATATTATCCTTTCACACATAATTTATATATATATTTTTCTACCAAATTACATTCTATTTGTATTTATAAATTAAACTGACATAAGATATGCATAAATAAGTATATTGATCCTACAAGCAATACTACTCCTATCTTATTAAAAAAAAAAAAAAAAATTGTTAAGTTAAATAATCAAAATGAAAACTATAGTGATCATATTTAATATTGGTATGATGATGATTATTATGACTATAATGATGAGGAAAATGTTTCTACTAATCCAATTATAGATTCTTATTTACTTTCCCCTCATGTTCATAATATGATACACAATGACTCAAATGATAAAGTGTTTAGTAATGTTTATATTGTATATCATGAGGATGTTTCTAGTTCTCTTTTAGAAATCAAAATGGATACACATGATCATATTATTTATCCTCTTTCAATAAAATTTAATAAGCCTTTAAACATTAATGATCATTGAAATATAAATGAATCTCCAATCCCATAATTTTTAACAAATAACTTATTTATACTCTATCCTCATGATTTTCTTTACATGATGTTACTCTTGCACCAAAATGACCTCAAATTATCATAGAGTCACCACATGATGATAATGCATCCCTTGATAGTGTTTTAAACTTTTTGGACTTAGATGAATGTAAATCTTATATTATTAAAGAGTTGAGTATAGTAAATTAGAGTGGAAATATGCAATAAATACAACCATTGATCTATTATAGAATTGACTTAATTTTACCTTTATAAAAATAGTAATAAATAATGTAAATGAGAACTTAGCTAGAAAATGACCGAGACAAATGATTTGGAGGCTAAAAACTGAGGTAAAGGCTAGTCTAAGTATCATAAATAGGATCTAGGTGTTAAAACCCCTCTTATATAGTAGTGTCCTAATTAGATAGTATCACCATGTGGCACCGATGTCCCTATTTTGGTAGTAGTGTCATTTGTGTAAAATTATTCTAATATTTTGAGTGCACTTATGTCTAGGTCTGTCAAGTTTGTTCCTAAACACATGGGTTTTAAAACCCTATAGATGACCTAATTTGACTGATTTCATGTACAAAACCTAATCAACCATATTGATAGGGCATCCAGTTGATACAAGCAATAAAGTGTGTCTGTTAGTGGGATAGCTTGGACATCCTCAACACCTCATTATGATGAGAGTTGCCTACATACCAAAAATTTGAGGAGGTATCAAACCCAATGTAGTTCTCCTTACCTAAGTGCTAGTGCAAGTGAAAGTAAAGGTAATATGATTCTAGACTTGAATTATTTGAATATTCTTGAGACTATAAATATAAGTAATCTAAGCTTAAGAATTTTGTAGATGGTTGTATACATAAGCAGCCCATAATAGGGATTGATAACCTTAATTGTACATAACTTATTCTAAGTTTTTATGTGTAATTTACATCTTATTTCCATACCCTGGTTAGAGGGCTAAAAGTCGTGTGTGTGTGTGTGTGTGTGTGTGTGTGTGTGTGTGTGTGTGTGTGTGTGTGTGTGTGTGTGTGTGTGTGTGTATTCAAATCTTATACCTCCTAAGGTCAGCCTAGACCACTTTTATCACCCACACAAACACCATAACAATATATATATATATATATATATATATATATATATATATATATATATATATATATATATATATATTGTTATGGTGTTTGTGTGGGTGATAAAAGTGGTCTAGGCTGACCTTAGGAGGTATAAGATTTGAAAATATATCCACTTGTAAAAAAAGGAAGGAAAATACCATAACACTAAAATTAGGACACTAGCACCATGTGGCAATATTGTCTCTATTATGGCATGTGTCTAAGTGGTAGAACTTGAGGCACAAAGGGCCAAGATTTAAGAATAAAGGTTTGGGACTACTTTAGGGATGACTAAGGACTATTATGGCCTATAAAAAGGCTAGATAAGTTTGAAAATAGGCCCTAAGATAGGTTTAGGTCTAAGTTAGGGATATGTGGTCATAAGTAGCACTCTTAGCACTCAAGTGTCATCTTTAGGTGAATACATTTGTCCTCCCTTTATTTTAGAAACATAGCAAAGCAAAATGACTAGGATAAAGGAAAAAGAAGTGTACCTAGACTTACCTAAGAGCTAAAGCCTATGAATCTAGATTTAATTATGTGAAGCATGCTCCATTATGTGTACTAGAAGTGAAATATGCATAGATCAGTCCTTAAGAGATATAAAAAATTAAGACAAAATTGAGTAAAGTGAAACTAAGTAAAGATAGAGGAAATGAATGAATACATCTCACTAGGTAAGTGAATAAATGCATAAACCTAGTGACAACCTATATGTGTGCATGTAGATAGTGATCAATCAGTGAAAAACTTGGACTGATCTTCTGGCTTGATCAATCCTCATGTGTGGGTGGCTCAAGAACTCAATCTAATTTTGAATCCATCATTACCCACCCCTATTTGGTGGATCATGAATTGTGAATAGCTTGGATTAGACTGATAGTGTGTCTAACCTTCTCATGTAGGTCGCTCAATAATTTAAGCAGTTCATGGTTCTATCATTGCTTACCCATGTGTAGTAGATACACATGAAACTAAAACTGCAAGATGTAACTAAAAATGTCTAATTAGAGATGTCTAACTGGTGATACTTAACTGGAGAAGTTAGATATACATCCACTCAAGTATATTAGGTGACTCTAGGCCACTCGAGAATGCTAACCACTACAGATGGAGTAAGATAGGAATCTGGTCTATAACCTAGAATATGGTGTATGATGTATAAAACATAGAGAATGACATAGAGTTTATCATTCTATCTGATCAATTAAACTATAAGTGAGCATACAGAAATAATATGCCACACACATGCCCCCAAATCTAATATCTAATCATATAGATTCTAGACTAAGTTGTAATAATCTGTATTTGAATATTATTATTGAAATGGGAATGATCATGCCACACATGATGCCCCAAATCCAAGTGTAATAACCTAAAAGTGGTAATTTTATGCTAAGAGTGTCGCTTGAGTTAACTTATCTCTAGGCTATCCATAGACCTATTATAAAGCCATAGACTTACATTTCTAGTCATTCAATAGACCTCCATTACCTACACTCATTAAAGACATAGTCTTGAAACTATCATCTATGACCCTAATCCAAATTTCTTAGTATTCTACCAAAATGATATTAACATCACATTTGGGACACTACATCCACATGGTGTTAGTGTCCTCAATTGGGTACTACTATCTTTAGCCCCAAATCTTCCCAACAAATAATTTTTCAAATATGCACCCTTCCTAAAGTCAACCTAAGCTCATTTTATTATTCACACAAGTAAAAGAACCCTATAATACAAGTCTAATCCACCTCTTTTGACTAGATGGGAAATAGATGTAAAAGTTAGTCAAACAAAAGGCAAAGTTGTACAAAATTTAGGTAATTTATCCCTATTCTAACCTACTTTCTACATAGTACCATCTATAGTAGCCCTAAGTCCAATTTTCAATAAATTCAAAGCTCAAGCACATTTAAGGCACCAAAGCCACTCTCATTCTAAAATTCACTTGCACTTACATCAAACACTAGGAGGGAGAACTACATTAGAATTGATCCCTCTTTAGAGTATTGGTATATAGGAAACTCTCTACATAGTGGGGTGTTGTGTATGTCCAGTCCATCCTAATAACAAACACTCAATTCTTACTCATATCATACTTACAAAGAGAACTAGGGTTTGTAGATCAAATCAAGTTTTTCAAGTATAATACACAACTATAGGTTTCAGTCATGCAAGAATAGAACATACAGACATAGGCACAAGTGTTCCCCAAAAATGGAAATAGTCTTGTAAAGAGGACATCAAAACCACATTTAAGACACTACACATAAATGTCACTACTGTCCAAACTAGTCACTACTATCTATTGAATAAATGAATATTGGAATCTTATTGGCAACATAAACTATTACTCAGATCTCAAAATTTAGAACCTAATTCATTTGTGATAGTCAATTTTTAGCTAAGTCAATATTTATCCCTATTTTTTTCTACTTATAGAAAGTTAAACAAGGTTAAAATCATAACAAATTAGTAGATTAAATATTGTAATTTATTTAACTCATTTAGACATCTTAACCTTTTAACCAAACATAGGAATTACATGTGTAAAACCCTAGAAGGTTAAATCATTTGGTGAACTTGACTTACTTTGAATATTGCAACAAACCCTAGCTTGCATTAATTCTTATTATTGTGACATATATATAGGGTTGAATACTCTTAATTTTATGATTTTTAAAAATAACCTAGATAATTAAAATCAATTTTACATTAAGTTTTTAATTTATTTACATATAATTTAAATTGTTGCAAAGAAACCCTAAACTTAAAAAACTCTAACCCTAGACACACTTAGGGTTTGTATCCTTTCCTATTTATACTCAAATTTTATTTCCAAAACTCAAATTTTAGATTCAGATTTCTTCTTTAATCATGATCATAATGATATAAGAAATCAATTACTTTTTGTTGCAAAGTTTCATACTTTCATTTACATGCTTATTTCCTTTAATTTGGCATAAACATATAAAATACATCAATACATGTATAGATGATACTTACTATCCAATACACTATTCATCATATTCCATAACATGTTATCTTTATTCTATATACAAAATAATTAAGACATTATTCTTTAATCATATTTACATATGCATACATGATGTCCTAAATAAACTAAAATATTTTTCATGTTGCATTATTTCTTTCACATGTTATCTTTCTCCTATATGTAATTTTTTTAACAAGAAAAACCATACACATAGAGGATTTTGCAAATAGACTAAAAACTATGTTCCAAGTTTTAATGTCATATCTTATGCAAAGGAAAAAATCTCATTTTCCTCTTCATCTCCATGAGGGTGATAGCTACTTTCCCTCTAAAAAGGTCCATGTTATCATTCCTCCATGAGATGAAATAACCTATAACACTATCATTAATCCCCCCACTTATCCTATTCACACCACTTCCTTACAAGGTATGTGCCTACATGTTCAATAAAAAATAGATAGGGTTTGCACTTGTGAAACTCTAAGGGATCAAATTATTAGTATGAGAAAGATAATTATCAGTTTAAAAAATTAAAATAAACTATTACATGAAAGGATTACAATATTAGAAAAATAATTTACAAGATAAAGTCCTCCAGGGAACAATAATGTAAATTATGTTTATACATCTTCAACTAGTTAACTTGTGGAAAACACTATTACATATCAAAACGTGAAATCACTACAAAGTACATCTATAACTAGTGATTCAAAAATCATCCAAAGATAAAATAAGATTTCAAGTAAGACACTAACGGAAATGATTAAAGCTAAGTTGATTAATTTACCTCATCTACACCCAATGAGGAAAACTAGATATTTTTGTGCATATCATAGAATGCATTGGCATCACATAGATTCATGTTTAGCATTGAAAAGGAAAATATAATAGATAATGGATACAGATGACTCACATAGTGATATTTCATCTAAGAAACATACATTAGCATGTCTACCAATTCAAAAAGGGTCAAATTCATAAATAGTACAAAAATGGTTACCAAAGCATAACTAAGAACAACCAAAGGTTTTAAAATCACAATCAAATCAAGAAATAGTACAACAAGCACAAATACATCAATAAAATATACCTCTTCAAAAGGGGGCTCAACATTCAATATGGTATGGGTTTGTTTAAAAGTATCTATAATAATATGATTATCATGGTCAAGGTTCGGGAAAGCAGGCCCAAGGCACCACTTCTCATATTTTAAGAGTTGATAATATTAGTCAACAAGGTTTGGGGTTTATTTAAAATCCTAAGGCATATCATTCACATATATAATTTATCAAGACAAAACATCTAGATACATAGGAAATGTTACATAAAGATCCATATCCTAAGTTTCATATAAAAATCATGCTTGGCCAACAAGAATTCTCAAAATAGGTTTTCTAGCAAAAGAGATTTCATAGCACATATGTTTACAACAAGCACAGTTTCAATAGGTAAAAATCACAATCAATATTCCAAAACATAATATTTACAAGGGTTTTCATAGAGATCAAGATCTTATTTTACTTTTCATAGATACATTTTATCACATAGTCTGAGTTATAGAAATTAGACTCAGGGTAAACATAGAATAAAATAGAGACTTAGTAGTCAATTTAGACCACACAAATATCCAACCAAGAAGTCATTAACACCTATATTGGGACACTAACAACACATGACACTAATTTACACTACAAGGTGAAATTGTCCACTACAAAGTGATATTGTTTAGTAGCCCCAACTTTAGGATAGTCTAGATCATTTAGACCAGTACACCAAGTACAATACAAATGTGCATAGATATAGTCATAGGTTTGGTAGTTATGTTTAGATTTAGCTTAGATTCATTCATTTCAATTCAAATTCATACCAATTGATTATATTTTAGGTCATCATGCATGGCATGATCACTCATACATTTAGATTAGTTACATAGGTTCAACTACTACATACTTGATTCAGATTTAGTATATTTAGATACCAAATTGGGGGCATGTGTGTGGCACATAGTTTCTATATACTTAGCTTCAGATAGGTTCATCAAATGGAATGGAAAATTCCATTTCATTCTCTATGTTGTATATACTTGATATCACATTCCAATTTGTCACTAGATTCATGCCTTACTCCATCTATAGTGGTTGGCATTCTCAAGTGGCCCAGAGCTGGCTAATATATCTGAGTGGTTGTAGATTTGAATGCATAGTTAGATTACTCAGTTAGATAATTTTAACACTTTATATAATATAGTTACAAATGTATATACTTCACATAGAGGGAAATGATGGAGTCATGGCCTACTTGAGTTATTGAGCGACCTACATGAGAGGGTTTGACACACTTATAGTCATATCCAAGCTATTCATAGAGATCAATATCTACCAAGAAAGAGTTATCAACGATGGAGTCAAAACCAAATTGATTTCTTGAGTCACCCATATGAAGATTGATCAAGCCATCAGCTCAGTTTGATATATTTAATGATATGATCACTATACACATTCACACACATAGATTGTCACTAGGTTCATGCATTGGTTAGTATACCCAATGAGTGTATTAATTTCTTTCCTCTCTCTTTATTTAGTTATTTCATTTCAGCATAATCTTTTACTTTTGATTATTTCTTAAGTAAGGACTAATTTTTGCATGTTTTATTGTAAGACATTGCTTTGGATCATGTTTTACATATGCAGACCCATATTCACATATTCAAACTCAACTACATGGGATTCACTTCCAAGGTAAGTTTAGGTATGCTTCTTTTTCATTTATACTATTCATATCACTTTGTTGCATTACTAGCATAAATGGGGAGCAAATTTAATCACATAGAAGTGTTAATTGGATGCTAAGAGTTTCACTTGATTTAACGTATCCTTAGGCTATCCATAAACCTATTCTAAAGCCTTAGACTTACATTTCTAGTCATTCAATAGACCTTAGCCACATATAGTTAGTCAAAACATAGTCCCAAAATTATCATCTTTGACCCTAATCCACCTTACTCAGTAGTCTACCAAAAGGACATTAGCACCACATTAGGGACACTAAAACCACATGGTGATAGTTTTCACTCATTGGGTGTTACTATCCTTAGCCCCAACTCTTCCCAAAAAATAGTTTTTCAAATGTATGCCCCTCTTAAGGTGGGCATAAGTTCATTTTCTTATCCACACAAGCAATAAAACCCTATAAATACAATTATAATCCACCTTTATTGACTATATGGAAAATAGAATCAAAATCTATTAAAACAAAAGTTAAATTTGCAAAAAATCAAAGTATTTTATCCTTATTCTGCTCTGCTTTTTGCATACTACCATCTACAACATCCCTAAATCTAGTTTTCAAGCATTTCAAAGCTTAAGCACTTCCAAGGCATATAAGGCCACTCTTATCCTAGCATTCACTTACACATACATCAAATACTAAGTGGGAGAACTACATTAGACTTGATCCCTCTTCAGAGGTATTGGTATGTAGGTAACTCTCTACACAACAAAGTGTTGAGGATGTCTAGTCTATCCTACTAACATAAACTTAGTTCTTACTCATATCATACTTGAAAAGAGAACTAGGCTTTGAAAATAAATAAAAAATCTTTTCAGGTACAATAAATAGCTATAGATTTTAGTCACATAATAACAAAATATATAGACACGGGTGTAAATGCTCCCTAAAAATAGGAACAATCATGCAAAGATGACATTAATGCCATATTTAAGACACTACACATAGATGGTGATACTACCCAAACTAGGTGTTACTATCCAATGAATAGATGAATATCAAAATCCTATTGTTGACACAAACTACTACTCATATCTCAAAATTTAGAACTAAGATCATCTACAATAGTTAGTTTTAAACTAACTCTCTATTTATCCCTATTTGTTGCTATGTATAGAAATTCAAACAAGATTAAAATCATAACACATCCATAGGTTAATTATTACAATTTACCTTTAACCAAAATAGGAATTACATGTACAAAACCCTAGAAGGTTAAATTACTAAGCAAATTGTTATGAATCTAAACTAAATTGAGCCAAAACTAGTAAATTAGTAACTAAACCTAGACTATACCTATTGTACTTTTCTATCTAATCTATTTTTATAAAAATTAAAACTACTAGATAGTAGTGCCATATCTTGGATAATATCACCATGTGGTGCTAGTGTCCCAATTTGGGTGCTAATGTCTGACTATTTTGATTTATGTGAAACTGTAACTAATCTAAGTTACTATTTCCCATTATTTTTACCTAAGTTTTATTTTTGTAATTTGACCCTGTGTGCTAAAAATTATATTATGAGTGCATTTTGATAGCCTGATCTTTGTGACAAACTCCTTTGAATAACCCCTCTTTTTAGTGGAGTTGTTGAACCTATGAAATAATTATCCTCAAAATAAAAAGCTCTGCAATATGTGTGTTAGTTGGATCATATATGATATCTACATAATAATCTAATAAAATGTACATACATAACATTGGAATATAAGATAATATGAGCATAAGTTTGTAATGTGAGATATATGTTATATCTAGCATTCACAAGGTTGTTGAGATAGATATAACAATATATGTAGTAGTAAATCTGAGTGATATTTGTGTAGTTACCTAGGGGGATGGAGCATGATGTCCATCATGGCACCTATTGACGTAGTGGATTGCACCCTCGATAGGAGGCTGAGCTCCTGCCTTCCACACGCAATAATGGAAACTCCCCTCTTGCCTGTGGGCCTGACAAAACTGGGGGGAGAGTCTCTAGATAAGGGCTAGCTCCCTTTGATGTATCTTTTAGGTCCTGGATTTCCTACTGCTAACAATTAAAATGAAGAAAATGAGGGGGGGTGAAAAGGGAGAAGGATGCCTAAAATAGAACCTAAACCTAAACTAAAAGGTGATACACCAAAAAAGTTGATCTACTTAGCTCAAACATACGCTTTTCACCAAGAAGAAGCTGGCATACACTTCATTTGATATGGGGAACTCTTCTGCATCAGTGAGCTAGGGGTCTTCTGGAGATATAGGGAGGAAGAACTATCAGAGGTGTTCTGAGACACACTATGGTAGCCTATTCACATGCGCCTATATTCCTGTTGTAGACACTTCTGGTAGACCTGCAGAAGAAGAAACTTCACAATGCACTAGACATGTTGGAATCATTCTATGAAAGCATAAAAGAAAATGA
This sequence comes from Torreya grandis, assembly GCA_037957365.1. Lineage (NCBI taxonomy): Eukaryota > Viridiplantae > Streptophyta > Pinopsida > Cupressales > Taxaceae > Torreya > Torreya grandis. The sequence goes on from JARHVA010000636.1 coordinate 2,842,671, forward strand.
CTTAACACAAAAATAAAACATAGACATATGTGTAAGTGCAAGTTCAAATGGAGGTAAAAATTGCTAAGTCTTGATTCAAGGTAAAATCTGGCAGAGCTTTGCCTTACAGGCTAAGAGATCCCTTCTCAAAATGAGAAGTTTACAATATATATAGAGAAGAAGACTTTGGAACTTTCTAGAAAAGACTTTTGGTGCCCCTTTTTACAAGTGGCCCATGTGCATTTGAGAGCATCAGGAAGAGGAAGTCGTTGTTGATATCATCCTTCTAGAAGAGGCCTGCTAGAACCATGTTGTGTAATCACCGGTCTTGACTTTGGTGTTCAAACATTAATGTGAAAGCATGGACCATGCCTCTTTTTCTACAAACAAGACTGCTCTTTTCAGATATTCACACAAGTTTGTCTACTTATAAATGTAAAGTGGAGAAAATAGGGCATGTTTTCACTATTTGTGCCTCTTGATGACCGCTTGGCAGGCACTATTCCAACTGTAAGAGTAAATCCTTGAGTCGACACCTCCCTTTGCCACCTGGACTATTTTGTCTATTTTTGCACTTTGTCTCTTCCTAGTTTTGTCTTCTCTATCTCCTTCGGCCCTCGGGAGCTATCTTCTTGATGAGTTGCTAAGTTCACTCGCACCCTGTCCTTAAGCTTTTCAAAATCAATGGCCATTTCACCACCTTAAATTTGACATCTGTGCACCCATCACTGTGTTTGAACTTCCAACGGCTAGTTCACCATGCTCAATTTTGACATCTTTAGGCCCATCACCCCTTTGAATTTCCTCAACCTTTTCCTTTTGATCATTCCCAAAGGGGGAGTGTCCCTTCATCTTTGGAGAAATGTCCCTTCATTTTGGCCGAGAGTCCCCCATAAGGGTACCCGCCCTTTGGGGTCCTTCGGGCTCCTTGGTCTTGAAATCCTCTGGACAAAATGTCCAAAGGAATTCCTTTGGACATTTTGTCTGAAGGATTTCTTCCTTTGCTTTTTACTTATTTCCTTGGGTCTTTTCACTCGGCCACTTTCCCTGTGGATTTTCTCTCGGCCACTTTTCCTGCAGACAAAAAGTCTGCAAGAATTATTTCAACCACTTTGCTTGACCTTCAAAATTTCTTTGGGTTTTCCTCCCGCAGCCTTTTCCCAAATTTCTTCAAACTTTTTATCTGAAGGAATTCCTTCGGACAAAATTCTGAAAGAAATCACTCTTGTCTGTGTCTTTGCCTTAAGTCCTTTTTGGTGGGATTTTTTCATTCGTAGCCTTTCTAAATTTCTTCAAACTTTTTGTCTGAAGGAATTCCTTTGAATAAAATTTGAAGGAATTATGTCCTTGTCTTTTCCTTTCAATACCTTCAAAAAGTGCCCTTCAAGAAATCTACTTTGGTATTATCACTGACCAAGTGCCCTCTGCAAGGGAACTTGTCCTTTGGGAGACTCTCTTGAACCTTCCCATTGAACCGTTCCTTTGAACCAAGCTATTGAACTGACTGTTGAACTTTGTCAATGAACTTTGTAGTTGAACCAAAGTGATGAACCAAGCACTTGAACCAAACTGACTGAACCACGCTATTGAACCAAGCACTTGTCCATTTTGTGCCTAAGTGTTGGGAACCTATTTATTGCCTGCAGAGTCCATAGAAAAAGGCCTGTAGAGTTTTTAGAAACTTCCTGTAGAGTCCGTAGAAATTTCAAGACTTGTGTAAAATCAAAAGATGGACTGGCTCAAAATAGCAGGGAAAGAAAGGGACCAATTTTGGCCTGCAAGACCAAAATGGTCAACAACACCCAAGTAGGAAATTGGAGATGCATGAGATCCCTAATGGAATCTAAAACTAAAGTATGTGAAATGTAAAAGACAAGTGCCATGGCCATGATGTATATAAGAAAGCATACATACAACACACATGAGGCATGCAAAGAATGTCAAGGGGCCACAATACAAAGGACATGGGAACATGTCATTAAATTTGAGAAAATAAGACATATAAGGACATGTTAAAATGTCTACATATATAAATAACAAGTAAGTTGGATTAGAGCCATATAGAAGGACATGTTTAAATTTATGCATACACAATCAAGAAATCACACATAAGGACATGGGCACATCTCCAAAGCATACATATAGTGAAAATAAGTGGCTTAAAGCCATAGATAAATGGCATATTCAAATGACCTTGATAGATGAATCATAGAGATACAATCAAGTCTAAACTAGGAAAGCTATAAATGAAAGTATGCATGAACAAGTAATACAAATCTATGTAGGAGCCAAGATGTACATATATTGAGTCTAAAGTAGTGATAGTTGGAAAAAAATATAAATGTATCATGATCAATATCAAGATATAATAATATTAAATCTATGATGTAGAGTTCAGAAATATGTAACTTTATGTGTATAGGGTGGACCCAAAAAGGTTAATGTGTCAAATGAATAACCCATGTATCTTTGTAAATGACCCTAGTGGGTAGATAGTAGAAAAATTAGATTGATTTAGTGGACATGAGTTATGTAATAAATTTGTAAGCACTCACAAAAAAAAATTGAAGCATGTATGTATGATAAAACCAACTATATTAACATAACTAGCATATGTAATGTTTAGAATATATAATAAATTTAAACATGGCAATGCATACAAGCTATAATTTTATGTTTTTTGAGTAAATATTTGAATTTTTTTGTGTTTTTGACATATTATATTTCTATTTTATTTTATTTATATAATATATGTACAAGAAACATGAAAATGAAACTATATACAAAGAGTAATAAATAAGGAAAGTATGTACAAGAAGGGAGGAATAATACTAATTGATGAGTCTCATGGGATAATCATTATCATTGTGGCTTGTGTTAAAAATAGGAATGGTAATATCTCATGTAGTGTGATTTATATACCATATCTTAATGGTTTTAAAATATGAATCTAAGTATTTTGCATCTTTAATATCATAATAATCACAATAACCTGGAATGCTAGTGTTGACTTCTGTTGTATCTAGATCGGTATATGGAATCACCTCATACTATGGAGTTTACCTTTTTAAATTATGTTTTGGAATATTGATTTTAATTTTTCCCTTACTATGATTATTTTAATCATATGGTGATCCAGAGGCTCTTTTGTTATAAATCTTTTTTTGAGAATGTTTGTTGGCTTAGCATGATTTTAACTTTGCAACTTAAGTTCTTGCTCTTTCTGTAACATTTCATGTGTATCTAGATATTTTGCCTTGATAAATTATATCTATGACTAATTTTCCTTAGGAGGTTAAATAAATCCTAAACCTTGTTGACCAATATTATCAATTGCTAGAATAGTATTAGTGATGCCTTGGCCCTGCTTGTCCAAACCTTGACCATCATAATCAAACTATTGTAGATATTTTTAACCAAACCCATATTACTTTGAAAGTTGAGATTCATTTTGGATATGTAAATTTTCATATTTTACTTTATTTACCTATGATATTTATATTTTTTCTTCCTCTAATTATGTTTTGTGAAACTTTTATTGTTCTAAATTATGCTTTGGTAATCATTTGTGTACTATTTTTAAATTTGACCCTTTTTGAATTTGTAGATGTGCCATTGTATATTTTTTGGATGATATGTCATTGTTTGAGTCATATATATCTATTATCTATTATATTTTCATTTTTAATTCTAAACATGAATCAGTGTGGTGCCCATGCATTCTATGATATGCACAATAATATCTAGATCTCCTCATTAGGTGTGGAGGAGGTAGGTTAATCAACTTATCTTTAAACATTTACCTTATACCTCACTTGAAATCTTATTATACCCTTTTAATATTTTTTAATAAATATATATATATATATATATATATATATATATATATATATATATATTGTGTTGTACTTTATGATTTGGATATGAAAGATTTCTAGGCACCACTTTGCTAGGTGTAGATGCATATACATGATGAACACTAACATAATCTGAAGACATTGTATCTATAACGTGATTTTCTAATAATGTGACCTTTTCACTTAATAACTAATTTTTATTCTTTAATTATTATATTAGCTTTCCCATACTGATAATTATATCCCTTAGAGTATCATAAGTGCAAAACCTAGTTACTTTTGATTGAACATGCAGGCACACATCTTGTAGGGAGAGGTGTGGATAGGCTGAGTATGGGAATTCATAATAATATAGGCTATTTCATCTCATATAGGAGTGATATCATGGACATGGTTAGATGGAAATTATTTATCACCCTTATGGAGATGAGGAGGAGAAGGAGATTATTTCCTATGCATAAGATATGACATTGAAACTTGAAACATTATTGTTAGGTTATATACTAAATCCTCTGTGTGCAAGGGTTTTCTTTTTAATGGAATTCAACATAAGAGAATGATAACATACTATGAAATATGACATATATTTGAATTGGTTTAAATTATCATATACATATGTGTTTATGTCATCTTTGAATTCATTCCAAATGAAAGAAAAAAAGCATGCAAAGGAAGCTATAAAATTTTATATTAAAAAGTGATAAACTTCATATGTTAGTATTATCATGATTATATGAAATATAAATCATAAAATACAAGGATTTTAAATTTGAATGTGGGTCTTAGAAGGCTGGAAACATAAACTTTAGGGTTGTCTAGGGTTAGGGTTTGTGCAATATTCAAAGTAAGTCAATTTCGCCAAATATTTTAACCTTTTTGGACTTATATGAATGTAAATCATATGTTTTTAAAAAGTTGAGTATAGTAAATCAAGGTATAAATATGCAATAAATAAAACCATTGATCCGTTATAGAATTGACTTAATCTCACCTTTCTAAAAATAATAATAAATAATATAAATGAGAACTTAGCTAGAAAATGATTGAGATGGATGATCTGGAGGCTAAAAACTAAGGTAGAGGTTGGTCTAAGTGTTGAAAATAAGATCTAGTTGTCAAAACCTCCTTTGGATAGTAGTTCCCTAATTATACAATATCACCATGTAGATTTAGTGTCCCTATTTTGGTGGTAGTATCCTTTTATCTAAAACTACTCTGAGATTTTGGGTGCACCTATGTCTGGGTATGTCAAGCCTATTACTAAACACATGAGTTTTGAAACCTTATAGATGACCTAATTTAACTAAGTTTATGTGCAAACACTAATCTTCCATGTTACTAGGGCATCTAGTTAATACAAGTAGTAAAGTATGTTTGTTAGTAAGGTAGGATGGATATCCTCAACACCTCGCTATGATGATATTTGCCTACATACCAATAATCTGAAGAGAGATCAAGCCTGATGTAGTTCTCCCCACTTACGTGTTGGTGCAAGTGCAAGTGAAGCTAGCATGATTGTAGACTTGAGTGTCCTGAATGTGATTGAGACTAGAAATCTGAGTAATCTAAGCTTAGGAATGTTGTATGTGGTTGTATGCATAATAAGGGAAGAATAGGTATTTATAACCTCAATTGTGCATAACTTATTATGATTTTGTATGTGTAACTTACATCTTATTTCCATCTCCTAATTAGAGGGTTGAAATTCATGTATAGATACTATTTCGGTGGTTTTGAAAGTGTTAAAATATGTTTAAGCTAACCCTATGAGGTCTAAGATTTGAAAATATATTTATTTGTGGAAAAAGGATGGAAATGACTATAGTTCCAAAATTGGGACACTAGCACCATGTATGCTATTGTCCCTATTATAGAGCTAGTGTCTAGGTGGCACAACCTAAGGAACGAAGGGCCATGATATAAGAATGAAGGTTTGGGACTAATTTAGGGATGAATATGGATGTTAGTGGCATACATGAAGGCTATATAAGAGTAAAAATATGCCCTAAAATAGGTATAGGGTTAAGCTAAGGATAGGTGGTCTCAAATAGCACTCTTAACACTCAGGTGTTATTTTTAGGTGATTACAGATAGTGATAATTAATTCAATATTTTTGATCAAAAAGAAGCAAATAACTCATGTATAATCAATGAATATTTTATTGTAATATAATATCTTATCCCTTCCCATCCCACACTTCTTCTTGATGGTGTTTCTTTTCAATGGAATATACCTCAAGATTATGTTTGCAAAGCCTTTCAATATCAAATCATCATTATGAAAAATTTAATAGAAGAGTTATAAAATAAAAATCAATATTTAATATAAAATATCACATCTTGAAAATAACAACAAAATTCTAAATAATCAATAATATACAAGTGTTAATTACGTATCTACATCTTCATTTAGTTATCATGTGTCCCATAATCAACATACATATACAATTAATATTTAAAAATGCATATAAAAGGCTAATAATATTCCAAGTGAGATTCTAAGAGAAATGATTCAAAATAAGTTTATTATATTACCTTTTATGCCTCCTCTAAAAATATCAAAATGTTATTATGTGCATCATAGATTTCATGGCATCATACATATAATTATTGGGCTTTAAAGAATAAAATACAAATTATCTTTGATAGCGGTGATCATATACAATATAAAAATATTAAGGAACCCAATCATATTGCATCTCCTAAAATACTAGTGCCAAAATAACACAAAGATCAATTATGGATATCAAAATATAATTAAAAATATGAAAAGATTCAAAAAGCAAAATTAGAGCACACAATATTACCAAAAGAATAATTAAAAAAATAAAAGTTGAAAGAAAAATTCAAGATGAGATGCAAGCTCCTAAAAATGAACATATTCAAAAAGCAACTCCAATCTATGGTACAATAAATTTCTCATATATAATTACAAAAGATTAAAAAAATGACATCTCACAATCTCAAACACAACCTAAGAAGTTAAATTTATCCTATGATAATGATTACATTGATGATTATGGTCCTAATAATATAGAAGATTGGTATGATCCTAATTATACTAATTATTAATTCCATAATAAACCAACTATAACATGTGCAAGCAATAAAACGCCTAATGGGTATTTGTGTTTCTTATTTCCATTTAGTTGGAAATTATCTTAAAAAAATCTTAACAACTACATAGATTCTTTGATTTTATTTTCACTTCTATTTATTTTATACCTTATCCAAGCACTCTTCTATCCCATTATTTTTATTTTCACTTTGGGTACTTACCCTCTTTATTTGCAAACTGATTCAAAAAATCTACAACACCTATCTCTATGGAAATCCATTTGCTTACTATTGCATATCTTACATCCTATGGCACTCACATAATCTCATCTTGCTAATTTCTACATGATCACATTTATCCTCTTCCCCATTTTAGGAGCATGTAAATTTTACATATTTTCACTACATTATTTTTCCTCAAAAATTATATATACATTTGGGGCACATTGTTATCCTTCTACCCTATCATGTTATGATTTTGCACATTTTTTAGGACTATTTAAACCCATCTCTCTTCCTCTCTTTTCAAATATTTTCTTATTAGCACTTATTTTTTAATTCTTTTCTAAAATGCATATATTTCAAAAATTGAAAAAATGCATATATTCCAAAAATTCAAAAACATCAAAATATGTTAAAAAATTCAAAATCAGGATATAAAGTATTTTAAAATTTTATTAGTTTACTTCTTTTCATATGTTGTTTACTTTATGTTAAATAGATAACATATTTTATATTTTAATATACAATGCTTCTCACAAGGTACTTGAGTTTGATACAAGACATACTTGCACATGATTGTTTAATTTTAGGCTTCCCTTATCACCCAATGACCTTGCTAAGTTGGGGACATCTATTCATTCTTCATGAACACTTTTATAGGTTTTCTCTATCACTGCCTCTCTACCATGTTGAGCTACATATCATATAAATGTATTTATAATCACTCATATTTTTTTCATATATTATATGAAATATTCTACTTGATGTCATTCAAATTCATACATATGAGGGAACCATACTAAGTCTTATTCGTTACATGTTTTACTTTGCATTATTATTTTACTACATGTTAGATTATAATTGTTTGATTATCAAGTGTGTGGCACTTGGCCTTGTATGCTCAAATTATTACTTTTATGGAATCACGATGCCATCTACATGTGTTATGTGACATTTACATGTCGTTTGTATATGGTATTTTAGGCTTTACATTTGATATATTATACACATTACACGATAAATTATGTGAAATTACTTCAAGTCTTATTTATTATTACTATGGTTCCATGATTCATATCATGCACTCTATCTATTTTACTATGATTCATGTCATGTATCACTTATATTCTCTATGTTTACTCTAGTGCCATGATGTATATTATGCATACATTGATTCTATGTTTCAGTGATATATCTTATTATCACATGATTCATATGAAAATTTAATGCTATATTCAAATACTATGAATGAAATAAATTTCAAATATTCAAAGTGATATATCTTTTACATATGTTTTATTATGAGATATGTTATTTGCAGGTTATGTTTCTCATCTCAAAATGAGGGCATCACAATGGGATGCATTGTAACATTCAAGATTCATGATAAAATTTCATGTTTATGTAAATATACAATTTTTAAATGGAAATATAATTCAACATTTCCATATTATGAGGGAATGTCAGCATGTAAGTGCATGCATCACTATAGTTTCAAATTATAAGTTTCAAAAAATCTAAAGTTGCAAAAAATTTAAGGTTTTAAAAGTGATAAAACTTCAAAAATGTAAATTTTCAATTACAGTTTCAAATTAACATTTAAATATAGTATATATATAGGGGGAATGATATTCATTCATGTTCATTTTTATACTATGTCATTTTCAAAATTCTCAAGTTTCAAGTTTTGAATATACAAATATAATCTAGATCCATCTATAGAGGTGTGATTCATCTCAATGGAAAGTAGACCATGTTAGATATTAGTGACACTAAATGTCTATGGTTTTACTTTTTCAATAGATATCTAGACATAGTTCATGGTTCCACCCCTTCAAATATTTTACAAAGTACTCTATACATTCAAATGAGAGTTAAAAAAATTCCAAGTAAAGAGAGTTCAATGGTTTTCAAATTTAGACTTGGTCACTCTCAATTAACCACAGTTCAACACTTCTCCAAATGTCCCAGCAAGGGGGAATATACTTCATCATCTCTAAATTTATAGGGCAATTTTCTATCCTTGTTCCCTTTTCTAGATACAAATAGAAATTTTCAAATTTCAATTTTGAATATGAGAAAATATTAATTTTAGTGCCATTGTTATAGATTTCTTACATTAAGGCATATCCCACAATCAACCTTCACATCCAAATACAAAGTGTATATACATACTCAAGTTTACATCTACTTTGATCTAGTAAATTCACTTTGTGCATCACTATAATAAAGTGGGGACAAATGTAAACCCAAAATTAATCATTAATTTTTGACAATGTATATTCTTAGCATCCTTATCCTTTGTATATTTTTCATTTCACTAACTTTTAATCTATTAAAGAGCCTTCGCTATCTTGTAAGCATTTCAAATATAATACAAACATCCTCATTTTAGCTATAATCATCCCTATTCTACTCATATATCCTTGTCATCAATTTTTAGAAGTCTCTGACCTTCTAAAAAAAATCCACATTAAGTGGAAAGTCCCATGATGTGACTCTTACCCCTAGTGCACCCTTGTCCAAATAACTCCAATGGCTACTTTTAAAATTTAAAACAGTTCATAATAGATCTCCCATGCATCTTGTCAAGTACGTTAGAGAAAATATTTCAAATATTATCCTATAAAATAACATCAAGACTAATCAATAATTTACCTAAAAAACCTTACAAAAATTATTTCACATTAAGAAAAAGATCACTATTTTATCCAATTTTTTTTCTATTGATTTCTAATGGTCATAGGCCAAGTCTTAATATAATTTATTACAATTCAAGGGTATCTATTACCAATCATTTTAATCAATATTTTATCTAAAATTATATAGTTTCATAATCACATATCATAAAATCACTCTAAGAGGGAAAATACATTGGCTTAAGGCCCATTTGGGCTATGTAGGTAGCACTTAGTGACAAGGGGTTTCTAAGGTTAGCTCGACCATCTTCACTAACTCATTTTTATTCCCCTTTATTATCTAATTTTTATAGTGTATGTACAAGGCTAGGGTTTTTTAATTTTTCAAATCATCTATGTATTAAATTGACCTCTACCATTTATCAAAAGTATATATTTGGTAGACATATGAATCTAGATTGAAAAATAATTTTTAGACTCAACCTAGATAGTTTCACAGATGACAGATAAGTCCACAAGAAGGCCATGTCCTCCTAATGCACTCTTGTCCCATTACCTTCTCAAGTTTTGATTTCCTGTGTGTCATGATTCACATATCTTACTTATTAATTTCTTACCCTTAGTTTATCTACACAATCATTATTTAATTAGCTTTAATGAGGTTTGCACATCCTTATGCCTTTTACTATTTTTAACGAGTTTATAAATTTTATAAATTATATATGTGATTGTATTTTAACAGTAGATCAATACATATCAAAAAATTTAATTTCAATAATTTAATTCTAATAGATTTAATTACTTATTAAATTAAAAGGTTTATGCAAATCATCAAATATGGGAAGATACATTTTTTTATTTTCATCACATATGAAAGATATTCTTATGGATCTTTGTCAAATATAGGAAGATGATATTTTTATCTTTGACCATATTACATTAGATGGTTTTAGGTTGAGGTTTATAAAAATTGCACCATGAGTTATTTCATTTGATGGTGTGCATAGAAGGGGGAAATGAGAAACCCATAAAGAATCTAAATGAGTTTAGAGTCACTAGAAAACCCTAAGAGGTGACATGTTTAAGATTTAGTGGATTTAGATAAGAGAAAAAAGTGAAACTAAAATAAGAAAATGTGAAAATGACCTAACTAACGGTGAGGTAAGATTCATGTCAAGTTCACTAAAATGTATCTACGCATAAAATGGTCTATAATTTATAGATGATATAAAATAGGAAAAGGTAGAAGACCATTTTATATATAATAGACTTACAATACATTGGTCCAAGGTGATAGACAAGTGTTGTGAGCACATGAATTTATAAGGGATCTAAGAGGGGAATCTACAAAAAATAAAAATCATATAACCTAGTTAGACCCAAGTTGGTAAAAACAATATTTATATGGATAATCAAAGTAGTAAAGGTTCTAAACATGAGGTATTTAACCTAAGGGTGGTATAAATTTCATTTTATGGTAACCATGAGGTGTAAATAAAGAGCATGTAAAGATAACAATATACCAAAAAAATGTACTAATCTAAGCCTCGATAGAAATAAAATGAACAAATCTAATATAATAACCAAAGTACAAAATATAGCATATAGGGTTAGGATAATTACCTTGGGTGGACTTGTTGACACATTAATATCCCCTTTGGCTTGTGGCACTTTATGATAAATGGCTACAAGTAAAGTGAAGGTGAAAATAAAAAGGCCTAATTTGGGCACTCTAAAAACTAGGTGTTTAAACCTAAATTGAATCTAAATTAGAGTTATGTAGTGTTAAAGGGGGTATAGACGCCCTAGGACACAAGGATGATAAAAGTATCTTTAAAACAATTCAATTAGATGTTAAAACTTAGATAAACATATACTAAATTTCTTATGCTGAGATAGGATAAATAGTAAGTACACATATACTAGGTATAGAAATGATAAAGAAATAATGTACTTAGCTTGTTTTGATGCTAACACAGTTCTAGATCTAGAATAGGCAGGAAGTAGAATAAAATATGGTTTTGGAATAGTTGTTAGATTATGGATTGAGTGTTTATAGAACTACAAACACTAACATCAACCTAAGATGGTTGTATTGACACTATTTTCTAAGCCTAACATAGGTGTCCTATATAGAATAGCTACTATAAAAGGATGCAACCACCTAGATGATTTTGGGTTTATCTTTGCCTTCACTATGGTGAATTCATATCTGGGTCATAGACTATTGTTCCTCATGAAATTTCAAAACCCTATTTATTCATCTTCATAGTGACTTTAGGGAAAAATGGGTTAGTGGGTACACAGTGTCGAGTTGACCCCAAATACCTCTTTGTTAGTGAGCATTGCCTACATAAATAATACTTTTAATATGGACTTAGACTTATGTAGTTCTCTTTTTCATGTTGGATTATGTGTGAATCATGAAATATGTGCAAAGCAATTACAACAATGACCTATCTTCTAACTGGACAAATCGGTCTCTTAGGCTACTCCTTCAATACTACATTCTTGTGTATGTGGTGTCCCTATAACTGATATGAAAATAGGAGAAAATAGGAAAACTTTGTTTTATCGAGTGCTTGATTGAATGATTTAATAAGCTACCTTATGTAGTTTTGAGTGTATGCTAGGTGAGGAATGAATGAGGGTTGATATTGTATTTATATTAATCCCTTTGGAAAATTAACTCATATTAAATCACTTAGGATAATCATTAGGATATGTTTCATTTACAAATTGGATGACTTTAGGGCATTAGACACTTGTGTTGGAGCAAGACATCTAGATTGACACAAATGTATATTTGGGATGCTAGTGTCTAAAAAACAAAAAAGTAGGTACAGACTCAAAACTTATAGAGGTGGAACATAATAAATTTTTAATAATTCTAGGTAAGATATAAGGTTTGGGTCATCAACATAAGAGTAGTTGGACCAAGAGATAGGCCAAGGGGCATAAAAAAGAGCAGATGCAAGAATTCAAAAATTGGGAAAGATATTGAACTAAGAGGAATAGCCAAGGTTTGAGTTTTCCAAATGTATAATACTAATATGCTATATAATCCATAAATATAATCTACATTTCCTCCCCCCCCCCCAACTTTTAATCTAGTAATGGAATTGCTAGTTTGAAGGAAAGGAATGTGTACCTAAGTGTGTATAATACACCTTGCCTTTCCTTGAGTCTAAATTGAGTGATTTGTTGGTGACTAACCTAAAACCAAAATAATTTTAGAGTACATCATCAATTCATATAATATGGAATTGAAAGTATTGAAAAGATTAAAATTGAAGGAGCAATGTTTAGGAGTACACCTATGTATTGATGTAATCACTTTTCCTATTGTTAAGTTGATTTGAAAGATATATCATTGTAAGGCTCTAAAACTAAGATTAGGATAAATATGTATAAATATATAAAGTACATATATCTAAGGATATAGAGAGAGATTATAAGGCACATTCCCCTAACCTTGGAGAAAAGGTGAGCTGCTACCCGATAATTGAGTTTAGCTCAACTGTGCAGCCCAATAACCTAGTGAGCATGAGTGAATAAAGCCAAATCATACTATAAAATTGGTAAGGTTGGATGATATCAATAAATTCCAACCTAAAAAATTAGCATGACTAAGTGATTTAATCACCTGAAATGGACCAAAATAAAATCAACTACTGTAGTAGATTGGCTCATATAGTCTAGAAAAGTACATCCTAGTGGGTGATAACAGTACTAAGAGTATTGTTAAGTATAAAATTTATTTTTATTTTATAATATTATGTGAATATTTCATATCATATGCACCTTATATATGTCTCATTCTAAAACTATGTATAAAAATTATACCATTATGTAGAATTTTTTCACAATTGTGAATCTAAATTATATAACTATGTGCTTTGGCCAATTCAAAAACTATGTAAGTGTGGTGAACATGATTCCAAAGCATTCCCCCACTATATATTAATAAATATTAAAACTAAAATAAGTGTCAATGTGGAGGACATGTTTACAAAACATGCCTCTACTAAATTTGGGCCTGTCAAATACTAGATAAGTGTGAATAACATAATTCCAAAGCATGCCCTCCCTGAATCTAAAATTGTGAATGTGTGGAATCAATGCCTATATGACATGACCCCACTAAATCTAAAAATTTATATAAGTACCAAATATTGAATAAGTTTGGATAACATGCTTCCAAACCATACCCCCATTAAATTTAAAAATTGTGCCAAATGTGAATAAGTGTGAATAACATGCTTCCAAATCATTCCCTCAATGAATCTAAAAACTATGTCAAATGTGGAGAACATGCCTCTATGACATTCCCCCACTAATATGATCCACCCCTTTGAGGTGAGGGAATAATATAAATTTGTAGTTACCTCACCTCGAAAGGATAATACAATTGTATAATCTATGAATGTAACCATGTATCATAAAGAGGAACATGTCTAGGTAAATATAACATTGAAGCGTATATAAAAATGTGATCGTATGAAATACTAAGATGCATGATAAATATCATGGTAAAATATAGATAGTAACAATACAAGCTCAATAATAAAATAAAACACACACAAAAGAGTACTTAAAGGCAAGTAAAAAGGTAATGATCCAAGGATATTAAAAATAAGGGGCATGTTCAAATGTCACACAATCAAAGGGACATTAATTAGTCAAATATATAAAAAATCAAGGATGGAATATTTATATTTCCATATAATAAACAATGACATGTTCAAATATCAAAGAAAACATAGGCATGGGGGCTGAAAATAAAGGAGCATATTCAAATGCTCAAACAAATAAGACAATATCAAGGCAAGGCACTCAAGGAAGTATATATAGGAAATCATACACAAATAACATAAACATATCATATTAGCCCATAGATATAATATGTTAAAAAAATTCCATAACATATCAAGTACCATGTGTAATATATAACCATGGATAAAGGCATGTGTAAGTATGTATATGAGATCAAAACATGATAATTTAAAGTGAGCATAGAATGATATAACCTAGAAGTATAGTGATCATGTAGGTGGATGCCCCTAATGTCCATATGACATGAGTAGAGGAAAGTCCTTATATTTAAAATAGGTATAGATCATATATTTATGTATACATATATCACACTTCAAGTAGAAGCATGAAACACATGTATGTATGAGTAACTAATATGCCATCCATCAACATGAAACTAACACATAGATGCCAAGAAGATAATAGGGTATCTTTTATGCTAAAAATGCTTTTATATTTTTTAGTGTTTTTTTTTTATTTTTCTGGTATTTTTGAAATATGTGAATAGTAATATCCTATGATCCCATCCAAAGGGTGATAATAGATATCTCCCCACTATAAAATTTGTGTAATAAGCTCATGACACTGCGAAAGAGAATGTATAGGTGAAATATATATCACAATAGTATTTTTTATGCTCTATGTATGTAAAATAGGACTCTATGGTCTTGGAGAAATAATAGGAGTAATAAGAGTAGGGTTTCATGAAACCCATCACTGAGCGATCTATGGTTTCTTTGGAATATAAATAATAGGAACATGTCTAGGTGATTTGGATATCTAAACATGGTGCATAGTAGATGAGGATTCTGTGGAATCTATTGTATATCTCTAATGTAATGGTCTCTCAAATATTGGTCACCCAGTAAAGGGGTTTGTATGGTGCTTGCCCTTTTGTAGTGAACTAGCCTTATTATCCTTAGTAATTAATTTTATAGGTATAATTTTATCTTGTTTAAGAGGATGCTCATATGATATTTTTGTAACTATATTCAATTGATTAACATGAATGTATTTAACACATCCATGCACTATATAAGGTGTTGCTTGAATTGTATGGATCCAAGGTCTTCCCAATAACACATCAAAGATTACCATGGAAGGTATAATTACAAATATAGTAACCACATGTGTGAGACTAACTTGTAAAGGTAGGTCAATCTCATCAACAACCTTCTAATAGGTCCCATAAAAAAATTTGACCTATTTTCTAGATGTATGCAAATCATGATGAGTATAACCCAAGCACATAAGTGATGTCATGGGAAAATGTTCTCACTTACACCATTATCAATCATGACACTGTGTATAGGGTGTTTATAAAGGTATACTTGAATGAATAAAGATGAATATCAGAGTCATCATCCTTAATCTCATTGTCATTGAAATAAATAAAAGGTCTCTAAATCATAGGAGGTTCATATCATGTGTAATTACCAATAATATCACATAATGGGTGCCCATAATGTAATGGAGGAGGATGTGAATTATTTACCATTTGAAATTAAAGTTCCTTCTTAGAATGGTCTTGAAGAAGATTGTTAAATATTTTCTATTTATGGTGATCACCAATTTATGACCCTGATTCCTTGGGAGGATCATCAAATATAATATTTTGGTAATCAATAAGGTCTTGGATATTGTTCTTCAAGGTAAAACATATATTTGTACAATGTCCTAGTCCTTGGTGATAATCATAATAAGCATTCACATCATATCTTTTGGGTAGAGGTCTATTTATATCAACCTATATGAGATGAGGGAGATATATAAGATGACACTATACTATCCATGAGATTAATGAAGTGGGAGACTCAAGTAAGAGTGTACATTGTCTCTTTGGTGTATTGGATAAGACAAGTTAATTAGGCTAATGTGAAACTATGTTAACCATGGTGGTTACTTCCTTTTTAGGCTCCAAAGGTTTTACATTATAACTTAGTTTTATTATGAATTTGGCATTCGATGTAGATGCAACTGGTGTGTTTTCTACATACTTGAGCTTATTCAATGAAATAAGTTTCATTTCATGGTCTTGTAGAACATGGCATAAGTTATCAAAAGATTTAAATTTCCTTAAAATAATGAACTCATATAAATGAATAAGTAAATTTTGATTGAATATGTCTTTTAAATTCTTATCTTCCATAGGAATGGATAATTTTAGATAACATTATTTTTTTACCTCAAGACATATTCATTAATAGGTTCATTTGTTCCTTGTTTTATTTTGGTAATTTGAGCATAAAAAACCTTTTCATAAATATTAATGGAAAAGTGTGCCAAAAATTGATCTACAAGAGGTTTGAATGCTTTCAAAGATTAGAGAGGTAAATCATAGAAACATCTCAAAGCATAGTCTTTGAGGTTTTTTGGGAATAATTTGGTCAAAATTTTATCATTAGAAGCATATTCAAGGCATGTTGCATATAAGGTTTGAATTTTCTATTCAAGATGACCCTTACCATCATAAAATGTGAAGTTAGCTAAAATAAAACCAGCTAGCAAATGATGCAACTATATCTCAAGTACAAGAGGGTTATGTAACACATCTTGTGAATCAATATCATGAGGATACTTTAAATCATTTTATTCAATGTTTGTAATGTTGTCCTCCAAGGTCTTTATAACTTGAAGGAGTGTTTGAACTATAGACCCATTGGGATTTAGATAGAAATATGGTTAGTCATGAAAGGGGATGTAATCATTGTTTGAATAGGCATATAAATAAATATTTGAATTGAAACATTTTTTTATCCCCATGGTAGATGTATTAGGTTGAAATGTGTTTAGGGGGAAGGTTGTTGGTATAAGGGTATGACCCATACTTCTAATATCATGATCCATAGATGGACCTATTTGGTCATCTATGTTTTTTGTACTCTTAGTTTATATAATGGTTTTTAGGATTTCATCAATATATTTATGGGTTTGAATAATAAACTCATGAAACTATGCAATTTATTACACTTTCTCATGATCTATTTATTCATGTGCATCAGTTTCATTAAACTCATGATTTTCATTATCATAATCTTCCTCTATGATAACCTCATCAATATGTTTTTCATTCTCAACATTGGTATCATCATGATCCATAGGATTATGTCCCTTTATGTTTTTAGACATATTAGATGGTGGGAGGGGAAGTTCAATGTGTTCAATATGCACACCTTAAAATCTAGGGCTACACCTAGGTTTCATGCAAAATAATATGAGTAGGAAGTAAAAAATTATAGCAATATAAAACCCTAGCTTATTGAAGACCCTAAGAATTATAAATGTTTGCATTCATATGAATTGGGTTCACCAAATGTTTAACCCTAAATTTAATTTAAATTGGGTTTATCTAAAATTAAAGGATAATGGTGATAAACTATTGCTAAATTAGGTCGATTAAATATTAAAACTCAAATAAACATATACTAAATTTATTATACTGAGATAGGTTGAAAATATTAAGTATAACTATGATACATATGGAAATGATAAATAATTATCAGAATGAGCTCTAGGAATATTGATCTAAGTGAATACACTAATTCAATATGTTATGTGAGATGCATATTGTACAAGATAATACTGAGCAAACACAAACACACAACTACAAGAATGATCTAAAGAGAAATGAGATAGGAATGATCCACACAAAATTCATTAATAAATATGAAAGGGAATAGGTACATATATAGGTTTTAGGAGGAAAGATATAACCCATTCTAGTGAATGTGGTATTAAACTTTCCAAATAACCAACATGACACTAAAGCCCCTAAGCAAGAAATATGAAACCGTGTAGCCAAAACCTATGGGAAAAAAGGCATACACCAACACCCCCACCCAATAATCATAGCTTAGGTAGGTGATGATACAAAAAATGTAAAAAAATGGGTCCTTGACAATAAGGCCTGATGAGGTACCCATGTACAATGTAATCTCTCATAAATTAGAGAAAAGGAGAAAACCTAGTGGGAAAAACTCCCCCCCAAAAGAGAGATAAAGAAGAAGAGAAGAGGCTAGAAGGCCCCCACTAAAGATGATGAAGTTGTTGAAGTGGACCGCACCTAAAGAAGAGCTCATAGATGAACAAACTTGCTCTTAGTGAAAGGTTTGGTGAAGATATCAACAACCTGCTCTGAAGACTAGAAAAATACTAAGTCAATGACCTACTCATAAATTATCTCTTGAATAAAATGCATGTGAATCTTAATGTGTTTGGTCCTCTAATGAAGGACCAAATTCTTGTAAATCTGAATGGTGACTCTAGTTGTCACAAAATATGACTGTAGGTTACTTGATCTGGATACCAAGCTCAAAAATAATCTCCTAAAGCCAAATAGCCTCAGTATCTATGTTAACAGCTCCCCTACACTTTGCCTCTATGGAAGATAGAGTAATATCATTTTGCTTCTTGCTCAACCAACTAATGGGGCCAAAACCTAATGAAAAACTATAACTTGAAGTGGACTTATGACTCCCAGTGTCACCAGCCTAATCTGAGTCTATGTAGCTGACCAAGTCAAAATATAAACCAACCCTATAGTGTATCACATACCTATGTGAACCCTAAATGTAGTGAAAGATCCTCTTGGTTTCTTTCTAGTGTATTTCATAGGGTTCCTACATGAATCTCAAAACAATGCCAATAGCATAAGAGATGTCTAGTCTGGTGTGAGTCAAGTAAATAAGGATACCAATAAGTTATCTATATAAGGTAGCATCAACCAATGTAATGAAACAATATACCTCAAGCTTGACTCCAAATAGGAATAGAGTTAGAGATGGCTTACAGTCAGCCATATGAAACCATGCCAATAGATCAAGAGAGTAATTAGGCTATGAAAGTAAAATCCTTGAATCTATCTGAGTGAACTCAATCCTAAGGAAGTAGTGTAGTAAGCCCAAGTCAGTCATGACAAATCTGTCTTGAAGAGTTTTCTTCACCAGTGAGATAGTCAAAGAACTCCCTTGTGATCAAAAATTCATCAACATATAAAACTAGTATCAATAATGAATCATCCTACTGTAAGAAGTACACATTGGGATCTGAGTGACATCTACTGAAACTTGAAATGAGAAGGAAGGAATTCATTTTGGCATACCAAGCTTGAGGGGCCTATTTGATGCCATAAATGGATTTCCTAAGTCTAAACACTAAAGAAGAATCCTAAATAAAACTAGGTGGTTGCTCCATGTAGATCTCCTCCTCAAGGTCTCTATGAAGAAATGCACTATTCACATCCATCTGATGGACACTCCATCCATGTGTTGTATCTACAACAAGTGTGAGTTTGATCAAAGTCATCTTGGCCATGGGTGCAAAAGTCATTAAGTAGTCAATGTCATCTACCTATGAAAATCCCTTGGCTACCAATCTAGCCTTGTACTTATCAACAAACCCATCTACAACATACTTGGTTTGATATATCCAATGACATCAAACCATCTATCTTCCTTTAAGGAGAGAAGTAAAATCTTAAGTTTGATTGTTAATCAAGGAATCATATTCCTCATCCATGGCTCTACCCCACTTAAGTATGCTTGAAGCCTCTCTAAAAGTCTATGGATCTGATGTAGAAGTAAAAAAGACGTGTAGTCTCACCCTGAATGTCTACCTGAGTATGTCTCTGATCATTTGGATACCTTGTCCAAGTGCTTGCACTCTCAAGTGTCTACCTAGCCCAAAGAGGGCCTAAAATGGTTGAGTTAGGTGTTGAATCCTCATCCTCAGAAGCATGAATAGAAGTGGATGAGGATGACTCCCCATCACTTTTCTCACTCTCAAAATTCAAAGAAGAAGAAGTAGCCTCTACCTTAGGAACTTGATATGAATGATTTAAATCCTTGAATTACTCATCCAAATTGAGTGAAACTAATGTAGAGGGGGAAGTGTCAAGTAAAGAGTCATGGGACTCTCCTAAAACCTAACACTCCTCTCAATGAACAACTAATGAGTCATAGGGTGAAGTCTATAACCCTTGACCCTATCTAAATAACTCACAAAGATGTAAGGTTTGGATTGAACCTCCATTGACTTACATTTCTTTTTGGGAATACATTCCATCACTAGTAATCCAAAGACTCTAAAATGTTGCACCTTTGATTTCCTATTATGCCAAGATTCATAAGGAGTGATGCCCTTTAAAGCTTTATGAGGAACCTAGTTCTAGATGTAATATGCACAATTGATGGCTTCTACCTAGAACTGTGGAGCCAATGATCTAAAGTGAATCATATAGTTGGCCATCTCCTTCAAGGATTGATTCTTACACTCTGCTACACCATTCTACTGAGGAGTATATGGAACTATTCATTGAATATCGATCCCCTTAGTGGTATAAAACTTCTCAAATCTATGGTTGATGTACTCCCCCCCATTATCTGATCATAGAATTTTGATGCATTTTCTAGATTTCTTCTCAGCTAAAGCCTTGAAATCTCAAAAATTATCAAAAACTTTAGACTTTTGTCTAATAAATTAGAACCATGTGTATCTAGAAAATCATCAATGAAGGTGAGGACATATCTAGCCCTGATAAAAAAAGGATGGAGAAACTACCCCATGACATCACTATGAATCAACTCATGAGGTACTACAACTCTCCTAGATTTGCCTTTGTCAAATTTTTCTTCAGGATGTTTTCCAAGGACATAACCCTCATAGAATCCCTTAGAGAATTTAACTCTAGGAAGCTTATAACCATATCTTGTTGACTCAATTACTCAAGATAGTGGTAATTAAGGTGGCCAAACCACTCATTCCATAGTTTACTAACTCCATCTGAATGGTTAAGCAATGCAGTAGGAGGAACATCTAGATCAAAATGGGAGAAGATATATAGCCTAGAATGGTGATTATCCCTCCCCAATGCAACTATAGAGTCACTGTATAGCTCTTTGATCTCAATTAAATCTGGTGTGAACTCGACTCTTATGTCTTGCCCTATATGAGTAATCTAATACACTGAAAGAAGATTAGTTGATAGTGAAGGTACACTTAGAACATTTGTGAATGTTCCACCTTCAACTTCAACAATCCCTCTTCTTAAAAAATTTGTTGGAGTGTCATCACCTAAAGTGATGAAGGACATGTTATAGGGCTCTAAGTCAAAAAACTCAACTTCTAATAAACCCATATGGTGTGAAGCACCATAATCGATAACCTAAGATAAAGTAGATGTGGAAGCTAATAAAACTAAAGCTTTGCCCTTAGGTTTCTCCTTCCCTTTTTCCTTTGCCTTAGAAGATTCTTTGGCTGATGATGACTGTTTGACAAACTCACGAACCCCTATATTGTTTTTCTCTTGAAGATGTGTAAGGTGGTCAATCTATTTCTTCATACATTTGTGCTCATCATGCCCAGACTTCTTGCAATAGGAGCACTTAACCTTTTCTCTTTTAGGTTTCCCTTTAGAGGATGAGGTTTTAGTGCTAGTTTAAGTAGTGGTTTTTTATTCTTTCTTTTTCTCAAGATCTTTACTCTTTTATTTCTTATCCTTGTTGCTAGAGGCTCTCAATTTTCTATTCCTGATAATGAGGGCTAAAAGTTTGGAAGATTTGAGGGTTCCCATCTAGATTAATTTATCATGTTCCTTAGTTAAATTATCAATAAATTAATCTAAGGATGGCATTGACCAATTGTCTCCCATGGCTCTCTTGGTCACATAAAAGGTAGAGAACAAATATAGAGTAATCAGGTCCTAGTTTTGCAAGTACAGAAAGAACTAACTACTCATATTTATTCTTAGGTTCACACTCTTTTAACTAAAATATAAATGACTTAATATTTTTGAATAATTATTTTAGTGAATCAAAGTTACTATGACTCAAACTAATTAGCTCAATCTCAAGCTCATGACCCCTCATAGTGTTGATTTTCCCAAACAATTTTTCTAGGATGTCCCATGCTTCTTTGAGAGATTTTGTTGACTCTATGTGAAATAAGAGATCAAGTGATACTGAAAGACATAATAACTTAAATGCTTCATCACATTTATTAAACCATTTTATCTTATCTACTTTATTTGTTGGCTCAAGTTCTACCCCCATAGTTATGCAAAAAAACCTTTTACTTCTAAGAACCATAGTGATTTTACTTTTCCATTCCTAGTAGTTGAAAGGTGTGAGTGCATTAACAGAGCTAAGATACATTTCATAATTAAGATTTAATGTGTTTATTATTGTTACAAAAATCAAATGTGCAAAAAATGAGAGAATTACAGAACAAAATCACAACCACAATGTAACCCCCCTAAAACTATGTCAAGTACCCGCCCCCCCCCCCTCCCAAATTTTAGCACTTTATAATTTAGTGCATTTTACAACTACCACTTATCAATGAAGTGGTTTTGATCTTAGTGAATACAGATGCCAAAAAAGGCCACAAAAAATAAATTATAATTTTTGTAGAAATAGATCAAATAGATCACACCACTGAAAAGTACAAGAAAAATCATGTACTTTCAAAAAAAATTGCACCAAAAAATATTGTTGTATGTGCCTAAACGAAGCCCTAAAAGGGTCAAAAACTGAGGATTAATTAGCAACATATATGAAAATATGAAATTTATAGAAAAAAATAGACACCAAAAACAAAAACAAATTGCACCAATGTGAAGAGCGTAAAATTCTACCCCAAATCAAAAAACATTACTCCAAAAAAGAAGCTCGTATGACCAAGTTATGGTCCTCTAAATTTGACTGATCCATGGTAGACTGCTCATCCATGAGGGGAGTATATTTGAAAAAAGAAACCTTTGCTAAATTTGGCATGATGTCACCAAATTTGGAGATGCTAATAAATCTGGAGGACTGCTTAAAAAATTCCATCAAATCTGGTGAACTTCTAGCCAAATGTAGAACCTAGCTAAATCTGGTGAAACTAAAAAATATGGTGGCAAATTCGGTGGAATCTATATAGAATATTCCATAAAATTCATTGTATTAAATTTGATGGTCAAATGGTCATCACTACTGCGATTTGACTTCCTCCAACTTCAAAACCTTGTCAAATGTGCGTCAAATATCAAAATTTGATGAAACAAAAGTTGATTTATATATATTTGGGACTTCTAAATGCAATGGTGGGGTCAGATTTGATTGAAATTGGTCCAAAAATGTTGGTACTTCCTAGATTAGGTAACCTTCTCCAAACTTCAAAACCTCATAAAAAATGCTTTAGAACTCCAAATCTGATCAAACAAAAGTTGATATTGACTTTCTCAAGCCTTTTGGACTCAATGGAAAGGTCCTTAATGACTTGAGATGTAGATATCTATATCATATGCCAAAAATCACTCCATATATATATATTATATATATATATATATATATATATATATATATATATATATATATATATATCAAACAAATCTTTGATAAAAGAGGAATTGATCAAAAAATAGATCTAATTTCTATAATTCCACAAAAAAAAATTACAAGTGGAAAATCAAATAAAGACTCAGATTAAATCTAAATGCTAAGAAAAATTATGCTGCCAAGCTTCTATAATAAAAATAGATCTTAAAAAAAATTCTAAGCCCATATCTAAAGCAAAAAAGGAGAGAAATTCAATGAAAAATTTGTAGAATATACTCGACAATCCTCAAATCTAGATCAACTATGATACCATATCATAATGAGCTCCAGGAATATTTATCTCAGTGAATGCACTAATTTAATATGCTATTTGAGATGTGTATTATACAAGACAATATTGATCAAATACAAACACACAACTGCAAGAATGATCCAAAGAGAAATGAAATGGGAATGATCCACACAATATTCATTAAGAAATATGAAAGGTAATAGGTACATATATAGGTTGTAGGAGAAAATATATAACCCATTCTAGTGAATGTGGTATTAAAATTTCCAAATAACCAACATGACACTAAATCCCCTAAGCAAGCAATATGAAATCATGTAGCCAAAACCCATGGGAAAAAGGCATAAACCAACAATAGGTAATGTACTTAGCTTGTTCTGATGTGAACAAGTAGGAAGTAGAATGGAAGATGATTCTAGAATAGTCATCAAATTTTGGGGTGCTTTTGGAACTACAAACACTAGTGTCATCTTGGGATGGTTACATCGATGTTATTATATGAAATTGATATAGGTTTCATGTATGGAATACCTAATAGAAAAATAATGCAACCACCTGAATGCTTCTAGGTTTATCTTCATCTTCACTGTGGTGCATTCAGATCTAGGACATGGACTGTCACTCCTCATGAAATTACAAAACCTTAGTTCTTCATAATTATAGTGACCTTGGGAAAAAATGTGTTAGTAGACACATAGTGTCGAGATGACCCCAAATACCCCTCTATCAATGAGTCTTGCATACATATCCAATACTCTGAATAGGGCCTTAAACTAATGAATTTCTCCTCTATGTGTTGGCTTGTGTGTGAATCTTGTAATATATGCAAATCAAGTACAATAGTGGCTTATCTTATAACTTAGAAAATTAGGCTCTTAGGCTACTCCTTCAGTAATTCAAACCTATGTATGTGTTGTTCCTATGGCTAATATGAAAATAAGATAAAATAGGGAAGCTTTTCTTTATCAAGTGCTTGATTGAATGCTTTGATAAGTCACCTTAGGTATTTTTGAGTGTATGCTAGGTGAAGAATGAATGAGGATTTATATTATATTTATATCAATCCCTTTGGATAATTAACTCACATTAAATCAATTAGGCCAACCATTAGGATGCATTTCATTTGAAAATTAGATGAAAATTTAGCTCACTAGATACTTGTGTCAGATCAAGACACTTGTGTTAATGTAGGTGTCTATCTAGGATGTTAGTGTCTAGGTAACAATAAATTAAGTATAGACTCAAAATTTATAGAGGTGGAATATAAGTAGGTTTTAAGCATTCTAGGCAAGATAGAAGGTATGGGTCATCAACATAAGACTGGTTAGTCTAACAGACAGGCCAAGGTGCAAAAGATATAGCAGATGTGAGAATTCAAAAAGTGGGAAAGGTACATAACTAAAAGGAAACTCCAAGGTCTATGTTTTCTAAGTGTACAAGATATAATCCATAAATATCATCTAGGTTAATTGTACCTAATAATCTCAACTTCTATTCTTGATAACTTCAAGTCATTGTGCTTACTTATCTTCCCTTAGTTGAATATTTGTATCCTTAATCCTCTTCTTCTTCTTAAGATGGATTTTTTTGCACTAGTCAAGTGGATTACATGTACTATTTTTTAATAAATGACCATAAAAACATATAAATATTAATCAAAACCTTAAAAAATAAAACTCAAATCTAGTCAGTGTTAATGGCATAATGTCATATATCAAGCCAATGAACATTGATCAAATCAATGGCACTACAAGACATCAATCCTTGGTTTAATTGGTGGAATAAGGAATTAATTTGGTGAAATAAGGGTGTAATAAATTAATTTTTGGTGAGGTTAAGTGCAAAACCCATCAAAAATTCTTGTTTTTATTTTTTGCTCTATACAGAGGTTAAGTGAAAAACCCCATAGAATCAGTGTCTTGTGCAGTGAGTGTGATATTTGTTTCATCTCTTTTGAATTTTGTAAAACTTTTCTCTATTTCACTTGATTTTATTTCAAGATTCTGAAGATTCAAAACTTGCTTTCAGATAGTGATAGATTAATAATTTCCAATTATTCTGATTGGAAACGATTGATGGAGGCTTCACTAGTTTTTAATGAATTATGGGATATTGTCAAGAATGAAAATCTCACATTTACAATAGAATAGGATAAATTAGATGCATTAAATTTGTGTGATTATAATGCCTTATCTCTCATTAAATTTTGTTGTACTCGTGATACTTATGTTCATATTGAACATTCTCCCCATAGTTACACTGGATGGAAAACATTGTCAGATTTGTATGATAAAAAACCTAAGCATAAGAAGATAGATATTCATATGCATTTGTTTACTTTGTCATTAGATGAAGATGGGGATATGGGATAATAAATGTCTAAGTTGAAAAATATCACTAGTAAATACACTAAGGCTAGGTTTGGAAAACTAGATGATGACCTCATAGTCATTGTTGCTTTGAAAGGACTACCTAGGTCGTATAGGAAATTTGTTGAAATGTTGCATATATATGACAAGATCACATGCATTACCTTTGATAATTTGGTTGATTTTTTCATCCAACATGACCTCTCTTTACCTAAGAAATCTAATAAAATTGAAGAAACCCATGTTTTAGAGTCAAAGCCTAGTTCATCTTCATCTGGGCATCAAAACAATAGAGGAAACAATTATAAAGGGGGTCAAGGTTATAGAGGAGGAATATATCAAAACAAAGGTATGGGTTATTCAAATAACCAACAATATAACCAATCACATTCACATGAAATAAGTGATTGAGGATGTGGCACAACTCATATAGGGGCAGAGGTCGAGGTAGATCAGACATTCAGTGTCATAGATGTGGAAAATTTGGTCACATTGCCTCACAATGTAGGATTCCTTTTGATAAAATTTAGAGGACACAAAAAGTGACTAAGTCTAACTCTAATCAGTATGCTGATCATGACTATGATGAGTCCAGTAATGTTGCCCATGAATCTACATTCACTACTTTGGGGCACATTGATTATATTGAATATGAGGCTAGAGATGAGCTCACAGATGTATGGGTTTTAGACACAGGAACAACCAAACACATGACATTTTGGAGAGATTTCTTTTGGTCTTTCAAGGAAGCTTCTCTCTCTCCAGTTGCCCTGCTAGATAAGTCTATGCATACACCACTAAGACTTGGATCTATTCATATTATTCTTCCTAATGGGTCTATAAAATACTTGGAGGATGTTTGGTATGTTCCCACATTGAAGAAACACTTACTTTCTTTGGTAACTATTAGAAAGAAAGGTTATCAAATTGTGCTTGAAAATGGGCTAATTTACATCAATTCAGTGAAGGATGATTATAAAATAATGTATATAGGATATGAATATGGAAACTTGGTTAGATTGAATTGTAAAGTGCTTCTTCCCACTATAAAACTTGCGGTAGTTGTTAACATAGGTACAGGTACTATGTCTACACAATGGTTATGGAATCTCTGTTATGAACATTTGAATATCCACTCTTTAGTGGATTTGTAGAGATATGGTATGGTGAGTGGGTTGCCTACTTTTCACAAAGTATTCTTTGTGAGTCATGTGTTTTGGGTAAACAAAATCAAGAAAATTTTCCTAAACAGTCATCCTGGAGAGCTAATAGGGGTTTGCAGTTAGTTCATAATGATGTATGTGACATGAAAAAGTCATTAATTGGTAGGTGTAGATACTTTGTCTTATTTATTGATGCCTTTTCTCGGATGACTTGGGTATTTTTTATGAAAAACAAATATGAAGTTTTTGTTAAGTTTGTTGATTGGTTACACTTAGTCAAAAAATAAACAGGTTCATATTTAGTCACTCTTCATTCAGATAATGGAGGTGAGTATAACTCAAATGAATTTTTAGATTATTGTCAAGAACATGGAATTCATTGATAATATAGTAATGCTTATACTTCACACCAAAATAGAATATCTGAATGGATGAATAGAACTTTTGAGGGCACAACGCGTGCCATGTTGCACTATAAATAGCTTGATGATAAGCTTTGGGAAGAAGCCATTGGTACTATAGTGTATTTGAGAAATAGGTCCCCCATAGTTGCACTTTTGGGACAAAATCCGTATGAGGCATGGTAAGGGTTTAAACTAAAAGTTAAACACTTGAAAGTGTTTGGATGTCTTTATTTTGCTTTGGTTCCTATTAAACACAGAACTAAGTTGGAACCATGAAGTCAAAAATACATCTTTCTTGGTTATTCTAAAGACAAAAAGGGGTTTCATTTTCTTGCATAGGATACAAGCAAATTCATAGTGAGTTGAGATGTAATATTTGATGAGTTTTGATAGAGATTGATTCTCAACTTGATAGATTATAGAGGAAAAATACAAAAAGAGATAAGGGTTTGAATAATGGGGATAACTCTTCAAAGTTATGGTATGAGACTCAAATTCCTCCACTTTCCTCTCCTTCATCTACAAGTTCACAGGTTGATGACTTAGAAATTATTGAAAATTCTCTAAGTCTCCCTTCAAATGATGCACATGATGAGAATTCTGGAGTCACTAATTTGAATAATTTGACTAAGTATCCAAAATGGGCTCAAAGTACTTTTTATGACTTGAAATTAGATGAAGTTGGTTTAATAAGGCCCAAGAATTCTTGAAAATAGGTAAATTATGCTATGGTTGTTACTACTTCTTCCTCTAAGCCATCCACTTTTGAGGAGGCATATACTAAACATGTTTGGCAACAAGCAATGAAAAGTGAGTATGATGCCATACTTGATAATAATACATGGGTTTTAGTTGATCCTCCTCCACATGTTAAACCCATAGGATGTAAATGGGTTTATAGGACTAAGTATAAATCAGATGGCTCCATTGATAAACATAAGGCAAGACTTGTTGCAAAAGGATATGCGCAACAAGAAGATATTGACTATGAGGAAACATTTGCACCAACTACCAAATGGAACACTATTCATATGGTACTTGCCTTAGTAGCACAAAATGGTTGGAAAATACATCAATTGGATGTTAAAAGTGCTTTTTTAAATGGTGATTTATAGGAAGAAGTATATATGAAACAACCTCAAGGCTTTGAACAAGTGGGTGCTGAACACAAAGTATGTAAATTGATAAAAGCTTTGTATGGGCTCAAACAGGCACCCAGGGCTTGGTATGAGAAAATGGATTGATACTTGAAATCTATTGGTTTTCATCATAGTGAATCTGATGATACTCTCTATTTTTGAGTGTAGGGTAAGAAAATGGTGATACTTGTTCTCTATATCGATGACTTGTTTATAATAGGTAATGATGAAAACCATAATAAGTTTGTGAAGAAGGAATTAAAAGATGGGTTTGAGATGACAAATCTTGGACTTATTCACTACTATCTAGGCATAGAGGTAACTTAGAAAGAGTATAGTATTTTCATTTCATTAACTAAGTATATTTCTAAGTTATTATATAGGTTTGGCATGTGTGATTACAAACCTACCCTCACTCCCATGGAAAGTAACTTGAAATTGTCTAAGGATGATAGCAGTGCCTTTTTTGATGGCACCACATATAGACAATTTATGGGAGGTTTGATATACTTGATGACTACCAGGCCTTATATTTCATTTTTAGTTGGAATTTTATCTAAGTTTATGCATGAGCCTAGATAAATTCATTGGCATGTGGCAAAATGAGTACTTCATTACCTTTAAGGAATGAAAACATATGGCCTTGAATACCACCACAACAAGAACTTCAATTTGTTGGATATTATGATGCAAATTTTGGTAGATGTGTGGATGACATAGTGTCAGCCACAAGATACACTATGCATATGGGTTCAGCTACCATTTCTTGGTGTTGTAAGAAGTAGGATACAGTGGCGAATTCATCATCAAAATTAGATTATATTGTAGCATAGGATGCTTCTAGATAAATTGTTTACCTATGTCATATTCTTGAAGATCTTCAAGTTTCTCAGTTTGCTCCTACACAGTTATACATTGATAATCAAATTTCAATCAAGATGTCCAAGAATCCTGTGTTTCATGCCAAAACAAAACATATGGATGCCAAATACCATTATCTATGAATACTGGTGGTGAAGAAAGCTTTTGATCCAATATATTTCCCAACTGCCGATCAGACAGCTAACATCTTCACAAATCCCCTTGACAAAATCAAATTTGAAAAATTTATAAAAATGATTGGTATGTGTCCAAAGACCTGACTTTGGATCATAAGGATGTTTGTTAGGACTTGTTCCAAAGTCTTAACATTAGGTTAGATTTTTTGGTAGGTTAAATAAATAATTATTGTTAATGGGGCATGCATATTTTTAATAAAGACACCCCCATAAAATAAATTTACTTAGTTTTAGTTTTAGGTGTTTTTAATTTTTTTAGTTAATTAATTAGAGCTACCTTACGGGTTGATTTCCTGTAAAGAGTTGGTTACAAGATTAGTTGGTTTTACCTATCATGGGTAAAATCTATAAAATCAATGTTTTTAATGTAAAAGGGTTAACAGAGTAAAGGCACCCTTTCATGTACTTGGTTTTTTGAGAATTTAATTAAATACTTGTGCACTCACACTAAGCGAGGACAAGGTTCAAATTATTTGATCAAGGAGTTATCAGTGCTTGTCTTTATATGATAATTATATTATCTCTCTAGGGATTTTTCATTGTAAATTAAATATTTATATTATTCAAATCCAATCCATTGACCATTAAAATTATTTTTCATTTTTGCATCCACTATTCAATTGTAAAAACCCCTCTATAATGGCTAGGAAACCCCATTTGTTTAATCATGATTTTTAATCCTCCCCTAATATATCATTCCTTTAACATGATTGAATTGTTATGTATAATGCTCATTTTATTTTATAAAATGTAATGTATATGTTTAAATATATCTAAATCACTATAATGTTATGGAAAATTACAACTTTGAATTTTATTTCATATACTATGAATTTATGTGCATTTTGATTGAGTGGCTTATTTTTGTATCATTCATAAACTTTGATTAGTAAAGCTTCACATGGTGATAGATAAACCATATTTTCTCGTGTCAAATTATAAAACTATCAATGTATGATGACACATTATGAGGTTAACTATGTAATGTAAATAAGGGTTAATTCTCAACATGCAACAAATCCCTCTCAAATGGTAGATAATCAAAACACTCCCCAAACCTTCCTCAAGCACACAGGCTTCTATTACAATTTAAAAAATATAAATATGATATTGTGGAATAACTTAAAAACACTCAAGCTTGTGTGTGTGTGTGTGTATTCTAGAGTTACTTATAAGATTAAATGTTTTAAAAGATATTTTACATAAAATCTTAGAGTATACTACTATACTAAGTGCCACTCAACAATCTTACTTTTCTTTTATTGACTTTAAAGTATAGAAATAATATCTACTCTAATTTCAAAATTATAAACATAACTTAAGTGTATAATGACAATAAAAAATGTAGAGTAAATAAGAGTAAATGAGATATAATGATGAATGTGACTAATAAAAATTTATACCATGTATGTGTAAAATATGAGTCTCCTAGGCAGATTCATCACCTACTATGAGTTTGACCTAGAAAGACTCATTACTAGGTATATTCATGTGAAATTTATGGCCACTGAGTCTAATTTGTACATGATTTTAATACCTAAAATATTTAATGTTACTTTGATAATATATGTTTCACCTTCATGTATGTGTGTTCTCCTATCTCACTAGGCAAATTTTTAGAATTTATTTTTTACTTTCTTCACTTAGTTTGGCACAATGATATTTCAATCCAAAAGAGAAGAGAAAATTATTTGGATCAAGATACCACCAAATTAGAGTTTCAAAATACATATCTTTCATGTTTGATAAGACCCCTTGTATTTAAAGTAATGACTAGATGATGTATTTAGCGTAGGGATTCCATCTCCTCATCCTAGGTATATATGCATCTAGATTCTTCTTAGGCCTTATCTTGGTACAAGATGCATTGATGTGATGCAATTACTTATGTAGGAATAAATATTTTTATGCATTCATAGACTTAAAATGAAATCAGACGTAATCCTTGTGTGGATCTTATGTTGATTTTTATACACATCATCCTCTTATCAAAATGCCAATAGACTATATTTATATATAGGTTTACCATTATTTTAATTATGGACTAACTAACATGTAAAATATGACCACAAAAAGGGAAAATAGTGATAAATGGATCCAAAAATTGAAAATATTCAAAGATAGGAAGAATGGCCCTAAAAGAATGGGGTAGACTTGAAACTCATACGAATCTATCAAAGGAAAAACTCATAGAGCCTATAGGTCTACCTAAGAATAAATAATGATTGAGGAGAGAGAGGAGAGATAAACAATCCCATGGGCACAAGGATAAAATGATAATTAGAAGAATAGAGAGGATAATGGGATCACGTAGAAAGGAAAATACACCTATATAAGTGCCAAATAACGCTCACATCAAGATGATGAATCATGTGCAAAAATATGTATAAAAAACATTGTAATAACAAGGCTTGTACCAAAATTAGGTGTCTAAAAATGATCCTAATTTGAGGTGTGTATGAGGTGGTGCATGCATAAGTCAACGTAAAATGATTCATAATTTTAAGCACATACCTATACTTAACTTGGATTTTTTTTGCATGCATCCATCTACATTGTTGTTTTAAAAATATGCAATACCTATCAATAATGGCAAAGTGCCAAAAATTATTTGTAACTCATGATAAATATTTGTAAAAATTTGAACTTTAAATTATTTATTTGAAAATGAGCATAGGAAAAAATACACATCTTATTAGTTGTCCCAAATTCTAAAAAAAAATTATTATAGTACTATAATTTTGACAAGATTTGAATTTCAATCAACACTTCTTTGGGAATCTCTAGTGACCATAACTCACATACAAAACTTTCAAAAAATGTTAAAGCATATCTAAAATTTATATGGAATTTTCTAGTTCCCAATACACTTCTTGTTTAGGGAGGTAGTGTTGTAAGCACAATGACTAAGAAGGGGGTGAATTAGTCTTCAAAACATTCATTCAATTCCACTTAACATTCATGAGCCATTCATACAAACATATAGATCAATCAAAGCACAAGAAACCATACATATGAACATAAACTACAAGAACACATCATATATGTGGGAAACCCTAAAGAGGAAGAAAACCCACTAATATTTGAAAATGGACTGCAGTCTTATAAGACAAAAACCAAATATAGTGGAGCACCAACTCCACATGGATCACCAACCCGAACTAGCCAAGCACCCACTTGACTAGGCTTTAGCAAGCACCCACTTACAAGGAAGCACCAACCCCATAGATGACTCATCACCAACTCATCCACCTAATTTATTTGATAAACTTTATAACACATTATTTCTCAACCAACAGATGATGACCACCTCTTCATCTCTTCACATTCTTTAACCCTTTCAAACTACCTTTGAGGCTTTTCGCTCAACTAGGTCTCTTCAAGATTGATTATGTCATATAACCTTGATATTCATATGTATACACACTATCATATCTTCATTACATATCTTATAAACTCCTTTGATAGTTTACAAGACCTCCTTCTTCTCAATAATGTGCTATTTCATTTGCATACTTTTTACATTCTCCAAATAGGCCTAAAACTGCCTTGTATATATAGCATTCCTTATTCATATGCCACTTAGTCAAATAATCACCCTTAACCTCTTATTTAATCCATTTAATAGGTCTTAATACATATCATAAACATGATTCAAATGAATATTGAGTCCCTTTTGGTTTATCATAACTCTATTAGACCTCATTTCACTTTTAGGTCTCATGGAGACCTAATCCATTAGGCCTACTTTAAGACACATTACACTTTGCCTTAGAAAAATTTATAACCACAAAAATAGAAGTAACATATCATATAAAAATCAAATATACTTCCACTAATGTCTTCTAGGCTCAATAATACATTTTACAACAAATCACTACTTGAAACCCCTCATTAGCATTGTTCACATTAGGCCTTTGAACACACAAAAAAGTTTATCTTAAATAACTAAAGATAACACATTAATTATCCACAAAACCATGATATTAAATCACTTATATATATCATAAATTACCTCAAAAATATAATCATATTCATTAGACACTTCAACTCAAGGCATAGAGCCTCAAACTCATCATTACAACTTGCTTACTCAGGATTGCCAGTTTACCTCAAAGACCAGTTATGGTAACTTTGAAGACCA
Source organism: Torreya grandis (assembly GCA_037957365.1). NCBI lineage: Eukaryota > Viridiplantae > Streptophyta > Pinopsida > Cupressales > Taxaceae > Torreya > Torreya grandis. The sequence continues at coordinate 2,877,126 of JARHVA010000636.1, forward strand.
AAATTTGTGTAAACACATTAAACTACTCATGATACATTCAAAATATTCCATTAAATCTTCATAATATCCTCAAACACAAAAATAATATGGTCTAGTGGTAACTATTGGTCTTACAAACCAATTTATTGACCTCACTACACACAGTCACACCAGAACCAGATAAGCCATTTTGGCTTCAATGTTTTCACCACTATACCTAAATTACAAGATCTCTACCAAGAATTAATAATACATACTAGTATCAAACAACATATCCATGCACTTGGTTTCATCATTTTATCATGACAACACATTCCAATTCATCTTCTCACTATTACTTGGGTTTTTCACTATTTGCACCATTTGGCCTATTAGAAACTGGCTAACTTGGATGACTAGTTTACTACACTTAAGGGATATAACCTATCCAAAAAATTTAATGGAAACTAAACATGATTCTCTACCTTATTCTTCCATCCATTTGCTTACTAAATCTAATACCACTTTTGACAGCTATAACAACTTCTTTAGAAACAAGCCTGTAACTCAACATTTTTAGATACCACCTAGAGGTATCTGAGAGAGTAAAATACAAGATCCAATGGCTTACCTAATAAATTTAATTCATTCTGATCACTTTTTATCAACATCTTCAACATCGTGTCTTTATTAGGGTTATAAGAGGGTTTAAACATGTTTCCACTCTTAACAATAATTCATAAAGCATAGCCCCTCAATCCAAAAACTAATGCCTAAATTTTTATTCTAGGACCTTTGACCATCTACCATAAACTAATTCGGTTCCCATGCAAAGTTTTTTCAAGATAATGATCACAGTAAAATCCTTCTCAGGTTGAGAACCCTTTATTTTGAGCACTCAAGAGACTGCTAAACAACTTTTCATGCCTTGGCCTTCACACTATGACCTCAAAATGTATGAATAAAATTTAAATAACATAAATCACCTCTTAAAATTCTTACATGATCTCAAACACCTTGAAATATGATCATGATCCCTCATTAGGCCACCCACTCTCTCTCTTTTCTCTTTAGACCTTGACCTATAAACCACATTATGCCTTAAAACTAACCTTCATGATTCTTTCCATGCACTCTCCACCTCAATCACTAAATAAATCAACCTCTCTCATCCTTCAATAATTACATACATCCTTCACATTCCTTGAAAATATATCATGATACCTCATTAGGCCAGGTAGAGTTTAAGAGAGGTCTAGATGCAGACCTAGACTAAAGGTCCTACCCCTATAGTCTTCCCTTGAAACTCTCATGAGTGTTATAATGCCTTATATACATGATTAAACAACCTTATAAAACCACTCATGCTTATATGCACTCATATCACCAATCCACCATACTCATACCTTCTCACAAGGTCTCTTCATGTCATGACTAGGCTTAAGCTACTTAAGCACTTGATTCCTTGACTTGTTCCTTCCATGTCATGACCTCAAAAAATCATTAAAAAAGTAGATATAAGACATTACACCTAAAAAATATCACTTCACCATTCTCTTTCTAATGACATCAATATTACATAGCCTCATATAGACCTAAAACCACATGACCAAGTTTCATATGACTAAACATCTTTCTTCCATGCATCTAAACACCTTTGACACCTTGATGTATGCCTTCATGAAACCATAATACATTAGTTTCCTTCAAATTAAATATTACCTTCAAATGCTTCTTGTCACATGGATTCCTTGTCACATCAAACTCTAAAGCTCATACCTTAATGATCACTCACCATGCATCTTCACCAAATAGACCTTGACATCAATGACATTGACCTTGACATAAATGAAATAAACCTTGATATCAATGACAACAATTCTCAACAAACTCCCCCTTTGTTATTGATGGTAAACACACTATAACCTAATTAATCTCATCTCCCCAATAATGGTCTTTCTCCCCCTTTGACATTAATGGCAAAGAATCTTCCACACACTGCAATTTAGAATCACACTTTTTTGCAAAAAAATCTCAACACAAAATATGAAGCATTATAGAAACATGTTCCCCCTTTTACCTCCTTCAATTGAACTCAGATCAAAAGACCACTCACCTTTTCCTTAACATGATTAATATGACTCAAACCTTTGATCACACACAAGGTCACCATATTCTTGACATCAACTGAAGAATTAGGAGTTCCCCCTTTATCTTTATAACTTGAGCTTACCACAAGAGTCATTAAGACTCTTAGACCACTTCAAGTATCTTGATATAAATACCAATCAAATACATAGGCTTTTATCACACTTCAAGCTTTGTCAACAACATTTAACTTATCTCTATCATCATGTTGGTCTTGTATATTGATTTAACAATTTTGGGAATATTGGTGTATTATTCCTAATTTAGTTAAAGTGTATAAGTAGTAAAATAAATAAATAAATATGTAATAATTAAGCTTTGTATAAACTAGATTGCAATGTTGACCTTTGTAAAAATAGTAATAACATATGAAAGAGAAGACTTAGCTAGAAACTGACTGATACGACTGAGACAACATCTGATATTCACTATGTAAGACTAGAACACTATCATAAATTAAGATCTAACCTTCATTTTAGGATTGGATAGGAGTGCTGAAAGTGGATAAGAGTGGCATCAGTACTATAGTCTACTTTTTCCACTATTGTCCTGAGGATCTAAGCTTTTTGGCTTTTGTTTACTAGGTCTGTGTGACCCTATCCATGAAGTTTTGATAGCTAAAAGTCTATAGAGATACCTGTAGATCATATTTTCTCTTCAAACCCTATACTCCATTATGTTTTGAATAATTTTGAGAAATAGGGGGGTTAGTGTGTGTAAGATTAACTGAACTTGTATCCACACCCCTTGTATGGGAATGTTGCCTACATACCAATACTTCAAAGAGGTATCAAGCCATATGTAGTTCTCCCACTTGATGTGATTTATGAAATTAAGTGTATGAAGATGTAAAAATGCTAAACTAGGTGTATTTGAGGTGGCTAGGGACTGGAGTAAGGATTTGAATAAGATTTTAAGTGTATTATCTAGATGTATGTAGAGAATAAAGAAAATTGCTTGAGTAGTCTTGCTTGTATTCTTGATTGCTTAGTGATATTTTCAATCCTTTCTAAATGATATTTGAATGGGATTTTATAGGGATCTATTGGTCATGGGTTTAATGTACTCACATTAGGTCAACAAGGATAAGGATGGGGAACTAGAAGGAATTTACCATTGGGGCCAAAATTGCACTTGGATAGGAGCACTGAAAGTAGACAATAATGGCACTGGTGCTATAGTCCAAGTGTGGTGCTATTGTCTTGAGTTGATGGGACCTAGGAGGATGGATTAGTCATAAAAAAAGGGGTTTGGCTCAACTAGGATCAAGTCTGAAAGGCTATGGATGACTGAGAATTAGTGAAAAGATGCTTATGAGGGTTGTAAGAGCAAACAAGAGGGACCTAAGGGTTGGGTGTCATAATTCACACTCAAGTTACCAAATTTTACATTTTATATGACTACATTTATCCCCCCCCCCCACTTTATTCTAGTGATACAACAAATTGAAATACTAAGATAAATGAAAAAAAGAAAGTGTTCCTGAACTTACCTATAAAGGTGAAGCCAATGAAGCTGTGTTATGATGGGTGTGCATAAATAAAGCATGTTGTGAAGTGAAAATGTGCAAGAGAAAACAAAGAGTAGATTAATTTTTACTAGATACGTTATATGTAAATGAGAACATACAAAGCTAGGTAAGAGAGAGGAAAAGAAAGGAATTGAATAGACCTCACTGATTACATGAACCAATACAAAACTTGTTATGTTTTTGAGTGATGTTGAGTGATGTGGGGTATGTATTGTACCAAGAGTAATATCAAGAATAGATTTGAGTGCTTAATTCCCTAAAAGTGGCTTAAGAATGCAAAATTTGGTGCTTTGGCTCCATCATCACCCACTAAATAAATCTAGGTGGTCATGTATGTGTTAATTGATGTTTGGACTGTATATCTAATCCCTGTGAATAGGTGGCTCAAGAATACAAAGGCTAGGTAATCCTCTAGTTCCATCATTACCCCATGAAGTGAAGCTATGAACTGATATCGGTATGAAATGTGTGTCATATGAGATGGCTCTTGAATCCCATAACTTCTATATAATCTAACAATGTTGGCATGGATAGCTGAATGTATGCTAGAAACTAAGCCACTCTTAGCCATTCCAAAATATGGAGATTAAGCTTGTATGAAAGCCACTCTGAAATTGGTGCACTAGGCTTATATGAAAGCCACTCCAAAATGTGGAAGTAAGGCCTGTATGAAAGTCACTCCAAAATTATACTAACCACCTGTAGATGGAATAAGGTATGCAACTACTGAGAATGCCTAGGTAATGTTGAACTTAAAAAGAAAAGAAAACAAATGTGCCACACACATTGCCCCCAATCATTGGTGTTTGAAACATGGATTCTAATCTAGAAGTTATACCAACTACCATATCTAAAACTGGAAGTGATAGCCATCATGTTGCACATGATGCCCCCTATATATGGATTCTCTAAGTAAAACTGTACTAAAAATTATTAGTTCTAAATTGGTCTTGCTATGCAAAACTATAGCTAAACTTACTTTTCTACCTTCTTCTAGAAAGTTTGGTTTTTTTGTTATTTGGATAGGAATGCCAAAAACCAGATAGTAGTGGCATTGGTATTGTAGTCAAATCTTAGCTCTATTATTTTAGGCCAAATTTGATTATTGTTCTAACATTTTCATTGTCTATTTGGTCTATTTTGACTGGTTTGATGTCTAGTTATTATTCTAGCTATTCTGAATGCTACTTTTTTTACCATTAGGAGTTATGATCTCTATGATAGAATCCCTATTTTTTCCCCCTCTTTTGATGGTAGGAATGAAGAGCCTGCAATGATTACCCTCAAAATAAAGAGGCCCATAAGTGTTTTATTCTATAAAAATACATGATCTAACAATGATAATCGACAAGATATCTCAATATATAGCATGGTTTGTAATGAGAGATTATTATATCAATAGGGGTATGCCTAGATAGATATAACAATATAATATCATATACAATATACTAAATTGGAATAGGAATTCTAGTTAGTATTTAGTTTTTATGGAGGGATGGAGCATGATGTCCATCATGACATCCAAGAAAGCAAGATAATATATGATGTGGATCATGGCATTGCAAACAATGAGAATCAAATAAGCAAAAAGTACACAAGGCAAGAAGAAATAAGCATACAATGGTGGCCAAGTGGCCAAGCAAACAAGAGACATGGGCACATGTCACTCAAACTAGAAGCACACATATAATGCATGTTCAAATGCCACATACACATATAATTAAAACAAGTAAGGTTGGTGTGAAAGCCACAATCACATAGAAGAGTACAGGCAAGGGACATTGTAAAATGTCCAAAGGCACACACATGAATAGAAGCAAAGGACATTGGCAAATGTCTTAAGGCACATACAAGAGACAAATAGGAAATATAAAATGTAATCACATCAAGCTACACTAAGCAAGAAAATAAAGCATGTGAATATTGGAAATACAATCACATCTAACTAATCAAAGCGAGAAGTGAAAGTAATGAATACATTTAGTATAAGACTAGGTATATGCTAAGAAAATACACATGTGTTATATACTAGTGAGTGTCGATAGAGTAATCTATGTAATATAGTAATTAATGTACATCATCATGATAATATAGAGTGTGTGGTATAGGAATGACATAATCTATATGGTGTAGTTATGTATAAGATACTCCTAGTGGGTATATATATGGATATGTGTCTCAAATGTATGAAGTAGGATGCCCCCTCAATGGGTAGAGTGAAGCAATCAAGGATCTGGATGTCACTTCACACACTCAAATAATATCAAGTGAAGCATGGTAATTTAGATAAATTGACAAATAATAGCATAAAAAAACAAATGTAAGTCTAACATAATAGTAGAAATGTAAAGCATACAATTAAAATATTTTTGGTGTTTTTGAATTATTTGCATGTTTTTGTATTTTTTAAATATTTGAATGATGTTGGTATTTTTGATTTTTTGAATTGTTTTGGAATTTCAATATTTGAGATATGTATAATCAATCACAAGAAGACTATGTACAATAAATATTGAGAAACTATTTACAAGTAAGCAAAAGGAAACTATACACAAGTAATTGAAAATAAGCTATATACAAGCGAGACTAAGAAGAAACAATATTAACCAATGAATCTCATGGGAGACTCCCTATCATGGTGTCCTGTATTGAGAAAAATAATCATGTGTGACTATGAAGCATGAGGGAATGGCTAAGAATATGACTTTAAATATTTGGATTCATTGTTGGTATCTTGGAAATCATAATAACATGTATTATTTCACTCATCATTATCATTTTGATTTTGAACCAATGAAATTCTAGTGTTGACTTTTGTCATATCTAGATCTTTTCCTTTGATAAATTGTGTATGTGAATGATTTTCCTTAGGATGTTCAATAAATTCCAAACCTTGGTGATAAACATTATCAACTTCTAGAATAGGAGTAGTGATGCCTTGAGCATGCTTTCCCAACCCTTGACCTTGAAAATCAAACTATTGTAGATATTTTTGACCAAACCCATAATGATTTGAATGTTGAGCCTCATTTTGGAGAGTGATATTTGCATCTTTTTTGTGCTTTCCCTGTGCTTATGGTACTGTTTGTTGCTCTGATTTTACTTTGTGATATTTTTGTTGTTCTAAGTTATGCTTTGGTAACCACTTTTGTAATGTTTCTGAATTTGACCCTTTGTGAATGTGTTCATGTGTCATTGTAAATTGCTTGATTGATTTACCTTGTATAGGGTCCTCATTAGTAATTATCTATTTTATATGGTATTTCAATGCCAAACATGAATCTGTGTGATGTCCATGCATTCTATGATATACACAATAATATCTGGATATTTTCACTAGATGTAGAGGAGGTAGTTTGATCAACTTAGATTTAATCATTTCTCTTAGTACCTCACTTGAACTCTTATTTAAATTTTGCGTGTTATTTGAATAACTAGTTGTAGAGTTACTTTGTTGTGATTTCTTATTTTGATATGTAATATTGTTTGCAACCAATTGACTAGGTGAAGGTGCATATACATGATTGACACTAGGGTGCCTTTGAGGATTTTGTATTATAAACTACTTTTCCAATGTTGTGATCTTTTTATGTAATAGTTAATTCTGTGTTTGTAAATCTAAAATTAACTTGCTCACACTAGTGATTTAATCCCTTAGAGTCTCACAAGTGTAAACCCTAGTTGATTTTGATTGAACATGTAAGCACATATGTTGAAGATGGTTTGAAGAGGCTATAGGTTGAATGTATGCATTAGGAACAATAGTATAGGTTGACTTACTTTGTGGAGGGTGATAGCATGGACCTGGTTAGAGGGAAAGTAGTTAGCACCCTCTTGGAGGAGAGGAGAAGGAATTTCTTTCCTCTACATAAGATATGACATTGAAACAAAATTAGCCAAGGAGGTAGATACATCTAGGTATAAAACATATATATATATATATATAAGGAAATGCATGAAATTAGAGTTATAAGTTATATAACAGTATATTTATAAAGAGCATTCCAAATGAGAGATAGAAAGCAAGGGATAGAGAGCATGGAATTGTGCATGAATGCATAAGAAACTTTAATTTGTGCTATGACATTTATAATGTGTTTATCATGATAAACTTGAAATTTTTTCCATATGAGAAATAGAAATCAAGAGATGAAGCCTTGTGTTAAAGACAAGTAAACTTTGCTTTGAAGGAGAGGTATCTTACTATGTTTAACAATGAAATTCTTAATATCATCCCATATTATGAAAAATAGACATGAAAATCAAATAATAAAGATTTGTATTAGCATTTGGTAGACTTCATCATTCATGTACATGATAGGACCAAGTATGGTCTCCTTATTATTTGCTAAAAATTAAAGAAATATTTTGAAAAAGTGAGGTCCATTTTTTAGATCTGATTTTAGGTATAAGGTGATACCTCAAGAAGCAATGGGACCTAGTGTATGCAGCTATGGTTTGAAAGATGATTAATTTAAAAATTGCTATGAAATTTTGACATTTAAAGTAAATTTTTGAGTTGCGTATGCAAGTAAAAAATCAGAAATTTATTAAAAAATTTATGATTTAATGGGACCTAGGATGTGTAACTAGGGTTTTGAAAAATAATTATTTTTGAAAATTACTATTGAATTTTGAAATCTGAGGTGAATTTTTTATTTTAATATGCTAGTAAAAAAATAGAAAATTATTGGAAAATTACTAGGAAAATACCGGGACCTAGTATGGACAACTAGGGTTTGAAAGAAAATTACTTTAAAATTACTACAAAATTTTAAAATGTAATACTAATTTTTTATTTTATTATCCAGGTGAAAAAATCATAAAAATATAGGAAAAATTAGTAGGAAATTTACCCTAAGGTTTCTAGGGTTTTTATGTGCAAATGAAGTAAGGTTCACCAAATGATTTAACAATTTTAAGAATATTGGTGTATTATTCCTAATTTAGTTAAAGGGTCTGAGTAGTAAAATAAATAAATAAATATGCAATAATTAAGCTACTGATTTGTGTAAATTAGATTGTAATTTTGACCTTTTTAAAAATAGTAATAAGAGATGGAAAAGAAGACTTAGCTAGAAACTAACTGATACAACTGAGATAGGGTCTGATATTCTATGCAGGACTAGGACACTGTCACAAATTGAGATCTTACCTTCATTTTAAGATTGGGTAGGAGTGCCAAAAGTGGACAAGAGGGCACCAGTGCTATAGTCCAACTCTACCTCTATTATCTTAATGATCTAAGCTTTTTGGGTTTTGTTTGCTAGGTCTGTGTGACCCTATCCATGAAGTTTTGATAGCTACAAGTTTGTAGATCTCCTTGTAGATCATATTTTCTCTTTAAACTCTATACTCCATTATGCTTTGACTAATTTTTAAAAAGAGGGGGGGTTAGTGTGTGTAAGGTTCATTGAATGTGTATCCACACCCCTTATGTGGGCACGTTGCCTACATACCAATACTTCAAAGAGGGATCAATCCATATACAGTTCTCCCACTATATGTGCTTTATGCAATTGCATGTATGAAGAAACAAAAATGCTAAAATATATGTACTTGAGGTGGCTAGGGATTGGTGTAATCATTTAAATAATCTTGTAAGTGTATTAGTTGATTGTATGTAGAGAATAGAGAAGATTGATTGAGTAGTCTTGCTTGTATTCTTGATTGCTTATTGATATTTGCCAACCCTTTCCAAATTATCTTTGAATGTGATTTTATAAGGATCTGTTAGTCATGGGTTAAATGTACTCACATTAGGATGATAAGGAGAAAGATGGGAAATCAGAAGGAATTTACCATTAGGGCTAAAATTGCACTTGAATAGGAGCATCAAAAGTGGATAAGAGTGGCACCGACACTATAGTCTAAGTGTGTCACTATTGTCCTGAGCTAACAGGACCTAGGGGGATAGACTAGTCATGGAAAAAGGGGTAAATCTCAGCTAAGATCAAGTTTGGAAGGTTGTGGATGATTGAGAATCAATGAAAAGATGCATATGAGGGTCATGAGAGAAAACAAGAGGGACATAAGGGTTGGGTGTCATAAGCCACACTCAAGTTACCATTTTTTGAATTTTATATGAATACACATACCAATCCATATTCCATATGTCTCTAGACACAATATTGTGCTTAGAGCATGACTCTTTAAGAATTGATCTCCAAAATCAATGCCAAAACACCTTTTACCTTGTCATATACATACAAGCTATATAGAAAATAACTTATATCTTGCAATGTAGACAACTTGAAATCCTATCAAGATGAGTCCTTTGATGATAACCTCATGCTTCTATAGATATAAGAGTGTCTCTATGAGGCCTAATGGAGTCACCCCTTTCCATAGGACTCTCAAAACTCTATGAACATAGGAGATTCATAGATCTCCAAATCACTTTCCTTAGCTCTCTTGTAATCATGAGACTGATAGTCCCTCCTTAGAATCTATTTAGGATGAATGCAAAATTTAACTCATTCACCTTGTCATTCTTCTTCTATTTGACTGCCTTATCAACACATGCAAATAACAAGTGTTCTTGGCATTCTTTTACTTCTTATCCTTTTTCTATCTTAACAAATAATCCATCTTGACCATTGGACTCAATATCATCAATCTTGACTTTCTTTGGCTTCCATACCAATGTTTGACTCTTCTCATGTACTCTAAGAGCTCCATATACCTTGTTAAGTCTTGAGGGCCTTCTAAATCCATTAGGATAGAATTTTGAAAAGTGTCCCATATTGTGACAACTATAGTAAACAACATTTTTGTACATACCTCTTGATTGATCACTCTTTTTCCCATGGTCCCATGATAACTCATTCCTTGAAATAATTTTGTTGGCCATTTCTACCCCACATATAAATCTTTTGCATGGTTTGATGAAGCAGTAGATCAAAGGCTTAGAAAATGGGTCTAGGATTGTTGAGTGGAAAAGGCCATACAAGCCATCAAGGAGTAAGAAATAGTTTCAAGAAAAAGTCTAGAAGATCTTGTAGGCTTAAAAGCCTAGTTTACACTTGGGAGATATTTCAAAGTTTATTTAGCTAAGTGTTGGGGACATTTTCAGGAAAATCATCCAAGGCAAAGATCCCGTAGACTTATCTATTTTGTGAAAAAAATATGCAAAATTTTTCCTAAAGATTAAATTCTTTCAAAAAAATTGTTTGCATCAAAAGGCTAAGTCAAATTCCCAAAGGCAATTATTTCAGACATTTTATCCTAGGCATAAGTCCCAAAGGCATAATTATTTTGGACAAAATGTCCAAGAAAAACTTTTTGAAGGCACATTTTAGTCAGATAAAATGTTTGAAACAAAAGGTCCTTGTTAAAAGCACAAAGATATTTCCATAAAAAAAAATGTCCACAACAATGGTTTCGACAAAGATAAAGCTTCTACAGACATAATTCTTTCAGGGGAAAAGCTTTCAATAATTTTCTTGAGGACATAAAATCCAAAGGTAAAAATTCCATGGGAAAAGGTCTAAAACATAAAGTCTAAAAGAATTACTTATTGTGGGAAAAATGCATGGGAAGTAGGAAACATCTATGTAAGTTTTAAATTCAGGCCACATCAAGTAACTATTGAAATTCAAATATGCATTGATGGGTGTGTGGATGTCATTGACATTTGCACTAAATGTCAAAATAAAACTTGAGAAAAAAATCATTAAGGTTTGAAATGTGATGATCTCATGGACATCATCAACGGTCACATGGACATAAATGATAGGCATGTGGACATCAAATTTGATCTCATGAAGTAGTCATTTTTATTCAAATTGGTCCCTGATCGATGGTCTATGTTCAATTAGATTGAATATCTAATGACATGTATAAATTTAAGGATTCAATGAGACATTCATGTAAATTTCAAGTTAAAGCCTTAAGAACTAGCTGTTTGGATTCAAATATTTCAAAAGGTCCCTAAGTTGAACACACAAATGATAAATTGCAAGATCACAATTGTTTAAAAAAAATATAATGGTATGTGGACAAGTTGGAGTTGATCAGTCAAGTTAAATCCAATGAAACATGTTTAATCATGCTTCCAAGATCAATGGAGTGAGATGAGTCAAAGGGTCAATGATCTGAGTCAATTTTTGATGGCCAATAAACAAAGTTGAGCCAAAATATTTTTGATGAAAATAAACAAAACATTATTTAACATAGGTAAGGTAAATATGAAGGAACTGAGCTCAAATACAATCTAGGATGGATCCAAATTGAACCATCGAGACTAAGTGTTACCAACAGAGATCCATAGAGTTAAAATAGGTCTTTTAGACCTAATATAGACCAAGGGGGTGGAAACTTACTATAAAATAAAGAACATGCATCCGGTGAACTTTATTTGTTGATTAAAATATGGGAAAATAAATAATTAGATTGGTTTTCATATATAGTAAACCCAAGTTTAGTTTCCCATGTAGAGGTAGTATAAATGAGATATGGCAGAGAGCTTCTCATCCTTTATCAACAAAGTAGGTACTAACTTCCATTCATATCTTGGCTCTATAAATTTTGAGATTCAATAGTTTGATCCTCATGAACAAGTCAAGTGGTCTTAGAGTCTTGAGGTGGAGAACAGGTGGTTGAAGAAGTAGTTAAGAACATTGATTCTACTCAAATAGACTTTGTCATCATGCATAACAAACCCTTGTATTCTAATGGGATCCCTTATCCAATGAGAGGAGCTTGAAGTTTATTGGAGCAAGAAAAGGATAGTTGGTTAAAAGAAGACACATATGCAAAAAGCAATCAATGAGTTACCACCACATGACTAGGATCCTTCCTCCACTCTCCTATGGATGTTCCCATCTCTATCTTTCCCTTTATGCTATATATAGAGGCTTTGAAGCCTAAAACATGATCCCTCTAATGACTAGACTCTACCAAGATTGAGTTTGTAACCTCTTAGAATAAATAGAAGACTATTCTTAGATTTCATTTTATGATTCTAGTGTGTTCATGCTAGTTTGATTTGCATACATGGTAGAGCTCTCTCTCCCTTGTCAAGTCCTCATCTCACCTAAATGGTATATTGTCTGGTTACATAATTTATTTTTAGTGTTCAAATATATTTAGATTTAGGCTCACATGTGGATATATTAACTTATTAGTGTCTTTCATTAGACCTCTCCATTATTTCCCTCAAATTTTGATCATTTGGTGAACCTCTACATGAAATACTAATGTATAACAAACTCATTGGATTCTAGATCTAGCCTTTTACTTGTTTCATTAGTGTTTAATATAAGCTCAAATAGAGTGGATCAAACATCTTTTAGGTGAATCACAATTTTTATCTTAGGTTTCCCTTTCATGTTATCTATTTCTCCCTTTCCCCTTGTCATTAGTAGGTTTTAGTAGTAGAAATGAGCTATAATGATGCATTAGAGGAGATAGACTCATTAAAAATCCTAGAGGTTTAACCCAATTATAGGATACCCATAGCCTGGGGTTAGTCCCATATTGAGCTAGATTTGGGTAAAGGACCTAAACAATCCCTTGCCTAGCTAGGGTGCAATCTAGACCTACAACAATTTTTGGCATGCCCTATGGGATAAAGGTCCAAAAGAGTGGGAAGATCTTGGTGTGTCTTTCCTCTAATCATATTTTATAAGCAAGTAGTTAACACCATTGGTGACTCCAAATCAAGCTTTTGGTTATGATTAATCTAGGAATGTCTCAATAAAGTTTTTAATCAGTTCTTGAATTCAATTTGACATATGATTTTTTTATGGAAAAATATGGTGAATATCCCTATTATCCACCTCCCTATCAATAACCCCAATTTGGTCCTCATGATCCATATCGGGATCTATATCAGTCATACATGCAAGATTATTGCCTTGATCTTCTATATGAATAGAAAGCCCATCATAATATTGCTCCTTACTAGCCCTATCATGAACCATCCATACCAATACTTAAGTAGACTTTAGTAAGCCTTGACAAGCATGCTCTATAATTATGCTCACATAAATATTATGTCCAAAGTGTCCCTACTCATCATATCTATTATGTGAGAAAGTTATTGTATCAAGTCAAAGAAGAGTGGGGACCTATTGAGAAAGCAAATTGGAATACTCTGATAGGTGAGATGATGGGTGTAGGTGGTCACATTCAAAGCATTGAGGATAAGCTAAAAGGCCTTGAAGGGCAGTAGGTCCAACCTTGCCAATATTATATGCCTTCATATAAACCACCTTGGCCTTCTTATGTGCCACCCATTCCTCTCCAAAATACCATTCAAAATCCCCCTTTGAGTATGCCAAGTTCTTCATGTGTTCCTCATACCTTCCCTTCTTGGAGATCTATCCAAGAAAGTTGTCAAAGAATGGAGATTGTTATAGAATAGCCTACTATTAAGATTTGATATCCCTCCATTCTTCCTCAATAATACTTTAAAAGGTCCTTCAACTTTCCAATCTAGAATCAAGAGGTGAATTTAGGTGGTGGGAAAAGTGAGACAAGTATAGACTTGAGATCCTAGGTTAAAGAAAAATATAAACCTATGCAAACCTCTCTCATCTCTCCTCAAGAAAGTAGGTCATTTGCATCATGGAAATCCATCTAGAGAAATATTCAAAAGAAGGAGGAGGACATGACTATTAAAGACAAGAAGTTAGACCAAGAAGGTGTCACATATATCACATCTCTCTTAGAGTTATCCCAAGAATATCATATGGCACTCCTTGAAGAGGTAAGTAGTGAACTCCATGTTGAGATCATAACTAATGATGATGAATTATAAAATTCAAAAGAGGAAATCATTATTGGAACACCACTTGGAAAAAGCAAACATGTCTTAGTCTTTCATAATGTTAAGGAGGATGAGTTGCAGGAACAAGTGCAAGTTAGGAATGGGATATAATAGGAAGAAGTCTTAAATGTGAATCAAGAGGTTGTTTCTCAAGAACTTTTTGATCACATCAAATGTCCAAAATCAAGAGTTTTCTCAAGATCTTATGGTAGTTGATATAGATCAAGAACAAGCTCATTTTTTCATATAAGGTAACCATAAAGATAACTCACATAGAACCATTACAAAGGTAGAAAGCATTCCTATAGAAAAATACCATTGGTAGAAAATGTACCATGATTTTATGAGTGAGATTAATGAACTTAAGATGGACAACTTGGATGATGAGATAGTGCAGTAGTTTGAATCTTCATCTAAAGATTCCATTAATGTTTTAGAGCTTCAAGAAGATATTGCTATTCTAGGTATGCCCAAGCAGAATAATAAGGGTAAACCCCATGAGATATTGGTACAAATGGAAGACATTAATGAGATTGATATATCTCTTATTGAAAAGGATCAAGTGCCTGAGAAGGTGGACAAAGAGTTTCCCATGGAGGACAATACCAAGATTGGGTAGAATATGTAGAGCTCCTAGATGAGCTTAAAGAGCTTGCAACCAAGAAGAATCTCAATCTTACTGAGGACACCATAGAAACCAAGAAGGTATGTCTTATTTGACCACCATTGGAGGTCATAGTTGAGGAGACATATGAGAAAGTTGAGACTATCTAAATGTACATATCTGACCTATTTGGAGCTACTTGGTTCTCATTAAACATCATGGCAATGAAGTTGGTAGATGCAACAAAGAAAAAGTAGATGTTAATACCAAGATTCAAGAAGATGTATGCCTCATTTAACCCCTCATCCCATGATTTAAGGGAATTTTAAAGATTTCCTTTTGATCTAGGAGGGAAGATACATATAATTTTAAGTTGTACATATTAGGATAGTTTTGTTAAAATTCCTCTAAGTGCAATTTATAGCACATTTTTTGTTGTCCTTATCTTGTTCTAGGTTAGTTTCCCTTCAATAAGTGCTTTGGGAACTCTTTCTTGTTTTATTATTTTCTTGGTCCTTTATTTGTTTCAAAAAAGGTTAGAGCAAGATTGATAACTAGTGTTAGATTTAGCTCAATATGTTAGACCCAAGTAGGGACTCCATGTTTAATGTACTGGACAAGGTTATATGGTCTTGGTCCTCTTATATAGATAGGCATGCAACCCCTATGAGTCACCAAATATGTTGGCCATTTTTGGACTACGTATATAAATATTTTTCATGGTTTGATGAATTAGTGGATCAAATGCTTAGAAAAGGGGTCTAGAATTGGAGAGTGAAAAAGTCCATGCAAGCCTTCAAGGATCAAATATTAGTTTCAAGAATAAGTTCAGAAGAGCTTGCAGGCTTAAAATCCTAGTTTACACTTGGGAGATATTTCAAAGTTTATTTGGCTAAGTGTTGGGGACCTTTTTAGGAAAATTTTCCAAGGCAAAGATCCTACAGACTTATCTCTTTTGGGTAAAAGTTCTAACACAATTTTTTTGAAGATAGAATTCTTTCAATAAAATTATCTACATCAAAAGGCTAAGTCAAAGTCTTGAAGGAAATTATTTTAGACATTTTATCCATGGCATAAGTCCTAAAGGTAGAATTCTTGACAAAATGCCTAAGATAATCTTTCTGAAGTCACATTTTAGTCAGATAAAATGTTTAAGACAATCTTTTTGAAGTCACATTTTAGTCAGATAAAATGTCTGAAACGAAAGGTCCTTGTCAAAATCCCAAAGATATTTCCATTATAAAAAATGTTTGCAACAATGGTTTTGACAAAGATAGTTTTTTTAGACATAATTATTTTAGGAGAAAATCCCACAACAATTTTCTTGAGGACATAAAATCTGAATACAAAAGGTTCATGGGAAAAGGTCCAAAACACAAAGTCTGAAAGAATTGTTTATTATGGGGAAAATCCATGGGACGTAGATGGAGATGTTCATGTAAGTGTAAAATTAAATCCATGTCAAGTAATCATTAAAATTTAAATATGTAGTGACAGGAACATGGATGTCATTGATGTTCGTGCAAATATCAAAATAAATCTCAAGCAAAAAAACATTGGGGTTTAAAATGTGACGATCTTGCGGACATCATTGATGACTACATGGACACCAATGATAAACATGTGAACATCAAATTTGAGCTCATGAAGTAGCCATTTTTATTTAAATAGATCCTTGATTGATGGTCTATGTTCAATCATATCAAAGATCTAATAACAAGCGTAAATTCAAGGAGTTGATGAGATGTTCATGAAAACATCAAGTTAAAGCCTTATGAACTAGCTACTTGGATTTGAATATTGTAAAAGGTCCCCAAGTTAAATACATGAATGAAAAATGGAAAGATCTCAATTATTCAAATCAAATCTAATGGCATGTGAATGACTTGGGGTCAATTATTTAAGCTAAATCTAATAGAGCACATGTAATCATGTTTCTAATATCAATGGAGCAAGATGAGTCAAAGTGTATATGATATGAGTCAGTTTTTTATGGCTAATAAAAAAAGGTGAGCCAAGATATTTTTGATGGAAATTGATGAAACATTATTCAACTCATGTGAGGTAAATAGAAAAGAACTGAGCTCAAATATGATTTGAGATGGATTCAGATTAACCACCGAGACCAAGCATTACCAATAGAGCTCCATAAGGTTAAAATAGGTCTTTTAGACCTAATATAGACCAAGAGGGTGGTATCTTATTGTCAAATCAATAAAATGCACCTAGAGAACTTTATTTGTCAATTAAAACTATGGTAAAACCAATAATTTAGATTGGTTTTCATCTATAGTGGACCCAAGTTTAGTTTGCTATGAAGGGGTAGATAAATGAGATATGGTGGGAGCTTCTCATCTTTCATCGATAAAGTAGGTATTAACCATTGTTCATATCATGGCTCTATCAGTTTCAAGATTTAAGGATTTGATCTTCATGAACAAGTCAAGTGGGTTTAGAGTCTTGAGGTGGAGAATAGGTGGTTGAAGAAGTAGTTAAGATCATTGGTTCCACTAAAATAGACTTTGTCATCACACATAACAAACCCTTGTATTCTAATGGGATCTCTCAACCAATGAGATGAGATTGAAGGTTATTGGAGGAAGAAAAGGCTAGTTGGTTGAAAGAAGACATGTATACAGAAAATAATCAATGAGCTACCACCACATGACTAGGATCGTTTCTCCACTCTCATACGCATGTTCCTATCTCTCTCTTTCTCTTTCTACTATATATGGAGGCTTTGGAGCTTAAAAAATGATCCCTCTATTCCCTCTCTTAGGCATGACTAGACTCTACCAAGATTGAGCTTGTAACCTCTTGGAATGAATAGAAAATTGTGTTTAGATTTCATTTTATGAGTCTAGTGTGTTCATGCCAGTTTGATTTACATATATGGTAGAGCTCTCTCTCCCTCGTTAATTCTTGGTCTCACCTAGATGGTAGATTGTCTAGTTATGTAGGTTATGTTTAGTGTTTAAATATATTTAAATTGAGGCTCAAATTTGGATGCATTGACTGGTTAGTGTCTTGCATTAGACCTATCCATCATTTGCCTTAGCTTTTGATCATTTGGTGAACATCTGCATGAAATACTAATGTATATTAGACTTGTGGGATTCTGGATCCAACCTTTTGATTATCTCATTAGTGTTTAATAGGAGCTCAAATAGAGTGGATCAACCATATTTTAGGTGCATCACCATTGTTAGAATAGGTTTCCCTTTCATGTTATCTTTTTCTCC
Organism: Torreya grandis; assembly: GCA_037957365.1. NCBI lineage: Eukaryota > Viridiplantae > Streptophyta > Pinopsida > Cupressales > Taxaceae > Torreya > Torreya grandis. Next base: position 2,895,383 of record JARHVA010000636.1, read on the forward strand.
CTTTTCCCTGGTCATTACTAGGTTTTAGTAGTGAAAATGAGTTATAATGATGTATTAGAGGAGCTAGCCTCATTAAAAATCCTAAAGGTTTGACCCCATTATAGGATACCCATAACCTGGGGTCAGTCCCATGTTGAGATATATTTGGGTAGAAGACCTAAACAATCCCTTGCCCAGCTAGGGTTCAATCTAGACCTCTAACAAATTCTATAATAACTTTCTCTATGACCAAAGTTATGATAAGCAAAAAAAATAACCATTAAAAGTGTTGAAATACCTCATTACATTGGGATCCCTGATTGGTCTCTTAATGTTGGTATTTTTGACTTGTTGATGATCACTACGAGTCATAAATTTGAGAGTTTCTACATAAGTATTTTAGGTTTTACTCTTTTTATATTCCTTTTGGTCTTAATTAAACCCAGGGCCTATCTTCTCATGTAGAGACCTTTGACTACTCAAAATATCACCAAGAACGTTAGTACTCTTCTCAAATCTCTAATTTGTCTTCAACTTAATTGATGTCTGATCTAATTCTATCTTCAACGACTCCATTTTTGTTCTAAACTTGATGCATTCTTCTTCCTTGGTCTTAAGATTTGTAGTGATGATTTCAATCTAAGTTTCTAATTATCTGATTATCTTCTCATGTTTATTGGTATTGATGCTTAGTCTCTCTTCAAATAGATTAATTTGATCCTCGTAACTCTTAACCAATATTTTAGTTTTGATTCTTTCTTCCTAGGAACTTTAACTCCTTTAAATCACTCACCAATTCTACCTCAAGGTTTAGTTCAACCTCTTCTTCATCTGATTCTTCATCATCCATAAGAAATTTCCATTTTAAGCAACCCTCATTATCTATTTATATATCCATAAATAAGGTTTCATTATTGTCATGCTCATTACTATCATCATCACTATTAGATGTACTTATGTCACTTACATCAAAAGAGATATTATCTTCTTTGGTATACAAACTTATCTTGTTCTTGAATTACCCTTTATTGCCTTCATACTTCCTAAAATATTTCTTGCTTTTGTTAGGCTTAAAGACCTCATCATCATCATCATCATGTTCATCATTTTATTCATCATTCTCAATCTTATCCTTTTTAGGACACTTAGATGCAAACTGACTAATCTTACCATAGTTAAAGCATTTGAATGGCAACTTAGTCTTGTATTTACCAGATCCAAACCTTAATTTTCCTATCAAACATGTTATCAATTCATCATCATCAATATATGAGCATACCTCATCCTTGACCTTCTTGGATTTTAACTTCTTCTTATCTTTAAATGTTATTTCCTTTTTGGGAGGTCTTCCTTCATTTTTTCTCATCTCATAGGCAGTCAAGATGTCATGAAGCCCATCCATCCAAAGCATATCTAGATCTTGCATTTCTTCTACTATAGACACCTTTAAATCAAATTTAGAAGGTAGGGATATCAATACTTTTTAAATAAATGTAGACTCTTTCGCTTCTTATCTAAGACCTCTGATGACATTGACAACTTCATCAACCCTTTATAAGTAGGATGCAATGTTTTCATCCTCCTTCACTCTTAGACTTTAAAACTACCTACGGTGAGTCTACAACTTTTACAACTTAACTTTGGTGTTTCCTTCATATATGGTATGCAACTTTTCTCAAATCCCTTTGGCTGTATCATAATGCATGACCTTTAAAAATTATGCCTCTTAAAGGCCACACATAATGGAATTCATTGCCTTAGAGTTGTTCTCATTTACCTTCTTGCCTACTGCATCAATTGGTGGTGTAGGAGGTGGAGTGAAACCATCAAAAACAAATTCCCATATGTCATAACCTAAGGACATTATATAGTTCTTCATTCTGATGCTCCAAAATGCATATTTAGTCTTATTAAAGAGAGGATCCTTATTGGTTGAGAAACCTCCTTATACTTGTTGACTAGACATATTTGTCCTTCAAAAATATCCTCCAAGATATTAGGCTTAACTCAAAGGACCAAGATCTGATAAAAATTATTATAATCACAATTACTAAGAGGAGGGGTGAATTAGTCTTCAAAACATTCATTCAATTACACTTAACATTCATGATCATTCATACAAACATATAGATCAATCAAAGCACAAACAACCATACATATGAACATAAAATACAAGAACACATCATATATGTGGGAAAACCTCAAGGGGAAGAAAAACCACTAATATTTTTAAATTTACTATATTACTATAATACAAAAACCAAATTTAGTGAATCACCAACTCCACATGGATCACCAACTACAACTAGCCAAGCACCCACTTGACTAGGCTTTAGCAAGCACCCAATTGTAAGGAGGCACCAACCCCCTAGATGACTTAGCACCAAATCAGCCACCTAATTGATTTTATCACCTTCATAACACCTTTTTTCTCAACCAATATATTATGACCACCTCTTCAGCTCTTCACATTCTTTAACCCTTTCAAACTACCTTATAGGATTCTTTGCTCAACTAGGTCTCTTCAAGACTAATTAGGTCATATGACCTTGATCTTCATATGAAGACACACTATCAAATATTCATTACATATCCTATACATTCCTTTTATGGTCTGCAAGACCTCCTTATTATCAATAATGTGCTATTTCATTTGAATACTTTGTACATTCCCCAAATAGGCCTAAAACTGCCTTGTATATTTCCTTGTTCATATGACATTTAGTTAGTTAATCACCCTTAACTTCTTAGGTGGTCCATGGAATAGGTATTATTACATATCATAAACATTTTTCAAATGAATATTTAGTCTCTTATTGTCTATCATAATTCTATTATACCTCACTTCACTTTTAGGTCTCATGGAGACCTAATTCCATTAGGCCTACTTTAGGACACGTTACATTTTACCTTCCTTAGAACACATTAAAACCCCACACATGGAAATAAATATGATATAATAATAAAATATAATCTTGATAATGTATTCTAGGCTCAACAAGACATTTTATAACAGATCATTACTTGAAACCCCTCATTAGCACTATTCACATAAGACCTTTGAACACACAAAAATGTCTATCTTGAGAAAATAAAGATATCACATAATTTATCCACACAAAAATGAAAATAAATCACTTATAAAACTCTTGAATGACCTCAAAAATGTCATCATATACATTAAACACTTCAAATCAGGGCTCAAAGCCTCAAACTCATCACTATAACTTACTTAAAACTACCAGTTTACCTTAAAGACCAGTAATGGTGAATTTTAACTCCAAAACCTATGTAAATACATTTAAATACTTATTATTCATTCAAAATATTCCATGACATATTCATAACATCATAAGTCATAAAACTCATATGGTCTAGTGGCAATTATTGGTCTTACAGACCAATTTGTTAACCTCACTACACATGGTCACACCAGAACTAGATAAGCCATTTTGGATTCAATGTTTTCACCACTATACCAGACTTAAAATATCTTTAACAAGGAATAATAATTCATACCAATATAAAAAAAACATCTCCATGCACTTGGTTTCATCATTATATCATGAAAACACATTCCAATTCATCTTCTCACTGTTACCTGAGTTTTTCATTATTTGCACTATTAGGCCTATTAATGACTGGCTAAATTGGATGATATATTTATTAAAATTAAGGGATATAACCTATTTATAAAACTTAATGTAAATTAAACATGATTATATACCTTCTTCCTCCATTTATTTGCTTACTAAGTCTAATATAACTTTTGACAGCTACAACAACTTCTTTAGAAACAAGTTTGTAACTCAACATTTTCTCTTTCTTCTCTCTAACCAATACCACATGTAGGTACTTAGGAGAGTATAATATAGAATTTGATATCTTACCTAATAAATAAATCCATCTTTATTACTTTTGAGAAACATTTTCAACATTGGGTCTTTATTAGGGTTCTAAAAGGGTTTAAATGTGTTTCCTCTCTTAACAATCATTCATAAATCAAAGCCCCTCAATCCAAAAACTAATGCCTATAATTTGTATATAAGGCCCTTCCCCATCTATCATGAACTTATTAAGTTCCCATGAAAAGTTTTTGTTATCTAATGAGCACAATAAAATCCTTCTCATATTGAGAACCCTTTATTCATAACACTCAAGAGACCTCCAAACAAATTTTCATGCCTTGTCCTTCACACTATGACCTTAAACTATATGAATAAAATTGAAACAACATACATAACCTCTAAAAATTATTACATGAGATAAAACACCTTGAAATATGATCATGGCCCCTTATTAGGTCACACTCTTTCTCTTTGCTCTCTAGACCTTGACCTGTAAACCACACTAGGCCTAAAAATTACCTTCATGCCTCTTTCCATGAACTCTCCAACTCACTCACATACTCAATCAACCTCTAGCATACATCCTTCACATGTCTTGATAGTAGACTGAAGGTCCTACCCCTATAGGCTCACCCTAAAAATATCATGAGTGTTATAATGCCTCACATACATTCTAAAATAAACTCATACTACCACACATGCCTATATGAACTCATCTCACCAATCCACCACGCTCATACCTTCTCATAAGGTCTCTTCATGCCATGAATAGGCTTAGGCTACTTAAGCACTTGATGCCTTAAACTATTCCTTCCATGTCATGACCTCAACAAATCATCAACCAAGTAGACATAATACATTACACCTCACTTATATCACTACACCTTTCTCTTTCTAATGATAACAAATTTTCACAACTTCATATAGAGCTAAAACTACATGACCAATCTTCATATGACTAGACATCTTTCTTCCATATATCTGAATACCTTTAACACCTTGACATCTACCTTTATGAAACTATAATACATTAGTTTACTTCAATTTCTCTCTTGCCTTCAAATGCATCTTGTCACATGGCTTCTTTGTCACACCAAGCTCAAAAACTTATGCCTCAAAGATCACTCACCGTACATCTTCACCAGATACACCTTGACATCAATACCATAAACCTTGACATCAATGACATAAACCTTGACATCAATGACAACACTTCTCAATAGGTAGATCAATCTACTTCTAAGAATTGTTTCTTAATAACCCTTGTTACTATGGTGATCTTTTAAAAATACTCATGCTTGACTTTCACTCTATTCGAAAGTATTATAAACTATTTTGGTGTATGTATTCCCTATTTTAAGGTGAGGTATGTGAACATGTATCTAAATGAACTCATCTCAAAATAAAAGGTTAAATACATCATATGGTTTTTAAATAAGTGCCAATATCCTAGAACATATGTCTATAAATTATAAATGATATGACTCCCAATGAGTCCTATGTAGAAACAATTGGTTTATCCCATCCAAAGTAGTCCTAGTGATATGACCTATTATTTTCATTATGTAACTTAGGAGGGTAAAAGTACCATTATAATATGATAGGGATATGGGGATAAACAATATGCCCAAGGATATCACAATGTATGAATATAATGATAATCATGTCATGTTATATAGTATCTTGCATAGGGAAGATGGTAATCATTCAATGTCCAATGCCAAAGATTATAATTATATGATTAGGTGAAGCTCAATAGTAAATGTGTTTAACTCTGAACTATGATATAATTATATTCTCATGTGAGGATAAATATTCACAAGCTATCCTTATATGAGGATGATGTGCATGGTTAAATAGCATGCCCATAATATAATTCATTATTCTAGGATAGTAAGATATGGTAATAAATGTATCAATTTTGAAACAAATCAAGTATCATTATTTATGTAATATTAATATATGTATAGTCAATATAAGGTCTTGGGAAATAAAATTTATAAGCTTCATATGTAAGATATATCAATAAGGTTGATATGTGAGAGAGTGTGGGTACAATGCCCCCATAGGCAAATGTATATATAAAAATGATCATCTAGGATCATGTGTTGGGTATGACTCCCCCATAGGTGTATATATTTAAGGATGTGATAAATAATGCACATGGATGTGTATAATTCCTACTTTGTCAAATCTAGATAGGAATATTATCAATAAAAATCATATGAGTATAATATCCCCATCAAAAAATGTGTATATAGATATGATCATCTAGGAAAATGTGTTGGGTATGATTCCCCCTTAAATAGATATATGTAAGTATGTGATCAATAAATTACTTGGATAGGTATAATTACCCATCAAAAAGTATAGGTATGAATATGTTCAATAAAGCTCAGGTGGTTACAATCCCCCCATCAACATATGTAAATAAATATGTGGTTAATAAATCTCATATGTGAGAAATAAGTAGTTCTTGTATTTATAGGATATGTCCAGTTAGTAATTCATAATAGGATTCATTTGTTGCAAATTTAAATTTCATATACACCAATGTGTAAGATAAAGTCTCGTAAATAGTAACTATGAAAACTAATGTATGCCAAGATGTAAATGGTGCTTAGGGATTAAGGGCCCCACCTCTTGTAATAATGTACGTCATATATATGGAATATGGCTTTATAAAGATTAGACTATCTCAATGATGCCATATGAATAAATACATAATATGATATGATATACCCATTGTGGGTTTAGAAGAGATGTATATGATTTAAAATCATGTGATACTCAATCTCAATGTAGTGTCAAATGTAAAAATGCCCCATTATCCCCCAAGTGGAAATATACGTATAATATGTTAAAAGGCTAATAGGATCAAATAGTATGGCCCAATAGATACTCCTAATGTGTATGATGTATATTATAAGTTATATGAGATATGTGTTGAAATATTTTCCCCCAATAACAAGTAAATATGTGAAAAATATGTCCTAGATAGGTTAGGTATATTAAATATAATTAAATCATAGACATAGTAGTATGGATGGTGGAGTACCAAAAAATTGCCATGTATTAATTAGGTCATGTGGTGTAATCCATGTAACAAGTAACATGCAATAATAGGTTTGATTATATCCATGTAATCACTTAAAATATGTATAATTCATGTAAATAAAATAAAGATATATGTAATCTATATAAAGTGGCTCTAATGGAAAATGGAAGAAGCCAAAAAATCTATCATGTGTAATAACGACTTGTGTTGATTATGCCTTATTAGGTGAGGAATAAATATATCCAATTTTATGTAACCTAGCTCTCTTGCATCACACCTACTCAAAGTATACCTAACAAGTGCATGTGGAAAAATAAATGTATCAATCCTCTAGTATAGGAAAATAAGAATGATATGTATAGTATGAATAAGATTTAAAAAAAAAAAATTCAGAATTTTAGGGACTTTATGAATGTTTTCATATTTTATTGTATTGAATTCATGAAATTATCTTTGTGTCATGAGGTTCTATGGTATCCTAAATGTGTATCAATGGATTTATATATATGAATAGTGTATATGCATATATGTATTTATGTTATAAGTATAACATAATATTCATGAGTAAGTTTGTGTGACAAACTTAGAGTCAAAATTTGCCTCTAATAGGTGAAGAAATCCTAATTCTTAAAATGAGAGAGTCACCACATAAGATGCTACATAAAATCAGTTGCACTTCAAATAAGTGTGTGTCGAAGTCTATATATATCATATATTATAAATTTGATTATGTATTAAAAATTCAAGTATATAATTAGTTGTATTGAACCCATATTAAATTAAAATAATGAAACTAAGATAAGGTTCCAAAAATGGAAATATCATAATATGTATGCATTGAAACCCATGTTGTGCACTTTGAGGCATTAATTCATGTTATAGAGGGGTAAGAATTCCCCTAATATTTCTCATTGTATAATAGATCAACATCATCAAATTCTTGGTTACAATGGTACTCATCATTGGTTTTGAATAATTTTCATTTTGAATCACCCTTAAGAGGTTTATTTTCTTTGTAAATAGTTCCCTTTCCTATGGATGTTTGATGAGGAAGTTTGATCTTATCTTGGTCAAGTAACTCTTGGATTTTATTATTTAAGGCTATGCACATCTCAGTTGAGTGCCACATAATGGTTTTATATGCACAAAATTATTTGGACTTGTAGGATTGTGAATTATATCTTGTATCCATATTGAAAATAGGTGGAAACTGAATCATGTTTTTTTTCACTAACTCTTTCACTATGTTATACTGATAATTAAAAATGTATGGGGATTGGGTTGTAAAAGTTTACATGTCTTGTGTTGTTACTTATTTAAATTTATTAGTAGATGCATTCATGCTTGGCTCATGGGTACTAGGTTTGTTTGATTTTTTAGTAGCTAATGTTTGGACTTTGTGTTTGAGTAATTCTTCTTTCTCTAAATCAATGGCCCTATGTTTAAAATGAGTGAATGATTTGAAATTTTTTATAAATAACTTGTCCTTAATATGCTTTATGAGACTATCAATAAATATATGTTATATTTTCATATCACATAGTTGATAATGTTAATGTAGGTTTTTTCCCACTATTTGGTTTCACCTACATAGTTCAATTAGCTTGCTTAGGTTAATAATAGATAATTAAGGGAAATGTAATTTAAGTCATTTTTTAATTGTGAATTGAGCTAATTACCTTTTGGGTGACCTAATTCCTCATTATATAATGTACCTTCTTATGTAATTTTTGGCTAATGATGCTAATAAAACTTTTTGGTTGTGAAGAAAACCTTCTTCTATTTTGAGTTGTTCTTCAAATTTCACTAATCCATACAAATTTAGATTCATGCATTCAATCTTATCTAATATGATCCTCAATTGTGACCCACTCTAATAGATAAATCAAATAGTGTATATTAAAATGAGATCTAAATATGCAATGGCACATCTCTTCATTAGGACATTATTTAAGATGTTGAATACTTTAACATGTAGTTCTAGGTCCATTGTTTGTAATGTGTTTATCTAGGAATACTTTTTGTATATAATCCATTGAATTTGAGCCACTAGACAAATAATAAAACTAATTAAAGATTTCAAAATCAAGACTCTATGAAATAAATTAAGCATCATCAAAGGACAAACGTCATAATTGAATATAGAATTTAATGTTGTATAAAAATGAATTTGAGGATCTCCAATACCATTAAATAGTTGGGATTCTCTAATGATCAAATCATGTGAAAAAAGTCATGTCAATAATATCCTTTCAAATAGGATTTGAAGATACAACATTGCTCTTAAGGTTGGATTTATTTATTTTTTGGTGAAGGGATAAACTACACACTTTTATTTGTAAGCCCCCTAAAGTATGCATTACAATGACTAACTCATGGGTATAAATGGTTGTACTTATAATAGGAGCATTCAAAGGTTATGTCTTACCATTGATTGTGGATATAGGCACACTAATTTTCATAAGAGTAGGAATCAAACATGCATCACAAAACATAGATGATTTAGAATCTCAAACATTACCCTAGGGGTGCCTACATTGAAAACATTAGTATTTTGGACCTTTTTAGCCTTATATATCATTTCATGAATAATATTAAGGTTTTAAATAACAATTTCTTTAAATTTTTTAATAATGCACAAAAATTTTGTGGCTAAGAGTATTATAAATATTTGGAATTTATGAAACCTTAGCTCTTTTGTAATGAAAAAATATTATTTTTGGTGGAACCATCAAAAAAATGTTTAGGTCGTCTCCTATTATCTATTTTTATGAGGTCCCTTTTGAAAAGGTGTCTTCAGTTCATGACCTCAAAATTTTCAAATAAGGCATTCACGCTATTTATAATATTATATCCATAACATCTCAGTATTATCTTTCTTAGAATGAGGTTGAATTTTATGTTTTTAAAGGGTTGAGTATGTTACCAATCTAGAATAAAAATTTAAAATGATTGATTTAATTGAATTTTTCCAAAATAGAAAGTGAGAAGATAAAATGTATGTATCTATAAATAAACAAAATTTTATGTAGATCAAGGAACTAAAACTTGTTGGAGAGATAGGCAGACACATTTCCTATTCTAACTATTTATTGAAATCTAGTCTCAAATAGTAGAGCCATGTGGCAATAGTGTCCAATTGTGGCACTGGTTTCCCTCCTATAGGGACTACCCAAAATCTTGTAGGGAAGTTATAGGAGGTTATGTATGTCCTGTAGGTGGTTCTATGTCATTCAAAAGATTGCTTGTGTCATTATTTTAGTTGAATCTCTTATAAAACCCTAATTAATAACTAAACATGTGAAACAATAACCAAATCAATTTCAAAAAGGAAAGGAAAAAATGGGTTTTTGGATGTTATGATCATAAAAATCATAACCCATGTTATCCTAGTCACTACCTATATTAACCCCAATACTAGGGGTCTTAGATCATATATAGTTCTTCCTTAGGGAACATGCACCATCAACATGCATGGTATGCAAGAATGACTTTCACTTATGCCCTTTTTTATAAAGCATGTAATGTCTATATGTGATGACTATGTAGCTATGCAAAGTATTGAGTGTTACTATTGATTGATTTTATGTAATTATGTTCTAAAATAGTAAGTTCTAGATGTGTTGTCCACAAAAAATAGACTTCTCATTTTTGGGACAGCATGTGAACTATTTTGGTTCAACAGACCAAAATGATCTCTTCCCTTCTCAAAATTTGTTTTGAGCATTCAAACTCCTCATTTTTCAAGCTTCTCAAAAATCTACGGACTCTACAAGCTTGAATCTATGGACTCTGTAGGAAAGAAGCAAGCTCTCAACACTTAGGCGATTTCAAAGTTGGTTCAACGACAAGGTTCAACCAAAAGAGTTCATTGGTAAGCTTCTAGGAAAGGATTGAACCATTGAACTATTGAACCTTGAACCATTTTGGTTCAATGGGTTCAATGGGTTCAAAGGTTCAACATCAGTAGCAAGAGTTAAGTGCATTTGTCAAGGTTCAAAGTTCAACCACTTCAAGGTTCAACGGCTTCAAAACACTTATCAAAGAGAAGAAGGCTTGAACCATTGAACCATCAAACCACTTTCGTTCAAAGGTTCAATGGGTTCAATGCATTTGGTTCAAAAATATCAAAAGGACTTAGCCAAATAAAAAGAATGAACCGATTGAACTGTTGAACCTTGAAATAAAGGGTTCAATGAGTTCACAAGTTTAAAAGGTTTAACGACTTCAACAAGGCTTGTTTCAAATAATCTTGGTTCAAGCGGTCAATAGAAACAAGGGAATGAACCATTGAACCGTTGAACCAAAGTTGGTTCAATCAGTCGATTTAAGTGAAAGTTCAAAGGAGTGCCCCAAGCGTCAAAGACACAAGTGCCCTTGCAAAGGGAATTTTCATGACAAAAGTGACTAAGGAAGGAAACAAAAACCTAATAAAACTAAGCAGATGCTGCCAAGTGTCATCTTTTGAGCCTCATTTCAATTTGTTTCTAAGAGAAATAGATGCTACCATGTGTTCTCTATAAGTTAAGTAGAACATGCACTAACTGGCATCATCTGCATGAATCTAAAATGAATCCCACATGATTCTATAGTGTTTCCAAAATGTAGTAGAAGCTGCCAAGTGTCATCTTATGTACAAGACACTCAAAAGGCATCCAAAGCTTCTACAAGTTGAATGAATGCTACCACGTATCCTTACCTATTTCATAGTGGATGCTGCCACGTGTCACAATTTGAGATTCACATAAAATTGACTAAGGCAAATTTCCAAAGGACAAACAGCCCTCTCAAAGGACACTCAGAAGCTAAAGTGAACCATTGCAAAAACCTGAAAGGCTAATTTGGAGCTCAAACAGCCCTTATGGAGGGCAGGAAGTGGGCAATTGGACCAATTCAAAGGCCAAAAGACCAAAGGGATTTCCTTCAAAAAAGTTCCCCTAGCAAAAGTGACAAAGAGACAATTCCTTCGAGACAAATTATTTGAAAGAATTCCTTCAAACTTTTTCCTCTAAAATAAAAATTTGAAGAAATAGAAATCTCACTATGATGCCATGTGTCATTTTCAAAGTCACAGTGGAAGCCACCACATGTCATCTATTGAGACACAGTATCAAATGTAGTAGAAAGCTGCTAAGTGTCATCTTTCGTAGGGTTCTCAAAAGACCAGTAGGAAATGACTAAGGAATAGAGCATCGAATTGAATCAAGGACCCAATTTAAATAACTAGAAAAGGAGGAACAACTAAAAACATTTGTGCATCATATATGTTTCTAGAAGTAGACTACGCTAAGTGGATATTGAAAGATGCAAACTTTCAATAGCGTGACCCATTTCTTTGCATTGATAAAAGCAAATGGGTAAATGCCCCTAAATTCCAACATGTCTTCTTAACAAAATTCAATGCAACATGATGTGTTACTATTCCCAAGTCCTTCTTGAAGAGGCTATATAAGGGACTCTCTTTTATTGTTTTTGGAGGATCTCTCTCTCTAATTATCAAGAATAAAACTCTGCCCAAATTGAAAGGCATTACTGAGACTTTGAGCTCATATTGTTGATCATATTTTGTTATTAGAATAAGAAAGCAAGTGAATTTTTAGACTTTGTGTTGTGATATCTTTGTTTTTGGGAAAACTATTCTTATGTCTTTTTCCTTAATATATTTTATGTTCCTTTAATTCAATAAGTAGAATTAGTGAAAGTAGTCAAGAAGGTGTCCTGAAGCCAACTGTGGAGAGACTTTGTGCCCCCATAGTTGCCTTTAGTGTGTTTTCTTTTTATTTCTATGTAAAGGACCTTGGGATGACTTTGTGCCCTCATTTTCCTTTGTATCTCATTCTTGCACAATTGAGGTGGAGACTTTGTGCTACATCTCAATCTGCTGGTTACTACATCCTTGGTTACATTTTGCAATTATTACCAGGAAGATTCTTTTGGTTTGTTGAATAGTAATTTTGAAAGAAGTGGAGTGCTTTCTATCATTTCCCTTGAGATTTCTCCTTTTATTTACATGCACGTCATCTCTGAAAAAATAGAGATGGATGGTTTATCCTACCCTTGAGTATTATTTTCTCTCTCTCTCTCTCTCTATCTCTATATATATATATATATATATATATATATATATATATATAGCATATCTATAGGGAACCTCCCCTTGATGAGAGGAGAGATTAGTCCCCTTTTGATGTGGTAAACCTACATATTTGGATGACCAATATTCCTACTTTGGATGATTAGACCTATTTTTTTTATCAGTACGTTGATCGACAAAATATTCAACCAACAAGATGTAAAATGCCTTATGAGAATATTTATATAGAAGGAACTTTGATTTGAATATAAGACCTTTTTCACTAACCCACAAGTCATAAAAGAGGGATAAAAATCATAAGAGAAGGCTCATGAAAGGGTTAGGACTCAAACATGGGAGAAAGGGCCCATCGAACACTAGATCCATAATTGGACACTAGTGTCATGTTGGGATATTGTACTAAAAGTGGTTTTAATGTCCTAAGTCTTAATATAGATCTAAAACTAATAAATATAGGATAAGGGCCCCTATGACTAGGAAAAGGTCACTTATGACTATTGGGGGTGTCACAAATAATAAAAATAAGACATAAGAAATATCAAAAGACTCAAAATGACCATGCAAACAAAGACTATACTCATCACTAAGACCTTCATGTGAAAGAGAAATAACCAACATAGTACTTATGGTTGTTTTATGAAATTAGGGTGTTTATATTTTCCCCCCTTTTATTCTAGTAATGCAATGAAATGAAAGTATTATAGTAAAATAAAAAGAGGAATGTGTACACGTACTTACCTATGTGAATGTGTTTTAAACCTAGCCCACTTCTTGGCTAAAGAAGTGGATAGGAGCTAGAGTGTAATATGTGAAGATTAATTCAATGGTGTGGATGTCCTTTGTACTAAATCTAATTATGTAAATTGAATGTGTGGAGAATCAAGTCTCAATTGCTCCCACTCTGATATCTAGACTGAATTTAAGTATGTAAACTAGGTCTAGTGGAATACTATTATAGACGATCTTATGACCCAAATTGGTGAAAACTTGGTGATGATACTAGTGAAGATATTGAAAGTAACCTGATAATTTGAAAATGGGGATCAAGGATGTGTACTTTGCATCATGCCCCTAATACTAATATTTGAGTAATGTAGTTGCATATTTAAATATCTAAGTAAACTGGTATATCTAAGTAAAAACTATATATCTGAATAACTATATCTATGTGAATTTATAAATCTAAATATCTATATATCTAAATACTTGTGTAAACCTATGTGTCTATAAATTTGAATATCTGTGTAGACTTATGTGTCTGTATATCTAAATATATGTATATTTGAGAACTTATGAATTTAAATATATGTATATCTAAATACCTATGTAAACCTATGTGTCTATACATCTTACTATTTATGTTGACCTATGTGTCTATATAGTTATATATTATTTGACTTCTACATCTAAATCTATATCTAGGTAGATTGTATGTCTATGTAGACCTGTGTATCTAAATATGTATGAACCTTTGTATGTCTTAAGCAATTTGTGTATATTTTCCCCCTTTTAGTGAGAAATTTGAGATTGTGGTCAGGTGTCTTAACAAAAGTGGTAATTATTGAATTTAATAGTGTTAAGTAAAAGGTGTGATCTTGTTTTAAGTTTGAATAGTGCATTTATTGTGATAGAGTTGATAATTAAATGTATAATTGGATAAATACTTTATTTATATTAAGTTGAATTATGATAATATCATTTTTTTCATTTTTTAGAAATGAAAGTGATTATAATATTGGTTTAACCAATATTGGGCATGACATATTGATGTCAAGTCTCACGTGCAATAAATGGTTTATGAAATGGGGTTGTGGTTCTCAAGATATCGCAGTAACAAGGGATTGGTATTTGTTGGTGAAATTGGCACACAAGGTCAACCTTAATAAGGTGGAATTTGATAAGTGTGACTTAAATAGGTCATTTGATTAGTTTGTAAATTCATTTAAAGCATTTGAGTTGAGATCAATTATTTTTCTAAGTATGAGAAAATATGCTAAGAAGATGAGGAATGAGTTTGACCCACTACGAAGAGGTTGAGGCATGAATGTGTGAAGAATCAAGTCTCGATTGCCCTTGTTTGGGTGTTATTGTCTAGTACCTATTTCTAGTGTCCAGGATGTGGTGTTATTGTCTTGTATGTAGTGCTAGAGTCTAGTAAGCCAAGGTTATAATGTTGAATATTATTGACTAGTTTTTTATGTTTATTGGTATTTATTAGTTTTGATTTTACATTGATGATTCTTGATTTGGTTTTACTTTTGTTAGTTGATGCCAATATGAGGGAGTTTCAAACTAGATGGATGATGGAGATCCTATGATGTCTACCCCTGGTAGATGATGAGATGGCTATACTTGAGAGAGTAGGTTTGAGACATGTGGCATTATTGGAGCCTATGACCTTGGATAAGCATATGATGATTGCATTGTGTGAGAGATGGAATGTAAATACATGCACTTTTTAGTTACTAACTAGGGAGATGACCATTATTCTAGAAGATGTGTACCATATTTTATGATTACTTATCTCTAAATAGAGATCCATATTAAAGGAGCATATAAGTTCTCATGTTGTACAACAATATTATATGTATTTATTTGATATGGTAGTAGGAAACCACCACATATGGAACCATAGTGATATATTATTGGAATTGATTATTACTATTGAGGTTTTATGACTGTAAAAGTTCTTAACCAATTTACTATCTTCATTTGTGGATATAGATGGGAGAGGGGTGTTGATGTCATATATGATGCATGAGATAGTGTAGGATATATAAGATGGTGGTACCATATATTTATGGGTTTGGATGATGTTATCCCACTTATATAGGGACTTATATCATTTCTTGTAGGAGATGTGCACTGGAGGGATTGGAGCATAGGCATTGTTACATTGTTGGTCATATGAGCACATAGAAGTGAGCAAGTTAGTGGTTTATATAGGATAGTTGGGATCATCTATAATTATTTTTAGAGAGGTGGATAGGGATGGGTCATGTGCCCAAGATGAGCACTATGTAGTGTTGACATTTGTTAGATAGTTTGATAGTGAAGGATATTATCTAGAGGTAGAGCCCATTAGGCTTATCGATGGTATGTTATTATAGTATGTTTACATATTTTGTGTATAGCTGGTTATTTATTTATGTGATTAGGAATATAATTTATTTCATATCCATGGGTAGGTTTAGGTGATGATGAGTACTAGTATACCACCATCAAGTCAGTGTTCTACATATTTACATGACATATTCCTGATGTTTCCATAGAGGATCAATTGGTAGAGAGATCCATTGATGTATCTAGTGTTCACTCCCATTTTTTTGATTGAGAAATGATATAAACTATAACATACATATGAGTGGATATAAATAGAGATGAGTCACATGTATATTTTCACATGAAGACCATGTCTGTACCTAATGCTCTAGGTGGGGCTAGTAGTCAAATAGTATATGAATATGTATGTCTTCATCAAGAGAATATAGAGTATATGGCTGAGCTGGGTATGTATCATGAGAGAGAGTAGATAGAGTCATTGATCTAGGTCATGGAGAGAGTGGGGCCTCTAATTCTAGCCTGGATATCTATGAGTGAGGGAGTCAGTCCTAGTGGCCATGTCTACATCATTGAGTTAGTGATTATAGTCGTATTGAAACTATATTTTGAGTTTTTTTTTTTTTTTTTTTTGTGTGTGTGTGTGTGTGGATGTTTGTTATTTTATTTGGGAATATGTAAATTGGTATCTAGATTTATTTATATTATGTATGTTGATATTTGTTTGATTGGATTGATTGTCTTTTATGATGATAATGATATATTATTTTTATCAAAGTAGAGTATGAATTTGTATTTGTTTATGAATGTTTAGGTATATATGTATTGTATTAAGATTTTTTATTTATTGGTATAAGTTTTTCATGTAGTCTATAATATTTATACATGTAGATCATAAGACTGATGTATGCCCTATCTGAACTCAAATGGCATGGAAAACCAATGACCATACTACTCATGTTGTGTTGGTGTAGGAGACTCTAAAACTATAATTTCATGTGATACACTACTAGTCAGTGGATGTGTAGACTCTGGAGAAAAGAGCTTGATTGGTTGGTGTGTTAACATTATACTCTAAGCTATATGATTTATGGAAAATATCTTGATTGGTGTATGAATTGGAGCTATGTTTTGATCTTTGTAGTTATTTCCATATATATTTATTAGTGTTTGAACTAATTTTGTGCCCTTAGATTTGTAGTTATTTTCATATATATTGATTGGTATACGAACTAAAGTTATGTTATGATATCTCTAGTTATTTCCATATATCTTTATTGGTGTTTGAACTAATGTTGTGCCCTCAGCTTTGTAGTTGTTTCCATATATCTTGATTGGTGTATGAATTGAATGTGTGTTATTATCTCTATGAACCGGTTGTCATCTCTGTTAAAACTATGGTGTTGGAAATATTGTCATTGATGTCAAAAGTATAGCAATATAGCATTTAATGTCTAAAGGTGTTTTTAAAGTTCATATCTTGGCTAAAATGTGTTAATATTAATTAAATATTAAGGAATTTATTTTTGGTTGCATAAAGACAAAATAGGGCCCATGAGGAAGTCAAAGAGTCACCAAGTAAAGATAAAAGAGAGAAAGGATGCATTTTCCCATGAAAGGTCACCTTGAGGAATTTAAAGAGTCACAAGATAAAGATAAAAGAAGGAAAGGATGTATTTTCCCATGAAGGGTCACCTTGAGGAATTCGAAGGGTCATGCATGACAAGTTTGGTGCCATTTTCTATGTGAATTGAATGGTCTCAAAGGGTGAATGCCTAAGGTCATTTGGAAGGATATAAAAGAAGGATTGGGAAGTCATTTTTATGTATGGAAGTGAATGATTTTATCTAGCTAAGAAGAGCAGAGAAAAGAGAAGAGATATAGTAGTGTGTTATCATTTGTTGAGAAAGCAACATTGAGAGATAGTGGTGTTTTATACACAAGAGGGGTTGGTGCTCCTGTGGGTTGGTTCTCACAAATCATTATTGTGTTGGTGATCAGCAAAGGGGTTGGTGTTCCTACAAAATGGTGCTTGTGAACATTTTAAACTGGAGTTGGTACTCATTTATATACTTGAGATTATTCTCCATGGTTTTTTCCACTTTGGGTTTCCATGTAAAATATGGTGTGTGTCTCTCTCTCTTATGTTGTGCATGTTATTGCTTTTAATTTTATTGCATATCTTAAATTTATGAATAAGTGGTTAAAATAAATGAATTTAATTAAGTAATATATATATATATATATATATATATATATATATATATATATATATCATTATTAATAATTAGTATCAGAGTAGGTTTCTTTGGAAAGAGTTTAACAGCTTGAAGGTAGATCGGGGAAAGCACGATGGTGAAGCAGCTAAAGAAGGAGAATCAAGAGTTAAAATATGTGGTTAAGGCTCTTAAGGAATAGGTGCATATCTTATATTCTAAATTAGATATAGAAGTAAAATAAGATAAGATGTTTCTTCAAGATCTTAAGAATCAACTAGAGGTTGCATATTCAAGTTTAAAATCAAGAGAAGAAGAGTGTAATCAGTTGAAGGTTGAGTTAGGTTATTTGAAGGTTAAGCATGAGAGGCTCATAATCAATGTTGAGAAAGATCATGAAATATCATCCCAAGGTGAGAAGGATGAAAGTTTTAAAAGGCAAATTGAAGAAGCCAATCAAGCAACCCAATGCTTTCCGGTTTTCAAATTATTTTTATGGCCATTGTTTTGTTTTTCATCATATTGGTCATAAGGTAAGAGACTATTTGAGGAGAAGCAATAAGTCAAAGAGAGATTTTATTCATCTTCAAGCAAAAGGTATGAGAAATGTTGTTTGTTTTTGTTGTCATAAGGTTTGCCATATTGCTAAATTATGTCCAAATGAAGTAAATATATCCTCAAGGTATGTCAAAGGATATGAAGCCCCTAGAAGGTATGAGAAGGCCAAACTTAGGTTTGGAGACCTAATATAGTAAAGGTTGATCAAGTTGAGTCTAAGAGTGATAATAGATTACTTTTTACAATGGAGAAAGAATCAGATAGACAGGACTATGTGAAACTCTTATCATTAGGAAAGATAATGAATATTATTCCTAAATAGCTTGTAGATCAAAGATAATCTATTATTACAATTGAGCATGAGCCTTCTCAAGATAAGATAGTTGCATGAGTTGAGAAGATGAATGGCATCATGGATGTTGAGGTTAGTGAGTCAAAGAAGTTAAACATGCCTAATTAGTCGTATGGATGTAAAAGGATCAAGGAAGTAACTAAGGAGATGTGGTCATCTCCTGGGTTCACTTTGTTCTAGGACCCTTTGTGTGGGGTGTCTCTTCTAGGCTTCAAGGAGATACAAAAAAAATTGAAGCATGTTGGATGTTGTTGTGTCTTGGTTGTGTTGCATGACAGGGAAAGTCATGAAGGTGAGTTGACATATTAATTTATATATTAGTTGAGGGGGAGCTAAGTATTATCTCCAGGATAGACTCTTTTCCATTGATGTCAAAGGGGGAGAAATACAAGAATAGGTATAGGAACAAGTTCAAAAAATAGGATGCTATAGTAAGGGGGAGTTATTGTATGTTTTCAATTGGTTCAATTTGCAGTTTGTGCAGGGCTCAGTTTTAGGTTGGCATATGCAGTATAGGTTTTCAGAATGTTGTAGTTTAGTTTGAGGTTACCATCAATAACAAAGGGGGATATTGTTGGAAATATTGTCATTGATGTCAAAATTCTAGAAATATATCACATAATGTCTAAAGGTGTTTTTAATGTTCATATCTTGGCTAAAGTATGTTAATAGTAATTAAATATTAATGAGTATATATTTTTTCATAAAGACAAAAGAGGGCCCATGAGGAAGTCAAAGAGTCACCAAGTAAAGACAAAAGAGGGAAAGGATGCATTTTTCCCATGAAGGCTCACCTTGAGTAATTCGAAGAGTCACTAGATAAAGACAAAAGAAGGAAAGGATACATTTTCCCATGAAGGGTCACCTTGAAGAATTTGAAGGGTCATGCATGACAAGTTTGGTGCCATTTTCTATGTGAATTGAAAGGTCTCAAAGGGTGAATTCCAAAGGTCATTTAGAAGGCTATAAAAGGAGGCTTGGGAAGCCATTTTGATGTATGGAAGTGAATGATTTTGTCTAGCTGAGAAGAGCAAAGGAGAGCAGATAAAAGAGAATAGATATATTAGTGTGTTATCGTTTGTTGAGAAAGAAACATTGAGAGAAAGTGGTGTTTTATACACAAGATGGGTTGGTGATTACAAATCATTGTTGTGTTGGTGCTCAGTAAAGGGGTTGGTGCTCCTATAAATTGGTGCTTGAAAACATTGTAAACTTGAGTTGTTGCTCATTTATATACTTGATATTGTTCTTCATGGTTTTTTCCACTTTGGGTTTCCACGTAAAACTCTCTCTCTCTCTCTCTCTCTCTCTCTCTCTCTCTCTCTCTCTCTCTCTCTCTCTCTCTCTCTCTCTCTCTCTCTCCTCTCTCTCTCTCTCTCTCTCTCTCTCTCTCTCTCTCTCTCTCCTCTCTCATGTGGTACATGTTATTGCTTTTAGTTTTATTGTATATCTTAAATGTATGACTAAGTGGTTAAAGTAAAGAAATTTGATTAAGTAAAAGATATATATCTCGTGATTAATATGTGTTACATGAGATTGATCATAAATATGTGTCTTGTAAACCACATGGATCATACACAATCATAGTTCCCTTATTTGACACAATTCATTGTAATAATGAGTCTCCCATGAGACTCATAGGTTAGTATGGTTTCTCTCTTCTTATACATACTTTCCTTCTCTATTTACTCCTTTTACATAATCATTTTCATTTTGTTTGTACATAGCTTATTTCTAAAAAATACAAAAATAATACAATATTTTAAAAACATTCAAATAATTACTAAGAAAACACAAAATTTACACATTATATGCATTACTATGTATATATTTCTTATATTTTCTAGACACTACATATGCTAACTATCTTAGAATATTCATTTTTATCATACTACATGCTTCACTTATTCTTTTCGAGTGCTTGAAAATTGCTATATGACTCAGGTCCACTATAATGATTCAGACATGTTATTATCTACCTAACCCACTGGGGGCATATGCACCGATTCATGGTTCTTCACTTGATACATTTTACCACTTGGGAGCATATCCTACAAAGTTTTGATCACCAATTTATATCCTTATTTACTCTACATTTGAACTTTAGCATTGTTATATATAGATATTGATCATTGCTACTCATACTCAGATTTTTTTGCCATATATTACTACTTTAGACTTAGAATATGTAAATATTTGTTCTTACATATATTTGTATTACATATTCATGCATACTTTCAATTATAGCTTTCCTAGTTTAAGCTTGATTAAATTTCTATGCTTCTTCTACAAGGGCATTTGAATATGTCTTTATTCTTTAGCTCTACACCACTTCTTTTCATAGTATGTATGCCTTGGACATGTGCTCATATCCTTTATGTGTGTTTTCTTGATTGTGTATGTGTAAATTTGAACATGACCTTGTATATGTCTCTAAGCCAACTTAATTGTTAATTGTGTGAAAACATTTAAACATGTCCTTATATGTCTTGTTTTCTAATATTTAGTGAGATGTGCCCATGTCCCTTATATTATGGCCCATTGGCCTACCTTGCATGCCTCATGTTTTTTGTATATATGTTTTCTTATATGAATCATGGTCATGACACTTATCTTTGCTAGTTACACACACTAATTTTTGATTTCATGAGGGACCTCGTGCATCTATGCTTCCTACTTGGGCATCGTGATGGACATTATGCCCCATACCCCTAGCTAGCTACTTAATTCTACTCAAATTTATTATTATATACATTGATTACATCTATATTGACACCCTTGCAAAATGATAGACATGACATACATCTTACATTGCATACTTGTGCTCAGATCATCTTACATTCTGATGTTATGTATGCACATTATATTGGATTATTATGTAGTCATCATAAATGATCTAGTTAACACACATTTTGTAGAGATTTTTATTTTGAGGATAGTTCTTACATAGGTTCAAAAACTACCCTCAAAAGAGGGGGAATTCATAGGGGTTTGTCATAGAGATTAGGGTCTATATTTCACTCACAATAAATTTTTCAACACACAGGCTCAGTTATAGAAAATTAGACACAAGTAAACATAAAGGAAAAATAGTAACTTAAAAGGCCATACATTTGTATAGAATTTAGACTAGAAGGACATTAGTGCCACATGGTGTTATTATTTGAGATATAGCATTACTATCTAGTAGCCTTAGTTTTAGAACAACTTATATTGGATAGAATAGTAAAACAAGTATGGTATAGGTTTTTATAGATCTATTTATACTAGTTTTTACTCAAATTCATATCAATTTACTTAGATTTAGGGTATCATGTGTGGCATGATCATTCCCGTAATTAGTTCAGTTATCTAGATATAGTTTATTATAACTCAATCCATAATCCATATGCTCAGATATAAAATTTGGGGCTAGGTGTATAGTGTGTTATTTCCATATGCTCAGTTTACACACTGGTTAATTAGATGGAATGACAAAGTCCATGGTATTCTCTATGTTGTATACACTTGACATCATATTCCATGTTGTCACCAATTTCATGCCTTAGTCCATCTATAATGGTTTGCATTCCTCAGTAGCCCAAAGCTTCATAATGTTCTTGAGTGGCCACAAATCTAACATACATAGTTAAATATACTCATCTAGACATTTTTAATACTTCACATAGTTCAATCTTACACATGGGTGGGTAATGATGGAATAATAGCCTAATTGAGTTCTTGATCCACCCACATGAGAGGTTTGGACATATTATCAGTCTAATCTAAGCTATTCACAGGTCATTATCCACTAAGAATGGGTGGGAAATGATGGAGTCAAAACCAGATTGAGTTCCTAAGCCACCCACACATGAGGATTGAGCAAGCTATTTACTTAGTCCAATATATTCACTAATTTATCATTATATAAATGCACAAAGAAAGGTTTTCACTAGGTTCATGCATTGGTTCACATACCCAATGAGGTGTATTCCATCCTTTCTTCTTCCCCATCTCTTTACTCAATTTTACATAGTTATTTCTTTTCTCAGCATAGTCTTTTGCTTTTGATATCTCCTAATTAAGGAATGAATTATGCACATTTCATTTATAGGACATGTATTGGATCATTCTTCACATACTCAAACCTAACTTCATAGATTTCACCTTGTAGATATGTCCAGGTATACTTATTTTTCCTTTATCCTAGTCATTTTTCTTTGTTACATTTCTAGCATAAAGGGGGGGAGGAATGTAATCACCTAAAATTGGTATTTTAGCACTAAGAGTGATACTTGAGACTACATATCCATAGCTTAGCCATAGACCTATTTTAGAGCCTATTATCACACTTATCCAACCTTCATGTAGACCACAAGCATCCCTAGTTAGCTCTAAAATAGTCCCAACCCCTCATTTCTTGATCTTGGCCCTTTGTGCCAAGTGTTCTGCCAATTGGATAGTAGTGCCATAATAAGGACACTAGAACCATAGGGTGCTAGTGTCCCAAAAATGGTTCCAATGTATTTTACCCTAACTTTATTAAATTAATATATTTTTAAAATCAAAATCCTCCTAAGGTCAACCTAGAGATCATTTATTATCTGCAAAAGAAGCAAAACACTATAAATGTATGGATTTTAGCCCTGTATCAACTAAATGGAAATGAGATGCAAAATACCTATTCAAACACAAAATAAGTTGAGTAAAATTAAGGTTATGAATCCCTATTATTCCTTGCTTTTGCATATTACCATCTACAACAACCCTAATCTTAGTTTTTTCATATTTCCAATCTTAAGCACACTCAAGGAACTCAAGGCCACTATCATACTAGCATCACTTTCACTTACACCACCAATTAGGTGGGGAGAACTACATCAGTCTTGATCCCTCCTTAGATTATTGGTATGTAGGTAACTCTTTTCACAATAATGTGTTGAGGATGTCCAGCATATCCTACTAACAAACACACTTTTTAGCTCCTCCATGCAAGTTTGTACCATAAATTATTCATTATATGCATAATATAGAGTTTCAAAATTCATGCGCACAAGAACATACCCTAGAAATTTAAACATGTGTGCACCCATAAATTTGAGACAATCTTGATAGAGAACACTAGCACCAATATTAGGACACTAGAGCCACATGGCACTACTATCCAATTATGGTGCTAATATCTAGGAGGGGTTCTAACATAGGGATCTAGATGATGACACTCAGACCAACTTCGATCTCAGTTTCTATCACTCAAATCATCGGTATCAAGTGTTTTCTAGATAAGTCTTTGTTTGCACTATTCATTACTATTTTTATAAAAGTTAAAATTAGTCAATTCTATACTAAATTAGTGGCTATATTTTATGAAAATTATTTTCCTAATTTAGTATACCCAATGCTTTAATCAAACATAATATTTATATAAGTTATGTCCTAAAAGGTTAAAACATTTGGTTAACCTGACTTACTTCAAATATTGCATAAAACCTAACCCTAGATTACCCTAGGGTTTACATTTATAGCATTTAGATTTTAGATCCATACATTTTTCAATTTTATTTGGTATAATCATGATCATAATGATAGAATTGTATCACTTTATGTTGCAAACTTTAATACTTTCATTTGCATGTTTGTTTCATTTAATTCAGAATAAACTCAGAAAAGACATAAACATGTGTATAGATGATTTTTTATATCAATTGAAATATATGTCATATTTCATAGCATATTATCTTTATTTTATGCATTATTCCATTAAAAAATAAACCCTTACACACAGAGGATTTATCACACAGGTTAACAAATATGTTTCAAGTTTCAATGTCATAACTTATGCATTGGAAAGAATCTCCTTCTCCTCCTCATTTCCATGAGGGCGATAGCTACTTTCACTCTAACCAGGTCCATGGTATCAATCCTCCATGAGATGAATCAATCTGTACCATTGTCCCTAATCCCCCTATTCACACTTCTTCCCTACAAGGTATTTGCCTACATGTTCAATTAGAAATAACTAGGTTTGCACTTGTGAGACTCTAAGGGATAAAATTATTAGTATGAGTAAGCTAATATCAAATTTATAGAATCAAAATTAGTTATTAAGTGAACTGATCACATTATTGGAAAATCACATTACAAGTACACAGTCATCAGAATATGCTAGCATAAACTATGTATATTCATCTACACCTAGAAAAGTTGTGCCTAGCACTCTTTCATATCTAAATCATAAATCACAACAAAGTACATCTACAACAAGTGATTTAAAAAGCATTAAAATATAAAATAAGATTTTAAGTGAGGTACTAAGGTAAATGATTACATCTAAGTAAAGTAACCTACCTCCTCTACACCCAGTGAGGATATCCATATTTTTTGTGCATATCATAAAATGCATGGGCACCACACTAATTCATGTATAGCATTGAAAAGGAAAATACAATAGATAATGAATATAGATGACTCACGTAGTCACACATCATTCAACAAACATACAATGGTAAATCTATCAATTTAAAAAGGGTCAAATTTATAAATAGTTAAAAAATGGCTACCAAAGCATAACTCTATACAATAAAAGGTTTACACAGCACAATCTGAGTAAGAAACAGTACAAAAAAATAGTTAAATCAAGTAAATATGCAAATCTACCTCTTTAAAATGAGGTTCAACTTTCAAAATGGTATAATTTTGGTGATAAATATCTACAACACTTTGATTATCATGATCAAGGTTTGGGAAAGTAGGCCCAAGACATCACTTCTCCTATTATAGTAATTGATAATGTTCATAAAAAAGGTTTGGGATTTATTGAACATCCTAAGGCAAATCATTCATAGATACAATTTATCAAGGCAACAAGTCTAGATACATAGGAAATGTTACAAAAATATGTATATAATAAACATAGTTTCAAAGGGAAAAATCACAATCACTCTTCCAAAGCATAATTCAGAAAAGGTCAACTCCACAATATAAGGTAATTCACTCTAGCAGTATAGGTTATTATTATTATTATTATTATTATTATTATTATTATTATTATTATTATTATTATTATTATTATTATTATTATTATTATTTAAATGATAAACAATACCCATATTCATACTGAAACACCATTCAACTACAACATAAAAATCTCACTACATAAGATATTACAATTCCTACTTTTTAAACAAGCCATAGTGATAGTGAGTCTCCCATGAGACTCATCAGTTAGTATTGTTTATCTCTTCTTGTACATACTTTCCATCTCTCTTGATCCTTATACATAGTTCATTTTCATGTTGCTTGTACTTATCTTATTTCTAAAAAATCTGAAAACAATATAATATGTCAAAAAAACATAAAAAAAACATTCAAATAATTACTTAGAAAACATAAAAATTATAGATTGTATGCATTGTTATGTTTACACTTCTTATATGTGTCAGACACTACATATGTTATCTATCTTAGTATAGTCAATTTTATCAGACATGCATGCTTCACTTATTCTTATCGAGCGCTTATAGATTAATTCAATTTTATAAGACTTAGGTCCACTACACTAATGCAAACTTGCTATTATATACTTATTGGGGGCATATACACTAATACAAGGGTCTTCACTTGACACATTCGCCCACTTGGGGGCATCTTATACATAATTTTGATCATCAATTTTTATCCTTATATACTCTACATCGTAGATTTAGCATTATTATATATTGATCATTGATACTCATTCTCATATTTTTTAATGGCTATTACTAATTTAGACTCAATATATGTACCCCCTACTCTTACATAGTTTTGTCCTATATATTCATGCATGCTTTCATTTATAGCTTTCCTAGTTTAGACTTGATTGTATTTCAATGCTTCTTTTATTCAAGGGCATTTGAATATGTCATTGTTCTCTATCTCTGAGCCACTTCTATTCACATTATGTATGCTTTGGGCAGGTGCCCATGTCCTTGTGTGTGCCTTCCTAATTGTATATGCAAACATTTGAACATGTCTTTCTATGTGTTTTTAAGCCAACTTGCTTATTACTTGCATATGTGGACATTTTAACATGTCTTTATATGTCTTATTCTCTTAGATTTAGTGATATGTGTCCATGTCCTTTATATTATGGACCCTTGGCCTACTTTGTGTTCCTCATGTATTTTATATGTATGATTTCTTTTATGACACATGTCCATGATACTTGTCTTTGATTATTACACACCAGTTTTTGATGCTTCATACATCTACCCTTCCTATTTGGGTGTCATGATGGACATCATGCCCCATCCCCCTAGGTAGCTACTCACTTTCACTCATATTTATTATTATGTACATTATTGCATCTATCTTGACACCCTTGTGGAATGTTAGACATGAAATATATCTTAAATTACATACTTATGCTCATATTATCTTACAATCTTATATTATGTATGCACATTATATGGGATTATTATACAAATATCATATATGCTCTGGCTAACACACATTTTATAGATATTTTTATTTTGAGGATAGTTCTTACACAGGTTAAACAAATTCCTTAAAAAATATGGGAATTCATATGGGTTTGTCATAGAGATCAAGCTCCTATATTTCACTCATAATATATTTTCAGTACACATGCTCAGATTATAAAAAATTAGACATAAGTAAACACAGTGGGAAAATAGTGACTAAGAAATTAGTATAGTTGCATAGAATTTAGACCATAAAGACACTAGAACTAAAATTTAGACACTAACACCACACGTTATTACTATCCAAGATATGTCAATACTATCTAGTAACCTCAGTTTTAGAACAACTCAGATTGGCTAAAATAATATAGTAGGTACAGTATAGGTTTGCATAGATCTAGTTATAGTTTTATTAGTTATACTCAATTTTTGCTTAGATTCATATTAGTTTACTCAAATTAGGGCATCATGAATAGAATGACCATTCCCATAATCAATTCAAATACTCAGATATAGTTTATTATAACTCAATCTAGAATCAATATGGTTAGATATCAAATTTGGGGGTAGGTACATGGCACATTGTTTCCATATGCTCAATTACACACTAGTTGATAAGATAAAATGATATATTTCATGTCAGTATCTATGATATATATACGTAACATCATACTCTAGGTTGTCACCAATTTCATGCCTTACTCCATTTGTAGTGGTTAGCATTCCCAAGTGGCCAAGAACTACCTAATGTACCTAAGTGGCTACAGAGCTAACATAAATAGTTAAATATACTTAGCTGTACATTTTAAGTACTTCACATAGTTCAATTTTATGTGCATCTACTACACATGGGTGGGCAATGATGGATTCATAGCCTAATTAATTTTTTAATCCACCCACATGAGAGGGTTAGACACACTACTAGTCCAAACCAAGCTATTCACATGTTATTATCCACAAATCAGGGGTGGGAAATGATGGATTTATAGCCTAATTGAGTTTTTGATCCACCCACATGAGAGGTTTGGACACACTATCATTCTAATCCAAGCTATTCAGAGGTCATGATCCACCAAATAGACATGAGAAATGATGGAGTCAAAATCAGATTGAGTTCTTGAGCCACCCACACATGAGAATTGAACAAGTTATAAACTCAATCCAAGATATTTACTGATTTAACACTATACACACACATAGGTTATCATCAATTTTATGTATTGGTTCATGTACCCAATGAAGTGTATTCATTCCTTTCCTTTTTACTCAGTTTTACTTATTTACTTAGAATAGTCTTTTGCTTTTGGTATCTCTTAAGTAAGGACTAATTTATGCATGTTTAATTTGTAGGACATGCATTAGATCATGTTCCATATATGAAGAATTAGATTCACATACTCATATATAGCTACATGGGCCTCACTTCCTAGGTAAGTCTAAGTATGCTTCTTTTTCCTTTATTCTAGTCATTTCAATTTATTACATTTCTAGAATAAAGGGAAGGTGCAAATGTAATCACCTAAAAGTGGCATTTGAGTGCTAAGAGTGTTGATTGAGACTACCTATCCATAAATTAGTCTAAAACCTATCCTACATCCTATTATCACACTTATCTAGCCTTCAAGCAGACCAGAGGCATCTCTATTCAGCTCAAATGTAGTCTTAGATCCTCATTTCTTGATCTTGGCCCTTTGTGTTGAGTGTTTTTCTAGCTGGATAGTAGTGCCATAATGAGGACATTAGATCCATGTGGTGCTAGTGTCCCCAAAATGGCACCTTTTATCTTTACCCTAAATTTACCAAATGAATATATTTTTAAAAATAAAAGCCTCATAAGGGTGGCTTAGACACTGTTTATTATCTATACAAGCAATAAAACACTATAAATACATGAATTTTAGACCTATATCCACTAGATGGAAATCAAATGAAAAATACTTATTCAAACATGAAACAAGTTGAGAAAAATTAAGGTTATCAATCCATATTCTACCCTACTTATGTATACTACCATCTATAGCAGCACTAAGCTCAAATTTTCCAAATTTCTAATCTCAATCACACATAAGGCCACTATCATACTAACATCACTTACACTTTCAATAGCACTTATGTGGGGAGAATTACATTGATATTGATCCCTCCTTAGAGTATTGGGATGTAGGCAACTATCTTCACATTGGGGTGTTGATGATGTCCAACCTATGCTACTAACAAACACACTTTTTAGCTCATACCCTACTTGCATGAAGTATTAGGTTTTACACCATAAATCAATCATTCAAGGCATAATATAGAGTTCTAAAATTCATGTGCATAAGAATAGACCCTAAAAATCTAGACACAGGTACACTGAGAAGTTCAAGACACCCCTGCATATAAGACATTAGCTCTAATATCAAGACACTTGAGCCACATGGCAATTTTATCCAATTATAGTGCTACTATCTAAGATGGGTTCTAGCATATGGATCCAATTAATAATACTTAGACTAGCTTCCATCTCAATTTCTACTACTCAAATCATTTGTATCAGATATTTTCTAGCTAAGTCTTTATTTACACTATTTATTACTATTTTTAGAAAAATCAAAGCTACTCAATTCTATAACAAATTAATGGTTATATTTATTTCATAATATTTCCCTAATTTAGTCTACTCTGTTTCTATGCAATTTCGCTTTCACATTCAAAGACAGAAAATGAGAAACTTAAGGAAATGGTCAAGGTTAGAAGTACCTGGATGAAGTCATGCGCACCGTTATCCAGACGCTGTGAGAACTCCTCTTTGGTTGTGGAGGAATGACACCTACAAAGGAGAGAGACTTGGACAAAAAGGCGTTAGATGGATAGATGGTGGGTTGCCAAGCAAAAGCATGTTCCCAGAAGTATGAAAACTTCCTTAAGGGAGGTCAACCCACTAATTGATAAAAGAAAAGTCTGATAAAAGACAGAATGATTAAATACTGATATGATAAAAGACTGAAAAGGAAAATGGAAGCAAAAGCTTACCTGAAAGATGCTGTCGGCCTAGTCATAGTCACCGACGTCGGTGGTCCTACCAGCGTCGGTTGTCAAGTATGCCGACGTTAGTTAGTCTGCCGACGTCAGTTGTCAAGTATGCTAACGTCGATTAGTCTACCGACGTTGATTGTGGTAATGACCAGCATCGGTCAGGGCAGTGGCCTGTGGACGGGTCTGGTCAGGTTCTTGGTCCGTGGACGGGTCTGTGGACGGGTCTATGGTCTGCTTGAATGATTTGGGAGTCTTGTTTTGGGCTTGGTTGAATGGTTTAGGGTTTGGGTCTGAGAGTCTGGTTGAATGGGCAGAGTATATGGTCCTACAGAGGGATCAAGCAGAAGACAGGGATAGCAGAGAGACAGGGTTCGGGACTAGTCTAGTTTGGTCAGAGTTTGGTCTGGGGGATAGGAGTGCTGAATCTAGTTTAGAAATAAATGACTAGAAAACACAAATGAAGACACAGAAGAAAACTTACCTGTGGTGTGCTAAAGAAAGCATTGCAGACTGGTGTACCTGTTGTTGGTGTTGCTGGTTGATGCAGAGTCCCTATTGTGCTTGCTGGTGTAGAGGCCCGTTGTGTATACCTGAGGGAGATAGTCAGAGGTCTGGCTGAGAGGTGGAGTCAAGGCACAGATTGATTCAGGCGGATGCTAATATTCAAGAGTCTGGTTGCAAAATCTAGAGACGAAGAGAGCCCAGAAGCCAAGAGAGATGGATAACGATGCAGAAAGCTGTTATGAAAGCTGCCGATGTCGGCAATATCGCCGACATCGGTCGATAGTTGACCGACGTCGATGGCTGGAAGGTCAAAAAAAGGCTAAAAATAGCCTTTCATCTATTTCCCAACTGCCGGGTCAGCGAGTCCGAGGAAGAAAACGGTCGAAGAGGATTAAATGGACAAGAGGAGAAGTTGGAATGGGAGTCTAGATATTAATATGGCCATGTGGGGGAATGAGGGGAATCCAAGAAGGGTATCCAAGGGTGGTGAGGTGGTAAGGAGAGGGAAAAGGGACTTTTGTTAATTAAAATAAATAATTATTTCAAATTAACAAGATATGGGTTAGGAGTGGTTAAGTGGACAAAGGGGACTAAAAGGGGGAGAAAGGACCAAGGGGTAGACACGATTTCAGTGTCTACATTTGCCCCTTTTTGTCTTGTTGGTTGTTCTAGACGAACTGCAAGACAAAAATAGGAGGTGGTTGCCCTAGGTGTAGGATAAGGTCAATTTCATCTTGTTGGTTGTTCAAGTGAACTGCAAGACAAAAATAAGAAGAGGTTGATTGCCCTGATTATGGATGAGGTATTCCCCCTCAAAGCAGGAGTCAAGGGAAGGGAACTGGGAATCGGGTGCTGATTTGACAAAGAGTGGATGAAAAGGGGTGAGGGTGAATGCTGCAAAAGTCATGATTGTGCGCATACCACTACATGAGATGGTCGGGTCAAAATGTCACAGGTCAAGGGTCGAGGAGTGCCAAAATTGAAGTAATTGGGCCCCAACATTTAGTCATCTACTGATTGGGTTATTCAATCTAAGCTGAAGCTCCAAATGGTCATCATGTTCCAGGTATCCTGGGCTCAGGAAGTGCTCCTAGAAACATGAAAAAGTCACAAATAGTGCGGATCAACCGCCTTGCGATCCTATACTTTTGAGGGTCCAAAAATAGTCTGTGCACAATTTTGCTAACCATTCATGAGGTAGCATATAGGCAAAAACAACCAAGGCAACATTGTCCTGGAAGTGGTCAAGGTTAGAGGAGATAGACATGATCTCCAAGGGTCATAGGTCGAGAGGGAGGAATGGACGAAAGGATGCGGCCGAGCTAACCTCAAAAGACGTTATGTGATCTGAGTGCTGCCTACATAGCCCCTGTGGAAGGGCCTCAGGCCAATGTAGTTCTCCCTAAAGGGAGGAAGGGTTAAAGGTATGGATTGGTCTGGGTCGAGGTCAAGGTCATGGTCAAAGAAGAGAAGGTTTGTCCATCAGAGAGACGAATAAATAGAGGGTGGTCGAGCTAACCCCAAAAGACGTCGTGTCATCTGAGTGCTGCCTACATAGCCCAAGTCATAGGGCCTCAGATCAATGTAGTTCAGACAAATGGTCTGAGTGGTAGACAGGTGGTTAAATTGGTCGATGATTGGTCTTGATCATGATGAGTGATGAGGGGAAGATGATGTTGCAGTCTTTTCCATATTGTGTGATGGTGTATTCTGCAACATTGGTTGAGGGGTCTTTCATCCCTAGCAATTTTCCATATTCGTGATGGATGTATGCTAAAAATGAATTGAGGTCTCTTTATGCTTCAGCAAGTATTGGTTTATGCTTAACATAAATTGTGTCGGGTTGATAGTTTCCATGTGTATTGGTGTCCATAGAAACTAGTGTGAATAGGCTAGGTCATGTCGATAGTCTAAAAATGTTTGATTGGTTTGGTTTGGGTTTGGTTGGATAGATAATGATTTGGTTGGATGCATGACCAAGATGTGTCAAAAGTGAAAGGCAAATTGCTCTTTCATTGACAAGGCCCAGAATGAGGGCATAGGTAAGGGTTGTTAGAACAAAAGACCCATTTATGCATCGCGTCGTTGACCAGGTTGTGTTAGAGAAGCAATCGAATCACTTGACGTTAAGTGAGCTCAAAATCCCTTGAGTATGTTGGGGTGATAGGTTTGATGTGATAAGAAAGGGAGAACCCTTTTTGATAGGAACAACTTTGCCCCTTTTATAGGTGACCCCGAGAATGACTATAGACAATTCCATGACTCTAAAGTTTTTCAGTCATTTTTTTTTTTTTTTTTTTTTTTGAGGGCAGACTGATCGATGTGGGAAGCCTGCGATGGGATGTTGTCTTGCTTTGTGGTCATGTTGTGAAGCTGATCGATGTGGGAAGCTTCAGAGATAGTGCTGTGTATGTAGCAAAATTTATGCATAGCCATCCTTCGAGGGAGTGGTCTATATTCTGCTTTTTATGTTTTTGATATGACTTTGGTCTAACTGTCCTTCAAGGGAGTAGTCTAGTGAATACAGCAATGATGATGCAGTTGTCCTTCGAGGGAGCTGTCCACATTTATAGTTTTATGACCTTGGAATATGCATCCCATTTTGATTTATATTTGATTGATTTGTTGACTGGACTTTTGGTCATGGACTTGACTATAGAGGTTTAGAGGGTTTCCCTTTTATTAGGATGAAGTGTTCATGCCTGACAAAAGGGTTAGGATTGAGGGTTGAAGGAGATAGGAATGACGGTGACAGGGACTACTCAAGGGATCGAGCTCAAGTTAAATGTCAAATGAATAATTACTTGACTAACAGTAGACTGGTCAAAGATGCAAGACATAAAGAGGCTCAGGTTCTGACAAAGTCCTGACCTATGATGGTGTTAAGGTCCGAGTCAATTGGGAGAAAACTTGCCCCATTTGCTTTGTTCCAAATTGGTCACATGTTGATTGATGTTGAAGGAGTTGGTCAATATTTGGTCGAAGTTTGGGGTTGAAGCTGAGGAAGTTGGTTGATATTTGATCAAGGTTTGATTGAGGTTGGTTTGCATGTTTGGTTAAAAATAGACTGAATGTTTGGTTGAGGTCGGGTCGACGGTCTGGTTGAGGTCGGGTTGGATGTTTGGTCGAGGTCGGGTCGAATATTTGGTCGAGGATAAGTTGAATGGTTAGGATTAAAAAAGTGATTAATATGTGGTCGAGACTGGGTTGAAAGGTTGGTCGGGGTTTGGATGAAAGTTGAACTCCCCCAGTGGCTAGGGAGAATGTTTGATAGATTGGTTGAGGTCAGTTGAGGCTTGGTGGTCAGATTAACTGTGTTGATGTCGAATAAGGGGGTTAAAGGCAGCAAAGGGACCATAGTTTGGCATGGAGATCCTGGTTTAAGTGATGAGGTTTGAGAAGCATGGGTTGGTGTTGATGATTTGTCAAAGGGGTGGTCAAGAGGATCCTTGATGAGAAGGGAATCCTTTCTCCGTTGTTGACGAATGACAGCTTTGAGGGCACAACAATGCTCGGTGTCATGTCTCGGAGTGTGATGATAATGACAGAATCTAGAGTTGTCGAACCAAGATGGTTTTGATCTGAGAGTTGATGAGTGGGGCGGTGAGAAAGGTTTGTTGACGATGTGGTCGAGGAGAAGGGTGTCATTCCCCAGAGATTGGCGAATGACAACCTTGAGGGCACAACAATGCTCAGTGTTGTGCCCATGCATGCGATGATACGCACAAATCTGAGTGTCATTGAACCAAGGTGGTTTTGGTCCGAGGGATTGATATGGTCTAAGCGGTGGGAGATTGATACGAGAGGATTGCAACAATTGCCGTAACAGCAAGGCATAAGAACCTGGTAATGGGTCTAGATGTGTTGTTGCAGTGAGGATTGGTGACTTTGGTTTAGGAGGTGTAAGATGCGTTGGTTGATGGTTTGGAGGAGATATATGTCTGATGGGTTGAGAGAGTAATGGAGGCGACTTACCTCTGTGAAGTATGGGAGTAGGAAGTACCCCTATTAAAGTGGATGGATACGGGCCCAAAATTGAAGGTAATGATGAAGGTGGGGGAGGAGTCCTCCGGTGTGGTTTAATGGCCTTCATTGGTTTGGGGTGAGGGCCAATATTATGCGAGGCGAGGTTAGGTTCGGGTTTGGATTTAGATGTGGACGGAGGTGAGTGAGATGTAGCAATCTCAGGCAAAGGGCAAGAGGAAACCGTAACTAGGTCTTCCTTGATCAAAATGGGCGAAGAGACTGGTTCTTCTCTTGGTGGAGAAGAAATAAGAGAGTGTGGCTCTGCAATTGGATAGAGCGTAGGAATGGTCATGGTTGCGATGTGTGGTCTAGGCGTGGGGAATGTATGATCCCCCATTGATGACAAGAAGGATGAGGGTGAGGCAGCCGGTGTGGGTGCCATCAAAGCGTCCTCCAATATGAGAGAGGTCAAGGGAGGACAAATAGGAGAAGAAAATTCTTCATCCTGTGGAGGAGGTATAGGGGAAGAAGGGTCTTCCACCTGTGAAGAAGGTTGGTCAGGGACAAGAGAAAAGACAGTGTCGATCGTGTGTATATCATGGTCTTGAGGGTCATTGGTGATGGTCTGGACATTGTTTTGAGTAGGCGGGTGATTAGAAAAGGGTTGTTTGAAGATGTCAAGGTTTTGGTTGGCCAGAGAGTTTGGGTTATCCAGGGTGAGATGCCCCTTGTCTAGCATGTTCTAGACGATGTTTTTGAAGGTTTGACAGTTGTCCGTGTCATGGCCTTTGACACGGTGATAGTTGCAAAAGTCATTCTCCCTATACCATGCAGGGATAGGTGTTGAGGGGTTGAATTGATGTGGTCAGATTGAAGGGAGATTGAGGACCCCCTGCTTGATGATTTTATCCAAGATAGAGGCATATGACTCTCTAATTGGAGTGAATTGACGTTGTATGGATCGACGTTAGAAGTGTTTATTGATGTAGTCTGATGTTAAAGATTGAGGTCGATTGGTTGAAGATGATGGTCTAAAGATGACAGTGTTTGCCGGCCCCTTGGACTGAGAGTGGGCAGAAGAAGGTTTGGACGAAGAAGGGTCATTAGATTTTGCATTGTTTTTACGCAATTTGACCTTATTTTCATCGATGGCACAGAGTTCAAGCTTTCTTGCCATGGTGAAAGCTTTGTCGAAAGTGCAGAATGTCTGAATATGCAATGTAGAAGAGATGTGCCTAGCACATGCTCAAGAAAAGAGCTCGATGAGCTCAGATTGAGGCAAGGAGAAGGAGAGCTGATTAATCAGGCTTCTCCAACGGGTGACAAAATTGACTATTGATTCGTCGTCAAATTGCTTGATGGAATAGAGGTCTGTGATTGAAACTTGTTTGGTGATGTTGATAAAAAAATGGTTGAGAAATAATTGGGCGAGTTGGGTGAATGAAAAGATAGAATGTCTAGTAAGAGAGCTATACTAGTCAAGAGTGGGGCCAGAAAGGGACATAGGGAACGTGCGTAAAAGTAACGCATCATCATGGGCAATGAGGTAGCAGGCATGTCTGAATTCCTGAATATGTTGTTGTGGGTCCTCCTTACTCTGAAAGTGAGTAAATTTAGGGAGTTCCCACTGGTTGGGGTATGGTCGAAAGGGCACAGAAGGATGAATGGGTTTGTTGCAAATTTGCTCATATGACAGAGCATTGCTTGAACCAGAGATAGAGGTTTCGAGACTAGACATTTTATCCATCAGCATTTTGATGATGTCTGCTGACAGATTAGTAGGTGGGGCACCCCCTAAGTTGTAAGGTACCTAGAAGGTGGTCGAAGAGGCGTATGACGTACTTGGTTGTGCTTGTGTAGGCACAACATATGGATAGTACGTCATAGGGATAGATGTCGTGGTCAAAGGGGCTTGTGTCATGAAATTGGAGGACACAAGTTGACTAGATACCGCCATAGGTGGTTGAGTGGCGGCACTAAAAAAAGGATAGTTGTCACTCCCGTGTGTATAGGTGTAAGAGTGGGTGAGGTCGAGATAACCAAGTTCTGGTATGGTGTAAAACTCAGTTGAGTTGTGTGGGGTTGAGGGGGCAATGATACCCCGATGGAGGTAGGTTCGAAAATAGATGAGGAGGCCAAACTTTGCGTATTGGCCATGGTCAAGTGACTAGTCGAGACAATAGGTTGAGTCATGATGGATTGGGTAGCGGATGATGTCGATGTCATTGCCGCTGTGACTAAAAGGTATCACGTTTAGTTTCTTGCGAGATAATTTTGGAGGGCTTTGACATTGAGGTCCAAGAATCTTTCGAAATCTTGGTCCCCTTCAGGGACGATGGGAGTTTGAGTCGGGGTTGGGCAAGTAGGATTTCTTTCAGTCTTCGAGTGGAACTCCATTATAGGACTGGTTATGGATGGTGAAGGTGGAAGCGGTTGATGGCTAGTGTGGTCAAGAAGAGCCTTGGTTTGACTGTGAGTCAGAACCATGCAAGGCAAGGATGGGGGTAGGTTTCAGAAACTGTGTTTTCTTAGTTTCAGAAACTCAGAATGTGGTTTTTGGTAGAAAAAGGGTTGGGTTTTAGGCTGTTGTTTTGAAAAAAAAGGACTGTGACAGAGACTGACGTCAGTTTAAAAATTGATGTCGGTGATATAAGATGGCCGACGTCGGTCAAATAACCGATGCCGGTGAGGAAGGGTGGCCGACGTCGGTGGTAAAGCCGATGCCGGTGACTGTGGTTTTCTAGAAACTTAGTAAATTTGAAAATTCTTGGAAAAAAGGAAGAAGAGCGTCCTCACTAACTCAAACAAGTAGATAAAAACAAAAAAATAGAGATGGGGACAGGCAGACACTAAGCGTTAAATCCTAAGAATCAATTTTTAGAATCTTGTGGCTTATGCCTTAAAGTGATGTTTGGGAAGGTTGGTTGTTAGAAGGGTCCTAGAAGAGGTAGTCTATGGATGTTTTTAGGTATGTTTAGGTGCTCAAGAAGTCTGTATTAGGTTTGGTATGTGGCCTGGTGCTAAGGAGCAAGCTCCCCTCACTTCATGAGTCCAGTGATAAGCTGGTCTCGCTTAGCCAAAATATACCTTGCCTAGAGATTATCCTCCGCCAGAGAACGGAGTGGGCTTTCCCCTTGGTGATGAAATCCAAGTGAGATTGCCAGGTAGGGGTAAGGTATCCGCTGGGGGATGAAATCCCAGTTGGGCCTTGTCTCAGGTATTGTTTGATGTTTGATTTGTGCACGTGATTCGGTTGTGTAACATCAAGTGGATCTACGATTTATTCAATATGCGGTTTATTTAATTACTAAGTGTGGACTAAGAAATGCAAGTAAGTAGAAATGGAATGCAGTATATTTTAAAGCCCCAAATTGAAATGTTTAAGTTTGAATGAAAACAAGTTGAGAAAAGGTTGAAGAAAATGATTTTAGACTAGTCTAGAAGTGCAAGAAAAGAAAGAAAAAGTTCTTTTTTATTCCTGCTTATGATGTCTTTTAGAAAAGAAGAAAGAGGTGAAGAGGGAGAAACCTAATGCACCTAAATGAAAAAAGAAGGAAAGGAACCCAAGGAAGGCCCTAAGGGTCCCACCGGGCGTGCCAGAATGTTTCTATGCAATTTCGCTTTCACATTCAAAGAGAGAAAATCAGAAACTTAAGGAAATGGTCAAGGTTAGAAGTACCTTAATGAAGTCGTGCGAACCATTATCCAGACGTTGTGAGAACTCCTCTTTGGCTATGGAGGAATGACACCTGCAAAGGAGAGAGACTTGGACAAAAAGGCATTAGATGGATAGATGGTGGGTTGCCAAGCAAAAGCCTATTCCCAGAAGTATGAAAACTTCCTTAAGGGAGGTCAACCAACTAATTGATAAAAGAAAAGTCTGATAAAAGACAGAATGATTAAATACTGATATGATAAAAGACTGAAAAGGAAAATGGAAGCAAAAGCTTACCTGAAAGATGTTGTCGGCCTGTTCACAGTCGTCGGCGTCAATGGTCCTACCGGCGTAGGTTGTCATGTATGCCGACATTGGTTAGTATGCCGATGTCGGTTGTCAAGTATGCCGATGTCGGTTAGTCTGCCAATGTCAGTTGTGGTAATGACCGGCATCGGTCGGGGCAGTGGCCTGTGGACGGGTCTGGTCAGGTTCTTGTTCTGTGGATGGGTCTATAGATGGGTCTGTGGTCTGCTTGAATGATTTGGGAGTCTTGTTTTGGGCTTGGTTGAATGGTTTAGGGTCTGGGTCTGAGAGTCTGGTTGAATGGGCAGAGTATATGGTCCTACAGAGGGATCAAGCAAAAGACAGGGATAGCAGAGAGACAGGGTTCGGGGCTGGTCTAGTTTGGTCAGAGTTTGGTCTGGGGGATAGGAGTGTTGAATCTAGTTTAGAAATAAATGACTAGAAAACACAAATGAAAACATAGAAGAAAACTTACCTGTGGTGTGCTGAAG
Source organism: Torreya grandis (assembly GCA_037957365.1). Classification (NCBI taxonomy): domain Eukaryota; kingdom Viridiplantae; phylum Streptophyta; class Pinopsida; order Cupressales; family Taxaceae; genus Torreya; species Torreya grandis. Next base: position 2,934,926 of record JARHVA010000636.1, read on the forward strand.
AAAGCGTTGCAGATTGGTGTACCTGTTGTTGGTGTTGCTGGTTGATGCAGAGTCCCTGTTGTGCTTGCTGGTGTAGAGGCCCGTTGTGTATACCTAAGGGAGATAGTCAGAGGTCTGGCTGAGAGGTGGAGTCAAGGCACAGATTGATTCAGGCGAATGCCAAGATTCAAGAGTCTGGTTGCGAAATCCAGAGATGAAGAGAGCCCAGAAGCCAAGAGAGATGGATAACGGTGCAGAAAGCCATTATGAAAGCTGCCGACGCTGGCAATATCACCGACGTCGATCGACAGTTGACCGACATCGGTGGCTGGAAGGTCAGAAAAAGGCTAAAAATAGCTTTTCATTTGTTTCCCAATTGTCGGGTCAGCGAGTCCGAGGAAGAAAATGGTCGAAGGGGATTAAATGGACGAGAGGAGAAGTTGGAATGGGAGTCTAGATATTAATATGGCCATGTGGGGGAATGAGGGGAATCCAAGAAGGGTATCCAAGGGTGGTGAGGTAGCAAGGAGAGGGAAAAGGGACTTTTGTTAATTAAAATAAATAATTATTTCAAATTAACAAGATATGGGTTAGGAGTGGTTAAGTGGACGAAGGGGACTAAAAGGGGGAGAAAGGACCAAGGGGTAGACACGATTTCAGTGTCTACATACTCATCCCTTTAATCAAACATATGATTTATAATAAGCGAAACCTTAAAAGGTTAAAACATTTGTTGGACCTAACTTACTTTGAACATTGTTCAAACGCTAACCCTAGATGCTCTTAGGGTTTATATCCTTTTTGTGTCTATGCTCAAATTTTTGTTCCAAAAACTTGGATTTTTTTCAATATTTATTTTTTACAATCTTTCTTAAATTAAAATTATTTAAATGTTCATAATATACAACCACTTATTTATCTACTTCCCAAACTACAATGGTAAAATTTAACAATCAATTTGATGAGGCCAATAAGAAATAATTTTAAGATTTTTTGTCCAAACATTCAGATATGCAAGATGACCTCATCACTACTATTCTAGAAGATTTCCAAAAATCAAACAATGGTCTATATTCAACTCCCCTAGGTAAGAACATTATTACACCTACTGTGAGTCCAACTCAGCTAGCACAACCTACAATTATAATTCAATAACCTTTAGTGACAACTACACCTAATATGGCTAGTTCCTCCTCTCCAACCATACAATCCTTTATGCATGAGGTTCATACTCTAGAGGCTAAGGTGTTACATCTTGAGAAGGGATCCATTAGGACATCACATGGCTTGGATTCTAATATTCTCTTGCATACACATTTGGCACATCATATAGAGGCAATTCCCTTGTCATCTAGATTCATAGCACCTAAACTAACATTATATGATGGTAAGGGTGACCCAAAACACCATATTTGATCTTTTCAAGTAGCATGTTTGGACTATGTGTCCAACAATTGACTTCTCACAAAATTATTTCCATGTAGTTTAAATGATTATGCCTTATAGTATTTTTATAACTTATCAAATCAATCTTTTATGGCATTCAATCCTTTGGTAGACATGTTTATAGCACATTTCTCCATAATTATCAGTGACATGATCTCATATGCTCAAGTTTCACACTTGAAAAAAAAATCAAATGAACCTATCGTATAATATGTCTTATGATACAAGACTATATTAGCTAAATTGACTAGCCCCATGGTAGACAAAGAGCTTCAGAACATCTTCAAATAGAGTCTTTTACTAGTATTACATGAAGTTATCTTGTTTAAGAAGTTTCCAACATTCACTGATTTTTGCCACATAGTAAAAGAAATAGATGTTAATCTTCTATCAATGGGCAAACTAAAATATACTAATGGATCGAAATCAATTACTAATTGTTCAAATAAGCTTCCATACAAGGTAAGGTCCATTGATAACAATAGTGATCAAAATGCCATAGTTAATGCATCTTCAAATCTATCTCTTCACATGGTTTTATCAGATCCTCCATGTCGAATCTTTACCAACCTTCCCAAATCACCAACACATATTTTACAATATCTCTTAGAATGCAATGGCATATCTCTCCCTCCTATCAAAGAGGTTGATATGACATGATCTCTTCCAAAATTCTAAGATTCTAACATATTCTATGAGTATCACAGGGCACCAGGACATACAATAAATAGATTGATAAGCCTAAAACATGAGATGCAAGATTTGATTAAGGCTAACATTATTAATGTGGGCACACCCACAGAGGCACCAAAAGTATAGTAAACAAAATCTAATCCATTAAATATATTCTCAAATCTATTTCTAAAACATAGTAAATGAGGTAGGGAGCACTTCAAGTGTTCACTACACATAGTAGACACATCCACCACCAACTTCATATCATACTATTATAGAGGAGGCACACCCATTACATAATATCATTAGTATATACCACACTACATTTCTAGCTAGACCACTTATCACCATTCAAATCAGGGGATTATTGATGATGATGCATATTTACATGCACTCTTTGTATGAGCTTATATAGATAATCATCATATTTAAAGTGTTATGGTTGAAAATAGGTCAAGAATTAGCATGTGCACTATGACATTTTTATAGCATTTGGGGTATTCAAAGTAGGATATATTCCCCATAGACACATTTATTATTAGTTTTAGTGGTCATGTTCAGAGTTCCATTAGGGAAATTATGTTCCTCTTAAAGGTTGGACTAGCACATATATCCACTCGATTCTTAGTAGTACCTAGTGCATGCATGTTTCATATGTTATTAGATAGGCTATGAATATAGAAACTATGAGCCATCCCATCCATAGTGCACAAATGCTTGAAATATATACATGTAAATTAGGTGGTCAAATTTGAGGGTTTTTATATCTGAGTATCCTCTACCGATTTCACAAGTATTTACTTTAATGTTACCATTTACAATTCTAGTTATCAGACAATTCCTATTGATACTTCATAGAGTTCAGTAGAGCCACCAGTGCAAGTAAAGTATACTCCTATAGTATTGACATGTACATGTCCTCTCCCATGGAGACCATTAGTAGAGATTCCCTTGCATCAAAGATATGTCACAAATTCTATAGGGCCTTCCTCCACTCACTTTTTATTGAGATCAATATTATTGGGTTCTCAGCACAGGGCATCTATGTCACCTATAGCTTCATCTACAAGATGGGTTCTTAATACCCCTACAATTCATAGGACACCACAATTAGTACCACAAATTCTTAGCACCATTACATAAGCAGATACAGATAAAGACCACTTGGTATAATAGATTATGGGGCCATAGTTACCCTTTTACATAGAATACATGATCATAATTCCCTTATTTGGCACAAGTCATAGTGATAGTGAGTCTCCCATGAGACTCATCAGTTAGTATATTTTATCTCTTCTTGTACATACTTGCTCTCTCTCTTTTCTCCTTGTACATAGTTCATTTTCATTTTACTTATACATAGATTATTTACAAAAAATAAAAAAACAATACAATATTTTAAAAACACAAAAAAAATTCAAATAGTTACTTAAAAACACAAAATTTATAGATAGTATGCATTGATATGTTTACATTTATTATATTTTCTAGATACTACATATGCTACCTATCTTAGTAATAGTCAATTTTATCATACTATAGGCTTCACTTGTTCCTATCAAGTGATTATAGGTTAATATAGGACTCAAGTCTGCTACACTAATCTAAACATTCTATTATCTACCCATGGGGGGCATATACACTGATACATGGGTCTTTACTTGACACATTTTCTTGTTGGGCACACCCTATACACAGTTTTAATCATAAATTTCTATCCTTACATACTCTACATTCCATTTTTAGCATTGTTATATTTAGATATTGATCATTGCTACTCATACTCAGCTTTTTTTACTGGCTATTGCTATTTTAGACTTAGTATATGTACCTCTTTTCTCTAACATAGATTTGTATTACATATTCATTTATACTTTCATTTCTAGCTTACCTAGTTTAAAATTGATTGTATTTATATGCTTATTCTATTTGAGGGCATTTGAATATGCCATTTTTCTTTGGCTCACTTCCATTCATAGTATGTATGTTTTAGGCATGTGCCCATGTCTCTTATGTATGTGAAATAAGCCCAAAAAACAAATTTTAGAATTGCATTATTAGTGTACATTTTGGGATTGTGTGTTAGACCTAATACCTTGCTTACTAAAATAAATGATGCACATTCAACATACTCATGCATGCGTAACTAGAAAATATAACTTATGCACCTTAAGTTGTTATTTAGTTACAACAAGTCCATGAAATGAAATAATGTTTAATGTTATTATTATAATTAGGTAAAATATTGAAGATGTTAAACATAAGGTAGCAACCAATAAGTTGATTAGAACATATGTATATTTATACAAGATTCCACAAGCACACATCAAAATTTATTACTACCTATAAGAGAGTACAATCATGGAAAAGAGTGGAAGCTAAAGTATTATAGGCAGCTAATCTAGGGATACTAGTCGAGGTCATTAACTTCCTCTTGGCTCAAGGTCATTACACTATTTCCTAGTTTATTTAAAATTATGCTCATCACCCATTATTAATTAAAATATAATTAATCAGGCTTACTCCCTAAGGCCGTAGAGACTATGATAGTTCCATACCTATATAATTCCATATTGTTTAATTTATTAAACATGAATGTTGTTGTCTGAATAATGAGTAATGATACGACTTATGATCAATTCCATATTTACTAGATAGGATATATTGGGTAGCTCATAGTCAAATTTATGCAAAAGATCTCATATTGACAATAGTCAATGCTTATATAATTTACAATAAGGAGGAGTTAATATAACAAAAAGTGAATTTCAACCAAGCATAGATTTTCTTAGCATTAATTATTCAATGCATCCATTGTATTTATGGTAGGAAAGATATTCAACCCATACTAACTCACTTATTTCCATGTAATTTCCATCCATGGGCCAAAAAATACATTCAATATTATATCATTGAGTTAATTTCCAGCCATACATATGTTCATTAAAATTTTCAATAACCTTAAATCAATTAGTTCCATGTCATTTCCTACAACAAGAATTATATTCAAATGATAAACCAACTTCAAGGTAACATCAATCATAATAACTAACTTATATGAATGATATGAATTGCAACATAAACAAGTAAGGAAGGAACATGATCATCACAAAACTTCTCACATAAGTTGAGAATACAAAATTCATGCTAACTTCAAGTATCTCATTAAAATAAGAAATTCCAGCCATTCATTGAATAAGTGAAACCCAAACATAATTCCATACAAATATCTATAAAAACATAAGATGGTTAAGCATGCCTTTAGGCAACGAAACACAATAGTTTATCCTCATTTCTATCCAATGTAAAATAAGTCCATAGGTATATTCAACCCTATCTTATTCATATAAATTATTACCAACAAAATACCAGTGCACTAACAATCTTAAATAACTTATGACAAGTATTAGGTAGCCATTGATTTGGATATAATTTAGAATTCTATTTAATTGCAGCAAGGTAATAAAGAATGAAAACTAGAAAAATGTAATCTAAGAACAATATATTATTTACCAATAAAGATACGTACCTCTTATATGTAGTTGTACAAGTTGTAAGTATTTGAATAAGAACTAAGAAATATAATTAAGGTTCCATTTATTATGCTTCTTTACAATGCTTCTCTCATATTAGAGCGACAAAAATTAGTTGTACCATGTTATATTATTTCATATGCAAACTAAAATCATAACTAGAAAGAAGGTTTCTATATAAACTCATGTTGCCTCAATAGATATGCAACATGTAAAGAGAAAGACATTAGTTTATGTAAAAGAGAATAAGTTGGATACATCCCTTTAAGGACTATCATTTTCTAAAATAAATTTCTTACATCTTAGCAGTCTGAACCAGCATACTTCTACATGTTAAAACATCATATGGCAAGTGAAATATATACATAGGTAAGTCTTAGCACTGCCAATAATATAATACTTAGGCCAAGAGACTATAGAGACAATATATAAAAATACATAAAATACTAAATACTACTCTAATCATGAATATGATCAACTACATATTTCACTAACACAATAATTTAAACAACATAATGTACTATAAGTATAATACAATAATCATAACCATCTAAATATCCAAGGTGAAAACTAGGACATCATAACAATGATTCAATTTAGAAGATATAAAAGGAATCTCAGCCTTTCACCATATATCAAGCATTATAAAACCTTTTGCTCCACTTATAACATGATTCATTATCAAGGACAAAGATTAACATATAATGACTACCATGTTTAATTAAATCAATAAAACTAATGTTACTAGTTTACAACTAAACTTTGCTAAACATTCAACATAGAAAAATTAATATAATTAATGCTAAAGAAACATATGAATTACTTATACCACATGTTACTGAATTTGTCATGCCTATCCATGAGATTATCCAAGAGTATAAGCAGCATGTAAACATGTCAATAAGCCCTCCCAACCATCCCTATGAGCATAACCATCGGTGGCCCTTACCACCCCATCCATCAATTAGATGGTAAGTTTGGAAACTAGGGTTAGAAAGGGATTAAGATCAGGTCAGGGTTCCCATGTCATTGGATGACTTAACACAATAGTAGAAGTATAAAATAGGTAAGTGACCAATAAGTACATCATCTAAAGATAAGATAGAAATAACCTAGTAAATTACATCACTAGGAGTTGAAAGTTAGGATAATCCATTGTAAGCTAATTTAAAGGTCATAAAATTTGATTTATGAACTAAATCTAGGTCCATAACAATCATTATTTCCATGATTGGAAATCCTCTAAGCGTATGCTTGGCCTATAGACATATAGAATACCAATATACATTCCATGTAGATAAATCCATAGCTATAACTCAAATATTTAAGTGTGGTAAAAGGGCTATCATTTAAATAAAAACAAAATTAGACAAATATTTAATATGAAAATAACTGTCAACATAACCCAAAGTAAAAGTATAATTAGCACAATGCAGTAGTCCATAAGAAACTTGATAGTTCAAAATAGTCAACACACACAACTAGTCAACACATTTTCTTCCATGACTTCCAGCCATACCATTATTTCCTAAAATAATAAATAGTTATTTCAAGAAATAATTCAATGTCTATAAATCGATTTAAAAGTCAAATAAAATTGATATGATGATTTTGTGGAATCATCATGAGGTCCCATGACCTCATAATGATCCCCAAATCTAATATCAAGATAAACAACTTAAAGATTTCAAATAGCCATAATAGACTATTTAATTACTAGTCATCATACTATTGTAGGTTTTTGGAAAACTTTTGCTAGGGCTTTGCCCCATAAACCCTACTCAGATGCTCATCAATTTACAAAATGCCATACAATATAAAGCCAAGGTCATTAAAATACATTAGTATAAATTTCAAATATTCAACTTCAAAAATCAACTAAAACTCCAAATCATTTTAGAAAAATCCTTAATATTTCCAAGCATAAAACTCACAAAAAATGTCATACAACATGTATGCATAAAAAGGCAACTAGGTTTACAATGACCCAAAATTATTTATACTTAAAACAAGGTGTAATGGGTTATATAATATATATTCATAGAAAGAGGTAAATCATCCCTACACTGTTATATGCCCAGCTTGAAGTCTCATGATTTCACTCTGCATATAGTGACCCCCTTTGCTTGCTTTATTCAATAAAAAGATAACCCAGTCTAATACAAACAATAGTAACTCATTTGGAAAATTTTAGGCTAAAATAAGTAGTTTGAAATAATTAAAATAATGAGCAATATTATTTGAAGCAATAACTCCCCAAATCATTTCAAACAAACCCTCATTAAATAAGTGAAAATCCATACAAATATTTCATATGGAAGAATAGGGTATGGCAACTTAGTTTGCTAATAAAATTGAAATTATCCATACATAATAAAAATTTAACATGTTATATATTAAATTTATAATAAAAAAAGAAGAGGAAAACCTACTCTCAAATTGATTTATTCAACAAAATAAACCCAACCTAGGTAAAGTAACCTTTAACTAATTTACTTGGGAGATTGTAAGCTGAAAAATAATAGGTTGAAAGAAAAAGACTAGTCCATAAGGTTTTGACACCCCCAAATCTTCTCTTCCTTCCCTAAAATATTTCCTCCATACATTGCCCCCACCTTCTTTCCTCTTCCCCCATAACGAATTGGAATCCCCAGCAAGCCAACCGCATGCCCCTGGAGTAGGTCAACCCACATGGCCATGGCATGGGTGTATATATATATATATATCCCCCATTCATTTTAATAGGGAGGCCAAATGAAAAAAATGGCCTACCACTTCCTTATAATCCCTCATTTTCCTAATGAAAAATGATGCCCAAATCCATTAAAACTATAAATTAGTATTTTAATCCAATACGACATTAATTAAATATTAATAGTCTAAACCACATAGGTCAAACCACCCATACTCCATTAACTAATAATAAAATCCACATATCATTATGACTTCATCAAAGTTATCCATGTTGCATGGGGGTTAAGTCAAAAGGCCCGATAAGGAGTCCAAGTCATCATGATGACTAGATAAACCAAGATAAGATTATGAGATGGTGAACTCATGGAGAGAGAGGAGGTAGAAAATAAGAAGGTGGAATGGTTCAAAAACCAAGCAATAGAACCACACAAGAATAAAATTAACACGTGACAAAGAACAAAAACATAAAAAGGCAACCATGATACAAGTGCACATAAAATATTAAATTCAATAGTTAAAAATAAGGTATGATAGATAAAATAAGTCATAATAGTACAAATCAGAAAATGACATAACTTGTCCAATGGCTTAGAATCAAAACTCAATTTATACGTGTCAAAAATGCATTTGATTGTTCAAGAATCACTTATCTTTCTAGGTGTCAGCATCTTCATCTAGCCTAACTCATATCAGGTACCTGCAACCACCAAATATAATATTAGCAACACCCAAATGATGAATAATTAATACAATACAAAATTGCAATAAAGCATTAATTACATCACTAATCCATATATCATCTAGTGTAGAAAAATAAAACATAATATGTCTATCAATATGCAGTCAAAATGTCCTCATATCCAAATCTATCAGCACTATACCAGCTAGATAAAAGTAATGCAAAATTTAGCTATACATGTGGTAATAATATTTTAAACAATCACCTTAATTATCAAAGGGTGGGGTCATAACATAATAATGTAACTAACTAAAGTAGCATATATATATATATATATATATAAAGATAAAATGAATCCAATTCAAGTGGTATATGTATATCAAGATAAAATGGATTCAGTGTGAGCATTAACCATGATATAGGTTAATCATAATAGCTACCTGAGATATCTCACATTACAACCATATAAAACATGACCAATAGCAATAGTCGTTAATCTAGTGTTATCAAAACATGAGAAACAAGCTATAATCAATTATTTATAGTAGGCCACCAAGTCAGGTCATGACATCCTCCCCTACTTAAAGAGGATTCATCCCAGTGACTATCAACAATCAAGAAATAATATTCTCTAAATATGGCCAACTAAATCAATTATCACTGCTTCACAACATCTCCACCTGTTGAGTGGTGGTAATGCCTTGGCCTTATTTTGTTTGCATTCCTATTTGTTTCCATTAGAATAACCCTTTTTTTCTTTACATTAGGCCAAGTAATGACCTCCTTCCTACCTTCATGTGTCTTTATGCCACTAATATGGTGAGACAATGCTTATACATCACTATTATAGAAGAATATTCCACCAAATATCCTAACTTGGTTGGAACTTTTCCAATATCATGCCTTAGAAAGGTCATCAATTACCCTCGAATTCACCAAAACCAACTACAATTAGGTTCATTAAACCAAATATTCTTCATTCCTCAACAAAAATTTCTTGGAAACACAAGTTAATTTCAATACAACACTGTTGTTTTTAACTATTCCAGTCACCTGTGAAGGTGATAATTAAACATCATGAGCATATAGTGCTCCAAAACACAACTTATACCTACCTTAATATGCTTTCCAATAAGGGTGCTAATGGCACTCCCAAGTAGGAAATACAATCATAGTTTGACTAACTATAAATTAATTGACTAAATCAGATTAGTAGTTTTGAATATAAAAACTTTACCAAGGTCATTAATCGCTTGGTCTCAACACACATAGTCTTATAACATGAGGTCAATGATTGTAATCATCCAATCTAACCAGATTGTGACTAGATTATAAATTAAGAGTGGAATATTTGACTATAAACATTATGTTACATGTATAATCTTAATAACATCTATTAGATAATCTCCTTACATAAAGGTAGTAATCTATATCATTATGGTTACTCCACTACTCATCCACTTTTCATGGGTTAGTGAAGTGTCCCACACCAACCACATTGAACATTGGAGAAGCCATACCAAGCATCACATGCAACCCAAAGTCTTATAACATGTTCTCAAACACATGTGAGCTCAAATGATGGTCTAGGGATACTAATCCCACCATCTATAAATCATCCATCTGAGAGCATTACCCAACTTTCATCACTCTATCCAAGATTCAAGTGGGTACCTAAGATTTTTAACACCACCTAATCAAGGCTTTATGTTACTCGTTCAAAGCATAAAATCAGCATACATTCTAGTTATTATTTTAAAATAAAACATAATATTAATCCCATAATATTTATAATAGGTATAACAAAAATAACACTTGAACCATAGCATGTTTTCACTTAGAATCCAACATATGCATATATTTTAGCAAGTACCACTCTACTAATTTTGCATGAATGTCCCAATTTATACAACCAATCAGTGCTTTACAAGGTCTAAACAATAAAATTTCACAAGGTTTGTTTTTACCACAACCTCCAAGAGGTGACTAACGGAACACTAAATCCATAAGGTGACCATTATACACTAAGATTCCATAACCAACTTATTACACTCATGGTGTACACTTTGAATGAATTAGGGGCTTACTTTTGCAAAGGGAAAATTGGGTTTTTAGCATACGAGGGACTCCACTTCTTGGCCCATACCCAATCTAAATCATTATGGATGTAGTGCTTCTCTACCCTCAACCTCATATTTAAACCAATGCTCAATACTAGAGTAGTGATGTGGGATTACACCACACCACACAACATTATACCTTGGTAGATTTCAATTAATAGAAGTTGATTCAATAGAGAAATACATCACATGAGTGGATTAAAGTCATATTACCACATATTAATATGTTATAAACATAAAGTCATATTTATTCTATTATATGTACACAAAATACTCATACATTAATTTTGAGAACATAGAGCATTGTATGGTCTACATGGTTAATTTTAGAAGTGGGAGATTTCTCTACACAAGTAATTTACCATTATTCACATGTTTTATAGTTAAAAACATGATATCATGTATATAAGTATTCATATAACAATGTTGATATCAAGAATAAAAAGTGAAAACCCATAAGGTTAACTACATACACATAGTATAGTGAGGATACTAATTTACAATAAACATCCTTATGGATGTAATGAAAGAGTTATCAAAACTCTTTAGCCAAGATCTATCTAATGGCTCATACCATAGCCATTGATGCTTCAGCATAAATAAGAGGAAACCAATTGATAAAATAATTGTTATACTCAAATGATATGAATACAAAAGCATAAATTATGTATATTACAAGTAAATCACTTGATTATATAGGCAAGGCAAAATAGAAATCAAGCCAAACTAGTCACTGTGGGACTAAAGTCCATATAAGACAAACTTAACAAGCATGAGTAAAAAATACTCTAACACCCACCTTAAAGTGAAGCTAGGGGATAATAATAGAGGATGCATTGTGAATCCATGTGTCCCTATGGATGCCAATCTATCATGTTGGAGTACATAGATGTCGAGTCATTATAATTGTCAAGTTTAAGTAGGAATGGTGTTGAATATGAGGATCACTGACTATAAAAATTATGCTCCAAAGTACTAGGTAGAATGATGAACCCAAAAAATCATCACTTGAACACCCTCCAAAATGATGTTGAGAAGTAAGCACAAAGACTGGTGGAGCTACCACACTAGTGTCATTGGTGGGGATACCACACTGGTGTCACTATAAGAATCACCAAAAATGCCATGGAGTCAAATAAAAAATACTCATATGAGTTCCAGTAAAAAAAATGCCTAAATAAGATACTCATATACAAAAATAATCCAAAAAACACTCAAAAGAGTGCAACACACAAATAACTCTCATAAAGTGGAGAAGATGAGAGAAAACCCATATGAAAAACTTCCCCCCCCCTAAAAAAAAGAGAGAAAACAAGAAGAGAGAGCTAGATAAAATTTCTCCAAAGATGATGTTGAAGAAGTTCACACTCCAAATACTCGCAAGTCACAAAAGAACTCAATCTATATGAGTGGTTTGAATCCATTACTCGATCATAAAATAATTGATACTATATACACCAGAATAGCTCTAAATAATGAGACTATCAGTGGTGATGAAAAAAAAAAGTATAGCATGTGAAAGGAATGATCAACACTAAGAATTAGAATATACATCACACCCCCCATACTATTGAATAGATAGATTTTAAAAACAAAGGTTTGCATGAGTGGTCTGAATCTACTACTTGAATACTAAACAAGTTGACATTGTATATACCAGAATAGCTCCAGAATGAGGAGACTATCAAATGTCAAAAAAGGTGTCAAAAATATAGATAAGTTTATCAAATATTATGTCCCATGGTGGTGATGTAAAAGATAATAAACTGACAAAGTGAAAAAGTTCTTGGAATAGAGTACATAAATGCATGAATGTAGACAAGATTGAATCAGCAAACCCCCATGGCACTTTATAAATTAGTGTGAGTATAATATAACCCAAACACAAAACACTAAATGGAAATAAGGAAGACACTAGGATTCACTAGAATGAGGAGACTGTCAACCAATCATATAAGCCATTAAGAGAGATGTTTCAAAAATAAGGGAATGAAACAAGGTGTCTCCATAGAAGAAGGTGAGGTGCTAAGAAAGATGCCTTGAAGAGATAATACATAACTACCAATGTTTCAAAGTACTAATGCATGTTTTGGGATAATAGAAGAGTGTGAAAAATAGAAAAAAGAGTCATGATGTATGCAAACACACCATAAAAATAATCATCATCTAAAAATAACAACGTGCAAAGCATAGGTAAAAGGATGTTGGGCTCAGCCAAAAATGTGTCTGAGATAGTGCATGTGTGAAGTACAATATAGGGCCCATAGCACATGAAATCTTATAGTAGTGATAATTTACACTCAATAATAGGATGTTTAACTGAACCAAAAATACATCCATGAGTGCAATAAATGATGAAAATGCAATCAAGAAGAAGCAAGAAGGAAATTTTTTTTGCTTATGAGGGGGTTTGACCTCTTGTCAGACTAAAAATCACCCTCTGATCTATGATAAATGAAAGAGATAAGGTATGTTAAAAATAATAGATAATCCCTCAATAAATTCTCAAAACATATAAAAATGTGTCACCACTAAAAAGTCATCACAAATCCTAAGCAAAGGCAGTGCAACCAATGTGAAGAGACCCCCCCAGAATATGGCACTTTATAAAATAGTGCATTTTTATAATTTAATTACACTAATGGATATATAATAAAAAAACATTTACTTTTTAAAAAAATGGAACTCACATCAGAGTTATGGTTCAAAAGTTATAAGCTTTTCAATTTCTCATAAAAAAGGATTAAAATAATTAAAAAACACTACAAACTACAATTTAAGACCAAATCAGAAAAGAACATATTCGTGCAACCACTCATTAGAACCAAAATTTCACCATAGATTTAAAAAATTCAACAAAAGTTAAAAAAAGTGTTCCTAATTACCTCGGTATCCATGTAGGCAAGTTTAACTTCCTCTTTAAACAAAAAAATAACTAGTAACAAAAAATAATGAAATTACAGTTGTGTTAAGAAGAATAAGAGGTGCATTTTTGTTTGTTTTCACCTTGATGAGTTGTTGAGCAAGTAAATGGCCTACCACCAGGAGATTTTTTTCAATTTGTTTTCCAACACCACAACAAGGAAAGGAGTGTAGGTTAACACTAATAATCAGATAGAGTAACATATTAGATCCTAAGATGGGTTATTATGGGTTGTTTAGATCCTTCTAACTGGAACTTTGATGATTCTTAATGCTAAAATAGACTAGGTATCCATGTTGTACCAACAAAAAACACTTAGATCTCAAAAAAAATTGAATGGATCACAACCCATTCCCACATTACACTCTTCCAATGCCATGCACCACTTCCAATGCTCCACACAAGATCCTTGTCCAAATTTGATCATAAAATGCCTAGTTTCCTCCAGTAAAAAAAACTTAGATCTAAGATTTCAGTGCAACATTAGAGATGATGATGCTAAGGTCTAAGATCTGATCCACCATGTGAAACTTCTAAAGTCTAAGATAGATCAATAGATTAGATCAGAGGGGGCATAGTCTTTGGGAATGTAATGTAGCACTACTGCTCTTCTAATGCCAACTAGTGGTTTCTTCCTTCATCCTATGCAGTAGCCTCTTCTTTGTAGATCTGGTCTAAGTAATAACAAAATAGATGAAACCTCTATGCTCAGAATTTAACATAACTTCTGACACTATCCTTACAAATGCAATGTTTTAGATCTAAAATATTTGCACTCTCTTCTTACTACACTCCACCTCTATTGAAAAAGACAATGCCACTCTTTCAATAGTTCAACACATCTAAAAATAAGATGGTACAAAAAAATCTCTATGCTAAAAAATATGATGCCAAGCTTATACTACAATGCCAAGTTAGAATATTCAATGCCTAATAGTAGTCTGATGTTAAAGGCTAGATCTGAAAATAAAAAGCAGATCTTCATAAAACTTGCAATGCCTTGCTATAGATCTCCTTCAATTCCTCAATCCACACAAAAGAAAACTCCATAGGTTAAAAAAAATAGATGTCTTCAACTCAATGCTAAAATAAAGGAAGAAAAACTATCATTATCATTATACAAACCCTTAGATAAGCTGAGTTACAACTAATATTTGGCCCCAAAAAAACATCCAACATTGATGTTGAGTTAATCAAAACCCAATTAGAAGGAATATATCATGGCCAAATCAAATATGTAAAGATTTGATACAATGCTTGACATAATCCACTAAATAAACAATGTTGGAGAAGAAGCAAAATATCTGATCTACAAACAAAGACTGTAATAGAAAATTGTTGAGTAATAGTTATTCAAGGGTGGCTTTGGTATCATGAAAGAGTTATCAAAACTCTTTATCCAAGATCTCTCCAATGTCTCATTACCATAGCCATTTATACTTCATTATAAATAAAAGGAAACCAATTGATAAAACAATTATTATACATAAATGATATGAATACAAAAGCAAACAATGTGTCTTTTACAAGTAAAGCACTTGCTTATATAGGCAAGGAAAAATAGAAAGCAAGCTAAACTTGTCAATGTGATACTAAATTCCACATAAGACAAACCTAGCAAGCATGAGTAAAAGATACTCTAACATGTAAGACATGTCCAATATCATAATAGACATCCTCATGGATATTAAAATGTAGCCTAGCTCGAAATAAGCATCCTCATAGATGCATGACTCAGCCAAGATCAAATTAAACATCCCCATAGACATAAAACATATCTATGGTTATAATAACATCCTCATGGAAATCAACCTATACATGATCAAAATAACCATCATAGATGCAAAACATATCCATGATCAAAATGAACATCTTAAGTACAAAATATGAAATAAACATCCCCACACACTTATTTACTTTTAGTCCTTTGGAGTTGCAAGACCACGTGCTTCTCCATTTAACTCAAAATAGGCCAAATAAATAAACAAGATCAATCTTTTATTTCAGTTCAAGATTCTCTTTCACAAGTGGAGATCTCAAGCCTTAATGATATACCGAAGTAAATAAAATACTCTCACCCTATTTAGCCCTCTAGGTTTAGAACTATCCCTTAGTCCTCCTGAGGTCATAATATTGTAAGAATTTATTGATGACTTGCCCATATAAGTCAACAATAGATACTAAACATCATTTCCTCAATTCTAATGGTGAAGTGGTTATCACCAGTTTCTGATTAACTTGCTCATACAAGTCAATAGTTAATGGGTGATGCTTACCCCAATACAACTTGATTAGGGAAGGGTTGACCCAACCAAGCCTATGGATAAAAATTATAAGGTCATTGCATAAATTTATCAAATTCAGCACACACACACACACATTCCATAAATGTCAAAATTTATAGCACCTCAGTATTGTATATCAAATCACTATTATCATTTACCCAAGGGGATACATGCCTTTATTAAGGTCATAAAATTTCCCTTCTAAGCATATAAGACATATATTTATCTATGTCTGGTACATAATTCCAGCCATGGTTTAGTATGCACAAAATCATACAATGTTCTAATTTAATCTTGGTAAAAACAATATAGATATACATGTCTCATTTAGCCATCACAAGGCATATGCATACATGTTGATACAACAAACCTTCATAATAATATCCACCTCCATATTATGTGTATTTTTAGCTATCCAAAATACACTATGCAAACTTAAGCCTTTAAAAAAGTATGCACAATCACACAAAATCTCAACCAGCCTTTACAAGAATTTGTTGGAATCAGTTCAATGTGTCCAAATTTCATCCAAAATATTTGAATCATAGGCTCTAATACGAAATCAAATAACCCCGCAGAAAAATCAGAATTACATTATCAGCGTATGTTTTGGGACTACATGTTGGACCCAATACCTCACTTAGTAAAACAAGTGATGTGTATTCATCATACTCATGCATGCATAAATGGAAAATACAACTTATGCACATTAAGTTATCATTTGGTTATAATAAGTATATGGAATGAAATAAGGTCTGATGTTATTATAATAATCAGGTAAAATATTTAAGATCCTAAACATAAGGTAGCAACTAGTAAGTGTATTAGAACACATGTATATTCATACAAGATTCTATAAGACATAATAGAAATTATTACTACCTATAATAGAGTACAATCATGGAAAAGAGTGGAATTTGTGATCTTGGAATTTGACTCAAGAGAGGATGGTTAGTATGGTATTAGTTCTGAAATGAAAACAAAGTGAAATAAACACACTAATAGCATAACATATCTAGGCCTAGAAACTAGGGAGAGCTTAGTTAACAAAATCAAATGATAAGCACAACTAAAAAGCAAAGAATGAAAACACAATCATTCCTTTCACCTTCCTTGGATTCTCCAAATGCCTTTGTAATGGTGACTTGTTCGGCTTATGCTTCAAGAGGTCTTCTTCAATGGAGAGTGGCTACCTTCATCTCCTCTTGGCACCTTTGGCTTGTGGCTTGGCTTGGCTTGGAATCAATTTGGCATTATAACACTATTTGCTTGAAAATTTTTAGAACCAATCCTACATTATAACTTTGCACTAATTAAGCTTAGAAATGATGTTGTGAGGCCTTCTATTTATAGATTTTTGAGAATGTCTAAAATCAACTTGAACAGTCCATCTCAAGATCGAGATGTGTGGTTGAGGATTAATTCAATTTTTGGAATTGAGTTTGTAATTATCCTCATCATGGCATTGAAATAAGGGACAATTAAGAGGTATGGAGGGAATCATGGAAGGAATTGATGAGGCATGGAGGGCATGAATCCTGATATTTATGGCATTTATGGCCTAGAGATGTCTTCCCAAAAAATAAGGTCACTTGATGATGTAGATATTCAATATTCATTTCCAAAACAAATTTTTCAACAAGTTTCCATGGAATTATTTATTAGGCTTTAATTTGGATTAATTATATTTTAAGCATGTTTAAGCACATTATACACAAATTACTCAAATTGATCAGAATGTCTTGTTATTGGTCCAAAATTTGATTGGATTAGAATTGGAAGGTGATGTCAGATGCGTTAGAACCATATTCCCATTTAGGATGTTACCAATAACAAATAACAAAGGCACATGCTTTATTCAAAATATTTTATAAGAAAGATCAATCCAGATCACGTAGGTGCAAATTTGGCATTTTGACTCAAAATGAACTGATCAAAGTTAGATGGCCCATAAATTACATTACCCCATTTAGGGATACCCTGGCCAAAATCAGCATTTGAATATGTCAATTTCACATCATTTATCATGTTTTAGTGTTTTTAGTCCAAATTGTGTATTTTGGGTAGAAATTGATCAAAAGCCTGGTTGGAGGTTATCAACGGCCAGTTTTAGGTGTCTACAGTTTGCCCCTTTTGGGAAGATATTACAAACCATAGGCAAAGAAACGTCTTCTCAAATAATGAAATATGGCTTGTATGCCAAAAAAAAGATAATGGTTAAAGAACAAAGCTCCAAATTATTTTGGGAAGCCTATGATGATGCCCCCTCGAGGGAGTGGTCGTCACATTTGTTGATGGATGATCCCTTGAAAAGAAATAAGAATAAAGGTGGAATTAACCCATGGTTGAGATTAATCCAAATGAGAAAATTATTACATGCATTGATGTAAAAAGGATACTAATTTTCCCAAAGGTGGTTATAATTAGGAATAAAAGTCAAAATAATGATTTCCCCATAGGTAGTTATAATCATTACGAGGACCTAGATTGGCTAAAACTAATGGTGCCCTAGTTAGGGATGATTAGCAAGCATAACTCAAGGATATAACCTAGAATATAGATTAAATATGAGTGGGTGGTGCAAAGTGATGAAAGAGATGGATAGAGGAATAATGTTAATCTATGTGAATGATTTAGTTGTACCTACTAATGAGGAAATACTTGTCCTAATTAACAATGATATAACTAGAATGGTCAAATGAGTTAATTGGATCAAGGGTGGGATGGGAGGATCTACCAAGGTACCAAAGAGAAAATTTTATGGCTCCATTTATTATAGACCTTTGTGAAGCTAATTTTTGTTGTAGCATGTGATGGTAGGATTCATGATAGAACACCATGAAGACTTGGCCAAAATATGTGTAAGGACTGACTCCCAATCCAATAAACATTTTAAAATAATGCACCAATGATAAAAACCATGATGACAATGTTGACATATGAATATAGATAGACTCAATAATAATGTGTGTAAGGAATCACTCAATGAACACATATAGATTGAGTTAAGGTAATAGTGTTGAAATCAAACAAATAGGCAAGTGAACAAACAAATAAACAAATAGAAAAACAAAAAAAAAAACAACCTAAAATAAATAAACAAACAAAAATCCTAAAAATAAAATCAAAAGAAAACATCCTAACAATGATAATGCCCCAGTAAGGTGGATCAAGGATAATTGACTAGGCTTAGACAGGACAAATATTTTTGGATTTTTTGAAATAATATGAATATTTTTGGAATTTTGGAGATATCTTAACTCGTTAGAGATTGACAAGATACCTAATCACAAAATGGTGAGATCATATGGAAAGGGGGACTAAGGTGACCTCAACATGAATTGAACATGACCCACATAGTCCCAGAGTAAGACCTTAAGTCATTGTAATTCCATCCACACAAAAGGTGGGGAAAAAACTAGCTCAGCCCCAATAAGTTCTCAAATCCGATAAATGGCTAGTTAAATAAAAATAGTAATGGCAAGGTGATGCAGCAATGCATGATAAACAAGTATTTCCCCTATTTTCCCATAGGTAGTTATAACTAAGATACAATAGCATAGGTCAATGATACTAATTTGCCCATAGGCAGTTATAATTTATATCAAGACTAGTGAGACACTAATTTTCCCATAAGCAGTATAATCAAGCTCACATAAACAAATCTGATAAGATGAAAGATATCTTTCCAGATCAACTATCACACTACTTTCATAGACTATAATTATAAATATGGATTTGATTAATTATTGAAACTTGATTGGAATGCCCCCACAAAAGGTGTGAGAAGAAGCAAAGTAACCAAGATCAAAATAGGATTAGATAGGATGACTAAAAATAGGCTTTGGTTTAGATAGGAATGGAATGATAGGATGGTATGATTTTTGATAAATTGGATAAAATGGTAGGAGAGTTTCCCTCAAGTGATGGGGGTAAATGGTAAGAATATGTGACAATGGCGAAAAAATATGTAACAACGGCAAAGGCATGGCAATGTGAAATGGTATGGTACATATTTTTGGCTTGGGTGTGGTTTTTGATTCTATTATTCTTGCTAATATGGAGATGCGCATCCTAATCAACAAATGATAAAAACAAAACACTTGATCATGTTAATTTCTAGCCCACACCTCGTCTAAATAACTACTCTATCAAAAACTTGATGCAGATTTAGATGCCAAAAATGTTGTTGTGATCTTCCTTGGTCATTGATTATGATTCCTTCAAGCATCAAGATAAGGAATCTTTGTAGCCTCTATAAAGGAAAGTAAAACCATGGATGGTAAACAAGGAAAAATAATGGATGGCAATTTTAATTGCGAAATAGAATAACAAATGATAATGGAATGGGTAATGGTGGGGAAATAAATGAAGATCAGGACTTTCAGTTACATGTAATGTTGTTGATGTTAGATTTGACATAATTTTGGTTGTGGTGGGGTTGAAGACTTTTTCTCTCGATAAGACCACCAAATTTTTCTAGTTGAAGACTTTTTCTCTCGATAAGACCACCAAATTTTTCTATTGTTTGATCTTGAGAGTAGCAACTATCTAATTAGGTTGTAGATAGGAAGCTATTTTGATTTGATCTTCATCTAACAGTGAAGAAATTTTGTGCTTAGCTATTGTGTCTCAATGAGGTTTTCACCAATGAAGTTGTCTTGATTATCATTTAGCATCTCTAAGAAGTTTTCACTAAGGAATGTTGACTTTTGACTTTGATTGTCTTCTAGCACTTTCAAAAAAGTTTCTCTAGAAGATGTCGAGTTATGAATTTGATTTTCCCCTAGTGCCTTTGAAAAAGTCCTACTAAGAGAGTGTTATTTTGCTACATGAATGTTGTCTCGTCCTCTTTACTCTTCTTCAACTACTATGTTTCCATGGATGCAATTCAATAAAGTATGTTTCTGTTGATCCCAATCAACACTTGTGGGATATGGAATGTAAATAATATAGCTATCTTGGTTAATGGTAATGGCCTATGGAATGGTAATGGAATGGGTGTTGGTTGCACAATCCTTGTAGAAGATACTAAGATAACTTATGTCAATGCTGAAGTACTCATCCTAATAAATTATATAAGGATCACAAATATATTCAAATTGATCTATAAGGCATGTGTAACCAATGTTGTAAAAGTCATGAACATATTCTATATCTGAATCTGATCCTAACTCAAGGGACTCTGAATCTAATGTCGTAACTGATGTTGATTATTATTTTGATGTTAAATCTAATGTCAGTTTAAGAATAAAACATGACTCTAACTCTAATTCTTCATCTAATGGGTACTCTATTACAATTATGTCTTGTTAAAGATTTGGTTTTAGATAATTAATGGCCTGTAACAGCATGATGGGATCCATAAACACTAGTTTGTCAAAGTGAGACTCCTCTAGGATGGTAAATAGGTCAAGAGACAACTCTTCAGAGACTGGCTTGTCAATATGAGGCTCTTAAAAAAATAGGCACATGGTTAAGGTAATGATTTGCCCAAAGGTGGTTATAATCATTAACAAGTGACTCAGCAAAGACTGGCTCATCAAAGTGAGACTCTTTGACAATTGGTATAATATCAATAGGTAATTTATCATAGGTTGACTTATCATAAATGATTGGTTCAATAGAAACATCTTGGATTGGTTGGTTCTCTTGGATTTGGTTTCTAATGAGTTGGAAAATACTAGTTTTGAACATAGCTTGGTATTTAAAGAATTGGATCGGTTGATGTTTGGATGGGATTGGTACTGGATGAGGAATGACTTATCATTGGATAATGGTAGGGCCTTAAGGAGCATGATTTCTTCTATGAGCCAAAGGACAAAGTCCTGAGATGGTAATGATAGGGCAGTGCAGAGCATGATTTATTGCATAAGCCAAAGGACTAGGTCCTAAAATGATGAAGGGGCATTGTGGAGCTTGATTTCTCACACAAACCAAAGAGTGAGGTCTTGGTATAGAAATAGTTGGGCATTGTGGAGCTTGATTGCTCTACAATCCAAAGAACTAGGAATGGTAATGGTATTCCTTGGATATTACAGAGCTTGATGGATCATATAATCCAAAGGAGGGTAAGGGGTAGTTAATGAACAGATATGAAAAGGACATCATGAAAATTGATTGCTTTCATAAGCAAAAGCATCCAAATATTCCTCATAAACCATATCATCCCAGTTGTGACTTGGATCATAAGTTGGTTCTTGACTATGTTCCATGTATTGATTATTGCAAAGAGGGTGTGGATTTGTATCTAAAACAAAATTATCAGTATTTGGGTCTTTAAAGTCATCTTCACAAGCCTCTTCATACTAATCAAGGTCTCAAGTTGGATCATAAGTTGTTTTATGGCTTTGTTCCCATGAATGATTAATATGAGGCCGATAGAAATCTATCTCACAAACTATATTAGCATCATTAGGGTCTTGAAAAAATCCATAAAATTCATTTTGTGTGGCCATTATATCATAAGTTAGATTTTAAGCGACTCCACCATAATTTTATTGAGACATATCTGCATAAATGATGAAATCTCTGAAAACAAAAAGACTTAGAGTCCTACAAACTCTAAAAAACTATGTCTAAAGGACAAATGGTTCAAACCTAGTCTAACTTGGTTGAAGGGGTGGAGATATATCTCCAATGTGGTTTAAAGTGGATCTATATCTCTAAAATTATTTGTGCTAATACTTGGCATAAAATAACCTAACATCAAATGTCTAATATCAAATGTCATATGCATAAAAGGTCAAGTGTCTGAATAAAAACTAGCATGTCAAAAGTCTAGGTCAAAGTGTTCCAAACAAGGTCTAAACTAAGAAAAGGAAAATTTGAGTTGCTAGGTCTTTTTTCCAAACATGGAGTCAAAAATTAGGCTCAAACAAATAGGCATGCTAGGACTTTTAGCCAAACAATGTCAAAATCTAGACTTGAAACAAAGGCTGATGTGATTTGATTTAATCTAATAAGTTTGGAAACAATTTTGACATAGACTCGGCATATGAAATCAAACATAAACATGATCATTTGGCATAAGACATAAGACAAAAATTCTCTTTGAGAAAGGTTTTGTTCTCCCAAATAAAGGCACAAATACTGATGAGGATAGGCATTAAAATAAACAAACCATCAATAGTTTTCAATTTTGGGTAATCAATTAACCGAAGTTATGAAACCCACAAGATAAATATCTATGTATTATCCCCATGAATTGAGGCTTAAATATAAATCAATCAATGTTTGGATCTAAACTTAACAAGGCTAATTGAAAACTCAATGTTGAAAACTAGGATTTGACCAAACAAGCTAGACAAGATTGGACAACATGACGTCACAAGACAAAGGTCTAAATGGTATACACAAAGTGGTTTAAAATAAATGGTTTTGATACAATGGTAAATAAGTCTTGAAATAAATTGAGCAGCCTAATGGTGAAAACATGCTTGAATGATATGGTCAATACTATGTTTCAAAGATGCAAAGGCAAAATGGTTTGACATGATTTGGGCAGCATAACGCTACCCTCTGCAACTTAAATGACATACACACAAAAAAATTTAGCAAAAATTTCAAGGCACAAGTGTGGTGTAAAATGTCCAACATAATGCCTCTTTAGATAAAAGAGTAACATATAGACAAAATAGATTTGATATGGTTTATACACAAATAGACAAGTTTTAGTCTCAAAAACACCAAGCAAGATAAATGACCAAAATACACTAAGTATAATCGTCCAAATCCTAACAAGGGTATGGCATGTAAGGTTGACTAAACTATCAAGTTTCTAATGTCACTAGGGGAATCAATTGCATAATGACTTTCATGTCAAACAATGCAAAAAAAAACATGGATTTTGGGTCCATATCACTTGGCTTGTTGCAAAAAGGTATAGTCTTTTTTTCAACCACTACATCCTATTGTTCACTAAATGTAGTGTAATTTCCAAAGTGCCACTATGTCCTATGTGCAACTCCAAAGGAGCTAAATGAAGTCAATGTTGGGAGATGAAATCCTAGGTCAAAGCTTCCCTAAAGAACTTGCGGGAGGTGATGAAGTCCCTCTCGCAAGCCAAGATGCATAAAAATAAAGAAATAATAAAAGTAAAAAGACTTTAATGTCATTTTCAAGTTCACCCAAACTTTGATGATTTTTTGGGGACTGCTTTAGATGACTTTCTTTCTAAGCCTTGGACTAGGCTACTTGCAATAGGAATGGTGCTTTTGATTCCAAGGGTTCCATAAAAGGGACAAATGAAATAGCATACATGAAACATCCCTCTTCTTACCAAATAAAAATTATATCAAACAACCATTGAAGACAAAAATGACAAGTGTGTTTAATTTTAAGCCCAAATAAAATATTTGGTGTTCATTTGACCCCTTGGTCTTAGTTGTAACTTTAAAAAATAATGATAAAAACACTTATTTAAGCATCTTAAATGTTACTTTAAGCACCAAAAAAATGTTCCTAATTCATTTTAAAATCATTCAAAATGTGATCTAAAACATGATTTATTAAACTTGAAATCCTCTAGTTACCTGTCTACCCTTAAGGCATCACCCCAAAAGTAAATATATTAGATTAAAAACATTTTAAATATATTTTACAAATTTTGTAAAAATATATATGAAACTTAAAGCTAAACTAATTCCAAATTTTGAAAATTTAGGAGAAAACACCTGGTTTTAAAAAAAAATCATTCAAAATGAAGTCTGTATGACCCCAAACCAAGCATTTTAAAATAGCTCTCAAGTTTGTGTTTTTAAGAAAACATAGTGACCAACATCGGTTATATACCACCGATGCTGGCAATGTCCAACCTAAGATCTAACCAATGTTAGTTCTAATAATCAACGTCGATTAATCCAAGTAACTGATGTCGATATTTCCTATCGATGTCAGTTATTGTGTAAACCTATGGCAACAAAAAATGGCAAAATAAAGTTAGAAAATCAATTTGCAAGAGTTTTAAAAGTCCAAATGGATATTTTAGAGTTGAAAAATGATCTTCTTTAGGTATGAGATGCATCTTGTCCCACTGGGCATGCCATTATGTGATCTAGGAATTTGACTCAAGATATGATGGTTAGTATGGTGTTAGTTCTAAAATGAAAACAAAGTGAAATAAACACACTAATAGCATAACATCTCTAGGCCTAGACACTAGGGAGAGCTTAGTTAATAAAATCAAATGATAAGCACAACTAAAAAGCAAAGAATGAAAACACAATAATTCCTTTCACCTTCCTTGGATGCTCCAAATGCCTTTGTAATGGTGTCTTGCTCGGCTTGTGCTTCAAGAGGTCTTCTTCAATGGAGTGTGGCTACCTTCATCTCCTCTTGGCACCTTTGGCTTGTGGCTTGGCTTGGCTTAGAATCAATTTGGCATTATAACACTAGTTTCTTGAATTTTTTTGAAACCAATCCTGCATTATAACTTTGCACTAATTAAGCTTAGAAATGATGTTGTGAGGCCTTCTATTTATAGATTTTTTAGAATGTCTAGAATCAACCTAAACTATCCATCTCAAGATTGAGACGTGTGGTTGAAGATTAATTCAATTTTTATAATTAAGTTTATAATTATCCTCATCATGGCATTGAAATAAGGGGAAATTAAGAGTCATATAGGGCATCATGGAAGGCATTGATGAGGCATGGAAGGCATGAATCCTGATATTTGTGGCATTTATGGCCTAGGGATGTCTTCTTAAGAAATGAGGTCACTTGATGATGAAGATATTCAATATTCATTTCCAAAACAAATTATTCAACAAGTTTCCATGGAATTATTGATTAGCCCTTAATTTGGGTTAATTATCTTTTAAGCATGTTTAAGCACATTGTGCACAAATTACTCAAATTGATCAGAATGTCTTATTATTAGTCCAAAATTTAACTGGATTAGAATTGGAAGACGATGTTAGATGTGTTAGAACTATATTCCCATTTAGGATGTTACCAACAATAAATAACAAAGGTACCTGTCTCATGCAAAATATTTGATAGGAAAGATAATTCCAAAGCACACAGGTGCAAATTTAGCATTTTGACTCAAAATGAACCGATCAAAGTTAGTTGGCCCATAAATTTCATCACCCTATTTAGGGATACCCTAGCTAAAATCAACATTTGAACATGTTAGTTTCACATCGTTTAGCATGTTTTAGTGTTTTTAGGCCAAATTATGCATTTTGGGTAGAAATTGGTCAAAAGCCTAGTTAGAGGTTATCGGTGGCCAGTTTTAGGTGTCTACAGAAGTTGAACCATTACATGCAACTAATTTGGTTCTACTAGCAAAGGTCATTAACTTCCTCTTGGCTCAAGGTCATTGTACCTTTTCCTAGTTTATTTAAAACTTCACTTGTCACCCATTATTAATTGAAATATAACTAATTAGTCTTACTCCATAAGGCCATAGAGACTATGATAGTTTTATACCTATATAATTCCATATTTTTCAATTTATTAAACATGAATGTCGCTATCTGAATAATGAGTAATGATACAACTTACGATCAACTCCATATTTACCAAATGGGATATATTAGGCAACCCATAGTCAACTTTATGTAAAATATATCCTATTGACAAATAGTCAATGCTTATATAATTTACAAGAATAAGGAGTTAATATAATAAAAAGTGTATTTCATCCAAGCATAGACTTTCCTATCATTGGTTATTCAATGAATCCATTGTATTTATGGTAGGAGAGATATTCAACCCATATTAACTCACTTATTTCCATGTAATTTCCATCCATGGGCCAACAAATGTATTTAGTATTATATCATTGAGTTAACTTCCAGCCATACATATGTTCATTAAAATTATTAATAACCTTAAATCAATTAGTTTCATGTCATTTCCTACAATAAT
Source organism: Torreya grandis (assembly GCA_037957365.1). Lineage (NCBI taxonomy): Eukaryota > Viridiplantae > Streptophyta > Pinopsida > Cupressales > Taxaceae > Torreya > Torreya grandis. Next base: position 2,962,138 of record JARHVA010000636.1, read on the forward strand.
AATTCCATTCAAATGATAAACCAATTTTAAGGTAATATCAATCATAAAAATGAACTTATTTATATGAGTGATATGAATAACAACATAATCAAGTAAGAAAGGAACATGATCATCACAAAAATTCTCACATAAGCTGAGCATACAACATTCATGCTAACAACAAGTATCTCATTAAAAAATAAATTCCAACCATTCAATAAATAAGTGAAACCCAAACACAATTATGTACAATTGTCTATAACAACTTAAGATGGTTGAGCATGCCTTTAAGCAATGAAACACAACATTTTAAACTCATTTGTAGCTAATGCAAATGAAGTCCATACATATATTCAGCCCTATCTTATTCATATAAACTATTACCAATAAAAGGCCAATGCACTAACAATCTTAAATAACTTATGACAAGTATTAGGTAGCCATTGATTTGGACATAATTTATAATTCTATTTAATTCCATAAAGGTAATAAAGAATGAAAACTAGGAAAATGTGATCTAACAACAATATATTGTTTACCAAAAAATATGCGTACCTCTTATATGTAGTTGTACAAATTGTAAGTAGCTGAACAAGAACTAAGGAATGTAATGAAGGTTCCATTCATTATGCTTCTTTACAATGCTTCTCTTATATTATAATGACAAGAAGTTAGTTGTACCATCGTTTATTATGTCATATGCAAACTGAAATCATAACTAGAAAGAAGGTTTCTAAATAAACTCATGCTACCTCAGTGGCTATGCAACATGTAAAGAGAAAGACATAAGTGTATGTAAAAGATAATAATTTGGATACATCCTTCAAGGAATATATTTTTCCAAAATAAACTTCTTGTATCTTAAGAATCTAAACCAACATACTTATGCATGTTAAAACATCATATGGGAAGTGAAATAAATGCACAAGTCTTAGCACTGCTAATAATATAATGTTCATACCAAGAGACTATAGAGATAATATATAAAACTATATAAGAGACTAAATGCTACTCTAATCATGAATATGATCAGCTACATATTTCAATAGCAAAATAATGTTAGCAATGTAATGTACTAGAAGTATAATACAATAATCATAACCATCTAAATATCCAAGGTAGAAACTAGGAGATCATAAAAATGATTCAATTTAGAAGATATAAAAGGAATCTTAGCCTTTCACCATATATCAAGCATTATAAAACCTTTTGCTCCACTTATATCATGATTCATTATCAAGGATAAAGATTAACATATAATGACTACCATGTATAACTAAATCAATAACAATAATGTAACTAGTTTACAACTAAAATTCACTAAACATTCAACATGAAAGCATTAATACAATTAATGTTAAAGAAAAATATGAATAACTTATACCAAATGTTACCAAATTAATAAAACCTATCAACAATATCTTTTAGGAGTGTAAGTAGCCTATAAATATATCAATAAGCCTTCCCAACCAGCCCTATGATCCCAACCATCGATGGCCCTTACTACCCCATCCATCAACTAGATGGCAGGTTTGGTAATCAAGGTTTGGAAGGGATTTAGAGAAGGTCGGGGTTTCAAAGCCATTGGAAGACTTAACACAATATTAGAAGTATAAAATATCCAAGTGACCTACAAGTACATCATCCAAAAATAAGATAGAAATAACCAAGTAAATGGCATCTCTACGAGTTGGAAGTGGGGATAATCTACTATAAGCTGATTTTAAGGTCATAAAAATGAATTTATGAACTAAATCCAATTACATATGATCATTATTTTCATGCTTAGAAATATTCCAAGTGTATGCTTGGCCTTTGGACATTCTTGACACCAATTCACATTTTCAGATAAATTGATAGCTGTAACTCAGTTATTTTAAGTCTAGTCAAAGGGATATCATTTCAATAAAAATAAAATACAAACAAATATTTAATATGATAATAATTGTTAACATAATCCAAAGAAAAAGTATGACTAGCACAATATATTAGTCCATAATAAATTTTATAGTTCAGAATAGTCAACACATTTTCCACCATGACTTCTAGCCATACCATTATTTCCCAAAATAATAAATAACAACTTCAAGAAATAATTTGAAGTATGTAAATTAATTTAAAAGTCAAATAAAATTGATATAATGATTTTTTGGTATCATCATGAGGTCCCACAGCCTCATCATGATCCTTGAATCTAATATCAAGGAAAATGAATTAAATATTTCAAACAACCATAATAGATGATTTAAGTATTAGTCATCATACTATTGTAGGTTTTTAGAAAAAAATTGCCAAGGCTTTGCCCCACAAACCCTACTCAAATGCTCATGAATTTATAAAATTCCATACAATATAAATGCAAGGTCATCAAAATACAATAGTACAGATATCAAATAGTCAACTTGAAAAAAAATAAAAACCCCAAATCATTATATAAAAATCCTTGATATTTCCAAGCACAAAACTAACACAAAATGTCATACAATAGGTATGTATAAAAAGGCGACTAGATTTACAATGACCCAAAATTATTTATACTTAAAATAAGGCATAGTAAGTAATATATTATTCATGCATGAAAAGAGGGAAATCATCCCTAAACTACTAGATGCCCATCCTAAAGTCTCACAACTTCACTCTGCCTATAGTGACCCCCTTTACTTGATTTATTCAACACAAATATAACCCAGTCTAAGACAAACAATAATAACTCACTCACTAGGAAATTTGCAGGCTAAAAGAAGTAGGTTGAAATAAGTAAAAGAACAGTCTTCAAGATTTGAAGCAAGAACTCCCCAAATCATTTCAAACAAACCCTCATTAAATAAGTAAAAATCCATACAAATATTTCATACAAAAGAACAGGTTATGGTGACTCGGTTTGATAACAAAATTGAAATTATCCATACATAATAAAAATGAAATCAATTTTATATTAAATTTATCTTGTAAAAGAAGAGGAAAACCCACTCCCAAATTGATTTATTCCACAAAATATAACCCAGCCCAGGCAAAGTAACCTTTAACTCACTTACTTTGGAGATTGTAGGCTAAAAAATAATAGGTTGAAGAAGAAGACCATACCATAGGTTTTTGATGCCCCCAAATCTTCTCTTCCTTCCCCAAAATTCATCCTCCATACATTTCCCCCACCTTCTCTCCTCTACCCTCATAATGAATTAGAATCCCTGGCAATCCAACCGCATACCCCTAAAGTGGGTTGACCCACATGGCCATGTCATGGGTAGGCTTCTTACACACACACACACACACACACACACACACACACACACACACACACACACACACACACATATATATATGTATATATATCCCCCATTCATTTCAGTAGGGAGGCTAAATGAAAAAAATGGCTGATCACTTCCTCAAAATCCCCCTTTCTCCCTATGGAAAATGTTCCCAAAGCCATAAAAACCAACAATTAATATTTTAATCCAATAAGACATTAATTAAATATTAATATTATAAACCACATGGGTTGAACCACTCACACTCCACTAAGCAAATAATAAAATGCAAATATCATTATGACTTCATCCAAGTTATCCACAGGGCATGGGGGTCAAGTCAAAATTCCCAATAAGGAGTCCAAGTCATCATGATGACTAGATAAACTAAGAAAAGATCATGAGATGGTGAATTCATGGAGAGAGAGGAGGTTGACAATAAAAATGTGGAATGGTTCAAACACCAAATAATAGAACCACACAATAATAAAATCAACACATAGTAAAGAGAAAAAACATAAAAAGGCAACCATGACACAAGTACACGTAAAACATTAAACTTGGTAGTTTGAAATAAGGTACAAAGGACAAAATAAGTCATAATAGTACCCAAAAAAAATGATAAATTTTCCAATGGCTCAAAAGTGAAATTCAATTTATACCTATCAAAAACACATCTGACTCTTCAATAATCACTTGCCTTCCTAAGTTCTAACATTGTCATCTATCCTAGCTCATATTGGGTACCTATAACCATCAAATAAAATATCAGTATCACCTGAATGATCAATAATTAATGTGATAAAGAACTATAGTAAAGCATTAATTACATAAACTAGTTCATATATCATCTAGTACAACAAATTAAAACATAACATGTATAGTCAAAATGTCCTCATATCCAAATCCATCAACATTATACCAACTAGGTAAAAGTAATGTAAAATTCAGTTATATATGTGGTAATAATATTTTAAACAATCACCTTAAGTATCAAAGGGTAGGGTCGTAACATAATAATACAACTAATTAAAGTAGCATATATATATATATAAGAATAAAATGAATCCAATGCAAGTGGTATATGTATATTAGGATAAAACAGATTTAGTGTGAACATTAACCATGATATAGCTTAATCACAATAGCTACCCCAAATATCTTTCATTACAACCATCTAAAATAGGACCAAGTCAATAGTCATTAGTCTAGTGCTATCAAAACATGTGAAACAAGATATAATCAATTGTATGTAGTAGGCCACTAGGTCGGGTCATGACAGTGTGCTTTCATGATTGTGTATGTGAACACTTGAACATGTCCTTCTATGTGGCTCCTAGTGTTCTTGCTTATTCATTATGTACATGAACATTTAAACATGTTCTTATATGTCTTATTTTCTCAGTTTTAGTGACATGTGCCCATGTGCCCTATATTGTGGCCCCTGTGCCCACTTTATGTGCCTCGTGTGTTTTATATGTATGCTTTCTTCTATGTGGCATGGCCATGACAATTTTATTTACTTGTTACACATAATATTTTTTGATTCCATGAGGACTCTCATGCATTTACACTTCTTACTTGGGTGTCATGATGGACATCATGCCCCATCCCCATAGCTAGCTACTTAGTTCTACTCAAATTTTCTATTACATATATTGATACATCTATTTTGACACTTTTTTTCAATGGTAGACATGACATACATCTTACAGTACATACTTATACTCATATCATCTTACATTTTGATGTTATGTATGCACATTATATTAGATTATCGTATAGTTATCATAAATGCTCTGGGGAACATACATTTTATAGAGCTTTTTAGTTCTTTCACAATTTTAAAAACTAACCTCAAAAGAGGGGGCATTCGTAGGGGTATGTCACAAAGATTAAGCTCTTATATTTCACTCATAATACATTTTTTAGCACACAAGCTCAGTTACAAAAAATCAAATAGAGGTAAACACAAAAGTAAAATAATGACTCAAAAAGTAGTACAGTTGCACATAATTTAAACCAAAAAGACATTAGCACATAAATGGAGACACTAGCACCACATGGCACTATTATCCAAGATATGGTTATATTATCCAGTAGCTTCAATTTTAGAACAATTCAAATTGGCTGGAATAGTATGATAGGTATAATATAGGTTTGAATAAATCTAGTTATAGGTTTATCAGTTATACTCAATTTTTGCTTAAATTTACATCAGTTTACTCATATTCATATTAGTTTGCTTAGATTGGGGGCATCATGTGTGCCATTATCATTCCCATATTTAGTTCAAATACTTATATATAGTTTATTACACTTCGGTCTAAAATATATATGCTTGATATCAAATTTGGGGGTAGGTGTGTAGTACATTATTTCTATATGCTCAATTACACACTAGTTGATTAGATGGAATGACAAATTTCATGTCATTATCTATGTTGTATACACATAAAATCATATTCCTAGTTGTCATCAGTTTCATTCTTTACTCCATCTATAGTGGTTGGCATGTATTTGAGTGGCCATAGAGTAGACATACATAGTTAGATATACTTAGTTAGACATTTTTAGTGCTTCATATAGTTTAGTTTAAGATGCATCTACTATGTATGGGTGGAAAATGATGGATCCATATCCTACTTGAGTTCTTGATCCACCCACATGAGAGGGTTGGACACACTATCAATCTAATCTAAGCTATTCATAGGTCATGATCCACCAAGAAGGGGTGGGAAATGATGAAGTCAAAACCAAACTGAGTTATTGAGCCACCCACACATGAGGATCGATCAATATATTAGCTCAATAAAATCTATTAATTGATTAATCACTTTATTCATACACACACACATAGGTTGTCACTAGGTTCATGCATTAGTTTACGTACCCAATGAGGTGTATTCATTATTTTCCTCTTTCCCATATCTTTACTCAGTTACATCTTTACTAAGCATAGTCTTTACTTTTGATATTGCTTAAGTAAGGATTGATTTATAGATGTTTTACTTTGAAGAATGCATTGGATCATGTTTCACATATGTAGACCTAGATTTACATACTTAGATTTAGCTTCATGTGCTTCACTTCTTAAGTAAGTCTAGGTACATTTATTTTTCCTTTATCTTAGTCATTTCACTTTGTTGTATTTTTAGCATAAATGGAGTAAAAATGTCCCTAGATTAGCCTTAGACCTATCCTAGAGCCTATTATCATAGTTATCCATCCTTCGTGTGGACCACAAGCATCCCTAGTCAACTCCAACACAATCTTAGACCCTCATTTCCTCATCCTAGACCTTCTTGCCTAGTGTTCTATGAGTTGGATAGTAGTGCCATAATAAGGACACTAGATCCATGTGGCACTAGTGTCCCCAAAATGGTGCCAATGTCATTTACCCTAACTTTCCCAGATAAATATAGTTTCAAAAGCAAATGTCTCTTAAGGTTGGCCTAGACATATTTTATTCTTCACACAAACAACAAAACACTATAAATACATGACTTTTATCCCTATATGAACTAGATGTAAATGAGATGCAAAATACTTATTCAAACATGAAACAAGTTGAGAAAAATTAAGATTATCAATCCTTATTCTACCCTACTTTTGCATACTACCATCTATAGTAGCCCTAAGCTTAAGTTTTCTATATTTCCAATCTCAAGTACACTCAAATCACTCAAGGATACTATTATACTAGCATCACTTACACTTGCACTATTACTTAGGTAGGGATAACTACATCAGGCTTGATCCCTCCTTAGAATATTGGTATGTAGTCAACTCTCTTCATAGCAGGGTGTTGAGGATGTCTAGCCTATCCTACTAATGAACACACTTTTCAACTCATAACCTAATTGCATGGAAGATTAGGGTTTACACTATAAATCAATCATTAAAGGCATAATAAAAAGTTCCATAATTTATGTGTTTAAGAATATACCCCATAAATGCATACATAGGTGCACCCAAAAGTTCAATACAGTCCTACACAGAGGACCCTAGTGATAATATCATGACACTAGAGACACATGGTGCTACTATTCAATTGTGACTCTATTGTCTAGGAGGGGTTCTGACATGGGGATCTATTTGATGACACTTAGACTAGATTTTATCTCAGTTTTTAGCACTCAAATCATCTGTATCAAATGTTATCCAGATAAGTCTTTATTTACACTATTTATTACTATTTTTAGAAAAGTTAAAGCTAGCCAATTCTATGATAAATTAGTGGTTTTATTTATTACTTATTATTTCCTTGATTTAGTATATTCAACCCTTTAATTAAACATAATATTTACAATAACCTAAGTCATAAAAGGTTAAAACATTTAGTGAACCCAAATTGCTTCAAACTTTTCTCAAAACCCTAACCCTGGATAATCTTAGGGTTTACATTTCCAACATCTACTTAGTTTTAATTTTTAGCCTATCACCATGATTATCATTATGGATGAAATTTTCTAATTCATGGTACAAAGCCTTATACTCTTCTTATCATGTTTATTACTATCCATTAGTAGAAAAGTACACATGTATGCCATTCCTATCATGGATTATGTTAGAGCTAAGCTTATTTTACACATTAGTCCTCCCTCATGTGAGTCCCATTTTTATGAGGATCATTGCTACATGGCTCACTTTGAGTTACCTTTGGTTACTACTAAATGATAGATGGCTTAGAAGACTCCTTTTGTTCCACCTCCACCTAGACCAGTTGATTATCTGTGCTCCCATCCCACCTCTACTACTCACCCTTGCTATTTTGGTTTAAGTTGTCACTAAGTGAAACAAGATGCCTCTTCAGCCTATATAGGAGTAGTGTAACCCTACCATCCCTCCTTATCCCTATCACACTTTAATAGGACACTAAGATCAACAAATAAAATTTGATAGTGTGAATCAGTTGAGAAATACACTAACCAAGATATCCATATTGGAATTACTTCAAAAAGAAATCATTTTCAAGGATATTCTTTTTTAAACACTCAATAATACATCTTTTCCTTGTGGCATAGAGCTATCTTATTTCACATCTATCTTAAACATTATCAAGGATCTTGAGGATGTGATATATTTTTACAATGAGAACTTGCCTTCATAGTCAGTAATTGCTCAGAATTTGCCCTCTTTTTATTCAAGCTCAAATAAACACTACCACTATTAAATGAGTTCTAATTGATAGTGGTTTAAGAATTAACATATGTAACCTCAAATTTCTATAAACCACATGGGTTGATATAGCATTTATTCAAAAGACATTATAATGTCTGAGGGTTTGATGACATTCCTAGATAGACATTGGGTTCTATTACATTGGACATTATAGCGGGGCCAAAAACCTTACCTACACATTTTAGGTGATGCCTAATCATTTTCACTATACCTTGTTACTTGTGATACCTTGAATACATGTTATGGGGTTGTACCCTTTATGTTGCATAGATGCATCAAGTCTTTACATGATAGGTAACTTTACACATGTCTAGCAAATAATCAATCATTTAGCTATTACAGACTCCTCAAGCCTTTTACCCTGAGTACATATTTAGATGGGACACCTCATGTTCTCATAAAATTCCCACCTCACAAAATTATTATTGAGCATATACATACATATGAGGTGGGGGAGTCTAGAAAGACTATTCTTACACATCCTCCAGATATATTCTTTTTTAAACACTCAATAATACATCTTTGCCTCGTGACATAGAGCTATCTTATTTCACATCTATCTTGAACATTATCAAGGATCTTGAGGATGTGATATATTTTTACAATGAGAACTTGCCTTCATAGTCAGTAATTGCTTAGAATTTACCCTCTTTTTATTCAAGCTCAAATCAACACTACCACTATTAAATGAGTTCTAATTGATAGTGGTTTAAGAATTAACATATGTAACCTCAAATTTCTACAGACCACAGGGGTTGATATAGCATATATTCAAAAGACATAAGAATGTCTGAGGGTTTGATGACATTCCTAGATAGACATTGGGTTCTATTACATTGGACATTATAGCGGGGCCAAAAACCTTACCTACACATTTTAGGTGATGCCTAATCATTTTCACTATACCTTGTTACTTGTGATACCTTGAATACATGTTATGGGGTTGTACCCTTTATGTTGCATAGATGCATCAAGTCTTTACATGATAGGTAACTTTACACATGTCTATAAAATAATCAATCATTTAGATATTGCAGACTCCTCAAGCCTTTTACCCTAAGTACATCTTTAGATGGGACACCTCATGTTCTCATAAAATTCCCACCTCACAAAATTATTATTGAGCATATACATACATATGAGGTGGGGGAGTCTAGAAAGACTATTCTTACACATCCTCCAGATATTTCTACAACATGATTACCCTCACTGATGATAAAGGAACAACCTCCCACAGTACTAACATCCCCACCTAGGGTAGATGATGAGATTAGTATAGCACAATTACCACTACTTGTTAATTCAAAAGAGGTTTACATTCATAACTCTGATATAGGTTCTTAGGCCACCATAGATTATGATCCAATACTTATTAATATTGATGACTATTTATGTGGATTAAGTTTCACACCAGTGGGCCCAAAAGAGTACATAGATGATTCTAAGGAACCTATACTTATCCCTAAAATGGTAGAACCAATTGTTCATAGTCCTCTAGTGATAGTTTCTCATACTCAATAAATATCATTACATCCATAGATATCAACTCAGTCATACCAAGGAGTTCATAGGATAGACCAAACTAGATATTACAAATACTACTTGATAGAGGATTGATGATATTACCCATAGTCCAACATAGATCATTTATCATATTGTCACCATAAGAAGGTCACCCCTTTTTAAACTTTCATAGACTTACAAGACATGATACCACCACATGTTTAGTATTACAACATAAATTTAATGCTAGGGGAACTATTCAGACCATACAACCTCCACTTCCATAGGTGTGAGTACCTCCACGCTATGATCACCTCCATAAATATGAGCACCTTCATAGATATGAGCACCACAACAAAGTCATCAATGACATAAATATTCAAGGAATGATCCATCAACTATCCAAATTTTTATGGCTAAAAAATGCATTCCCCATATGGCTATAGATGAGGATTTTGATCCTAACCCTTGTACTTTAGCATTTTTACACCACATAGGCTATCTAAAAAGTGAGTTGCAACATGTTATAAATTTTTAACATTCTATTAGACATATCACACTACCAGTTTCATGTGGCCCCAAGGTAGCCAATACATTATTATTTCTTATGATCAGGGGCACTCATGTATAGGTTAAACTTGACATTACATGGTTATAAGTGATGGATGCCATAGTTTATTGATTAGATATATGTTTGACACTCAATCATGAGGGACACATGGTTCATATCATACATGATGACATAGATGGTAACCAAAGGTTTCATATAGATACTCTATGATCTAGTGTGGTTTACCTTGGGACCACATAAGAGGCATCTTATACAATTGAGTAGCATGTCATTAAAATATATGTACTCCATACTAACACCAAGGATAAGGCTCCACTTATACATACATATTGGTAGGATGATTGTGATGATGATGACTTATTTGATTTTGGATAGATCCAGTATCTGACACTAGATGATCTCCCACTAGATCCATCATTTGATTATTCACATCCCATGGATGTGCTCTTGGTTTTATAGAGACATTTCACTCTACTTGTATACTATCTCATTTACATTTATAGAATTTACTTAGACATACTTTTCTCCCTTTTATCCTTGTACATAACTCATTTCTATAAAATACAAAAATAATATAACATGTCAAAAAGACAAAAAATGTTCAAATATTACTCAAAAAACAAAAAAATTATAGATTATATGCATTCCTATGTTTATATTTCTTATATTTTCCAAACATTACATATGCTAGCTATCTTAGTATAGTCAGTTTTATCATACTACATGCTTCACTTTTTCTTTTCGAGTGCTTGCAAATTGCTACAGGACTCAGGTCCACTAAATTGATCCAAACTTGCTATTATCTACCCACTTTGGGCATACAAATAGATACATGGGTCTTCATTTAATATATTAGCCCACTTAGGGGCACCCTATACATCTTTTTGATCATTAGTTTCTATCTTTACATACTCTACATTCCCTCTTTAGCATTGTTATATCTAGATATTAATCATTACTACTCATACTTAGATTTTGTGTCAACTATCAATACTTTAGACTCATCATACGTACATCCTCACTCTTACAAATATTTGTACTACATATTCATGCATACTTTCATTTATAGCTTACGTAGTTTAGACTTGATTGTATTTCTATGCTTCTTTTATTCAATGGCATTTGAATACGTCATTATTCTTTGGATTTACATCACTTCTATTCATAGTATGTATGTTATAGACATGTGACCATGTCCCTTGTATGTGCATTCTTAATTTTATATGTAGATATTTTAACATGTCCTTATATGTGTCTCTAAGCCAATTTTCTTGTTGTTTTTATATGTGGACATTTGAACATGTCCTTGTATGTCTTATTTTCTCAAATTTAGTGACATTTGCCCATGTCCATTGTATTGTGGCACCTTGGCCTACTTTGCATGTCTCATGTGTTTTGTATGTAAAATTTCATGTATTCATCATGGCCATGACAACTTGTTACATACACTAATTTTTGAAGCCATGAGGGACCTCATGCATCTACCCTTCCTACTTGGGTGTCATGATGGACATTATGCCCTACCCCCCTAGCTAGCTACTCAGTTCTACTCATATTTGTTGTTAAATACATTGATTAAATCTATATTGACACCCTTGTGAAATGATAGACATGACATACATATTAAATTACATACTTATTCTCATATCATCTTACATTCCAATGTTATGTATGCATATTATATTGGATTATCATGCAGTAATCATAAATGTTTTGGCTAGCACACATTTTACATATCTTTTTATTTTGAATAAATTCATTTCATAGGTTAAATAAATAATCTAAAAAGAGGGGGAATTCATAGGGGTTTGTCATAGATATTAGGCTCTTATATTGCAATCAAATTATATTTTTTAGCACACATGCTCAGTTATAGAAAATCAAACACAGGTAAACACAAAGAAAGAATAGTAACTCAAAAAGTAATATAGTTGCATAAAATTTAGATGAATAGGAAATTAGCACTTAAATGGGGACACTAGTGCCACATGGAATTAATGTCCAATATATGGCACTAATATCTAATAGCCTTATTTTTAGAACAACTCAGATTGGCTAAAATAGTACAATAGGTACAGTACAGGTTTACATAGATTTAGTTAGAGGTTTATCAGTTATACTCAATTTTTTCTTGGATTCATATCAGTTTACTCAGATTGGGGGCATTATTTTTGGCATGATAATTCCCATATTTGGTTCATATACTCAAATATATTTTATTACACCTCAGTTTAGAATCCATATGCTCATATATCAAATTTGGGGGTTGATGCATGGCACATTATTTCCATATGCTCAGTTACACACCAATTGATCATATGGAATAACAAATTCCATGTCATTATCTATATTATATACACATAACATCATATTCCAAGTTATCACTAGTTTCATGCCTTACTCCATCTACAGTGGTTGGTATTCCTGAGTGGCCTAGAATTACCTAATATACCTGAGTGGCTGTAAAATTGGCATATATAATTAGATATACTCGATTAAGCATTTTTATTACTTTGCACAGTTAAATTTCAAATGAATCTAATAAAAATGGGTGGGTAATGATGGATTCATAGCCTAATTGAGTTCTTAATCCACCTACTTGAGAGGGTTGTGCACACTATCAATTTAATCCAAGTTATTCATAGGTCATGATCCACCAAGAAAGTGTGGGAAATGATAGAGTCAAAAGTAGATTGAGTTCTTAAACTACCCACATATGAGGATTGAGCAAGCTATCATCTCAATCTAAGATACTCACTAATTGGTCATTATATACATGCACACACATAAGTTGTCACTAAGTTCATGTATTGGTTCATGTACCCAATGAGATGTATTCATCCTTTCCTCTTTCCCATCAAGTTACTTAGTTTAACTCAGTTATTATTTCCATATAATAGTCTTTTACTTTTGATATCTCTTGATTAATGACTAATTTATGTGTGTTTCACTTGTAGGACAAGTATTAGATCATGATTCACATATGCAGACCCAGCTTCACATTTTCAAATTTAGGTTCACAAGCTTCACTTACTAGCTAAGTCTAGGTTTGATTATTTTTATTTTATCCTATCCATTTCACTTTGATACATTTATAGCATAAATGGAGTGAAAATGTAATAACTAAAAGTGGTATTTGAGTGCTAAGAGTATTACTTGATACTACATATACCTAGATTAGCTTTGAACCTATCCTAGAGCATATTATCACACTTATCCAAACTTTGTGTAGACAACATGCATCCTAATTATCTCTAAAGTAGTCACAGACCCTTCTTTCCTAATTTTGGACCTTCATGCCCAGTGTTCTATAGTTGGATAATAGCAACATAATAAGGACACTAGAGCCATGTGGCATTAATGTCCCTAAAATGAAATCTATGTCCTTTAACCTAACTTTATTAAATGAATATATTTTCAAAATCAAAAATATCCTAAGGTCAGACTAGAATCTTTTATTATCTACACAAATAAAAAAACACTATAGATACATGTCTTTTATCCCTATATCCACTAAATGGAAATGAGATGTGAAATACCTATTCAAAAATGAAACAAGTTGATAAAAATTAAGGTTATTAATCCCTATTCTCCCTACTTATACATACTACCATCTATAGTAGCCCTAAGCTCAGATTTTCTAGATTTCTAATCTCAATCACACTCAAGGCACTCAAGGTCATTATCATATTAGAATCACTTGCACTTACACCAACACTTAGGTGGGGAAAACTACATTGAGTTTGATCCCTCCTTAGATTATTGGTATGTATGCAACTCTCTTCATAATGAGGTGTTGAGGACATCTAACCTATCCTACTAATGAGCACACTTTTTTAACTCATACCCTACTTACATGGAGGATTAGGGTTTGTACCATATATCAATCATTAAAGCACAATACATAGTTTCAAAGTTTGTGAGTGTAGGAATAGACCCCAGAAATCTAGACATGGGTGCACCCAAAAGTTTAAGACATTCCTTCACATAGGACATTAGTGCCAATCTTATAAAACTAGATCCAAATGGTGCTAGTGTCCAATTATGATTTTATTTTCCAAGAGGGGTTTTGAGATAGGGATCCAGTTTACGATACTCAGACCAACTTCCATCTCAATTTATAGCACTCATATCATCTATATCAGGTGTTTTTTAAATAATTATTTATTTGCACTATTTATTACTATTTTTAGAAAACACAAAGCGAGTTAATTTTGTAACAAATTAGTGGCTATATTTTATGCATATTATTTTATTAATTTAGTCTACTCATCCCTTTAATCAAACATAGGATTTACATTAAGATAAACCTTAAAAGGTTAAAACATTTGGTGAACTTGACTTACTTTGATCATTTCTCAAACCCTAACCCTATATGCTCTTAGGGTTTGTATCCTTTTTGTGCCTATGCTCTTTTTTTAGTTCCAAAATTTCAAATTTCTTACAATGTTTATTTTTTGTAATCTTTCTTAGATTAAAATTCTTAAAAGGTTTTAAATATACAACCACTTATTTTCCTACTTCCCAAACTACAATGGCATAATTTAACAATCGATTTGATGAGACCGATAAGAAATAATTAAAAGATTTTGTATCCAAACATTCAAATATATAAGATGACCTCATCATTATTATTTAGGAAAAACTCCAAAAATCAAACAATGGTCAATCTTAAACTCCCCCAGCTAATAACATTGTTACACCTATAGTGGGTCCAACTTAACTAGCACAACCTAAAATTGTAATTCAACAACCTTCAGTGATAGTTATACATCTTATGGCTAGTTCCTCCACTCTAGATGTACAATCCCTTATACATGAGGTTCATACTCTGTAGGCTAAGGTGTTACATCTTGACAAGGGAACCACTATGCCATCACATGATTTAGATTTAAATATTCTCTTACATATATCTTTGGCACACCACATGGCATAAACTCTCTTTCCATATGGATTCATGGCACCTAAGATTAAATTATATGATGGGAAGGGTGACCCAAAGCACCATCTCTTAGCTTTTCACATAACATGTTTGGACTATGTGTCTATCAATTTGTTTCTCACAAATTCGTTTCCATGTAATTTAAAGCATTATGTCTTATATTGGTTTTATGACTTACTGAATTAATATATCAAAACATTTAATCCTTTGGTAGACATGTTTTTATCACACTTCTCCATCAATATCAGTGACAAGATCTCATAGCCCAAGTTACACAGTTGAAACAAAAGTTAAATGAACCTATCATAGAATACATCTTATGATACAAGACTATATTAGCTTAATTAACTAGCCCCATATCAGACAAATAACTTTAGTACATCTTCAAATAGAGTCTTTTACTAGCATTACACGAAGCTATCTTGTTTAAAAAATTTCTAACATTTACCGATTTTTGCCACATAGTAAAAGAAAGAGAGGTTAAGCTTTTATCAATAGGAAAACTAAAATATACCAATTGACCAGAATCAATTGTTAAGAGTTCAAGTAAACCTCCATAAAAGGTAAGGTCCATCAAGAACAAGAGTGATCAAAAGGCCACAATTAACACAAATTCATATCCATCTCCTCACTTGGTTTTATCAGCTCCTTAATGACAAATCCTTACCAACCTTCTAGAATCACTAGTATGGGTTTTACATCAGCTCTTAGAAAGCAATGTCATATCTCTTCCTCCCATCAAAAAGGTTGATATGACATGGCCTCTTTTAAAAATATATGATTCCAATGTATTTTGTGAGTATCATAGGGCACTAAGCCATACAACAAATAGATGCATAAGCCTAAAACATAAGATATAAGATTTGATTGAGGATAACATTATTGATTTGGGAACACCCATAGTGGCACCAAAATTATATTAAATAAAATTTAAGGCATTAAATATATTATCAAATCTATTTCCAAAGTACACAACAAATGAGGCAAGGATCACTTTAGGTCTTCACTACACATATTAGACACATCCACCACTAACTTCATATCATATTATTACAGAGGAGGCACACCCATTTCACAATATCAATGGTATCTACCACACATATTTACATGCACTCTTTTTATGAGCTTATATAGTTCACATCCTATCTAGAGTGTATGGTTGACAATGGGTCAAGTATTAGCATGTACACTATAACACTTTTATAGTATTTAGGGTATTTAGAGTAGGATATATTCCCCATAGACATAGTTATTAATAGTTTTAGTGGTCATGTATACAGCTCTATCAGGGACATTGTGTTCCCATTACAGGTTAGACCAACACATATAGCCACTCGGTTCTTAGTAGTACCTTGTCTAGGCATGTTTATATGTTATTGGGTAGGTCATGGATATATAATATATTATCAATCCCATATATAGTGCATAGATTCCTAAAATACATATATGTAAATCATGTGGTCAAAGTTGAGGGTCTTCCATATGAGTATCCTCTACCTATTCCATAGGCAGTTATTCATAGTTACTAGTTATAGTTCCATCACAGTTATCAGTTACAACTTAGAGCACATCTCATATTGATACATCAAAGAATTAATTAGTGCCACCAATGTAGGCAAGGTTTTCTCCTATAGTATTGACACATACACATACTTTATCATGAAGACCATTATTAGAGAGACCCTTGCATCAGAGACATGTCATAGATTCTATAGGGCCTTCTTCCACTCACATTTTGTTGAGATCAATATTATTGGGTTCTAAGTGTTCTCAACGTAGGGTATGAATCTGAATTTGATAAATATATGGTAAAATTGAACAAAATTTTGATCCTAGAAGCTTATCTAAATCATAAATAACAAGTTGCAAACAAGTTGGAGAAGTTACAAGCATTCAAAATTCTGAATTTGAATCTTTCTTGTTTGAAATATTTGATATAACTCATAATCATGTTTGTGATATTGATGAATTTTTTATGTGCCAAAACTTTAATAAAGAGACTAAAAACAATAACCAAGTTATTCAAAATCAAATAAATGAATGTTGCACTAAAACATTTGCGATTGATGATGAAATGATCATTCATGAATTTCTTAATAAGTTGAATGAGGATGAAAGTTTATTTTCAACCTCAGAAGAAAGAGTTGATTTTCTTGATATGGTATAATCTAAAGTCTCATTTGAGTATTTAGGTTTCAAATCTAATTCGAATGTTGAAAATTTTGCTTATTATCCTTTTGATAAAAAAATCTACAAATCTTTCCAAAACTTGTTGATCACATACATTGTGATTTGCTTTTCCAAGAGACAAAAGAAAGGCAGTAAGTGACACATTCTTTTGTTGATTTTAGTTTGTTTAGGCATGATTTTATTACTCTATTGTCTAATTATTTAGCTATTTTTAAGTGTCTTTTGTCATATGATGTTAGCCAAAATCTTGTGGAACATGATAAAACATCTTGGATTCTTTGTTTTTTTATGATTTCTCATGTATCTTGCATTCCTTGGATTTTACATCAGATTTTTATTATCCTTTGTGATATTTTACACTGGAAGATTTTTGACAATGGGTAGCTCCCTTTTTTCTCATAACTGTACATAATTTTATTTTTGTAAGATAGTTTTCTTTTTACTTGTTTTGGTTTTTTAGTTCCTTTGTGCCTTGTTTTTATTTTAGTGAGTGTAGCTATTGGATTTTACTCACCTTTGAAGCCTTAATCGGTATTCAAGATAATCATAGATTCTTGAATATGCAAATGTAAATTTTCTTTCATCAAAGGGTTATTTTCTTGATTTAACTGATGAATCATTAGTAAATAAATTAAATCAGGTAACTAGTTAGGTGAAAGGTGCTTACTTTCATATTTTTTGAATTTTAGACTATGGTAACATTATTCGTCTATCCCATATTCCCCAATTTAATGATTCCTTTTCTTCATACCACATTAAGCTAGACAATACATTCCTCTCAATGAATGAATATTTTAAGGAGTCCGTACATAATGATTTGGGAAACAACTTGCCTAGGTTGCACTCCCAATCTGCTCATTTTTGTTAATCTTATGTTGCAGCCCAATCTTGTAGGCAAAACTGGCTAGCAAGGTCGTCACTGTTAACTAAAATTTTTTCACCCTATTTTTTTTTTAAATTTCAAAAATTGAAAATTATGTCATCTTGTGGGGGCCAATAACTCAAAATATTCTTGTCTTATTATACCTATTCATCTTGTGTGATTAGATTAAATATAGATATTGAAGTGTTTTTACTTTTCAATCTACATTAAGTTATTTTAAGTGATTCTTATTATTCGCTTAAATAATTGGATCATTTTCATAGTTATCTCTATTTGGTCTATTGAATAATAAGGCAATCAAGTTGGTATTCTATCATTCAATTATCCTTTATGAGCTTGGCAAATATCATAACCTCCTTGGTATTCAAAATTGAACATCCATCTCACATTCCATTGCACAAGATAGTGGTACCATCTTACATTTATTACTAAGATACATTTGGTTCAAAAAGATTATAATAACTTCATTTATGGATTTAGTTTTAGTTTCCAAAAAATAAAAAACTAAGGACTTAGAAAGATGCTTCAACAAAATAATGGAAAGCATTGAAGCATGCAAGTTCTAGTTCATAATGTAAGTTTTGAAATGATATTCTAACGTATATGGTTGCTTCTTAGATACATGGTATTGTTTGATTAATGGGGACTTTTCAATATAAAGGACAAGGAAATTAAGTGTAGTCCTCCCAAATATCCTTGCATTAGCCCACTTGCAAGGGTGAAAATAAATGGCATAAAGCACCTCTCTTCATATTTCTAATTCAGCCAAAATGACACCAAGGCATGTTATGCCTAAGCAAAAATAGAAGTAAAGTATACACATTTTGTTGAGGATAGTAGCATTTAATGAGTTTTTAAATGCACCATTAAAAGCTATAAATTTTCATGATTATCCTTTTTGGGGGCATCTATGTTGATAAGCGAATTAGATAAACTCTTATATACATTTTGGCTAAATTTGGCAATTTGATAAGTTTGGCCTAGCCTTCTTGGGTGGAAATATGAGTAGGTTTGATTTTAATGTGTATGTGTCCTGCTTTTAATTCAGTACCCTCTTCTTTAGAGTAAGATCAAGGAAATAAATCTCATTACAAGTTTTAGTCTTCAAACTACATAAGCACACCTTAAATTTTTGATAAAATTTGTTGAGACATCCTTGCAGTGTAGCATCTATGACATGGTGCA
This sequence comes from Torreya grandis, assembly GCA_037957365.1. Classification (NCBI taxonomy): domain Eukaryota; kingdom Viridiplantae; phylum Streptophyta; class Pinopsida; order Cupressales; family Taxaceae; genus Torreya; species Torreya grandis. Next base: position 2,981,823 of record JARHVA010000636.1, read on the forward strand.
CCTATTTGGGGTTTTCTTTGGTCTGTTGGAATGCATTTTCTATTGAAAGGTGAGTTTTCTTAATAGAAAACACGCTCAAATGGTTAAATTTTTATTTTCAGAATGTCATCCTACAATGAAGATCATGGATTTAGTAAAATAGAAATTTATGCCTTTGTTTTTCAATGTTATTATCAATTTATTCATACAAATTGATGAGAATTTAGTAGATACAATTGGTCCCATTTTATTAAGATCATTTCCTATGACAGTGGAATTTTTGGGGTTTGCCAAAATTTGATTTGGGTATTTGAGAAATTAATTTTTGAGTAGTATGTCATGACACCATGGTTGAATAAATCTTGAATTCATTAAATCACATGCTGAAACAAATTTTCTACCTTCCTAATTCAACTTAATGTTGATATGTTGCCCAATAAATGTTTGTATATTCATACACTTGAGGTTTTCATAAAACATTTATAGTAGAATTACTAAAAAAAATTATTGGTGAGATGATTTTGAATTAAGTTTTAGGTTCAAAACCTAATGGTTTTAATCATAAAACTTAATAATTTATTTTCTTAAACAAATTTCCATTCAGGTTTTGCAATCAAAATTGATAAATTTGATGACATGAGGATATATCATTTTCCCTTAAAATTAGCTCTCTATGATGGATTATACTCACCTAAAAGTAAATTTCATTATTTTCATGCATGTTGAAATAATTCTAGTGTTGGCAGAGTGGATGTGTTTGCAATCAGGAAATGATGTTGGTTTGTTTGATTTATGTGAGATTACAACATTATTTACTATAGTTTTAACTTAATTGGTAAATGATTATTTGTTGAATCAATTTCATGGCATAATGTGTGAGCAATATTCAGCATGATTGGTCATAGGTTGATTATGTAACAGTCAAAAAATAATGTTTTTGATTCCTGAAGTACATTTTCATAATTGTTTAATTTTTGTGAGACCCCATTTGATGGATCTAATTGTTTGATATAGATATCAGAGTTCAGATCATACATAAATTACTACAAATGATAGTGGATCTAGGCACATGAGATTCATGGAAGACATGTGGACTAATATTTAAAGTTTCCTACTTTGATCAATTTTAAATCAATTGTTTGATATAACCTTGTTATTTAAGCATGTAAATTATCTTCAGCTTTGATGATATTTTGGCATAATATACAGCCTAATTTATGGTTTGATTCAAGTTGAATAGATTCAATATTTTCTTAAGTAATGAAAACATATATGGTCTAGTTGTATTTATTTTAATCATGTAATGATGGATTGATATTTTAAGACTAGTTTACAAGTCATTTCATTGCGAGGCCCCCACCCAAGTGTTTATTCGGTCTTTGTAAAAATAAATATTTAAAAGAGGTTGTTATAAAAGTTCGTTATGAACTTAAAATTTTTCCTAAATCCTATAACTCTATTTTGTAAAGTTAACTTAACTTTAAATTATAAAGTTCCTTTTCTCAAATTTAAATTATAAAGTTAGTTGTTAAACCAACTAATTGCTTGGCAAATGTTATTAAATGTAGAGGAACCTCATTATCATAGGGAGGAACTCTTACAGGTAAATGTGAGAACTCTCACTTTCATTTATGCTTCTTTTTTGAGAAAAAGTCTCTAATATGATCATAATTTACAGAAGATCAATGCTCAATCTAATGTTGTATCCCCCTCTCATCTATTCTAGGTATATCTAGGTTTATGTTCAGCTATTGTTTTATTATCTAGTTAATATTTTGAAATTAAATGTTTTGATGGATATAGATTTGCATTCATATGCATTGGGATCTAGCTATCACCTGAATACTAATGAACATATCACGCTTTGCATGATAGAAGTTTGATGTTCACACATGGTGTTATGTCTCTTTTCAAAACTTATAATTTGTATGATTTCTTTTATTAATAAAATCATTACTCATTTTGGGTTTTTCAATCATTTCTTATTATCTGATTTGGCTTGGTTCGTCCTCTATGTTCTATATCTTTTAGTGTGTTTCTCCTTTCTTTATTTATTTCTTGTTGTTCAGTTAGTTCTTTTTATTTTTAGTTAGTCATTCTTCTTTATTTGTTCTCTTTTCTCTCTCCTCACTGCCTTCTTCATTTATCTTTGTTAGAAATAGCCTACTTTTTATTTGGAGAAGCGTTTATGATAATTAAAATTGAAACATCATTTTCATATTTAGAGTATGCATATAATTCTAAATAGAGGTTTATTTTGATTCACAATTCACTGCTCATATATGCCACTTTATTGATAACATTCAATTTATATTTTGTAAAGTATCATCAAACCCAAATGCATCTATAATATTTATAAGTTATGATATAGAGTTATTCGAATACAAGTTTATTCATGAAACCATTACCCAAGATCATCTTCCTTGTTAAAGTAGTTCAATCATCTATCATTCATATAAACTAAAACAATCCCTCTTAAGAAAGATATTATTTTTCTAAAACTTGGTCAAGTGTGTACCCAATGGAGCTTGAATTTTAAAACCCACTATAGGCCTTGCACTAATTTTTTAGTCATAGGACTCCCATGATTAAACTGGTATGATTCTAACTTAACCTTCATGATAGGTGAAAGGGGTGATTCATTGGCATGACAATTTTTAGCATAAATAGAGTAGAGTATAGGTAGGTACCTTTTTTGGTTTTTAAATTTGTAATTTATTGCATTTATTATGCATGGGAAGGTAGTGGTTGGGTGATCTCATTATTTCCCAATTTGGAAAATGATGAGTTTGCCCACGATAATGGTGGGAACACCACATGATCAATGATCTCATCAACCTTTTGGTGGGATCGTGGGTTAAAATGGTGAGATCCCCAAGACAATGGTGATCTCACATTTTTGGGTGTATTTTGCTTTGTCAAATGGTAGGTTTTCTTAGATCGATGGGGTCACCCTGCCAACTGGCAGGAAGGTCCTACCAAATAATGGGATCATGATAATTAGTGAGATCACCTTGTAGAGCAATAAGAATTCCCTATTAAATGGTGGGATCACCAAATTAATATCAAGAATTCTAGAATAAAGTATAATGAGGCCCCTAATATATTAATCTAGGCCCAAATTTAGAAGAAGAGAGATAGAGATGCATAGAGGATTAGTTTAGGCATCAAAATTAGAAGAATATGAGAGAGATAATTGACATGATGCCCTGTGTTTGATTTACAAGAGAAAATTATAATCATCACATCATAGGAATGATGTTCTTGAGTACTATGGTGATAGGGGCTGATTATTAATGAACTCATGTGGATCATATTGGTAGTAGACCTATATCAGAGAGCACAATTACTAATGATCCACACAGATAGAGCTTAATTATTAGCATTGGTAGAGATATGGCATTTGGATATGTCTAAATTTCATCTACTAACTGGAGAGGATATGATGACATTAGAGGATGTAAACCGAATTCAATGGGTGCCTATGTGAAGACCCAAGATTATTTAGATGGGGGTTGGATAACAAGCTATGTTAGATGATCTACTTAGGGTAGTGGACTAGGAGATTATTGATGACTTCATAGACATGGATGCATTGGAGGATTTGGCTTGGCCTCTAGAGGTAGATTAGGATATGGGATAGTTCCCCTAGAGGTGGTGGTATTGATAGCTCTTATCAGTGGCCTTTTACTGCTTGATAAGAGTGGGTAGTTATTTTTCTTAGGGCTGATTGGTATGGTATAGTAGATGTTTGATCACCTGACATGGTTCACTTAGAGACTAGTTATCCTAGCATAGTTAAACAAGGAGTTACATATGATTTCCTATAAGGGAGGGTGAAGCATAGGCCTAGCACATTATTGAAAGTATGAGACTAGGAGCATATAGCAATTGAATGATCAGTGGTCCTGAGATATCAGAGGGGACTAGAGGATCCCATGGCTTGGGGATGGTACCCTATAAGACCAGGCATGTAGGGACACTCGAGTGACCTACCCTACTATAGATGATCCATTGATGAGATGTAGGATGGAGATTTAATTTGGCATCTCTACTTAGGGGCATAGTTTTGTGGGTGGAGGACTTATTTGTGATTGGGTACATGATCATGCCATGTTAAATCATAGGGATCCATGATTATGTGGTGGAGAGATATAGGCCAAATCAATTTTAATGACATTTTTTCATGTAATAAGACATCCTAAAGGGTCCACATTACTTTTCACATGTGACCAGGGAGATTAGGGAGTGGGGACCACTAGTGCCTAGGGTAGAGGTAGTGAAAAATTATGATAGGGTTGTGCATGTTCTATGTGACTATGTCAGAGGAGTTTCAGATGCAAGGGTCACTAATGCATATGTCATATGGGGGATAGGAGTGAGACCCATCTAACTTACTAGGCCATTACCCTAGTATCTAGTCTTATGATAAGTATGGGTGTAGATGAGGAGGGACTAGGGATAGGTCCCGATATAACAACAAGGTTAGGTGCTTATGTAGCTATTCATTCCCTATGTCATTCCATTATAAGTGGTAAAACCTCAGGTATAGCAGGATCCCAAATAGGATGTAGATATGGTTGAGCTATATGGTTAGGGTGTAGATATAGGGGATGTCTTAGGTGGTGATGGAGGCCACAGGATAGGATCAAGAGAGGCAAGGCCCTCCAAGATAGAGATAGATCTCAGGCACGTAGAGGTCCATAGAGGACCAAGATTTTATTGACAGGCTCTAGAAGGAGATTACTTCATGCCTTTTACATATTAAAATTTTATAGAGCATTGTGGCTGGCTTACAAGTGCATTTAGCTATAGCTTAAAGAGAGATCAGTAAGTTATAGGGTCTCATTATAGCCAAGGATATAGAGATTGTTGATCTCAGAGCATAGGTGACATAATTAACAAGGGTTCAGGCCCAATTAGCCACACAAGATGTGGAATTTGTGATAACCATTGGCGAGTGAGATTTTGCTTGGGTAGAGATGGAGAGGCTAACACAAGAGAGAGATGAGGCTTGAAGAGTCGAGACAAATATAGGCATAAGATCAATGAGAGCCTTGGTTGATGTGATTATGGTCAAAGATGATGTCTTTCATACAAAGGATGATGTCCTACGTGCCAAGGATGATATAGCCTATTGGAGGTGATCTTATGAGGTGATAATTCCTATAGTGTAGAGAGTAGGGAGTATATAAGGTCACAACAAACTAGCTGGACCTCTAGGTCCAAATAGGGGATAGAGTCAAAGTGGTTAGTGATGTAGTTAGTTGTATATTAGGTTGTTATGGGGCCTCTACCACCACATCTACTAGTAGCACCTTCATCTGAGATGGGTTAGAGTTATTAGTAGAGTCCTCTCAAGGATGAGCATGATTAGAGTTGATTTTGTAGCTCTTATTTTTTATATTTATGAGATGTATAGATACTCTCACTATGTATAAAAACATGATTTTGAGATATATATGACATTTAATTTTGGCATACTGTTGTTTGTACATGTAATGTTAATATTCTTTCATTGTCACATGATGTTTTCATTGATATTTATATTGTTATGATATGTTTTGATATGCTAGTTTTAGGAGATGCACATCCTTAGTTAGTATATGGATGTTGATGTATTTGTTGTGCATTATTTATGACTAGATTATGACATGATCATCCTAAAATAATCATATAAATATTTAATTAGACTCTCAATGTATGTCATGAGATGCACGTCTTGCATAGAGTCTTGTTTATTTCTAAAGTTAGTCTAAAAAATATCTTGTGTTAGGCATTGGGTATGGTGTGTTCAAAAATGATTTTTAGTGCTTCGTTAACATTTGGATTTCGAGCACTTAGTGTTTACTATAGCAAATTAAAATTATGCATCATAAGTATGACGAACTTATAATAACATTATATCTTTGTTTTCATTTAGCTGATTCAAATGTAAATATTTATAACTAAGGATAATGATAAAAAGTATCAAAACCAAAGTTACCACTATTTACGTTTAAACAAAAATAAAGAGAAAAATAACAATACAAAAATGTAACCTGACTTAAAATCAAGATATGAACAATCAAGACTTAAGTAAGAACAATAATGTATAAAATCAAAGCAAGAACAAATTATTAAACAACCTAAAATCAAGATATGAATAATCAAGGTCCACGTGTATTAATAAAGTGTACATGAAAAAAGAAACAAATAATAAAAACAAGCGAAATACAAATGTAAAAAAATCAAGCCTAAGTAAAATCTAGACTTAAAATGTGTATAGAATGTATTTAAACACAAAAGAACAAAACAATATAACAAATAAGATTTAAAAATAAATAAATAAAAAGAAAGGCACAACAAAACACCAAGAAATAAAGAACAAAATACTAATAAAAATGCATAAGTAATAAAACTACAATAAATAAAATAACAACTTAACAAACTAGCAATGAAAACATAATAAATCACCAACAAACAAAATAAGGACACAACACAATGCAAAAATAAACTAATGAACGAACAATAACACACCAACAAAAATAAATGGATAGATAACAAAGCACAAAAAAAATCAAATAAATAAAAACAAACAATGGTTAATCATAATGTTAGAGCAAACAACAAAAATTAAATTATTCATTTATGTGTAATAGAGGTATTATATGTTGTGACAAGGTGACCCCTAAGCTAGGAAATAATGATATTGGTATAATTAAATAGGAACAAAGCATACAAAGTTGCCCCCAAGTGATAGGGAAACAACAACACAAAATAAAATGGAGGAAAATAGAAGAAATGGAAGGGGTGGTTGAGCTGACTCCAGATACACGAGATAAGTGGACACTGCCTACATAGTTTAATGAACACTAGATCCAACATGAACTTTAAGATAAATGTAGTTCTCCCAAGAAATGGGATAGGATAAAAGTGATGATAAGGAAACAAGATTATATGGTGAAGGAATAAGGAAATGGGTTCTCAAAATGGTGAGTGTACAAGAGATAATTACTTGTAAAATGCCAAGAGCATAAGATCTTTTGCAAATGTTTTTGGAAATTTTCTAAGCATCTCAACTTAATTGAGAATTATGTGATAATAAACGGTCCAACTCACAAAATGGCGAGAGCATGGGATCAGCATAAAGATGCAAGGCAATGTTTTTATATATTTTATCTATTAGTTTATAATGTTTTTATGTTTTTAGGATAATAAATAGAATTAAAATATTAATAAAAAGCCTAGGGAACTACCTAACTTAGTACATGTACTTCTATAGGTAAGAGTTCAAACAAAATCTAAACCAATTGTAATGGGGATCATGAACACTAGTATAGAAAAGTACTTAGCTAAGGATTTGCATGTCCATAGGTAAGTAAAATAGCTGAACTAGATGCAATGGCCTTTTATGATCCTATCAAAGCAATAATGCCTACAAAATAATAAAAAAATAATGATAGAACAGTATGCAGTGTTGAATAAATTTGAATAACTATTCAACAAGCAAAAACCATGTGCTAATATATCTTCATACACTTGTCTACAAAAGGAATTTATGAAATACTATTCAAGATAAACTACTTTGTATAATAGGATCTAAGTGTGTTCGGAATGCTTATGAATCATAATCAGGAATATAATTAGTTATGAAATATAATTATCTAGGTTACAACGGTCCAAAGTTACAATGGTCTAGGGTATGAAAAGAATATTATTCTAGGTAGAACGGTCTAGGTTATAATGGTCTATAATGGAATGAAAATGAGTCTGATGGAATATAAATGATCCAAAGTACCAACGGTCTAGGATTACAATGGTCCAAAGTTACAATGGTCCAGAGTAGTAAAAAAATATTGTTCAAGTTATAATAGTTTAGGATAGAATGAGATAGAATAAAAATGGTCGAGGATTAGATGGTCCAGAGTATAATCATGGGATAAATGATTTTGGCATAAGTTTCCCCCAAGTAAGGGCCTTTGTAGATAATGGTTTAAAAAAATTTCAAGTGTATAACCACTTGAGATGTATAAAATTCATGGGTTCTAGGATTTATTCACCATCTAGATTAGCCAATTGGTATTTTCCTAATCCATAATTTATTGTAACAACATATGGGCCTAGCCAATTAGGTTAAAACTTACCCTTCTTCTTGCATTCAACATTAGTTTTATGTTGGTTCTCCTTCAAGACCAAATCACCAATTTCAAATTCCCTATGAAGAATGTGCTTGTTATAAAAATTTTACAACCTGTTCTAATATGCTTTCAAGTTATCCAAGGTAGCTAAATGCTTACCATCAAGGAGCTTGAGCTCTTGTAATCTAGAAACTCTATAATCCTCATCATCTTCAATGTTCTCCAAGGATACCCACAGTAAGGGTAACTTGATCTCAATTGGGATAATAGTCTTTGTACCATAAATAAGGTAGTATGGAATGGCTCTTAAGGTTTGATGACCGATGTGATAGGCTCAAAGAGAAGGAAAAATTTACAAGTGCCACTTATGACTAGCATCATTGACAATCTTATTTAGGATTACAATAATGGTTTTGTTATATGCCTCAGCTTAACCATTTCATTGTGGGTTACATGGTGTGGATTTCTTATGCTTGATTTTTAATTTGTCACAAAGAGCCTTAACATCTTGATTTTGAATTTTTCACAAAGAGCCTTAACATCTTGATTTAAAAATGATCAACCATTATCAAGTATAATATGGGTTGGAATACCACATTGATAGATGATATGGTAATGGATAAACTAGGTAATCTCCTTCCTAGTAACATAAGTGAGAGGAATGGACTCAATCCACTTAGTAAAATACTTGGTAGCAGTGAGAATATGTTTATGGCCATCACAAGAGGTTGGGTAGATTTTCTCGATGAGATCGAGGCCCCATGTAGAGAAGGACCATGGTGTAGTGATTACCTAAAGTGGTAAGGAAGGTATGTGTATCAAATTACCATATTGTTGTGAAACAACACACTTCCTAACATAATTACAAGCATTTATTTCTATCGTGGGCCAATAGTATCATATTCTGAGTTTCTTGGCTAAGACTACATAATTGGTGTGGACCCCACACATTCTTTCATAAACCTCCTTAAACACTAGCTTGGATTCTCCTGAAGATAAACAACGAAGAAGCATTCCATCATAGCTTTTATGATAAAGCACATTTCCAAGGAGGGTATAATGGGATATGTGATAAAGGAAGACTTTACGACATTTATGTGAAAGGTCAGGTGGAAAGTCTTGGTCATGGAAATAGCTATAAATGTCCTAAAACTAAGGTAGTTTAGGTATGGGATTAAGACCAGTGATGGTGTATACCCTCTTTGAGTTTTGAATTACATGAGCAAGCTGTAGAATATTTTGTATGAGAAATTGATACTCTTTATCACTATTGGACATTTTTATCATGGACCCAATTATTGCCATTACATTAGCAGATCTATTATTGGCCTATTGTACCTATTAAAATTATAGGTATTTGAAGTGAGTCTTGAGATTATCCATAATATGATTTTAGGGTACAAGCTTGTCATTTCAAGTTTGATATTGATATGTGGTTTGATTAATAATCAATTGGTAATCCCCATAGACCATTAAGCATTGGATATCCTATTGTATTGCATAACAAAGTCCTATAATAAAAGCTTCATACTTGACCATATTGTTAGTGAAATGAAATTTAATATGAAAATATTTGGGAATCAGATCCCCTTATAGTGTAATCAAAAAATTATCAGCCCCAAATCCACAGGATGTAAAGGAGCCATCAAAATATAACTTACATTGTTCATGTTCTTGCAACACTTATTTTACTATCATAATAGAATCATCTAAAAAATCAAATTTGAGTGGTTGAGTATCTATAATAGGAGCTTCTACAAGTTGATATGTAATGACCTACCCATTGATAGCCTTTTGATTATGGTACTTAACATCAAATTCGTATAGAAGCATGTTTTTCATGCAAATTTTTCTTTATTTCTTTTAAAAGAAAGTTGTAAAACTTGAAATAAGGGTGAGATTAGTATAACCTAGATTTGGATTTGCACTTCATGATCTAGAGGTTGGAGATACTCCTCTTTGTTTTGGGAGGATGACCTATAGATAATAAAGCACTAAATAAATGGTTGATTAGTTAGATAGTAGGGTGGATTGCCTAGCAATCTAGGTCCAAGAAGTATAAGCTTCCTTGGAGGTTGTCAATCCATACTCTTAAACAATCAATTTCTATAAATGAAAGATAAATTGATTGCATAAATAATAGAAGATACTAAAATCAAATACAAGAAGTGCTTGAAAAGAGATGCATTTGATTAATTATAGAAATAAATGATTAGATATTAATGCTAAGTGAATTAGACATGGTTCAAAAAATAGGGTGATGTTCTATGATCAAGTAGGAAGTTAGAAAGTGGGATTTAGTTGGGTTCTTATAGGTAGAATTGATTTGCTATTAGAATTGACACATAATGACCATCGACAGTTGGGAAAATAATATGTAGTTTGGTAACCATCGATGGTTGGGTGACCATTGGTGGTTAGGGGTAGATCATCGATGTTTTAGTGATTTTTTATGGTTATTGTCAAATTTTTCTTAGGTAAGGGTAGGTCTAGTTGGGAAGGTGGTTGAATGATTCTAGGAGGTGGGTTTAAGTTAGATGTTGGCTTCAAGATAGAAACAAAGGAACTAATTAATAAAAATAGGTACTTAGCTCTGTTTCTTAAATAATGTTGAGGTGATTGGTTTAAAATTCATTATGGAACCTAGAGCAATTCTGGTAGAGTGATGATATCTTGATTGTGATTGATGGATTGCAACACTTCAAATCTTTGACCTAGTTGTTAGTTTATTGGAAGAATACCTACATAAAAGGCTCTGATATAAGAAGATATGATAATTTTTTATTCTCTTTTATGATTATTACCCCCCTCTTTCACCTCCTCCACCTCTCTTTTTATAGTAGGAAGGGAGAGGTGAATTAATAAGTTCAAATAAGGTGTTTAATAGGTCATCTAATTTTAGTCTTAACATGCATAATTATGCGAGTGGTTAAAAATAAAAAATCAAGGTGGAGTTGAGTTAGAGTTAACCTTTAAGGTGGTTAAGGCTATCCATCAGTAGTTGGGTATAATCATCAGTGGTTAGGGTTTGAACATCAGTGGTTGGTAAGACAAAGGTAGAATGGTCAGAGTTAGTCATTTTAACTTAGGTTTGTGGGGTACTAGTTAGGAAGTGGTCTTTAAGGGGTATGAAGATGGTCTAAGGGTTAGTGTGACATCTAGAACTATAATGCATGGTTTTTTAGTTTCTATATTTTTCCCCTTTTGTATCAGCAAGCTACAAAACAAAAAATGGATGGTGAGTTGAAGGTTTAACTGCCCTGAGTATGGGAGGAGGTGTTCCCCCTCAAACTAAGATTTGATGAGGTGAAACAAAATTAGGTACAAGTTTGACAAGAGGTTAAGTGGGTGATAATGTTGGTTATATTGGGCATCGAGGCACAAAACATGAGCACATAATGTGATTAAATGTGATATCACATATTATGCATAGACTAGACTTTCATGGTTAAGTTAATTGGGTAAAAATAAGGTTAACATTAGAATGACAAGCTAAAATTAGATAAAGTAACCATATTTAGTCATGCCGGTTAGGTTTTACTCATAAATTCAAGTCTCTTAGGCAAGGTTAGTGTATTTGTAAGTATTCAAGGAAGGAAGTATTCTCAGGAAGACATAGTTGGGTCTGTGTACAAAATTAGTGCAGGTTCAAGTTGTATAAGATGGAAATATAGTAATAGTAATCAAAGTGACCAAGGAAAGGTCATCACAAAACATGAAAAATATGGGCCAATATGACTAATATCAAGGTTATATGGTTAGTTGTTTGGTTTGGAAAAAAATAGTTACTCTAATGATAGGTAGTTGGATTATTATTGTGATGTGAATTTGTTTGGAAAAAGGTGGGTGGGAGTTAAAAATCCCAAAGTGGTTATTTTAGGAATATATAATGTAGAGAAATAATAATGAAATAAAGATAGAATTAAAATTCAAAAAACACAACAAAATAAAGACACATATTTAATGTGGTTCACCCAATATGGGCTACGTCTACATTGACACTGTCAGTCCTTGTTATTTAGTCCAAAAAAATGAAGGGAAAAGCCTTCAATACATCCACTTCAATAACCTCTTCACTCTCATACTTTTCTACCTAATTACAATGCCCTCATATCAAAGGAGGGTTACAAATTAGGACAAAAATGCACTCAATTTCTACCATTAGATCTAAAACCTAATAGTAAACGATTCAAATTAACTATGAAATTACAATATTTTATACTGTATTTTTCACAAAATTTTACTTCAGGGGTGTTGCCCTTGACCCTCCACTAGGGGGACTCTAAAATAGGTTGCCACCCCCTGGACCCCCATGGAAACCATAGTAGGGGGCATTTCCCCCCCATGACCCTTGTTAGGAACTGGGTATTAAAATAAGATCAGGCTCCACCATCCAAAAATATTTCATTTAGAGATTGATTATTGCAACTCCACCACTGCAACTCTTACTTGGACTTTTATTTGAACTTTGACCCTGACATGTTTCTCATCTTCCTTGTTATCCTTGAAGACCTATTGAAGCTGAACAACTCTCCAGCTTATCTTTATTGACTGTTCTTATAGCATATATGTAGGATTCTGACTCATATGGATCTTTTCCAGCTTCAGTTGACCATCCTCCAAAACTAAACGAATGAAGTGATACCTGAGTTGTATATGTTTGGTTCTTAAGTGGAATGCCAAGTTATTTTCTAAATGAATTTTACTCTAGATATCACTATATAACTTGTAATTTTTTTGCTTATGCCTCAACTCTTCCATGAAATGTTACATCTATATCATCTCCTTGCTAGCTTCTGTAACTGCAACATATTCTACCTATGTAGTTGATAAAGCAACTATCTTCTACAATTTTGAAATATAACTAACTATTGTGTCACCAATAGTGAATACATAACCTATGGTGCTCCTCCTACCATCTAAATCTCTAGCCATGTTTGCATCAACATATCCTTTTAAGGTAAGATCTGACCCTTCATAGCACAAATTTTTATCAGTGGCCCCTCTCAAAAACCTGAGAATCCACTTGACTACATCCCAATTCTCTTTTCTTAAATTGCTCATAAGCTTGCTAACAACTCCCATTGCATGAGCAATATCTGGTCTAGTACACACCATAGCATACATCAAACTTCTAACTGATAAAGCATATGGCACTTTGGTCATGTAAACGATTTCTTCCTATGTTTTAGGACACTATTGCTTGCTTTATTTGAAGTGCCCTCCTAAAGGTATACTCACATGTTTAGCATCTTGCATATTAAACCTGATTAACACCTTCTTGATGTATTCTTCTTGAGACAATGTCAATTTCCTATTTTTCTTGTCTCTTGTTATTCTCATATTGAGGATTTTCTTTGCAACACCAAAATATTTCATTTCAAATGAATATGTTAGTTTTATTTTCATCTCATTTATACCATCCATGTTAAACCCTACAATAAACATGTCATCTACATACAATAACAAGATAATATAGCTACGATTATCTAATCTCTTAAAGTAAACATAGTGATTAGAATGACATCTACAATAACCTTGTTCTATCATAAACATGTCAAATTTCAAATACCATTATCTTAGAGCTTATTTTAGGCCATACAAACTCTTCTTCAACCTGCACAGCATTTTCTCCTTACCTTTGACTTTGTATCCTTGTCACTGCTCCATATATAATTCCTCTTGTAAATATCCATGAAGTAATGTAGTATTTACATCTAACTGTTCAAGGTGAAAATCTTATATTGCTACCAAACTTAAAATAGTTCCCATAAAAGTCATTTTAACTACTGAAAAAAATATTTCATCAAAGTCAATACCTTTCTTTTGTGTAAACCCCTTTACAACAAGTCTAGCCTTGTACCTCTTTTTTCTTCCATCTTCTTCTTTCAACCTATAAAGGTATTCAATCTACAATGTTATTTTACCTATAGGCAACTAAACCAAATCCCAAGTTTGGTTATGTACCAAGGAGTCCATCTCCTCTTTCATTCCTTGCTCCCATTTCTTTCTAGTTTCTACCTGCATTGCTTCTTCATAGCTTTCTAGCTCACCACCATCAATCAATAATAAATAATAAAGTGAAAGAGAGTAATGTTCAGGGAGTCTACTTACTCTAGTAGATCTTCTAACTACACTTCTAGGAGTTTGAGGTACTTGTAGTCAGGGAATATTATAGTGGCGAATATTCATACTTTGGCAAATTTTAAAATTTCTCACTGTGATTTTTGGCGATTTCTATGTTGTTCAATGATTTTCTGGTCACCAATGTTTCTTGGTTTCCATATGTCCATGGTTTCCTGGTCACCAAGGCAAATGTTTCATTGCAGTTTCTGCCTGGCAAGTTTTGCCTTTCGCCCAGCCGACCAGGTAGCACCTAATGATGAACATTCGCCAGGTTTTAAGTTTTCATTATATGCAATATGGGACAAATCACCATCCTAGTTTCATTTAACTGTGGAGGAGTCAGCTCCTTTCACGTTATGGGAAGAGGAGTCGGCTCATTTCGCCAACAGTCACAATTTCATTTGTAATATGTATAAAACCTAATACAAAAAAATGCAAAGAGACATTCAATAAGTACCGCTCTACTAGGTGCTAACACTCCAAATTTTTGGCAGCGCACTGTGCAGGACACATCACTCAGGCCCAACTTTGACAAGTAGAAGTTTAACTTTAAACAGATTATCAGTCCATCAAATTTCTGGCAGTGCACTGCTCAGGACACATCGCTCAGGCCCAACTTTGGCAAGTACAAGTTTAACTTTAAACAGATTATTAGTGGATTGAGATGTCAGGGGAGGGTGACTCTGTAACTAATATTTCTCAATCTCAGGGAAGTGACAAGGGTAAAACCCCCAAGGGCAATGAAGGGATTAATATTACATCAAAATGTCGAAAACTTAGAGATACTACCATAAAGGCTTTCTTTGGAAATGACAATGTTTTTGGTCCACCAAACGAGGATACCAATGTTCCAAAAATAGATGATGTCGTAATAGAGGATAATATTGATGTTGGTAGGAAGAAAAGAAAAAGGAATGTAAAAATGGGGCGGGAGTGGGAAATGAAAAGGACTTTCCAGGTTGATTGGGTAGCAAAGTACTGGTTTATTGAACCAGTCACAAACAATGATGAACCACCAACAGAATGCAAGTGTATGATTTGTACCTGGAAAACTAAAAGAGAGAAAAAGTTGCGGTTAAAGCTCGACACTATAGAAAAACATATTGGTAAGGTTTATGAAAAACAAATCATAGATGGAAAGGAAGTAGTGGCAGTGAGATGGAAATCAAAGGAAGAATGCCTTCATGTTAAGTATGCCATAGAATATGAAGAGCATTTGAAGAAAATAGTAGTAATTGGTAGTGGCAGTAGTGGCAATCCAATCAAGGATGGGCTTCAACATGCAGCAAATGATGAAAACTTGGCAAAGAACGTTCAGATGAGTGTTATTTTTCATATTCTATCTAGAGGGCATCCTATGAGAGACTTTTCAGAATATGGTAATTTATTATCTTTTTTGAGAGTTCCTCACTATCCTATGTCACATTGGTCAATAAACGCTGGATGGGAAATGGAAAGCTGTCTTGCTGAGGTGGAAAAGCAAAATGTACAGGAGAGAGTAAAAGAATCCAAGTTCATTTCATTATCCTTAGATGAAGTCACTGCGGTAGATAACACTGCTTGGGTCTGTATGCATGTATATACTGTAAAAGATCATGTCTGTCAAGCTAATCTACTTTGTGTTCATAAAATGAAGGCCAATTCAACTGCAAAAAATTTATATTTAGAAGTTAAGAGAGCTTTGAATGAAATTGCTGGTATGGATGACTTGACAATTGCAAAGAAGTTAGTGTGTGTCGGAGCTGATGGAGCTGCAGTAATGCAAGGGCAAAAGGACTGGTCTTTGTGCAAGATTACAAACTAGTATTGCACCTTACATGCTTGGCATACACTGCATTTCCCACCGAATGAATTTAGCATATAAGATTGTAATTACTTTTCCTATAATGTCAAAATTTGAAGATCTAATCCGTATGCTCCACTCGTACTTTTGCAGAAGTCCTAAACGCTTTGCAGAATTTAAGATTTTTTTTGAGGAAGTAACAGCAGGAAATAAGATTCTCAAGGATGTTGAGACCAGATGGATATCTTTGCATGGACCATTAGAATGAGTTCTAGCAGAATATCAATCATTGATTGGAGTTCTATATGAGCAACGCCTTACAGTGGACAGAGCTCCTAATTTGTTAAATAAGTTAAGTGATATAGAGAACCTATTAACTTTAGCCAGTCTTCTCCCCATGCTGGATTTAATGAACAAACTTGTTAAGAAAGCCCAAGACAGAACTATGTATATTCATGAGTATTATGATTTACGTAAAATGACATGCATGGCTCTGGATTCTTTGTATTCAGATCTCTTAGGTCATAGCCCAATTTTTTCAAGGTGGGAGATAATTACAGATTTGAAACATGTTGAGAATTTTTTACAATTCAATGGGAAAAATGAGCTATGTGTGTTTGTGAAAGTATTTGAAATACCAATGCACCAATCTAAAACAACCAAGAGAGGCAAAGTACTACCAGTTAGAAAAGATGATTTTGACAAGATTGTTAAATCTGTTAGTGAAAATGTGAAGTCTATTTCCTACCAACTTTCAAGTGAGATTCATGAAAGATTCCCTCGAGAAGAAATTCTTGAAGCCATGAGTTGTGTGTTTCCTCAATTTTGGAAAAACTTTGGACATAATCCAACTGATGCAAAGTTGTTTCATAATAAACTTGATGAATTGATAACATAGTTTTCAAAGCATACAGATTGTAATGGAAAACTAATACAAGGAATCTTATATTCAAATAATCTTAAAAATCAATGTAAAATTTTTTCATTGTGTATGAAAAATTAGATGGAAAACTTTGAGATTCCATTCGACCTTGGTGCAATAACAAGGCTCTAGAAAAGGATAAGGCAGAGTGAAGTATTACGTACTTCAATATCAGAATATTTCAAACTTGTTGATTTATGTCAAACAATGATATTAGGGTCGGTGGAAGATGAGAGAGTTTTCAGTGCATTAGGGTTTTTGAAATCAAATGTCAGAAACAAACTAAACAAAAATTTGGAAACTTGTTTGAGGTTGTTTGTAACTCAATACAATGTTAGATATTTTCCTTATGATAGGTCATTGGCCATTTGGAATTCCACACGTGAAAGATGAGGCCTTAGCAACACTTTAAAAGATGGTGGTTCTACTTCTACTACTGAATTAAACATAAATGATGAATTTAGGTCTCAAAGTCAAAATGAAGATGAAGATTTTACGAATTTTGAATACCCGATTCAAAATGAAGAGGAACCTATTAGTACTAGTCAGACTTCAGTTTTAGGATCTGGAGTCCATATGGGATATAGATTCTAGAAGCATCACATTTGAGACTGAGTCAATGAAGTGAATCGTGATTTAGTATGTTTTTTTAACCTTGAATACAATGAAATGATTTTCCCAAAAAATTAAAATTTTACTATGATTATTATTTTTTGTTCGCCAATGTATAATTTTTTTGTGGTTTTAAAATAACACAATTCGCCCAGATTTTACACATTGTTTGAGAGACTACGAATGATTCGCCAATGGAGATTATTATTTTTTCTTTGTAAACTATTTTTTTCACCACAAAAAATAAATTTTTTGTCAGGTGTTTTACACCTTTCGCCAATTTTTTACACCTTCTCTAAAGGAGGGGTTTCTTAAAGTATACCCTGCTTGTAGTTGTTGCACATTCTAATTTTTTGGCACTTTTGGAATTTTATTTCTAGTAATTTCATCAAGTATTGCATATTTTGTACTTGACTTTTCCTTTTTTTTCCTGTAATTGATCTCTATACATGACCTTTTCATTAAAGATCACATCTCTACTCCTAATGAGTTTGCAATTTTTAATATCCCATAAATGGTAACCAAAATGATTAACTCCATATCAAATAAAAGTACATTTCTCAAATTTTACCTCAAGCTTGGTTCTATTTTCTTTATCAATATGGACAAATGTTTCACAATTGAAAGTCTTTAAAAAAGAATAATCTATTTTTTTACCTATCCATGCTTCCTCTAGAATACCACCATCTAAAGGACTTGAAGGCCCTCTATTTACTAAGCAAATAATAGTATCCACAGCATCTACCCAAAACCATAAGGTCAACCCTGCATGCAATCTCATGCTCCTTACACACTCCATGATTGTCCTATTCATCCTTTCTGACATACCATTTCTTTGTGGTGTTCTTGGAACTGTATTCTCTCTATGAATCCCATAGGATGAATAGTAATTATCAAACTCTTTACTATAATATTCACCTCTATTATCTGATCTGACACGCTTCAACTTATTTCCTATCTCATTCTTAACCAAATCTTTCCATTTCTTAAAAGTATCAAAAATATCATATTTCTTTCATATGAAATAAACCCAATTTTTTCTAATTGCATCATCGATAAAAGTAACATAATAAGAAGAGCCACCAAGGGATGATACCTGAGTCGATCCCCATACATTTATATGCACAAGCTCTAACTTTTCATCCTTTTTTATCCTCCCAACTCTAATAAATCTGACTCTCTTCTATTTTCCATACACATAATGCTCATAGAAATCCAAATCCACCTTCTTCAAATCTAGCAACCATTTCTTTGACTGAATAAATTTCATCCCCTTCTTACTCATGTGCCCAAGTCTATGGTGCCATAATTTTGTATTTGTTTCTCTAGAAGATAGATAAATAGAAGAGTCAACATCACCATTAGATAAAGACAATGTACATACCTTCTCTCTTTTTGTTATTACTATTGATCCTTTAGTGACATTCCATGAATTTTTTGTGAATGTAACTATGCAGCCCTCACTTCCTAGTTGTCCTATTGAAATTAGATTTCTTCTCAACTCAAGAACATGCCTCACCTCTTTTAGCAACCATTTCTTTCCATTCTATAATTTTATTTGCATCTTACCCTTTCCTACAATTTTACAAGGTTCACCATCACCCAAATAAGCCTACCTAAAATCACCTTGAACATAGTCTTGAAAATATTTTTTATGGGGTGTAGTGTGAAATGAAGCCCCTAAATATAACACCCAAGAAACATTAATATTATCTAAATAAAGGACTAAAGAATTTTGTAACACATCACCTGATACATTTTCTTCTTGGTTTTTATCTTATTATCCATCTCCTTGTTTTCTTTTTCGAAACCAATAATCTTTCTTCAGGTGTCATTTCTTCTCATAAATTTAGCACACTAATGTTCCTATAGATTTAGATCTACCCTTCTTGGACTTCCTAAAATTCTTTGGTCCTTTTTCTCTATCCTTTTGTCTTCCCCTATTCTCCATAGTCAAATCATTACCTTATGTCTCACCTATGCTTTTTCATCACATTTCCTCACTAAGGATAACACCAATAACATCATCAAAATTTAAAGTGTTTGAGCCAGAGACAGAATATCTCATAGCCATGACCAAGCCATTCCAGCTTTTTGGTAATGAGCACAAAATCAAAATATCCCTAACTTCATCATCATAATTTACTCCTACATATCTTAATTAATTTGTGACTGTGTTATATTCATTTAAATGGTTAGCAACAAACCTACCTTTTGACATTTATAGATTAAATAAATGCTTCATAAGAAATACCTTGTTGAATGCTGAGGGTTTTTCATACACTCTATCTAATGATTTTATCACATCCATTTTTGTCTTTTCTTTTTAAATATTGAAGGTCATCTATGTTACCAATCATAGCCATATTTTTCCTAGTACCTTTCTATGAAAAACTTCCCAGTCTTCATCCTTCATAGTCACTGACTTCTTTGCTATTTTTCCCAATGGTAGGAAAAGATCCTTCTAATATAGATAGTCCTCCATTTTCATCTTTCATAGCTAATAGTTTTGGCCATTTAAATTCTTGAACTTAAACTTGCCTTCTTCTGCCATTGCTTCCATTCAAACCAAGAAACCTCTTTTCCTACAATTTTATTTGCCAAATAAACTTGGCTCTAATACCAGTTATTAGGGATATAGAATGTAGAGTAATAATAATGAAATAAATATAGAATTAAAATTTAGAAAACATAATAGAATAGAGACATAAATTTAACATGGTTCACCCAATATGGGCTACATCCACATAGAAATTTTCAGTCTTTCTTGTTATTCAATCCAACAAAATGAAGGGAAAAACCTACAATACATCCACTACAATATCCTCTTCACTCTCATACTTTTTTGCCTAATTATATTGACCTTATATCAAAGGAGGGTTTAAAATTAGGAAAAAAATTTACTAACTTAATTTCTGCCATTAGATCTAATACCTAATAACAAACATTTCAAATTAACTATGAAATTACAAAATTTTATAATGTATTTTTCGTAAAATTTTACTTCAAGGGGGTTACCCTGAACCCCCATCAGGGGGCTATAAAATAGGTCACCACCTCCTAAGACCCCCATGGTGACCATATTGGGGAGCATTGTCCCTCCCACACCCCCTATTGGGAACTAGGCATTAAAATAAGATTAGGCTCCACCTTCTAATAGTTCAACCATCGGTAGTCAAAAATGACCATCGATGATCATATGTCAGTCCTAAAAGGGTGAAGTTAAAATGTCTATCAAAGATTTCTTTGTGCCCATTTGTATTTCATAACCTATGGAACTTGGAAGTTGTTCATTTACCAAAATAAATAACAGTGGTTTGACACAATAATTTGAGTGATTATGGAGTGAGTTGAGTGTGTGAGATTGATTGAGATTGACTAGGTGAGACTCAATCATCAAGGATGTAGAGAGGATGAGGCAGAGTGTGGGGCCAAGTGGTGATAGTTATTAGAGATATTCCATGTCAATGATCATAAAATAAGGTAGGGGATAAATTAAATTTATAATGTTTAAGTTTTAAATGAATGGTTTGTTTGTTTGATTATGGGTGGGTAAAACCTAGGGCTAGGGCTAGGTGTAAGGTTAGTGTTTTGTAATATGGGGTTGAAAATGGTAGAGAGGGGGTGAAACTTTAGAGGGGTAGTGTAGGTAGGGGAGGGTAGATTGGTTTAGATAAGTTATAGGTTGATGTTTTGATAGATTTAAGATGTTAGGGTTAGGGTTAGATCATTGGTGGTCATCACATAGTGACCATCAATGATCACTATCAACCATCTCTGGTCAATGAGTGATCGATAGTAGTCAATAGGCGACCATCGATAGGTTACTATGTGGTGAATATGAATGGTTGGTCCCCTAACCATTAGTTATCAATGGTGTGATTAGTGATGTTTCCAATATGAACCATTTCCAGTCAATAGTTGACTATCGATGATCGATGAAATGGGGTAGAGTTTAAAGTTTGATTGATAAATGGGATGTGGGTTGGTTAAAGTGAAAGGGGTGTGTATGTTGTTTTAAGGGTGAAATAGTTAAGTGGTAAGGTTAGTAGGTAAGTGTGAAATTGAAATTTTTATTTTATTGGTCAAGTGTTTAGGTTAGTGTTTAAGGGTATAGGTTAAGAGGTTTAAGGGTTTAGGTAATGTAGATGTGATAAGTTAGAAAAGGTGAATTTGAAGGTATGTTCTCATGTATAGGTTAGATTAGGTGAACTAAGGCATTAGTTATGAACCTTTCAAGTGAGGAAGAAGTTATAGATGAGATATCAAGTGTTGTAGTTATTGAATGAGGTCCATCGAGTGATGATAGACTAGGAGTGGGATCATTTGTTGGTAGTGGGCTTGGGTAGCATTAGGTACTATTAATATGTGCCCCAGGATGTGGATATATTAATGGCATTCATTAAGAGATGGGATTCAGCCACTAACACATTCCTACTTCCTATTGGAGAGATGATGATCTTATTAGAGGACATTCATCAAATCATGCAACTATCACTATGAGGTGAGCTAATAGAGCACATTGATGATGAGGAGAGAGACCAGCTCATGGGTGTGCTATATGGTGATGATGTGATGCATGAAAGGTAGCATGTTGTAGGCCTACATTATGCACCCTTATATTATATAGATAATGGTATGAGATGTATCATCATTATGATGATGATGGTGGTCACTTGTTATGCACTACTTGACTCAAGCAGTGGTAGGTTTCATTCATTATTATTAGGTATTGTGTTAGGCATGGTGATGGATTAAATGGTGTATGATTGGGAACCTATCTTACTAGTTAAAATATATCAAGAGCTCTAGGGATATAATTCATACAATAGGTATGGTATTACCATTGGGTTTATGCAATATTGTTGGGCTTATGAGCACATCAGAGTTCTTCAACCATGTGGGTTGCCATGGCATGGCTTTATGTAGATGGACTTTGGGGTAGGGTTTATGTGATGGAGGTACAATTATGCACTCATAAGACCAAGAAGAGAGACATGTGATCTAGATTAGTACAGGGATCGATTAGATGCACTAGTGGTGGGTGGCATGACTTGGTACCCATATGTTGGATTTCCTACATGGGTCAGTCATATGAGGTAGATTTTATCACTATAGATTTACAAATGGATCTATGGGAGGTGAGATCTAAAGGTAGATTTGAACCCTTTTGATAGGTAAGGAGATAGTTTAGAATCATTCAAAATATCCTAAGGGAGTTCCTAAGGTATCATAGGGAGGATGTAGAGTTCTCATTGCCTACACTAGAGATTAAAGACATGTTTATTGACCATGAGGAGTTATTGGTAAGGGTTGAGATCGATGATGTAGGTGTTAATGATGGGTATCCTACATGGTTCTAAGCATACTACAATGTAGCTATGTTTGGAGATGATGGGGCATCAGGATATGGATGTGGATGTAGAGGTGGGGGGTGGTGAGCAGAGGGATGTGAATGCCCTATATAGACAAGCATTGATTATTGAGAGGGATCAGGCATGGGTAGCACTAGCTATATCATAGGCATCCTTAGCATCAGTGACCTAGGAAAGGGATGTATCAAAGGGCTAGGTGGCCACTCTTACTAGGGAAAGGGATCGAGTTAGGGCTTAACTAGCCATAGTTACTCAAGAGAGAGATTTTTTGAGGTAGGCAAGAGGATTACTAGTAGCTATAGGACCACCAAGGACTATCTCAATGGTGAGATATGTAGTGACAATTGAGTAGCTATAGTAATATGAGGCCTTGGTTTTTAAACATCTACCAGATGAATGTAGATGGGCTAAGTACAAAGTTGAGATCACTAGAGGGGCCAACAGTGTGACACCAGGCTAGTGGGCTACATCTATAGGTGGACATGAAGGCTTGGGAGGGTAGGCTCCAAGAGGCAGTGGTGTTCCAATATCTTAGACTATTATGAGACATTGTATTTTTGATGTATTAGGTGATTTTGATACAAACCTATAAGCCAATGTATTGAGATGTATAGACATTTTTGAGAGATGTGTACTTTATTGTATATATGATCATTATTTTGATTATGAGCTTATGATATATAAATGTGACCATGGTTTATGTTTTATGTTGATGTTTATGGGTGTGATGTTGTTTATGATGATTATTTTTATATGATTAGCATGTTATGGTTTATGTGTACTCACCTAGCTAGGCATGTGATAATGTGGCTATTTAATTTATGTTCATGATGATGTTTATATTGATGGATGTTGTTTATGTGATTATCAATGATATAAATGTGATTAGATTATATGATGTTATTTATAGTTATGGATTTGGTGTTATGATCATGGTAATGGCTATGATCAGTGAGGGTGGTGTTCATGATCATTAGGTTTATGATGTTATGATGTTGATATGACACTGTTACACTTATGATGATGTAACTAATATTTGTGCCATGATTATAGTTTATGAATCATAGTTTTATAGATGAGATAGATGGTAGGATGATTATGATGGTATGATTAGGTGATGGAATGTTCATGATGTTATGATATGATGATGTTTGTTATGATGACATATTTTGTTACACATGTGGATGTTTTGAATTAATGAATCTTTGCTTCCTTACCTAGCTAAGCATGTGATGGATAATATATGTGGATGATGTATGACTGAATGATAATAGATGCTTCATGATTAGTTGGTGTTTTTTGGTTATTTGGATGAGATGATTATGATGTTATTGTGAGTAGAGACATATTGAGGTAGATTGTTTGTGATGATTTTTTGACTTATGATGTGATAAAAGGTAATGTTGTGATTATTTTATGTTGTTATGATCGGCTATGATGGTAAAGATGTTTTTGTGATTAAAAACACTTAAACAAGGCACAACACATAATAAAACACAATTTGTTTTTTCAATTTTTTTTAATGAGCTATATATGAAGGTGGTTGAATATTTAAGAAACACAAAGTAAGTTGGATTACAAAATGAAATATGAGAGAGATAGGATAAGTAAGAGACAAGCATCATAATGAATGTATCAACAATTAGATATGAGATAATAATAAGAAGGCATGATTCATTTTCATTGGTAAGGACTAAAACAAATTAAAGTAGAATTTTCTTACGAACATAAGTCCTTCGAATGCTTCACATTAGCGTTCGTTGGTTGGTTAAAAATGTGTCTTGATCACATAATGTCAAGTAAGCTCAAAATACCTTGTTATAGAGTGTATAAAGGGGAGATGGATGAAAATGGAACCTTCATGTGAGACTGACATGCCTCTATGATAGGTTACCAAAGAGCCAGTATAAACAAGTCTATGTCATATAAAGTGTAGACTAATCGATACAAGAAGTCTACTTATGAAAGTTGATTACAATTTATAAAATTATTTTATTATTGTTGATTTTTGAAAATGGGTCTAAAAAGCACAAGTTTATTTGGAGGCTATCAATCCACACTTTTAAAAAATCAAGTTATGTAAATAAAAGATAAATTGTTTGAATAAATAATAGAAGATATTGAAATTAGATATAAGAAGTGCTTGAAAAAAGATAAAATTGACTAATTACAGTAATAAATGATTATATATTAATGCTAAGTGAATTATACATGGTTCATAAAATAGGGTGATGTTCTATGATTAGGTAAGAAGTCATAAAGTGGGATTTGGTTGGAGTCTGATAGGTGGAATTGACTTGCTATTAGAATTGACACACAGTGACCATCGGTGATTGGGTGAACTATTGGCAGTTGGGTGAATAGTCAGTGGTTGGGTGACCATAAATAGTTGGGTAAGATCATCGATTATTCATTGATCATCAATGGTTACTATCAAATTTGGCTTAAGTAAGGGTATGTCTAGTTGGGAAGGTGGTTGAGTGATTCTAGGAGGTGGGTTTAAGCTAGATGTTGGTTTCAAGATAGAAATAAATGAACTAATTACTGAAAATAGGTACTTAGTTATGTTTCCTAAATAATGTTGAGGTGAGTGGCTGAAAATCCCTTGTAGAGCCTAGAGTAATTTGGGTAGAGTGATGGTATCTTGGCTATGATTGATGGATTGTAGTACTTTAGATCTCTGACCTGGTTATTGGTTCATTAGAAGAATACATGCACAAGAGACTCTGATATAAGAATCTATGTTATTCATTGATTCTCTTTGATGATTATTTCCCCCCTCTTTCACCTCTTCCTCCTCTTTTTTTATAGCAGGAAGGGAGAGGTGAAATAATAAATTCAAATAATGTGTTCAATAGGTCATCTAATTTTAGTCTTAACATGCATAATTATGTGAGTGGATAAGAATAAAAAATCAAGGTAGAGTTGAGTTGGAGTTAACCTTTAAGGAATTTAAAGGTTGACCGTTGGTGGTTGGGTCTAACCATCGATGGTTAGGGGTCAACTGTCAGTGGTCAGTAGGACAAAGGTAGAATGGTATGAGTTAGTCATTTTGAATTAGGTTTGTGGGATACTGGTCACAAAGTGGTTTCTAGGGGGTCTTGAGATGGTCTAAGGGTTAGTGTGACATTTATAACTTTAATGCATAATTTTCTAGTGTCTATACTTTTCCCCTTTTTGCTATGTAGTTTGCATCAGCAAGCTACAAAATAAAAAATATATGGCAACTCAAAGGTTTGACTACCCCAAGCATGGGAAGAGGTGTTCCCCCTCAAACTAAGATTCGATGAGGTGAAATAGAATTAAGTATGGGTTTGATAAGTGGTTAAGTGTGTGTAATGTTGGTTGGATTGGGAATCGAGGTGTAAAACATGCACATAAAATGTGACTAAATATGATATCATATAACACACATAGACTAGACTACCATGGTTGAGTTAGTTAGGTAAAAATAAGGTCGGCACTAGAATGACAAGCTATAAGTAGACCAAGTAACCACATTTAGGCATGGTATATGTGAACATAGGATTGAAATAAAAGGATATTACTATTGGGTTAGTGAATAAAATAAATCAATCAAAAACACACTAAACTAACACCCTAAGCCTATCTCAAAGGAGGAGCTTAGTTAACAAAACAACAATAGAAAACATAATTAAAACATGAAAGAAAGACCTTAATTCACCTTTTTGTAGTGCCTTGCTCAGTTGTACTCATGAATTTTGCATCAATGAAGTGTGACTACCTCCATCTCTCCTTAGCACCTTGTTTGGCTTTGAATTGGCTTGGCTTGGCTCAAAAATTTTGCATTATAACACTAAGATGCAATGATGTTTAATGAATTTGGGCATTATAATTTTGGTATAAAAGAGATTAAAAATCAATAGAAAAAGGCCTCCTATTTATATATTTTTGAAATGGTTTAGGATCAACCATGACCATCCATCTCAAGATTGAGATGTGTGGCCATGAATTAATCCAAATTATGTAATTAAATTCATAAATATCTCTCATAAATATTTGGAAAAAAGGGGCATTTAAGAGGCATGGGAGGCATTTATGAGGCATGGGAGGGTCTTAATCAGGCATGGGGTAGATTGATGAGATATTTTATGCATTTATGGCCTAAGGATGTCTTTCCAAGAAATGATGTCATTTGATGATGTAGCTATTCAATATCAATTTCTAAAAATAAATTTTCAAAAATTTCCATGTAAAATTAACTTAAGCTCTTGATTTGGTTTAATTAACCTTAAACATGATTAGTCAACTTTGATGCAAAATCTTGGCAATTTGTGCACAAATTAATCAAATTGGTCAAAATTTTGTATTATTGGCTCGAAATTTGATTGGATTAGAATTGGAAATTTATGTTAGATACATTGGAACCATATTCCCATTTAGGATAATTCCAAGATAAAATAACAAAGGCACATGTCTCATGTAATAAATTTGATAGAAAAGAGCAATCCAAAGCACCTAGGTGCGAAAATGTCATTTTAACTTGAAATGATCTAATCAAAGTTAGCTACTTCATAAATTTCATTGCCCCATTTAATGATACCCTAATAAAAATTTGCACTTGAATATAAAAATTTCAACTCTTTTAATGAATTTTAGTGTTTTTAAGCTAAATTGTGTACTTTGGTAAAAATTGGTCAAAAGTTTGGTTGAAGGTTATCGATGGCCAGTTTTAGATGTCTATAGTTTGCCCTTATTTCGGAAGGCATTGGAAGCTATAAACATAGTAACATATTCTCAAAGAATGAAAAGGTCTTGTATGCCTATAATTGTAATGATGATGAACTAATTGTATGATGCCCCCTCGAGGGAATAGTTGGCACAAGTAGGTGGCAAATAGTCCCTTAAAAATAAAGAAGCAAAAAAAGGGGACCAAAGAAAGGAAGATGATGGGGTGAAAACACAATGAGTTTGAAAGAGTAGTTAAAATCATTGAGAATGTAAGTGGGATGGTGTACAATGGTTTGCCCAAAGGCAGTTATAAGTATTATACCTCGATAGTGGCAACATGGTATGATAACACAATGATTTCCCAAAGGTGGTTATTATCATTGATAAGATGGAGCTATCCCAGTTAAGATAGATAAACAAGATAACAGCATGCCCCTGTTTAGGCATATAAAAAGGAAATTTGGTGAGAAATAATGATTTACCCAAAGGTAGTTATAATCATTGAGAAATGTAGGTGGGACAGTGTGAAATGATTTGCCCATAAGCATTTATAATCATTGAACCTCAATGATAGAAAATGTGATTGACTTGGCCAATGATGATGATAATCTAATATAGAGGATACAAATGAATTGGGATAACCTACTAGTGGTGAGATGCTCATCTTAACTAAACAAAGGTTGAAATTATTTCATTTTTTAATTATGTTGTGTAGGATATGATTGGGATTGAATCAAGATGTCAGTGCCGAAGAGATATCAATGTCACCATTACTAAATAGACTTTTGAAAGTTGAGGTTTGTTATAGCATGTATCAGTAGGCATCATGGTATAACATCATGAGGACTTGACTGAAATATGCATAAGGACTAACTCCTATAATCCAACACTTAATATAAAAAAATGTACTAATGATAGAAACCATGATTCCAATGTAGACATATGAATATGGATGGATTCAAGTGTAAGTATGGGAAAGGAATCACCTAATGAACTCACATATATTGAATCAAGGAAATACTGTTGAAAGCAAACAAACATGCACACAAATAAATAAATAAATAAGCAGAAACAAACAAATAAATAATTCAATATAAACCATACAAACATTGCCCCTAGAAAATAGATGAGAACTTAACAAACTAAAAAAATGGGGTAATTGAAGAAAAGTAAGGCGGTGGTTGAGTTGTCTCTATATGCACTAGGTAAGTGGATGTTGCCTACATAGTTTCATGGATGTAATACCAACAAAAACTTCAAGCCAAATGTATTTCTCCCAAGAAATGGGAAGAAAATGATAACTGATGAAAATAACATAATGGATGTGATTGAAGAATAGGAATGGTCTTCCAAAATGGCAAGTGCACAGGAGAAATGGCCAAAAATGATGGGGAAACTAAGTGACAAGTGATTTACTTATGACTTAGTAAGGCTTCTCAAAATCCTTAAGGAAAATAATTGGTCAATTTTTTTGGTTTTTTCTAATGGTTTTACAAATGTTTTTAGAATTTTTAGATTATCCCAACTCGATCGAGAATGACAAGACACTAAATGGTTCGAGCTCATAAAATGGTGAGAGTGTTACTTAGGTTGCTCATGAAATGGTGAGAGCATGGATTAGTTTGCTCATAAAATGATGAGATCATGGCTTAGGTTTCTCTCAAAATGGTGAGTTCATGACTTAGGTTAATCACAAAATGGCAAGAGCGTGGCTTAAGTTTCTCATAAAATGGCAAGAGCATGACTTAAGTTACTCAAAAAATAACAAAAATGTGGCTTAGGTTACTAAAAAAATGGTGAGAAAATGACTTAGGTTGCTCATAAAATGGTGAGAGTGTGGTTTGAAAGGGTGACTAAGTTGACCTCAACAAGTATCAAGTGTTGCCTACATAGTCCCAGAGTAGGACCTCAAGTCATTAGAGCTCCACCCTACAATGGATAAATCCAACTAGTGTAGTAGTCAATTCAAAGAAAATAGGCATAGTTAGTATAAAGTCATAGTAAAGTATAGAGAATGGATAATTGGTATGGTTAAGGCACAATAAACAAGTGTTTCCCCTAGTTTTCCCATAGGCGGTTATAACTAGGATACAATGGCATAGGTCACTAAGACTAATTTTCTCATAGGAAATTATAATTAAGATTAAGATAATGAGAGAGAATAAAACACAAAATGAAGGATACAACTACCAAATATCTATTGTATTGCTCCAAAATACTATATCTATCTAAAATGCTTAAAATAACTATTAAAACTGATCAGAGTCATTGGTGCTAAAAATGTGCAACTAACGGCGAAACCAAGGTCAAATGAGCTAGGTAGATAGGATTCAAAACATGCTTGGTTGATAGAATGGAATGGTAAAATAGATAAGTAATATGGTAAAATTAATGATAATAATGATATTTATATAAATAATAGTAGTGATAAAATAGCATAATTGAAATGGTCCTTATAGACAATACACCATAGTGCTCAATCATAGTACCACTTGAGGTGAATAATATTCATCAACTCAGGAAGTTCATCTCCATCTAGTGTGGTGGACATGTATGCTCCTGACCCATAATTTGTAGTAATGATGAAAGGCCCTATCTAGTTTGGTTTGAATTTACCTTTATGCTTCTTCTTGGTCATGATATTCTTTTGGTTTTATTTAAGAACAAGATCTCTAATTTCAAATGTTTTATGCTTGACATGCCAATTGTAGTGGACTTTGAGTTAGTTTTTATATGACTGAAGATTGTTGATTTTAGCTATGCATTTTCCATCAAGTAGGTATAGCTCTTGTAGGAGAGCTACTTGATAGTCATGATCATCTAGGACATGCTTGAAATATATGCATAATGAAGGTAACTCAACCTCAATAAGAAGTATGGATTTATTACCATAAACAAGTGAGTATGGAGTGGCTCCTATGGGGGTATAGTGATTGGTATGGTATGCCCAAAGTACATGAAATATCTTAGGGTTTCAGTCTTGACCAGCATCATTGAAAATATTTTTGAGAATGTTAACAATTTTTTTGTTGGATGCCTCAACCTGACCATTACCTTGAGGGTAATATACCATAGAGAGATGTTGTGTAATATTGTATTCAGTACATAACTATTCAACATATTTGTTTTTGAAGGATCCTCCATTATCATATATATTGTTAGAAGGGATATCATAGCAGTAGATGAGATGAAAATGAACTTAGAAATCTACTTTCCAATCACGTAAGTGAGGGGTATAGCTTCGACCCACTTAGTGAAATATTCAGTGGTGGTAAGGATATGTTTATGGTTGTCTAAAGATGTAGGATTGATTTTCCCAATGAGGTTGAGTCCCCATGTAGCAAATGGCCATGGTTTTAACATTGGTTTCAAATTATTGGCTAGGGGATGAATCAGATTGGCATGTTGTTGAAATTTATCACACTTCTTTACATATGCATCTGCATTTATGTCCATTATGGGCTGATAATAACCAGTACATAAAAAAAAATTGGATAAGACTTCCCTGTTGTAGTGGGATCCACATACTCTTTTGTGTACTTCTCATAACACTAGTGTAGATTCTACCAAAGTTAAACAATGAAGCAAAGTTCCATCAAAATTATGGTAGTAGAGGGTTGATCCAAGTAGAGTATAATGAGTAGAGTGATGGATAAAGGATTTGGTTTGTTTTCAAGAGAGATTAGATGGTAAAACTTAGTCATGAAAGTAGTTGTAAAGGTCTGAGTACCAGATAGAACTAGGACCGATAATATCACAAATCATCACAATAGTGGAAGGCTCATGAGCTGGTGCAAATAAGTTCTCGATGAGGAACTAATACTCTTTAGCTTTGTCTATTTTTCAAATCAAAGATCCAATAGTGACCATATCATTTGTAGTTTTGCTACTTGCCCTTGGTATATGCTCAAACTGAATGTCAGCAATCTATTATTTGAGAGTGTCAACCATGGCCTTATATAGAACCAACTTGTCATCTTTGGTTTTAAAGTGGTCTATAACCTGATTGATGATTAACTAAGAATCACTATAAACCTTGAGATGAGATACATTCAATTGTACCACTTGGTGAAGCCCTACAATAAGTGCTTCATATTCAACCATGTTGTTGGTACAAATAAAATTGATCCTAAATGATTTAGGGAGTAGATCCCCCTAGGGTGTAATAAATAAAAGGCTTGCCCTTGATCCATGTGCTATGAATGATCCATTAAAATATAGCTTCCAGTATTGCTCTTCAAGAGGTATGTAAATGATGGTCATTATGGATTCATCAAGAAATTAGAATGTGAGTGGATTTATGTTTGAAAGGGGTGTTTCAACAAGCTAATCTAGAATAACTTGTCCCTTAATGGATTTTTAATTACATATTTGATATCAAACTCACTAAGAAGCATGATCTATTTAGCCATTCTACCTTGTAAAGTTGTTTTAGATAGTAGATACTTGATCGGATCTACTTTTGAAATGACCATGGTCTTATTGTTCAACATGTAGTGTCTTAATTTTTGAGCTACAAATACCATGGATAAATAGGGTTTTTCAATAGGCATATATTGTATTCATATGTGAACAATGTATGACTTTCATATGTGACCAATGTATGGCTTAATTAATGTACTACATGTGATTTTCCATTGTCATCATGTTGATCTATAAGTGCCCCCAAGGCATTATCTATAGCTGATAGGTACAAAAAATGGTTTTCCTGACATAAGGCATAAAAAAATAAGCAAATTTACTAGGTAATCTTTTAGTTGCTGAAAAGCTATTTGGCAGTGATTATCCCAATGGAATGTAACTCTCTTCTTTAGAATATGTGTAAATGGATGACACTTTTTACTAACTAAGATATGAAGAGTTGAATTAACTGGATCTTACCCTGCAAACTATAGAGCTACTTCAAATTAGTTGGTGGTGGCATCTCTATTATAGCTTAGACTTTGGTTAGATCGACTTCAATGCCTCTATGAGACATGATGAAGCCAAGTAATTTTCTTGATGTTACTCCAAACACACATTTCTTTAGATTTAGTGAGACTTTGTGCTCATGTAGTCTTTCAAATATTCTACATAGCACTGTTGGATGGTCAGCCCTAGATTTTGATTTTCCTAGTATGTCGTCTTCGTAGTCTTCAATAATATCATGCATCATATCATGGAATATGATGGTCATGACTCTTTGATTGGTGGATCTAGCATTCTTAACACCAAATGACTTTACCTAATAATAGAATATTCCCTATGGAGTGGTGAATGTTATTTTGTGTTGATCTTCTCGTGTTATTCTGATTTGGTTGTATCCTAAAAAGCCATCCATGAGTGAAATCATCTCATAACCAACCATGGAGTCAATGATCATGTCAGTATAAGGTAATGAAAAGTCATCCTCAAGGAAAGCTTTGTTTATGTCTCCAAAATTAGTATAGATTATGATTTTTTTAGGCTTTTTGCTAATAGGTAAAACATTAGATATCCATTTTGAGTAGTCAATGTATCGAATACATCTTGCTTCTAAGAGTTTTTCCAACTCTTTCTTTACTAATATATCAATGAGAGGATGCATCTTGAATAATTTTTTATTAATTGGTTTGGCATAAATATTTACCATAAGGTGATGTAAAACCAAGGTGAGGTCTGAACTTGGCATGTCAGAATATGCCTATGCAAAGATATTTACAAATTCTCTCAATAGAGTTGTAAAGACTTCACATTCCTCCTCATTGAGGGACGTGCCTAAATTTATCCATTTTGGGTTTGATGGAGTCTCGATGTTTATCTCTATTGTATCTTCAACTATAAAGGTTGATCCATTTTATAGGATAGTAGGCAAAGACTTTAACTATTGGATGGTATTAAGGTCCTCTATTAGGACTTTCTCTTCAACTTCTCCTAGGCATGATGAATCTGAGTCCCCTAATGGGAGATCTAGCCATGTGATAAAAATAGTTTGAAATTATTGAAAATTTTGATCAAACACTTGTTTTTTCTCAAAATTGAACTCAAATCCTTAGGTGAGTTCATCATTTGTGGTCTCCTGATCTAAATTTCAAAAAGAATAAACACACTCATTTAATGGCATCTGAAACAAGTTTTCATTAGTAGACTGGCCTTTCTCTTTAATTTTTCCCTGGTTAGAAAGAACCTCAAAGAGGTTTTCACTTTGAGACCTTAATATTTTATTTATTTACTTTTGGCTAAGGGTGTTCACCCACTCTCCGAAATAGGCTTCAATATCTAATGTGATTGAGAATCTTGATTTATGATCTCCCAATGGAACATTGTCTCTAAGGCCTAGAAAATCACAAAATGCCTCATCATTTTGAAACTCATCAATCAATAAACTAGATTCTTATTGGTCCTAATCTATCAATTGGGGATAGTATAATGGAAATGGGTTATGATGAATGAATGGGATAAGGGTATAAATGGCAATATTATCAAACAGGTTAGTCTCGAATAGGTCATCAAAGATAAGGCTATGATCAGACTTTACTTCATGGTTGACATCATCATCACTAGTCACCAGTGATAGAATGTGGATAAGATATGTGGGGTCACCTACAAGTGGTCTAAATTAGTGTTCATAGGGTCTTTTATATTTGGTCATAGAAATTGGCTCAATGGTTCCTTGTTGATTTGTTCTGAGACCTCTTCCTTCATAGTCTTGATTCTCCATGATCCTATTGGGAATAGGATACTTTTCACTCTTATAATAATTATCTTATTTGTCATTATATAATTATGATTCATCTCCCTTGAGAGGGTTTGGTTCTAGGCCAAATATTGGTACAAACATGATAGGTCCTTTATTTTTGCTCTTTTATTGCCAATGAATGTGTGGGGTAACTTTAGGTCTTCCAAAGGTCTTTGGATTCTAAAGAAGATTGGAAATATGAAAGGTATCATGTGTTAAATATTCTTTTGGGCCATTAACTTAAATAGTGTAATGATGTGGGAAAGGGAATCCAAGGTATTAGGATCTATGAAATTATCCTCTGGAGAATAAATAAGTATGGCCTTTCCTTTATCCTGCTTGGAACTTGGATTCATGCCATTTTGGTAATTGTAGCTTTAAAACTCATCCTCAAGATGTTTTCAATATTCATATGGGTGCACATCTCCTGGAATATTTACTTCCATCCCTGAGTGGGATAACTTGATACATTGGTGCAATGTTGACAAGACTACATAAATCTCATGTAATTAAGGCCTACCTAGAAATATATTATATGACAACACAAGATCAATCACATGGAAAAGTGTATAATGGATTGAGGTCCCAATGATAACTAGTAAGCTAATGGTGCCTTGTGATTCTCTCTCTCGATTATCATAAGCTTTGATATTTATCATTTCTGGTTGGAGATCTACCATTGTGTACCCAAGAAGCTTGAGGATCTTTAGAGACACTATGTTGAGGCCTTATCCATTATCTATAAGGATATGTGTTACTTTATGTTTCTTTATATAAACTTCTATGTACAATGGATTATTATGGAGTAAGTCAAAGGAATAAATATCGCTTTGGTTGAATGTGACTTGTTGGATGAGTGTTAGGTGTCCAACCAAAGCTTGAAATTTATCAAGGGATATGTCACTGGCAATAATGGATTAGGTTAAGAACTCATTGAAAATGTTCTTATGGATTTTCGATGTTCACAACAAATCTAAAATGAAGATCTGGGTTAGTGTCTTATATAATTATTTCATAATATGAAACTTTTTGTCTTGAATATTGTTAAATGATTTATTCTAAGGTTGAACAGCTAGTTGGATAATGGGTGAGGTTGTAGATGGCTATGGGCCTAAAATGGTAATCTTTGACCTCTAAGTTGTGATTTCACAATCAAGATTAAGTACAAGACCATGGTTGTTAACAAATGATGGTAATGGTGTGGGACCAGATAGGACAAGTCTCAGTTGTTAGTGTACTTGTATGTGGTCACGAGACAAGGACAACTTATCAATATAAGGTCCAAAAGTAGAAATATTGGTTTGTTGGTTTGATTGCATGAAGTCCTAGATCAAAGAAGGATTATCCATGTAATTTGGTTGAGTGGCATTATTTAGAAATGGTCTAGATTGATTGGTGCTCAGTCTAGGATTAATGGATATGGTATTAACACTACCCCCTGCAATATGACCTACAACCCTATTATAGTCATGTGTGACTGCATGGTAGGTTTGTCAATTTTTACCATTCTAACCTTGGTTTTATCCATTAATCTAAAAAATTTATTTATATTATTGATTATGTTGGCTCGACCTTTGATTTTGATACTGTTAATTTTATTGTTACACTGGCTATTATTATTGTCGCCATTGTTGTTATTATTGTTGTTGTTGTTGTTGTTGTTGGTTGTTGTGTTGGGAAAAAGGGTTTTGATAAATCCCAAGAGTTTGATTAGAGGTGGAAGCACCACCATACAATGTGATCTCCACATTCTCTAACATATTCTCAATCAAATACTTGATTTGCACACATCTTCATAAAGTATGTTCATTGACCCGATGATATTCATAGAATTCATTTTCATGGTACCAATCAAGGTAAGGAATTCTTTAGGGATAATGCTTTGGTATAGGTTGACTAATAAAATTAATGATATCAAGTTTATGAAACATGGATTTAATACGCTTTCTAAGGTCACTAAAACATAGTGATTAGGTATTATTCTCCTTGAAGAAGGATTTTTCAATGGCAAAGGTTGTGGCATTTATTGCACAAGTATTGGTTGTTGTGATTGTGGCATTAATTAAATAGGTTGTTAGGTAGGAGTAAACTAAAAAGGTGGTGCAGGTTGAGCATATGATGTTTTCAACATTTGTACATTATGTGACTTGGTCACTCTGTTTCCCACAACATTCCTATTACGGTTGAATTATTTTGGTCTACCTTGGTTATTGGCCTATGTTGATTGTGATGCTTGAGCTTAGATTGGATGTTGGTTTTGGCTACTTTATTGATTGGTACTTTGGTTCTCATTAGTTTAATTAATCTTTATGACTATTTTATTAATGAGTGCTCTCTTAATCAACAAACCTTTGTCAATGATTTCTTTAAAGGTATGCACACACTGTAGTTCCAAATGATATGTTATCTCACAATGCAAGTTTTTAGTGAATACAATGGCTAATTGTTTATTTGGTAAACTATGAGTGAATAGGCTTTTAAGTACTCTCTATCATTTTAGATAACTTTAAAAACTCTCACCATATTTTTATCTTGCTTGTGTCAAGTCGACCAATGAAATCTCATGTTTGAGATTGTAGGAAAAGTATTGTACAAAATTTTTTGAAAGGTCATCAAAATCTATTACTAAATTCTTGGGAAACTTTAAAAACCACTCCAAGGCTTGTCCATCTAAGCTCCTTAGAAACAACAAAAAAATGTATATATCACTATATGCCACTGGCTAACATGCGATAAAGAACTTGGTTAAATGGGCTTTGGGGTCACCTTTCCTCTTTATTTATCAAATTTTGGTGGCTCATATCCCAAAGGAAATAGAATCTATAAGTACTCCATATTGAAATTATAGGAATACACATCATACAACTTAAACTTTTTAAGTTATTTCCCAGCTTAGATGGTGGTGATTGCATCCTTCATTTATTATAACTCTTAATCTAGGAAACTTGTGGGAATATTGGCCTAGGTAAATGGTTGGGTGGTCATAATTGAAGCACTTTGACCAAGGTATGATGGTGGTATTTTTTATATATTATATTAGTTGGGGAATGAAACATGAATGTGTATACATAGATTAGGATGTATTTGTTGAAATTGTATATTTGGTTATGTGATATTCTAGTTTGGGTTGGCGATGAAGGTTTGACTTGGAGGATTTAAAGGTTGTGATGGAGGGATATAATGATACTATGCTTGTTGTGGTTAAATAGGGACCTATTTTTGAATACTCGAATCTTGTTTTTGAGTTATAACTTATGAGCCAAGACCCTATCTCTGAACTTGTGGTATGCTCTACATAAAAGGTAATTGTTTCCTAACAGGCATTTGAGAGACATTGGAACCCCCTTGTTGTATGAATCTTGGCTAGGAAGTGGATGCATGTTGGATATTTGGCACCTATTGTTGACCAACATGAATATGTTATTGATTGAACATCATTTGATTTTGAATTGGCATGTTGGTATGTACAGAAGAAGGTACATTTTCTACTACCTGATGAGGTGAAACATTATTTGCCCCTTGTTGAGGTGGTAATATGTTTGGCCTTTGTTGTGTTGGTATATTCATTTATTATTGTTGTTGTGGAATGCTACTCATCACCTATTGAGGAGGAATAGGATTCATCACATTCTATTGTTGAGGCATGGCATTGGTTACTGGTTGACTACCTAATCATGTTGGTTGTGCACTTGATGAAAAAGCTGGTTGAGGTTGGCGTACAGAAGCTCCCATTCCTAGGTTTATAGAGCCACTCATGGTATTACCTAAAGGCATATGTTATTGAATAGTTTTTTATGTATTAGTACCACTTTTATTTGGATTGGACGTTGCTTGCACATTATCCACTATGTTTTTCTCATTATTCTATGTAGAAGTAGAAGACACTTCTTTGATAATTGGCATATGAAAAGAGTTGTATACTAAATTTTTTTGTGTGAATGGGTTTAAACTCTTATTGTCTTGACCAGTTAACTCTATCAAAACTCTTGTTGAAAGAACTAATTCAATAAGAGGTTTACTCACCATGGTTATCTAATTGAAATTATGTGCTAGATTCAGGTTGGTTTGATATGTTGTCTACATTTCATTAAAGTGGTCTTCCATGAGGTTCTTTCCTTTGTTAGGCATATTAGGGTCTTGAAACATTATTTATACTAGATTTAAAGGATTGATATAAGAGGCATGTTGACTATACAATATGTTGTGCAGCATTTTTACTAGTCTTGGTAAACTTTCATGAGGGAAATCCGTTGGAAACTTAGCCCCTAATTCTATGTATCTAACCAAAATATCATCTTTGTTCTCCAACAAATTATGCTCAAACAAAAATGGATCATACCTGAAAGGCATATTAATAGAGTATGATTGTTGAGGAACTAGTTATTCAACTGTGGGTATCATAGCTAGGTGTTGTGTGGTTTGTTCATGGTCCTATTCTAAATATGGTGGCATATTAATCAAATAGTTAGCCAATGGATCTTGATTTTGTGCCCCTATTTGAGTATTATAATAAATATAATGATCCATCTCATAATAAATATTATCTCTGTAGGGGTCTTAGACCATTTCTTCTTGCGAAACCAGATTACTAATACTTGGATTATACATAAGTCCACTACAAGTGTAAGAATACATGTTGGGATCCCTAGTAAATGTTTTGGGATAGAAAAGCAAGATATTTCTACAAACTCTAAAAAGATAATGTCTAAAATATGATATTCAAACTTGGTCTAGATTTGTCAAAAGGATGGAAAGGTTTATGCAATGATTTATGATAAAACAAGCTAACATTAAGTATCTAACATTACACATCTTATACAAAGGGATCAAGTAAATGGACCTAAAATCAAGATGCTAAATTCTATGGTCAAAGTGCTTCAAATCAGTCTAAACTAGGAAAATAAATTGTTGCTAGGTCTTTTGGCCAAATGTGGTGTCAAAAGCTAGACTCAAAAAAAACATGTGTTACGACTCTTGGCCAAATGGCATCAAAAATTAGACTTTGAAAAAGATGAGATTTTTAATCTAATGTATTTGAAACACTTCTAACAAAAAATAGGCATTTGAATCTTGGACACGAACTCAATTAAATAGGTATAAGGTATGAAATAAAAGGCACTTTAGGGATAGTTTATTTTCTTGCAAATAATGGTATAAAACTTGGTTCTTTTGACAAATAAGCTAGATAAATGTGAACAGCATAACTATATTAGATAAAGATTCACAAAAGGTATACTTGGATTAGCTTGAAAAATGTGTACAAACTTGAATTCTATGAAAAAAGGTCTGTGAAACAATGTTTGAAATGTTTTGGGAAGCGTAACAATGTTAAAATACTCAAAATACATGACAAAATATTTGTTTCAAAAACTCTCTAAGGCAAAGATGGTTTCTCACAAATTTGGCAGCGTAACACTACCTTTATTAACTCAAATGACATATATATCTTCAAAGTTTTGACAATATTTGTAAGGTAAAAAAGTATGTATTCAAATGATCTTAATGGAAATAGGATGGTAAAATAAAAATGTTTGATACATTGACTAAAAGTGCAAGTGTTTAGCACAAAATGACTTAAGTCTATCAAGTAGTGATAATGATTATGAGTCTTAAACAACCTTTAACCCAAATTGGAAATTGAACCTAAGTTCCCTAAAGTTTAGTGCAAATGGTGAACCCACTTATCACATCAACCCTATGAACTTATGAAGGTTCAATTTCAAATTTGGATTATAAATGAAGGACTTTAAATAATGTTTGGTAATAGTCTAGACTTAATTGGGAAACATAACTGTGCCAAAGTGGATTATATTACTCTAAATTTTGATAAACTTTGAACAAGGAAAATTAATGATTCACGTGGGTAGAATAATGGATCTTTTTTCAATGTGAAATAAGGACTATGTGTTTTGGTTTGTATCACTTGTTCACACCAATTTTTGACTCCAAACAAAACTTTAATCTAGGACAAAATCAACTAATTAATCACTCTTAAGTCCTAAACTGACAAGGTTGTTTGGTATTGTTAGAATACATTAATATACGTCATTTGAGAGGCTTTTAGTGTTCATCCAAAAGGTAAAACATGCATTATATAGTAGGGTTTTTACACCCCCCCTTCTCTCAAATGATAATACTATGACATGGACCTTGAGGTGCACCTTGTACCAACAACACTTCTATGACAAGTGGGGATTTGTCTAAGATCTACAAGTTTTTGAATGTCTAGATGGATCAATTACCCAATGACTTTCATGTCACATTTAAAAATAAATGCCCTTAAATTGGGTGTCCATAGCACTTGGCTTGTTTTAAAAAGGTGTTGTCCTTTTTTCAACCACTACATTCATCATTTTCTCAGTGTAGTGTAATGTCCAAAGTGTAGATACATCCTATGTACAACTCCAACACTAGAAGGTGGTTTAACCACTCAAACATTTAATCTTAGTGGGAGTGGTTAAAGTCAGTGCTGGGAGATGAAACCTCAGGTCAAATATTCCCTATAAAACTTTCAAGAGGTAATGAAGTCCCCCTCACAAGCCAAGATGCAATAAAATAAATGACTACTAGAAACACTTTAGGGTTATTTTAAGATCACCCGAACTATTGCAAGTTTTTTGGGAGTGATTTAGATGACATTATTTCTATACCTTAGACTAGGCATGTTTGTAATAAGGATGGTGGTTTTGATTCTAAAAGTTCCCTAAAATGGATAGATGGAAGAGCATACATGCAACTTACCTCTTTTTTCCAATCAAATTCTAAGTTTAAACAGCTATTGAAAACAAAATTTGACAAGTGAGTTCAATTTTAACCAGCAAATGAAACAATAAGCACCTACTTTTGTCTTAAACCCAAAATTTGAAGTGTTTAAGACTTATCATGTTAAAGATTCATTTTAGGTACCCAATTTGATGTGTGTATGATTTTAACCAAGTTCTTTCTAAAAATCCAAATTGAAGTGTATGATTAGTTAAAATACCCACATTAACTTCCAAACCATCCTTTAAACCTGAAAAAATAATATTAGGACTACCTACTTTGAAACACTTTAGAGGATGAGACAAGGACTTTTTAAAAATGAGCTCTTCGGTTAACAGTCAATTTAGGTTCACAGTCAAGTTGGGTTAACAGTCCAGTTGGTTGGTAGGCAAGTTGGGGTCGAGTCAGAGTAAGTCAGGGTGAGTTGGGGTCGAGTTGGGGTGAGTCAAGGCTGAGCTAGGGTTAGGTTGGGGTGAGTTAGGATGAGTTAGGGTCGAGTTAGAGTTGAGTTGGGTTAACTTGGGGCCAAGTTAGACCGAGTTGGGGTCGAGTTGGGGTGAGCTAGGGCTGAGTTGGGGATAATTTGGGGTCAAGTTAGGTTTAATTAGGATGAGTTGGGAACATATTTGATCTAGGTTACATAGTCTTGAGAACAAAACTGTAGCTTATAAAAAAATAAAATTTTACTCAAATATTTACATAATTTTCCTTCACACTCCAAGATCTTACATGACAATGGTTAATAGGTTGCTTTTAGGTGAAATTTGACCAAATTTATG
The DNA here is from genome assembly GCA_037957365.1 of Torreya grandis. NCBI lineage: Eukaryota > Viridiplantae > Streptophyta > Pinopsida > Cupressales > Taxaceae > Torreya > Torreya grandis. The sequence continues at coordinate 3,023,670 of JARHVA010000636.1, forward strand.
AGGCTAAGTCCTACTAGGCATGCAATTTGTGAACATAGGATTGTAGAGGGAGAGATTAGTATTTTTTTAGTGAATAAAACAAATCCATCAAAAACATACTAAATTAACACCCTGAGCTTATCTCAAAGGAGGAGCTTAAATAACAAAAAAAAATGGAAATCATAAATAAAACTTGAAATAAAGACCTTCCTTTACCTTATTTGGATGTTCCAAAATTATTTTTGTAGTGGCTTGCTCAATTTGTGCTCATGAAGTCTGCATCAATGAAGTATGGCTACCTCTATCTCTCCTTGGCACCTTGTTTGGCTTTGACTTGGCTTGGCTTGGCTCAATATTTTGGCATTATAACACTAAGATGTAATGATTTTGAATTAATTTTGGCATTATAATTTTGACATAAAAGAGCTTAAAAATCAATAGGCAAGGCCTCATATTTATATATTTTTGAAATGTTTTAGGATCAACCATGACCATCCATCTCAAGATTGAGATGTGTGGCCATGAATTAATCCAAATTATGTAATTAGATTCATAAATATCCCCCATAAATATTTATAAAGAAGGGGAATTTAAGAGACATGGGAGGCATTGATGAGGCATGGGAGCATCTTAATAAGGCATGGGGTGGCTTGATGAGATATTTTATGCATTTATGGCCTAGGGATGTCTTTCCATTAAATTATGTCATTTGATCATGCAGATATTCAATATCAATTTATAAAAAAATATATTTAAAAATTTCCATGTAAAATTAACTTAAGATCTTGATTTGGTTTAATTAGCCTTAAATATGATTAGTCAACTTTGATGCAAAAACTTGGCAATTTGTGCACAAATCAATCAAATTGGTCAAAATTTTGTATTATTGGCTCAAAATTTGACTGGATTGGAATTTGAAGTTGATTTTAGATGTATTAGAACCGTGTTCCCATTAGGATGTTACCAACACAAAATACTAAAGGCACATGTCTCGTGTAAGAAATTTGATAGAAAAGAGCAATCTAGAGCACCAAGGTGTGAAAATGTCATTTTGATTCAAAATGATTTGATCAAAGTTAGCTATTTTATAAATTGCATTGCCCCATTTAATGATACCCTGGAAAAAATTGGCACTTGAATATAAAAATTTCAACTCTTTTAATGCATTTTAGTGTTTTTAAACTAAATTTTGCACTTTGGCAGAAATTGGTCAAAAGCTTGGTTGAAGGTTATCAATGGCCAATTTTAGTTGTCTATAGTAGATAGGTTGTACTCATAAATACAAGTCTCCTAGGAAAGGTTAGTGTATTCATAGGTACCCAAAGTAGGAAGTGCTCTTGAGAAGACATAGTTGGGTCAATGAATAAAAGTGGCATGGGTTCAAGTTTTACAAGATGGAAATGTAGTCGTAGCAGTCAAAGTGACCAAGGCAAGGTCATTAAAAAACATACAAAAGTCAGGCCAATATGACCAATATCAAGGTCATGTGGTTAGTTATTTGGTTTGTGTAAAATAGGTACTCTAATGGTAGGTAGTTGGATTATTTTTGTGATGTGAAGTTGTTTGTAAAAATTTGGGTGGGAGTTACAAATCCCAAAGTGGTAAACCATCGATGGTCATAAATAACCATCGATGGTTATATGTCAACACTAAAAGGGTGAAGTTAAAATATCCATCGAGGGTATTTTTATACCCATTTAGTTTTTGTAACCCATGGTACTTTGAAATTGTTCATTTTCTAGAAGAAATAGTGGTAGTTCAAGGTAACAATTTGAGTGATTATGGAGTGAGTTGAGTGTGTGAGGTTGATTGAGATTGACTAGGTGTACTTATAGATTATCTCTAGGGGGTCTCAAGATGGTCTAAGGGTTAATGCGACATCTAGAACTGTAATGCATGCTTTTATAGTGTTTATATTTTCCCCTTTTATTATGTAGTTTATATCAATAAGCTACAAAATCAAAAATGGATGGTGGGTCAAAGGTTTAGCTACCTTAAGCATAGGAAGAGGTGTTCCCTCTCAAACTAACATTTAACAAGGTGAAATAGAATCAATTTTGGGTTTGATAAGTGATTAAGTACATGATAATGTTGGTTGGATTGGGCATCGAGGGGAAAAACACATGTATAGAATGTGATTAAATGTGATATCACATCCAAACTGACCCTAATCATGATTTCACCTAAGTCCCTCATAGATGAAATCAATGTTCTAGATAAATGCTTTTCAAGCATTCCTAGAAAGGTTGGAAGGGATGATGGCAAGGTTAATATAGTTGAATGTCTATTGATACCAATGGTTAGATTGGGTCTCCCCCACATTGAAGATGGTAGGAGAGTCCGATTTGACATAAAAGGGCTAGGTAAGTCAATGAATAATGACAGATAGCTTAGAGTTAGAGGGTGTAGATAAGATCTAAGAAGTAATAAATGTCATCATATCAGCAAATTGTTTGTAGATCATGGAGTGTTTTGGATGCGGTACTGTTTAAAGGATGTTAAGAGTATATAAAGGAGTTATTCATACTATTATAAAACATCATTCTTGCATTGATAAAATCCATTGATTTGATTGACCACAAATTGAGAGTCACTAAAAATGTTAATTGTTTTGACTCCCAAGGCTAATGCGGTCTGGAGACCTATCACTAGGGCTTCATACTCAGTTATATTGTTGGTGCATTAAAAATATAGCTTGAAATATAAAGGGAGAGGTTCATCATGAAAGGGTATAAATATGATGCCATCTCCCACACCACATTGACACTTTGATCCATTGAATAACATGGTCACTTGATGGGTGAAGTTTGCTTGAAAGAGGGATGTAATAGAATCATCTAGAAATTCAAGAGGAATCCAATTGTCTGCTAATAGTGATTTAGCTAATTGGTCAGTAATGACTTGCCCTTTAATTGACTTATGTTAAAGGAAATCAAGGTCAAACTCAGCTAAAATCATGAGCTACTTAGCCATACATTGGTTTTGGTATGGCTTAGAGTGCATATACTTGAGAGGCTCAGTGTTGGTTATGACATAAGTCTTGTGGTAGAGAAGGTAATGGTGAAGTTTGGTGTCTACAAAGACTAAGGAAAGGCAAAACTTCTCAATATGGGTGTATTAGGTCTCATACTCTACAAGCATATAGCTAATGTAGTAGATGGCTTATTCTTTATGTTGTTCATCCTGATGAGCTAGCATTGACCCTAAGGAGTGGTCAGTGGTGGAAACCTAAAGGTAAAAAGGTTGATCTTCCTTTGGGGGAATGAGGATGAGTGGAGAAATAAGGTACCCTTTAAGTGAATCAAAGGCCTTTTAATAGTCATTATTCAACTGAAAAGATACATCCTTCTTTAGAAAGTGGTGGAAAGGTTCGTATTAGTTTGAGAGTTGAAAGATGAAGTGATAAATGGATTGGAGCTTCCCTTTTAAATTGTGGAGTTGTTTGAGGTGGGTAAGAGGAGGCATGTTAAGGATTGTTTTGATTTTGGTAGGGTCAACTTCAATTTTTGTAAGGGAGATGATAAATCCAAGGAGTTTTCCTGACAAGACCCCAAAAATATACTATTTGGGGTTAAGGCAGACATGGTAATGGATGAGTTATTCAAAAATAATCTTAAGAATGGCTAAATTATCTTTATAACATTTGGATTTCCCAAGAAGGTCATCAACATAATCTTCTATGATTTTATGAATAAGGTCATGAAAGATATAGGTCATAGCAAGTTGGTAGGTTATACCAGCATTCTTTAGTCCAAAAGGCATGACCCTATAGCATAAAGTTCCCCATTGGGTGATAAAGGTGGTTTTATGTTGATCTTTTGGGGTAATTAAGATATGACTATAACTCAAGAACCTATCCATAAGAGATAACATCTCATGGTTGGTTTTAAGATCAAAAAGCCGATTAATGTTTGGTAAAAGAAAGTCATCCTTTGGGAAATCAAGGTTAAGGTCATGAAAGTCCACACAAATGCAAAACCCCCTTGTGTATTTGGTGATAGGTACAATGTTCAAGACCCATTCAGGATAATCGATGGGCTAGATGAAATTGATGGATATGAGTCATTTAAGCTCTTATTTGATGAGAAGGGATATGTGAGGGTGCATTCATCAAATTTTTTACTTGACTGACTTGGAATCATGGTTGGTGACTATATTGTGGGTAGTAATAGAGGGGTTGATTCCTGGTATGTCACTTTAAGACCAAGTAAATGTTATGTTGTGGTCTTATAGGAAGGAGGGGAAATCTTAAAGCTCCTCAAAATTTAGTGATTGTCTAATTTTGATAATGCACAAGTTATTTAGAGTACCTAAGTTGATATCCATAGTGGATTCATTTAGCATAGTTAAAGTTTTATGGGGGATATATTTGTGGATAGAATAAGCTTATGCACCTAGATAGGTAAGAATGGAATTGTCATCCTAACATTGAATGGTATTAATAGTAGGGGAGTCATTTACTATCTTCTAAGGATGAGTTAGAGGAATGGTTATGATTTCCCCATTATTTTGATAAGTGAGGGGCTCAAGGTTGATTATGTCGATGAAAAAAATGTTAGGGGGATAATGTTAGAATTATCAATTGTGGATGGTGCAGTGGACAGTGAGGATGGGATTATCTCATCAATGATTGTAATGGGAGGTAGGTTGGTTTACTTTTTATGTGGTGTGAAATCAAAGCCATGCTTTTCATGAGGTTTTTTAGTTTTAATTATAAGTAACTCATGTGGTCTATGTTCATATCAACTTAGACCAAATCCCTTCCAAGCACACCTATAAATATATGTCTTGGAAAACTCCAGTTTATCTAGATAGGAGAAACTAGAGGTTAATGGATGAGGTGAAAAAGAGGTGGTAGAAGTATCAAGGGGTTTATCAAGTCCCCCATAGATGAAAATTAAAGGGCCAAAAAGGAACAATGATTCCAACATTGGGGTCATAATTAAGTTGTTGGTCAGGATTTCCATACTCTTGAAGAGTAGGAAAAGTGTCTAGTGTCAAAAGGTGGTACTCCCCCAATGACAGGTGTTAGAATGTTGATTATAAGGGATCCAGTATAGGGATTTGGGTGGAAGGTATGGATGAATTGGTAGATACATAATTGGCATAAGAAGATGGGGCTTCATCTTTTCCTAGTGAAAGCTTGTTGGATGGGGGAAAGAGAATGTCATTGGTTTGATACATCATGCTACATGATGTGAAAGGATTCGAGTCAGCTTGTATGGTAACAACTTGATCTTTGTGTTCAAATTTGATACATTAGCGTAGGGTGGATAACACACAGCCCATAGAGTGAATCCAAGGGCATCCTAACAAAACATTATACTAGAATTCACCTTTTACTATGTAGAAGAGCTTAGGAAGTATGCAAGGTCCTATGTGAATGTGAAGGATAATAGTTCTCAACGTTGTGTCCATGGTATCATTAAGTGATTGGAGTACCATTGAGGTTTTAGACATAATGTTCTCATGTAATTTGAGTTAGTTATATGCATGGGAGGAGATAATGTTGATGTTATCTCCCCCATCAATTATAACCCTCTTGATGTGGGTTTGGTTGATGTACATGGTAATGAAGAGGGGAGGATATGGATCATCTGGATGGATGGAGGGTATTTTTGAAACATTGAAGGTAATAAGGTTGGAAACTTAAAGAGATATAATAAAGGTTACTAGAGGTTATGAGTCTTCTGGCTGGACCTCTATGGATTGCAAAGCCTTTATTATTACTTGGTAGTGATGGGGCAAGGTATTGATTAGTTAATTCAAACTCATCTTCACTAGTGTTTGGTGAAGTTATTTTAGAACTACTCATTGGATTGATTTGGATAGGTTGGATTGAGAGGGACCCAAGATAGACACCTTGGGTTTGGTTGAAGGTAAAGATGATTGGTGTTGGGTAGGTGGTTGGGTGGTGGAAGGGGGATATATCCATGGAATGGACATCTTTGTCTTTCCCTTATCCTTTGGTTGAGTCTATGATCATGTGACCACATGGATGGTATAGATTTGGGAGAGAGTCAGGCTAGAGGATTGCTTTGGTTTCGCTTCACTCAAAATGAGAGTGGGGGAGTAGGTAAGCATTGGTTGATGGCTCTTGGTTCTTGGGTCATTGGTGGTCTCATAGGAGGCTCATTTGTCAATAATTCATCATCATGATATAGCCTATGGACTAATACTTAGAGATATTTACATTTCTTAGTATCATGCCCAGGTGTTCTATGGTATGAACATACTAGTTTGTCATCATACCAGGATGGTTTAGGACTATGTGGGTCAAATGGTCTGATAGGTTACAAGGTTAAGCAAGATGCTTGTAATAACCTATACAGGATGGTTGAGAGAGACTCAAGCAAAGTTAGTAAAGGCATAGAGGTCTTAGGTTTGGTAGTTGAGGTGGGAGCCCTTTTAGGAGTAGGTTTAATGGTAAGATATTTGGGTGAAGGAGCATTCTTGGTGGATGGTTCTGGTATGGATTGGTCAGGGGTGAAAGGTGTTGGAGTATGTGCCTAAGAAGTAGGTAGTTTGGTTAGAGATGGTTTGGTGAAAATAGGTGAGGATGAAAGTAGGAGTGATGGTGTAACCAATAATGGTAGTTGGATTTGGGTTTTTTTTGGGATGGTTGATTGCCTTATTAAGGTAGAAGGGTGAGGTCCTAAAATAAAAGGCAAACTGGAAAGGGGAGGCAGAGTTTTGGTTTGTGGAATCTTGGGTGGTTTCAGAGTCTTTGTTGGCTTGGTTTTGGGTTTATTTGATTGGTTTTGTGAAGTTAATTCAAATTTAAATGAGGGGCAATTAAGGTTCTAAATAGGGAATATGCCAAGGTTTTTAGTGGGCTTGGTTGGAATGGTATAAGGTGACTTGGTTATTTTAGGTAGAGTCAATTCAAATGGTCTAATTATGGTTTTGTTGGTAAAGGTTTTCAATGGTTTGGTTATGATGATAGTGGGTTTGGTAATGGAAACAAAAGGTTGGGATGATAGTGGCATGGTTAGAGGCTCTGGTTTGGTTGGGTAAGGAATCCCAAGATGGTGAAAAAATGTGGCATGATTTGCATTGGGTTTGGATAAGTACTCTAAGCTTTAAACTAGTCTAGAGAAGGGATTATAGATAGGTTTGATCCCTTTTATATTGATCTCAAAGGTCAAACCCATGGTTGGAAAAAGAGAAGTGGTTATCTCATCCTTTTCTTCAACCAAAGGCTCCAAGGTTTGTGAATATGAGTCTCCTATGGGAGAGGTAAGTAGAGAGATCTCTTCTTTAGGGATGCTTTCCAAAGGAAGGATGGATTATTATATGATGGATGAGAAGGATACAGTGGTAATGGTATTATATTTTGGTATATCTCCCAAAGGAGAGGTTGGTAGCTCAAATACCTTGATGCGTGGAGAAAGGGGAAAAGTCACTTTTTTGGTCTCATTTTTTGAAGGAATGGAGAGTGACTCCACTACCTCAATAAGTGGAGGGGAAGGAAAGGTAGTCTTGTCAATGGTCTCCTCAATAATGAGTTCATTAAAAACTATGTTAATGGTATGGACCTCATGGTTGTGAGAGGATTTCACTCTATTGTTTTCATTATTCATGGAAGGGGCATGGTTGGGGAATGATTGTCTAAATATGTCAAGTTATATATTTGGGGTCACATTGGGGTTATCCAACACAATTTTTCCCTTGTAAATGAGATTTTAGATGACATTCTTAAAGGTATTTCACCTATAACATCATGTCCAATGACATAGTGGAATGCACACAATTCATTTTCCCTATACCAACAAGGTATAATATGAGAGGAATTGAATTGTTGTGGAGGTTTGATCAATGGAAGTTGTATGACATTCACTTTTAACAACTTTTACAAGACTGAAGCATATGACTCCCCTAGTAGAATAAATTACTTTTGGTTATTGCGGTTTGGGTTTTTAGTGTTTTGATTGGAGGATCTGGAAGAGTTGGGTTGGTTAACAATGGGTGGAGGGGTGGCTTTAAGGATAATCACTTTCATGGTTCCCTTGTTTTTGGTGTTAGAATTGGTTTGATTATTAGGTTTGGATGAGGGATTCTCATTTGATTTGAATGTGGAGTTCTTGTTTCTCAATCTTGACTTCCCCTCATCAATGGATTTGTTCTATAACTTTCATGCCATGGTGAAAGCCTCATTAAAGCTCCTAAAAGTATGAACCTGCAAAGTAGAGGAAATGTTTTTGGCACAAGCCTGAGAAAAGATTTCAATCAACATGAGTTGGGGAAAAGAGAAAGAGAGTTGATTTATCAAGCTTCTCTAATGGGCAATGAATTCAAATATGGATTCATCATCAAATTACCAAATGGAGTAGAGATCAGTGATGGAAAATTTCTTAGAGATGTTTATGGAAAAGTGATTTAAGAAAGTCTAAGATAGTTGGGTAAAATAAAAGAGGGAGTGTTTTATAATAGCACTATACCAATCTAGTGTTGGACCTAATAGATACATGAGAAAGGTACAAAGAAGGAGAGCATCATCATAGGTGATCAAATAGCAAGAATGCCTAAATGCTCTCATATGTTGTTGAGGGTCTTCCTTGATCTAAAAGTTTGAAAATTTTAGAAGTTCCCATTAATGAGGATAAGGATGAATGGGGATGGATGGATGAATTGGTTCATTATAGATTTGGTCATAAGATAAGAGGTTATGGGCACCAGAGATAGATGACTCTAAAGTAGTCATTTTGTCTATTAATATTTTAACAAGATCTATTTGTGGTTGTGCACCCCCATAGTTTTAGGGTGTATTATGTTACATTTGGGTAGGTGTAATATACAAATACCTAGTGGGGGCTTGAGAAGATACCACATATTGGTATGTGTACATGTGTGGTTGGGATGATGCCACATATGAATACATGGAGATAGGTGTTTGGGTATAAGTTGGAGGTACATACCCTTGTGGGTTAGGGACATAGCTCAGGTTTTGTGTGATGGGCATTTGTTGAGGGATTAACATAGGTTGGGTTGGAAGTATGGTTAGATTGGTAGGTAGAGGATAAGTGGTAACTTTGGTACTGATGGGTGGAAGGGTAGAAGGTATGGGGACCACAAAGCTCTAGAATCGAGTGTGGGTAGGTGGGTTAGAATCAAGAGGAAGGGTGGTGACACTAGTAGAGGGCACTCCCATAGTAAGCAGAGTACTGGTACCCAAAGGTTGGTTTGTTCCTATACTAGAAGGGTTGTTAGTTGAGGTAAAATGTGTTTGGGTGTTGATTGGTTGGGTGGGTTGGTTTTGTATGATGGTATTAGTGGGATTATTGGTAGAAGAGGATGCTTTGGTGACCAAGGGTTGGGTGAAAATGGTGGTAATAGAAGTGTTGCCCATAAGTTGGGATGGCATGCCATAGGGTGGGTCAACAAGTGGAATGAAAGTATGGGTATGGTGAGATATGGTGTTAAGGTAATGTTGGAGGGCTATGGGGTTGTTATCAAGAAAGGTGGTGAAATTTAAATCACCTTAGGCAACTATCTGAGGGATGCTAAGACTTCCAAAAGGTTGGGGAGAACTCTCTGCATCTGAGATGTACTCCATGGATGAGGGAGAAGAGGAAGATGGATGATTAGGAGGTGGATCCTAATTTTTTTGGTTTCTTAGTTATTGCCTAGTTAAAACCATGCAGATAAAGAAAAAAGGAAGATGCAAGCAATCTCACAACTCAAACAAAGAGAAGACAAGAAAAAGTCAAGGAAATGAAAACACACACTAAATCACATTAAATCCTAAGGTTCTTTTTAGTGTCTCTTGTGGCTTATGCCTTAAGATTTAAAAATCATGTGACTTAACTTGGCTTGTAGAGTGGGTATTATAAGAAGATATCTAAGGATGGTTTTAGGTAGTTAAAGGTCCTCAATATCTATACTAGAACTTGGTATATGGATTGATAGTGGGGCTTACCCCCTCACTTCACACACCACAGTGATAAGGGTGTTAGGTGTTTAGCCAAAATATACCAAGTTGTTAGAGATTATACTCAACTACCATACTAAGTTGGTTCTCCCTTTGGTGGTGAAATCCAAGTAGGATGGCTAGGAAAGGTGATTGCTAGGTGATGAAATCCTAGTCAGGTCTTATGTTAATGTTTTTATGCTTGATTAGGTGTAAGTGGTTTGGTCTTTTATGTGTGATAAGAGTGAAGCTATGATCAATTAACTTGATTAATTAAGCTATGTGAGCTAAAATAAGTAAGCAAATAGTGTATGCAATCAATTTTAAGCCCAAAATGATATTTTGATTTCATTGTATGAGCATACGATAAGAAGAAGAAACAACTAGATGTAACTATGAAACTAAGAAAAGACTTAAGGGTCCCACCAGGCATGCCAGAATGTTTCACATAAATTTTGTTTTATTTCTTTTTTAAAAAAGTTGTAAAACTTGAAATAAGGGTGAGGTTAGTATAATTTGGATTTAGTTTTGTGCTCCATGATCCAAATGGTTGTAGATACTCCTCTTTGTCTTGGGAGGATGACCTACAGATAAGAAAGCACTAAATAAATGGTTGATTAATTAGATAGTAGGTGGATTGCCTAACAAGCTAGGTTTAAGAAGCATAAGCTTCCTTGGAGGCTCTCAATCCACACTTTAGAACAATTAAGTTCTAGAAATGAAAGATAAATTACTTACATAAATAATAAAAGATACTAAAATTAGATCTAAGAAGTGCTTGAAAAAAGATCATTTCAACTAATTATAGCCATAAATGATTAGATATTAATGCTAAGTGAATCAAATGTGGTTCAAAAAATAGGGTGATGCATTGTGATCAAATAGGAAGTCAAAAAGTGGGATTTGGTTGGGGTCTGATAGGTATAATTCAATTATTATTGGAATTGACACATAGTGACCATCAATGATTGGGCAAACCATCAACAGTTAGGTAACCATCAGTGATTGGGTGACCATTGGTAGTTGGGAGTAGACTATCGATGGTTCAGTGACCATTGACAGTTACTATCAGATTTGTCTTAGATAAGGGTAGGTCTAGTTAGAAAGGTGGCTGAGTGATTTTGGGAGGTGGGTTTAAGTTGGATATTGGTTACAAGATGGAAACAAAGGAATTAGTTACTAAAAATGGGTATTTATCTTTGTTTCCTAAATAATGTTGAGGTGAGTAGCTAAAAATACATTGTGGAGCCTAGTATAATTTTGATACAGTGATTGTATCTCAGCTATGATTGATGGATTACAACACTTCAAATCTCTGACTTAGTTGTTGGTTCACTGAAAGAATACCTGCACAAGAGGATCTAATACAAGAAGCTCTAATAAATTTTTATTCTTTTTTATTATTATTACCACCTCTTTCATCTCCTCCTCCTCCTCTCTTTTTATAGTAGGAAGGGAGGGGTGAAACAATAAGTTCAAACAAGGTGTTCAATAGGTCATCTAATTTTAGTGTTAACATGCATAATTATGCAAGTGGATAAGAATTAAAAAAAGCAAGGTGGAGTTGAACTAGAGTTAACCTTTAAGGTGGTTAAAGGCTAACCATCAACGGTTGGGTCTAACCATCAACGATTAGGGGTCAACCATCAAAGATCGATAGGACTAAGGTAGAATGGTCAGAGTTAGTCATTTTTAATTAGGTTTGTGAGGTACTAGTTAGGAAGTGGTCTCTAGGGGATCTCAAGATGGTCTAAGGGTTAGTATGACATCTAAAACTATAATGCATGATTTTATAGTGTTTACAATATGACCCATTTGGCCATGTAACCTGTGAGAGTTGCCTTGGACATTAAATATTTGAGAGGGTCCATTTTAACAATAACAATACTTTTATTATTTATCATATAATATTATAACTTTTGGGAATAAAACACCATTGCTAAACATGCCTTCTCTATAAGCATATAATTATGTTCATAAGCTACAAGTGTGTAGATCAACTAGTAGACCACATGTTCTTTTCCATGTTCATCATGTTGGGCCAAGAGTGCCCCCAGTGCATGTTTTGTGGCTGAAATATAAAGAATTAATGGTTTTTCAAGTGTTAGCGGTCTCAAAACTAGCGTGCTATCCAAGTATGTTGTGAGCTTTGTAAATGATAATTGACATTAAGCATCCCAGTAAAAAGTGACCCCTTTATTCAAGAAGTGTGTAAATGGTTGGCACTTATCTTCTAGTTATGAAATGAACCTGTGAATAGATTAAATCCTTCCTTTTAGGCTACGGATCTATTTAAATTAGAAGGTGGAGGAATTTCTATAATGACCTTGACCTTATCAAGATCCACTTTAATCCCTCTTTATGACATAATTAACTCTAGAAACTTCCCCGAAGTGATGCCAAAGACACACTTCTTAGGATTTAGATGAACCTTGTACTCATGAAGCCTCTCAAAGATTATCTATAGAAAATCAAGATGTTTAGCATGTGTTTTTGATTTTTCTAGGATGTCTCAACATAGTCCTCAAAAATATCATGCACCATATCATGAAAGATGACAATCATGACATGTTGATAGGTTGATCCAGTGTTCTTCAAGCCAAAAGGCATGACTTAGTAATAGAATGTTCCCCACAGTGTGGTGAATGTAGTTTTGTGTTGTTCCTATGGAGTTATCTTGATATAATTATATCCTAAAAATCCATCCATGAGTTATAACATTTCATACATTGCAGTATAATTGAAAATCATGTTGATATTGGGTAGAGTAAAATCATCTTTGGGATACACCTTATTGAAATCTCTAAAATCAATGAAAAACCATATACCTTGTGGTTTTTTGCTTACATGGACTATGTTTGATATCCATTCATAATAGTCTAGTGGTCTAATGAATCCATCTCCTAATAGTTACTCTAATTCCACATTTACCAAAAGAGTGATGCATGGATGCATATTTATTAATTTTTGTTTGACTGACTTAGCATTTGGATGGACAACAAGTCGATGCACAATCAAGTCAAGGTCTAAACTTGGCATGTCAGAATAAGCCCATGCAAAAATATTAATGAAATCTCTTAGAATGCTGATAATGTAGTCACGCTCTTCATTAGTGATGGAGGCTCCAAGATAAACAATTTTGAGTTTATCATAAGTCCCTAGGTTCACTTCAGTGGTATTTTATATGAAGAGCATAGAAACATATTCTAAAATAGTGGGTAGTGTCTAATCTTGATCCTCTTATTCTACTTCAACTTCTAGTTTTTCTTCCCAAATCTCTACATAATGAGATGACTATGAATTCACCAGTTCAGGTAGTGGCCAACTAGTAAATATTTTAGAAAAGTCAAGATCAAGACATTCAAAGACTTTATGTTGTTTGAATGTGATACTGACACTAGATATAGAGGTAGGACTTGGTGGACAATTTACTTCTATTGGAGATGAGAAAACTTCTCCATCCAAGAGTGCCTAAAATAGGTTTTTACTCAAGGGCTTATCTTTCTCTTTACTATTTCCCTAATCAACAAGTGCATCAAAGAGGTTTTCACCTGAAGATCTTGATGTTTTATCTTTTTCATGACCAAGAAAGTTTGTCTACTCTTTAAATTAGGTAGAAGAGTCTAAAGAGAATTCAAATCCTTGCTTATGATCACTAATTGGAAATCTATCTCAAAGGCCCATGTACTCAGTGATAGATTCTTCATTCTAAAATTCATTAAGGGGTATAACAGAATCTTGTTGGTCCCAATCAATGAGGTTGGGACGGCAAAGACAAAGGGGACAATGGGATGTGATGGTCATAATGGAGTTAGATTCAAATAGGACAATGTTATCAAACTAATCATAAATGCTATAATGGTATGTTACATCACTATTAGGAGTCTCATTACTAGTCAATTTAAAAGAATCACTATTGAAATACATGAGATCACCCCTAAGTTGTATAAATCCAAGACCTTAACTCATGTTAGGCTTACTAGTTGATAACAGTTATAGGATTCATTGATCTAATGGCCCAAGGCCATTTCCTATATAATCAAATTTATCCATAATATGATTAGGGATAAGATATTTAATATTTTGAAAATAATAATCAAGACACTTAGAATATGACTAGTTTCTTTTGATAAAGGCTTCTCGATCCTAATTTGGTGAATTAGCAAGTAAGAATACCATTGGTGGTTTCTACGTATCTTTCTTATTTTGCCAAATCATGTTGGGTCTATAAGGGATTTTGGAAGGTTTGGATTTGTTGAAAGACTTAAGAGACCTAGTCAACTTAGCAATGTGAAAGGCATCTTTCAGGTAGTACGTGGAAATACATGTGTCCTCAATAGTAACCTTTTGTGCAAGTGTTACAAGAAATGGATCAGCCAAATTGGAATCAATGTCACTTAGGTTGATATAATTAGACTTGTGTGGTTGCAAAATTATTTCTTTGTTCTTTTTTTCTATGAATTCAAAACCAAGACAATAGTTATAATTACAAAATTTAGCCTCTAGGTGTTTGCAATATTGGTAGGGCTACAGATCAGTGGGAATGGTAACTTCAATCCCATCATGAGGGAACTTGAGACACTAGTGCAAAGTGGATGAGACAACATGCACTTCATGGATCCAAGGATGACCAAGAATTATATTATATGATAATTTAATATCCATAATATGGCATAAAGTATGATGGGGCATAGACCCAACAATGATTTGTAGATGGATAGTTTTGGAATATTCCCTTTTGATGTTATCATATGTTGATTGTTTTAGGTTAGATGTCCTTGGTAGTATAACCTAATCATTTTATTAACTTGAGTGACATTATGTTCAGCCTTGAACCATGTCTATAAAAACCCACTTGATCTTATAATTTTTAATAATGGCTTCAATGTACAAGGGGTTATTATGGATAGGACCAAGAGTAGACATATCTCTCTAATCAAATGAAGGTTATCAAAAAGGAGATAAATTAACTACAAGTGTTTAGAATTATTTAGGGTTAATGTCCTAAGGAATAGTGGATTGTTGAAGGAGGTCATTCAAAATAGTTTGATGGACTTTTAATATATGCAAAAGATCTGTTGATGCACCTAAATATATTAGCAGGTTCATATAGTGTTTAAGAAACACTTCTCATTTATGGATTCAAAGAATCCATTGCATGAATTATTGGTTGTGATAATATTGTTATTCTTGATGGAATAGAGACATAATAGGTTGATTATTTCATAAATTTATATTAGTTGGTGGTTGGGAGCCACCGTGGCTTAATAGTTAATCTTTGATTTTAAAGATGATCTATGTTATTTAAGGTGAATTACGCTCAAAACTAAGTCTAAATCTAAACCAAGATGAATATTCACAATGAATCTAATCTAAGGTGAATTGATAAAAAAGGAGCAAAAAGAAGGGTAGGGCAGAAAAGAGAAGTGTTGTTGATCTTTACTTCAAACGTTATGATAAATTTTCAATTTCATCTGAATATACATTTAACCAATGTGCAATATGAAGTAGCATAAGCTCAAATCCTATCACACATCAGTCAAACATCTAAGGAAAGTGTGAATAGATGGAAATAAGAACAAGATTTACTTTAAGAATTTTACTCCTGTAAGCAAATAACATTAGCCTGATGTAAGAAGAGTAAAGAAATCAAAGTAAACCTAAGAACTTTCAACTAATCTAGCATTAGCACAAATTAGTAGCTTTGCATTGAAAGATGCACATCCAAGATTCACAAGAACCATTCAAAACTAAAGATAAGATCAAACAAATGAGAGAGAAACCATGATAGTAATTCACACAAGCAAATGTGGAAAAACTTTGTAGAACTCCTCACTTATATTAAAAATAGTTTTTTGTTGGCTCCAAAAACTCTCTCCACTTTTACAATTGGCAATACCTCTTTATATAGGCAATTCATGAGGTATGTAGGTCAAATGACATATCACATTTGTACATGTGTATAGGACAGTTGTTCTTTCTATTATATTCTAGAACAAATGACCTTTTCTAATATACTAACCTATAGGAAATGTACTTTACAAGATGTACATACCTTGACAAAAAGAATATTCCTTTTCCAAAATATACAATGCTAGTTGTAAAATAATATTCCTAATCCAACTAACTTTGGGACCTTTTTGCTAATCCAATCTTCTACCTTCCTTGTAATATCTTCATTCTATAGTGTTTTTCATTGATTAGATGAAGATCAAAGATAAGTCTTCATGAAAAAATCTTTTTCTTTATCTTTTAGGCCCTTAAAATCCCTCTCAACCTTTTCCAAATCTTGTTTAATGCCCTTGGCATCTCCTACCTTTTCTTCTGATGATAAAATCAAGCTCATGGCCTTCTTGTTATCAGCTCTTATTTTTCCCTTGTCCTTGATTTATTACTTCTTGCATGAATTAAGTAGTTCCATGATTGAACTCCTCATCAGTTATTAGACCTAAATAACTAAGTATGGTAGGCTCTTTGATCAAGCTATCCAATTTATGCAACATTTTATCTTCTTATTATTTGAGATTCTTAGAAATGTTTTCTATATATTTGGACCAATTGTTTTGGGCTTTGATTTTGTCTACCAATATATCTATAGCCATATCTAAATGGGCTAGGCTGACTATCCTGAATTCAGGGACTTGATTCTTGGTCAAGGCTTTGATTAATTTTTTCACTTGATAGCTTAAAGCCTACCATTGACCAACTTAGCCTATAGCTATGAAATTTTGATTAATTATTGCCTCATGTTTAGTTCTAACCAAATTTATGTAATTGAACAAGTTAATCATGGTGTCCTCATATAGCTTGAATCTATCTTCTTGGATTGACAAGATGGTAGTCTCTTCTAAATTTTATTAAATTGTAAGATCAACTTTATCATTGTAGTAGAGCCTCCTTGTAGACATGTTTTTCTCTTGTAATGGCCTAATGGTTCTCAATGGTCCAAAACAAGCTTGACTAATTATTGTCCCCTATACTTATATTTGTGGCATCAAATTGTGTATCTTTGAAACCCTCCCTTCTATATCTGAAGATAGATAGAGCTCCACATCTTCCCTTGAAATATCTTTTTGGGCTACCATGGCTATGGAATCCTCTAAATTGCTTGTTAGTGGTCTGAAGTTCAATTTTGGATCAAATTATCCTTGCGCAAGTGATAATTCAACTTCTTTGGTTTGACTATATGAGCACAAGGTTGAACCAAGATTTTTACAATTGTCAAGTCTTTCCTAAATGTTTTTATGGTGTTTTAATGGTGGCAAATTTTTGAATTTGCACAAGCTTCATCACTTAGATCCCAATTGAATTATATACTTATACCCTTGTATTTCTTGGGTCTAAAAAATCTCCAACTTGGCATATTATACTTATATGGCTCTGATGTGGCATCCCTATGGAATTTTCATGTTATTTTGCTCGTTAATATTTAAAAAGTGACCATTTTTTATGAAAATTATACTTTGATCTCACACCATTGATCTTGTTTACACAGATCAATCATTCTCCATCAATCTTGATATGAGAACTCAAACACTATTGGTTTCTTGCTACATTCCCCATGGTTATGAAACTTATCGCTTTTGCATTCACTCTAAGCTTTGTTGAAATGTCAACATTTATCTCACACCATTGATCTTATTTGCATGGATCAATCATGCTCCATCGATTTTGATCAACTTAATTATGCCTCTTGCTCCATGGACCATTGATCAAAATGTGTACACTCATCTACGTACCATCAATCTTTTAAATATGTTCAAGCTTTAATTTATGGCATGTGGTTATGCCACTTATCATCTATGCAGTTGTTTGTAGGATCCTTTACTTTTCAACATTTTTTATGCACCGTTTGATCATCTTCATTCGATTAAATGCATTATGTTGGATTTTGATCTATGAGGTCAAACACCATTGGCTACTTTATTTTATTTCATTGAGATTGTGACACTTATCACCCTCTTACTTGTCATAGGGATCCATCGAAGTCTTAACTTGATACATGTTGTTACATCATTTTGGCTCGAGCAAACATATACCATGGATCTTTGGAAGATGTTCAAACATTATCTTAGGGTTGAGGATTTAAATTTTTAACTTTAACCTTTCACTATTGGATCCCTATTGCCCAAACAAATGTGAACCGTTGATCCTATGGATGAAAACAATATTTAAGTCAATCCTCAGAAAAATGAATAACTTAGCATAAAATTTTTGGACTATGGTTTTATTTTGTGTTAATAAACATGGGTAAGACCTTAGAATAAACATTTTAAGATAAGTTTTGAGATAAATAAATGGGACCTCATGTAAAATAAAATATGCAATATATAGCTTTAGCCTAAGGTTTATTGTATTAATAAATATAAAAAACTTTAGGGTAAGGCTTTTAGGCTAAGTCTATAGTAAAAAGGACCCTTAATTTAGTTAGAACATGCTAATGATAAAATAGACCAAGGGACCATGGGACATAAAGGGACCAAGCATAATATTTTTAGACTAAGGTTTATTCATGTTGAAAAATAAGACTAAGCCTTAGGATAAAAATTAAGCTAAGTCTATGGTTCAATTAATTGTTCCCATGCAAATTATTCTCATGTAAATTTGAATTTAATTCAAAAGGGACCTAGGTTAAAACATTAGACTACAATTTTTTTTAAATAGATTCAATTAATCATTGATAGATGAAAGGATAGTAAAAGATAAATTTTACATTGAAGCACAAAACCCTAAGCATGTTCATTCCCAAATGATATTTAATTGAACCTACAATATAAAAACATAATCAACAATCATTAGAAACATTAGAAGGGGTAAAACCATGATTACTTGAAAACATGTCAATTAATGCAAATGAGAACTAGGTGTGGATGATATTCAAATAAAGACAATGTGTAAACATGCTAATGGTACTCTAATCAAGTGAATTCTCAATTTTAAGGTAAAAATTTGCACAATTTGAAATAAAGGTCCCCATTTTTTAGAAATGGGGGTATGTTGACCTCAACAAGATCTAAGATAGAAATTTGCATGGCAGTTTTACTTAGTTGGTTTGAGATACTATACCAATTTTCAATGGAAGTATGAGAGAGTTTAGACTTGACTAGTGCAGTGTTCACTTTTGGATCTAAAGGCACAGTGTTCACATTTGGTCTAGTGTTGGAAGAGGGCAAAGGGCCCTGGCTAGTGACACACAAGCATCTAGTTACAATTGTAAATTTATAATTGGCAAGGATCCATTATAATTAGAATAAGGCAAAGGGTCTTACACGGTGATTCATGAGCGTATAATTGAGTTTGTACAATTTTGAGTCAGTATGGAGCCATTATAATTAAAAGAATAGGGTCCAAAGATAGTAACCCATGAAAACTGAGGTGTAATGGAATTATATGAACCTGACATGGCATTACTTAAACAGGAGGGTGTTGACCCTGTAATGGGGTGTCCATTAATTCAAGAAGAATTGAACTATTCATGATATTTGATGGTGATGGCAATAATGTGATTTACAAAAATACATCCCACAGTGCTACTATATCATATGGCATGTTATTGTAACCCAAGTTATTAGCATGGGTATTATGATCCTGATCATGATTCTAGCCTTGTGCTTGTTAATATTGGTTTTACCCTTGATTTTGATTGTTTCCTGTTGGTTGTTGATTATTTTTAGCAAATGGGTCTTTATAAATGCCCATGTCCTGATTAGTGTTTTGTGTTGCATGTTTTACTTCAATTTCACCACTTTTAGTCAAGTTCTCAATAAGATGGCTCAATTGAACACATCATTAAATGGCATGGCCCATTTCACAGTGTAAATTACAAAAATCATCTTCCTAATACTAGTTGGGTTTGGGTTGATCTTCAAGGAATCACTATGGTATAATCCACACAATCGGATTGGCTACTATGAGCTTTTATAACATGGCCTTAATAGGCTCTCCTAGTTTGTTGAATACTCTATATTTATTGAATGCCCTTCATGGAGGAGCCTTTTTAAAAGTGGTTGATGGAATAGGTAGATATAGTTATACATTTGGAGATGGTAGAGCCTACACCATTTGCATATGTCTAGATTCTATCACTCCATTTCCCACCATGTTCTTGTTTTTGTTGAATCCTTTATGTTTTTTTGTAGCAACGGCTTGAATAAGTGATTGGGTATGATTAGACATTTGACCCTATGAATAAATCTTGACAAGGCCTTTAGCATTAAGCACCTTATCAATATGCATAGCCTTTGTCTATGATTTCTTCAAATGTGTTTGCACAAGCGAGTCATAGATTATGATCCACCTTAGGGTGTAAGTTTTGTACAAAAATATTAGCCAGTTATTTATCTATAAAATTATGTTGGAAGTTTATAACTAATGCTATCCATCATTGTAGATATGTTATGAAACTTTCCCCATCTCATTATTTTACTTTTCGCAAGTCAACCATAGTTCACTCATGTTCAATGTTATATGAGAAATGGTTGACAATTTTTTTAGATAAATCATTCCAATGTACCACTAATTTCTTAGGTAATTTTAGGATCCGGTCCAAATCTTGCCTAGCTAAACTACATGAAAACAAGTAAAGCAAATAAATACTACTATAAGCTACCTCTTGGCATGGTATGAAAAAATCTTGGATGTGTTCTCAAGGGTCACGCTTCCATTTGTATTTATAAAATTTAGGTGCCTAAAAATGAGGTGTAAAGGGGACTTGGAGAATACTTAAGTAAAATGGATATGGACATATCTCATCAAACTTATATTTCTTGATTTAGTTTCCCATCTCCAGTCTTGACACTATTTCTTTCATTGAATTCCACGCATGCATGTTTGGTGTACTTGTAGGTGGAATATAATTTTTTTGGGGTGGTATGTGCCCTTGTTATGTTATATTTTTAGGGATATAAACCATGTGATCTTAAACTTTGTTCTAGTTTACTCCTTGAGTTGAGTAGGTTAGTTGTTGGTTCTTAGGTGGTTGACAAACAATTCCTTAAATCTACCACTATGAATTGTAAGCATATTATTGGTTTTGAGGAGTCTGTAGTCAATTCACCAAAGGATGTTATAGTTGGGAAAAAATTGCCAAAGTGTTTTAAACAATACCCCCAATATGTGTTGAGTTTTTCTTCCCTCGGTTCTATGAAGGGATAAGAACCTCTTGGTGTTTGAAGAATGTATGCTCTGTGTTTGGTGAAACATGTTGTGAAGCATCCCTTGGTTTTTTTTGTTCATATGAAATGCTAGGATCTATCATAGATGTAGGCTAAACTAGGGTATGTTGTGCCTGATCTATCACATTCTCTTGTTCTTTAGAATCCTTGTTGTTAATTGAAATTGTAACCAAAGAGTCTATTAAGTCCATGATAAGTTGTTATGCATACTATTGACTGATTTTCTTGATCTGAGTAGCAAGATCTTGATTATTGGGAGTAGACTCTACAAGTGTTTCTTTTCTCTTGTTAGAAGAGCAATATTGGATTTTGCAATGTGAGCAAGAGATTTCTCTTGTTGTTACTCTTCTACCCTAATAAGTGTGTGCAATTATTCCATTGGTAAAAATGGTGGTAACATTGAACCTAATTCTATCAACCTTAAGAGGTATTTATCTTTATCTTCTAAGGGTTGATGTTTATAATAATATTATTTAGATCCTATGGTTGTTAGGATATCTTCAAACACAAAAAAGTTCTCTTGTCTATCATAAAAATGCTCCTCCTCTTAACCAGGGTTGTAAGATACCCCATTATTAGTATACCTTTGTTTCATGCTTGGAAGATGGATTTTCTATGTTTGATAAGATGTGAAATGTGTTTTATAAATGTTTAAAAAGAGTGTTTGGATTTCTTCAAACAAATGACAAGGTAAATTATTCTTTTAAAAATAAGTGGCATAGTAACACATAATTTATAAGAAAGTGGTTACGAATTTACTCAATTTTGGTAGGGTTGAAATCATCAAATTAGAAGAGGGTAATATAACTTTGAAACTTAAATTTTAGGCTATCATAATAAACTTAGGTCAAAGATATGTCAATATCATAAAATCCAGATACAACTATGAAGAGTTGAGACTAGAAAATTAGAAGAAGGCCTTTTTGATTAGGAAGATAAAAATGTGAACTAAGAAGCAAATAACATGAATTAACACAATATATCCTAAGTATAAATCCAAAACTAAACGGGTAGCACAATGGCACCACATGGAAACAAGATGTAAAATGGTCCAGGAACTTAGAGTGTGGGTGAATTCAAGATGATCTAAGTCCACAATAAGAATAAAATGATTATAAGTCTAGATAATCACCTTTAATACAAATGGGAAATTTTACCCAAGTTACTCAAACCAAGTGTGAAAGGTAAATCGATACTACCTTAGATTAGAACATAGAAAGGTGGGATTTCAAATTTAGACAAAACTGAAAGACTTTGAGATTTTACAAAGTGGGAAAATGGTCTAGACTCAAATGGAAAGCATAACAATGTTGGGCTTAAAATAAAAACATAATGATTTGAATGAAGATTTGAACAAGGCAATAAGTGATTTTAATTTGGTCAACATAATGCCCCTTTATTCAAACAAAATGGTATATAACAAGGTGTTTGGTGCTTCGATGTATTTTGAATTTCACATAAATAGTTTTAGACTCAAAAAGACCAAGTAAAGGATAAAATGACAAACACACCTAAGTGTAACATCTTAAATCCTAAAACTATCAAGGTTGCATGATACTATCAAATTTTGTCTATATATGTGCTCTTGAAAAGATTTTTCATTGTTAATCCAAAAATAAAAGTTCATGAAAAGTAGGTTTTTTACACCCCTTCTTCTCTCAAGGGTTTGTATGGTGACATATAACTTTGGGATAATTGCCTTGCATCAATAATATGTCTGTGATAAGTGGAGTTTATCTAAAACTAAATTTTCACACATCTAAATGGTTTCAAGTGTGGATAACACTCGAGATACTCACATCAATAGATCTGCATCAACCATATAGTTTTGAAAATGACTTGTATTTTTAAAAACAACTACATCCATTAATTTCTCAGTTTAGTGCAATGTTTGAATTTCCCCTATGATCCGAAAGTGATAACCACTAATGGAGCTTACTTTAACTACTCAAAACAAACATCCTAATAGGTCACCGTCAATTTATATAACCCATTATGTAGTGGGGTTGAAATTATGCTATGAGATGAATTCCCATGTCAATGTTTCCTTATGAAACCCATGAGGATGCAATGAACTCCCAATCACAAGCCAAAGTGCATAAAAATAAAGACAAGTAAAAATACTTTATGATCATTTTAGGATCACCCAAATTGTATGGATTTGAGGAGGGCCCTAGAAAATTTATTTTCACACCTTTAGACAAGGCACAAAATACAAATAATGAGCATTTTTGGTCACCTGAGTTCCTTAAAGGGGATGGGGGAAGAACATACACATAACACGCATTTTGCTAAAATCAAACACTCTAATAAACAAACATAAAAATAGAACTCTTACGAGTATTTAGCTAATGTAAGAGTTCATTTTATGACACCAAAACAAAGTATGAAATAATTTTGCCTTTGAATCTTTATGAAATGGAGACTAAGTGACTTAAATCCTATAAATAAGATATTATAAGTCTAAAACCAGGTGTGAAATTGTTATAAAAACTTATATCTTGTTATTTTAAGCCTATTTTTTCTTGTGTAGGTCGATCTCATCATTCCACGGAGTGATCTCACCATTCCACTATGTTTTCTCACCATTTTAAAAATTGATCTCACAAAAATATATAACAAAGAAAACATTAGTTTGTGATCTCACTGATTGACAGGGTGGTATCATTGATTAGCAGGGAAATCCCATCAAAGTACAGGGTGTTTCCACTGAAATGATAAAAATAAAGAACAGTCACCTGTCAATTTCTATTCTAGAGAGATATCACCATTTTATAGGTTGATCTCACCAATCTATATAGTGAACTCACCGATCCATAGTGAATTCATACCAATATACAGAGTGATCTCATCAATCCGTAGTACATTCCCATCAATCTACAAAGTGATCTTACCAATCCATAGTGTGATTTCATCAATCCTATAAAACATAAGAAGATAAAGAAAAAATAAAGTGATCTTATTGTTCATGAATACATTCCCATCATTCCACAAGGCAAACTCGTCGATGTTCAGGGCAATCCTATTGACTTCCAGAGTGATCCCTCTATTTTATAGGTTGATCCTATTATTTGTCTCAAAATATGCAAAAACATAAAATGAGAGAAAAATAAGTGAAAATTAGCCTCCAAATAGGGTCTAAATACAAAATTAAAAGGTATGAATACTTATGTAAGGTGTGAGTCCCATCGAGCATGCCAAAATGTAGATTAAGATTATAATATGCATTAGTCCAAGTGTTAGTCAAGAAAAATATCTATAAAGAATGATATAGACACAAAAAAATCAACCCTACTCCCGCATGGGGTGTTGCTAATGAATTTTAAGAGTTATTTAAAGAAATAATATTACCAAACCTTCCAAATAACATCCCTCCTTTCAAGAGCAGCCAAAAAGCATGTTTTTCCTTGGATTTATTGCTCCAAGTCTTTTTCAATGATGAGTATCACACTCATCCATCATTTCCTAGTGCACAAATGGCTTAGGCTCATAAAATTTGTTTGATTTTTTCAAATAGGTGAAGCTTTTCTTTAGCAATTTTTGCATAATAAGTTTGTATATATGAAGCTTAAAAATGGTGGTGTTGGTTCACTTATTTATGGATTTTCAAGATTGTTTAGAATCAACTATGACCATCCATATTGATATTAATATGTGTGGCCATAAATTAATTCAATTTTGGAAGGACAAGTCATAAATATTTCCATTAATATTTTAGAAGAATGGGGCATTAATAAGGCATGGGAGAGCTTAATCTTGATATTTGTTCCATTAATGGATTATGGATGCCACCCCATTGATGATGTCATGGGATGATGTAGATTTGATAAATCAATTTCTAATAAATAGATTATCAATAACTTTCATGGGATTTTCACTTAGGCTCTTGATTTTTTTTAAATTGCTTAAGTGGTTTTAATTAATTTTTTGTAATTCTTTGGAAATCTATTGCATGCTTAATCAACCTACTCAAAAATATCATTTTACTAAGTCATAATTTGACTGGAGCATAATTAGAATAAGGTATCAATTGCATAATGAATAATACCCCAGTTAGGGAATTATGGACGTGAAATAACACGTGTGTGATGTGTGTTGCCGAATTAGAAGAATTTAGTGGTCCAAAGTGTCATTTTACATGGTCATAATTTGAATCGAAGTGATTTAAGAAAAGATAATAATCACATAAAATTCATTACCCCATTCATGGATATATTAGCCTAAATCGACACCTATACATGATAGTTCGAACCATTTAGTGCATTTTAGTGATTTTGGCCCAGATTGTGCATTATTATAAAATGTTACTTAGATTGACAATTGCATCATAATAGTGATAGAAATTGGATGTCTACATATGGTATTATGAAAAATTAGGGAAAAATAGGAATTGATAACCTTAATTTTACTCAACTTATTTTTTGTTTGAATAAGTATTTTGCATCTTATTTCCATCTAATGGATATAGGGCTAAAATTCATGTATTTATAGTATTTTGTTGCTTGTAAAGATAATAAAAGATGTCTAGGCTAACATTAGGAAGATTTTAATTTTGAAAATATATTCATTCGATAAAGGACATAGGCACCATTTTGGGGACACTAGTTTCACATGGATCTAGTGTCCTTATTATAGCATTATTGTCCAACAAGAAAAACATTGGGCACAAAGGTAACAAGCAAAGACAAGTGTCATTACCATGATGCATAAAAGAAATCATACATACAAAACACATGAGTCATACAAGGTAGGCCAAGGGGCCACAATAAAGGGTACATGAGCACATGTCACTAAATCTAATAAAATAAGACATATAAGGACATGTCCAAATGTATACATACACAAGCAACAAGAAAGTTGGCTTAGAGCCACATAGAAGGACATGTTCAAATGTCCACATACACAATAAATAATACACACATAAGAGATATTGGAACATGTCTAAGGCATACATATTGTGAATATAAGTGGCATATAGCCAAATAAAAATGGCATATTTAAATGTCCTCAAATAAAAGAAGCATAGAAATACAATCAAGTCTAAACTAGGTAAGCTATAAATGAAAGTATGTATGAATATGTAATAGAAATATGTGTAAGAGATAGGTTGTATATATGTTGAGTATAAAGTAGTAATATTTGAGTAAGAGTAGCATGATCAATATTTAGATAAAACAATATTAAAACTTAAATGTATAGTATACAATGATAAAACCTGGGAATTGAAACTGTGTATAGGATACCCCAAAGTGGGTGAATGTGTTAGGTGAATACCCATGTATTGGTGTATATACCCCTAGTAGGTAAATAATATCAAGTCTGGATCATTTTGGTGGACCTAAGTCATGTAAGGAATCTACAAACACTCAATAAGAACAAGTCAAGCTTGTATGTATGATAAAACCAACTATACTAAGATAGATAGCATATGTAGTGTCTGGAAAATATAAGAAATGTAAACATAGTAATGCATACAATCTATAATTTTGTGTTTTCTAAGTAATGTTTGAATATTTTTCTAGTTTTGAGATATTTTATTATTTTTGTATTTTTTGGATATAAGCTATGTAAAAAAAATATGAAAATGAACTATGTACAAGGAGAAAAGAGAGAGGGAAAGTATGTACAAGAACAAATAAAAAATACTAACCTATGAGTCTTATGGGAGGATCACTATCATTATGACTTATGTCAAAAAATAGGAACAATAATCTCTTGTGCAATGTGATTTCTATGTTGTAGTTCAATGCTATTACAGTATGAATCTGGGTATTGTTCATCATTGGAATCATAATATTATTTATCATCACAAACATAATAACTTGGAATGTTAGAGGGATTTGCCTCATACTATGGAATTGACCTTTCTAAATTAAGTTTTGGAATATTGATTATGATTTTTTCCTTTAAAATTTTGCTTATTGTAGGCAGATGGTGTTATGGAGGATATTTTGCTAGAAAGCCTCTTGTTAGAATTCTTGTTGTATAGCATGACTTTGTAACTTAAGATCTTGTTCTTTTTGTAACATTTCATGTGTATCTAGATATTTTACCTTGATAAATTATATTTGTGAATGATTTGCCTTAAGATGTTCAATAAATCCTAAACCTTGTTGACCAACATTATCAATTGCTAGAATAGGAGAAGTGATGCCTTGGGCCTACTTGCCCAAACCTTGACCATAATAATCAAACTGTTGTAGATATTTGCGACCAAAATCATACTATTTTGAAATTTGAGCCACATTTTGGAGAGGTATATTTCTATGTTTTACTTTCTTTACTTGTGCTTGATGTACTATTTCTTGTTTTTATTGTGCTTTGTGAACTTTTTTTTGTTTTGAGTGATGCTTTGGTATCCACTTTTGTACTATTTTTGAATTTGACCCTTTTTGAATTTGTACGTGTGTTATTTTTTTTGTTTAGATTAAGTGTCACTCTATGATTTATGTATATAAATTATCTATTGTATTTTCCTTTTCAATGTTAAAAATGAATCAGTGTGGTGATCATACATTCTATGATATGCACAATAATATCTGGATCTCCTTACTAGGTGTAGAGGGGGTAGATTGATAAACTTATATTTAATCATTTCCCTTGGTGCCTCACTTGAACTCTTATTTGATCTTTGAATGATTCATAAATCACTAGTTGTATATGCACTTTGTTGTGATTTTGTGTTTTGATTTATAACATTATTAGCCACAAATTGACTAGGTGAATATGCATAAACATGATTTACACTAGTGTGCCCCAGAGGCCTTTGTTTTCTAAATTAATTTTCCAATGTTGTAATATTTTCATGAAATAATTTATTCTAATTTGTAATATTACCATTATCTTGATCATATTGATAATTTGATCAAATAGAGTCTCACAATTGCAAACCCTAGTTATTTTTGATTGAACGTGTAGGCATACACCCTCTAGTGAAGAGTTGTGAATAGGCTGAGTATAGAGACTAGTGATATTGGTATAGGTTGTTTTATCTTGTGGAGGAGTGATAGCATGGACCTGGTTAGAGGGAAATTAGTTATCACCCTCATGGAAATGAGGAGGAGAAGAAGATTCTTTCTTGTGTATAAGATTTGACATTGAAACTTGAAACATAATTGTTAGCTTGTGTTAAATCCTTTATGTGTAAAGGTTTGATTGTTAATGGAATTCCACATAAGATAAAGATTAAATGTTATGTTATATTACATATATTTCAATTGACATAAAACATCATCCATACATGTGTTTATGTCTTTTTCGAGTTCATTTTGAATTAAAGGGAATAAGTATGCAAATGAGAGTATTAAAATTTGTAATAGAAAGTGATACACCTCTTTAGTCATTATGATCATGTTTATATCAAATAAAATCATAAAATTTATGGATCTTTAATTTGAATGCTAGAAATGTAAACCATATGGTTATTTAGGGTTAGGGTTTGTGCAATATTATAAGTAAGTTAGGTTCACCAAATGTTTTAACCTTTTAGGACTTAGAAAGTGTAAATCCTATGTTTGATTAAAGGGTTGATTAGACTAAATTATGGAAATAATATGAATAAAATATAGCCACTATTTTGTTACATACTTGACTAACTTTGACTTTTCTAAAAATAGTAATAAATAGTGTAAATAAAGACTTATTTGGAAAATACCTAATATAGTTGATCTAAGTGTTAGAGACTACGATGAAAGCTAGTCTAAGTGTCATAAACTAAATCCTTATGTCATTACCCCTACTAAATAGTAGTGTCATAATTGGATAGTAGTACCATGTGGATCTAGTGTCTTAATATTGGTGTTAGTGTACTTTGTGCAGGATTGTCCCAAATTTTTGGGTGTACCTATGTCTAGATTTTTGGGGTATGTTCCTATGTGCATGAATTCTAGAACTCTATATTATGCCTATAATGATTGATTTATGGTGTAAACCCTAATCCTCCATGCAAGTAAGGTATAATCTAAAAAGTGTGTTCATTACTAGGATAGGCAGGACTTCCTCAACACCCTATTGTGAATAGAGTTGCCTACATACCAATACTCTGAGGAGGGATCAAGCCCAATGTATTTATCCCCATCTAACTATCGGTGCAAGTGCAAGTGATGCTAGTATGATAGTGACCTTAAGTCTTTGAGTGTGCTTGATATTAAAAATATGAAAATTCTAAGCTTAGGGCTGCTATAGATGAACATATCTTGGACAGTAGCATCATGTGAAATTAGTGTCCCCATTTGGGCATTAATGTCCTTCTAGTCTAAATTTTGTATAAATGTACTACTTTTTGAGTTATCATTTTTATTTTGTGTTTACCTATGTTTTATTTTCTATAACTAAGCCTATGTGTCAAAAATGTATTGTGTTTTTAATATAGGACAATTATCTTTGTGACAAACCACTATGAATACCCCTTCTTTTGAGGGTAGTTATTGAACCTATGCAAGAACTATCCTCAAAATAAAAAATATCTACAAAATGTGTGTTATATAAATAATTTATGATAATTGCATGATAATATAATATAATATGCATATATAAAATTAGAATGTAAGATTATATAAGCATAATTATGTAATATAGTGCATATGTCATAACTAGCATTTCACAAGGTTGTTAAGATAGATGTGATCAATGTATATAATAACAAATCTAAGTAGAACTAAGTATCTAGCTAAAGGGATGGGGCATGATGATGTCATGACACCCAATTAGTAAGGGTAGATGCATGTGCTCCCTCATAGCATCAAAAACTAGTGTGTGTAAAAGTAAAGATAAGATTCATGTCCATGATGCATAAAATAAAACATACATACAAAACACATGAGGCACGTAAAATAAACCAAGGGGCCATAATATAATGAACATGGGAACATATCACTAAATATGAGAAAATAAGACATATAAGGACATGTTAAAATTTCCACATACATATATAATAAGCAATTTGGCTTAGAACCACATAGATGGACATGTTCAAATATTTGCACACATAATCAATAAAGCACACACAAGGGACATAGGCACATGTCCAAGGCATACATACTATGAATATAAGTGGCGTAGATCCAAAGAATAATGGCATGTTTAAATGAACTCAAATAAAAAAAGCATGAAAATATAATGAAGTCTAAACTAGGTAAGCTAGAAATGAAATTATGCATGAATATGTGATACAAATCTATGTAAGAGCAAAGATGTACATAAGCTGAGTCTAAAGTAGTAATAATTGGAAAAAAATCTAAGTATGGATAGATGTTGAGAAGTATTGTCATTGATGTCAAGTTTTATGTCATTTTATGTCAATTTTGATGTCATTGATGTCAAGGTGCATCTGGTGAAGATGCATGGTAAGTGGTCTATGAGATATGTACATGTGTGCTTGATGTGACAAGGAAGCCATCTGACAAGAGAGAATTTGAAGTTAACCTAATGATTCTTATATTAGTTATTGTAAAGGTTATTGCATTGATGTGATAATTTCATCTGATGAATTATCTTGTTTGATAGCATCATTGAGGTAAGCATGGTTGAGTACTAGTCCTTGAGAATAAGGTGTCTTGAGAAGCCTAGTCATAACAAGCATAGTCATATCATGAGCATGTGCATGATAAGCATGAATAGGTATGTGCAGAGGTATGACATTGTTTGAAGAGAATGTAAGGCATGTGAGAAAAGTTTTGAAGCATCAAAGAGTGTTTTAATGTTAGTTATCAAGTTTCAAGTGCTTGAATAGCCAAGTCAAGGCACTAGTCATGGCATGTAGAGACCTTGTAAGAAAGTATGAGTATGGTGTCTTAGTGAGATGGATGCATGGAGGAATAATAGTTTGTATGAGGTTGATTGAACATTTATATGAGGCAGTAGATCACTCATGAGATTCTTAAGGTGAGCCTACAGGGGTAGGACCTTCAGACCTAATCTGCACCTAGACCACTTCTAGACCCTACTTGGCCTAATAAGGCATTGTGATATGTTTTCAAGGCATATGAAGGATGTTTGAAAATTTTTTAGCATATGATATTTTTATGAGCATGTAAGTGAGGTGGAGAGCATATGTAAAGAGCCATGAAGGTCAGTTTCAAGGCCTAATTTTATTTATGGGTCAAGGTCTAGAGATCAAAGAGAGAGAGTGTGGCCTAATGAGGAGTCATGATCAGATTTCAAGATGTTTGAGCTCATATGATCATGTAAAGAGGTATGATATGTTTTTTAAATCATGTTCACAAGGTTTGAGCTCATGGTTTACAAGATAAGACATGAAAACTAGTTTTGAGGTCAATCATGTGCATAGAATAAAGGGTTTTAAACCCGAGAAGGACTTTCAGGTGTTTATTGGAATGTGTAAAATTTTCATTGGAACCTAATATATTAATGATATATTGGTAAGGGTCATATCTAAAATTTTCAGGCATTAGTTTTTGGAATGAGGGGCTAAGCTTTATGAATGATTGTTAATAGTAAAAGATGGTTTAAACTCTCAAAGAACCCTAATAGTGACCCAATATGAAAGAATTTTTTATAAAGTGCTCAAAATAGATTTTTATGGTTATTTAAGTGATTTTATGTTGTATTCAACTCTAAGGAACCTTTAGGTGTGATTGGCTTGACAGGTGTGTGAGTAGACCCTATAGGAAAGTACTAGTTTTTCATAGATTTGTTGTAGCAGTCAAAGTTGACCAAGTCAAAGTATGAAAATCATTTGATGGATAATTTTGAGACTTGTATTTTATTTCCATGGTGGTTTATATGTAGGTTATATCTCTCATGTGTGTTAAATTGGTCATCCACGACAACTTGTCACTAACAAGCCTAATGGTGCAAATAGTGAGAAACCCATACAAAATATGGTTAGGGATGTGTTATCATGCTAAATAAAAGTGAATTAATATGTTATTTAATACATTTTAATTTTGGATATAATTTTTTTATATCATTTTATATATCAAAAAGTTTCTCACAAGTTGACTTGTCTAGCTTAATGAGGTATGTGTATTGTGAGATCATGAGATTGGTCTACAAGACCAATATTTCCATTTAACCATATTATATTTATATCTAAGAATGGTATAATAATCACATATGATCATCCACATGCATTAGTAGTCTTTGAAAGTGGTCATATAGGTGTTGAAGGTCAAAATCATCATAATTGTGCTTCAAGGCAAACTGGTAATTCTGGGTAAATTACAACGATGAGTTTGAGGCTCTATACCCTAATTGGAAGTATATAATACACATGGTGTTTATTTTTTTTAATTTTATGTTTTATTCATTCTTTTCATAAGTTTTGGTAGTCAGTTATAGTAGTGAAATGTTGAATCCAAAATGGATTGTCAAGCTGATTGAGATTTATGAGAGAGAAGGTCAATAAACTAGTCTGCAAGACTAATAGTTTCCATTATAAATTATGATATTTTTGTTGGATATTATTTTGAGGATGTTTTATGATAATTTTTAGACATTTTTATTCCTTAATTTTTTTCCTTCAAGTGTCATAAGTTCAAGTTTCCATGACTATGTTTTGAGGCTAGTTGGCAGTTCAAAGTGAGCATTTTGTAAAGAAGAGTTTGAGCCTATATACCTTGAGTTGAAGTATTTAATGAAATTTTTTATGACCCTAAGATCATTATGTTTTTTAATATTTTATTTTTTTCCATTTTTATTTATCTAATTGATTTTTTGTCTTTAATAGTTCAAGATAAACTTTTTAGGTATACACAGGCCTATTTGTGAATAATATTAATGGTGTGCTTCAAGTGGTGGTTGGAGTTAAAAAGTATCATGGACCTAATATGAGACTATTATATGTCTATTGGAGTGTCATATTAATTTTTCCTTCTATTTTTAAATTTTTAAAGTGTTTCAAGGAGATCAAAGGGTAACGTGTACTAATGAAGGCCTAATTGAATTAGGTCTACTTAAGGCCTTAAAGAGGTTTTGTTCCTATATATTGTGACTGGCATATTGCAATGTTTTATTCATTTATTAAAATTGTTATATGACATATTTAAAGTTTAATATAATTATACAAGTTTATAAGTATGACCAAGAGTTGTATGAGCAAGAGGCTTGTAAATATACAAGGTAGTTTTAGGCCTATTTGTGAGTGATGAGAGTAAGCGAATAAAATAGTACATTGGTGAGAAAAATAAGAGATTTTAGACCACAAAAAGAGTGTTTAGTATCTATTATTGATATTTTAAAGAGTTTTTGTGTATGAAAATCAAGTTTATATGACCTAATTAGTCTTGAAGAGACCTAATTGAGCGAAGAAGCCTAGAAGGTAGTTTGAGAAGGATAAGAGTGTGAAGAGATGAAGAGATGGTCATCATCAATTGGTTGAAAAAAATATGTGATTAAGGTGATAAAATAAATAAAGTGTATTAATTATTGATTATTCACTAGGGTTTTGGTGCCTCCTTGCAATTTGGTGCTTGTTAAAGCCTAGCTAGGTTGGTGCTTAGCTAGTTGGGGTTGGTGCTCCATGTAGAGTTGGTGCTTCACCAAATTTGGTGTTTGTCTTATAGGAAAGTATTAAATTTTTAGATATCATTGTTTTTCTTCCCCTTTAAGTTTTTCCATATATTTAATGTGTTATTATGTTTCTTGCTTATGTGGATAGGTGTTTATGCTTGCTAAATCTATATGCTTGCTTGAATGGTTCGTGATTGTTTAAGTGAAATTGTTAAGAAAGTTTTTGAATATTGATTCACCCCCACCTCAATCATTTTGCTTCCAAAAATTTTTATCAGATCAAGTCATTTGAAGTAGGTCTAATATCCTAAAGGATATCCTAGAAGCAATGATGGCTAGTCAACAAGCTCAAGGTGGTTTCTCTAATAGTAAGGCTCTGTTATTTAATGAAACCAACTATGCCTTTTATAGCATAAGAATGAGGATATATCTAATATCAATGAGCCATTATATATGGAAATTAGTTATGGATTAATACACTCCATCACCTACACCACCAATTAATGCATCAAGCAAGAAGGAAAGTGAGAGCAATTCCAAATCAATGAATGTCATTCTATGTGGCCTATTATAGGTAGAGTTTGTGAAGGTAATGCATTGTGCATTAGCCAAGGTGCTATGGGATTAGTTGAAGACTATCTATGAAGGAGACACCAAGGTGAAGATGGCCAAATTGTAAACCCACCAAAGATAGTTTGAAACTATGGATATGAATGAAGATGAAACCATTACGTCTTACATGTTGAAGGTTGATGAAGTTGTCAATGTCATTAAAAGATTGGGAGAAAAAGTGAAAGAGTCTAAAATTTTTCAAAAGGTATTGAGATCACTAATTCCTACATTTGATTTTAAGGTGTCTGCATTAGAAAAGATTCAAGATTTAGATAAACTGTAAATGGATGGGCTTAATGGCATCTTGATAGAATATGAGATGAGGATAAATGAAGGAAGAAGTCCCAAGAAGGAAGCAACATTCAAAGCTAAGAAGAAGTCAAAAGTCAATAAGTTCAAGTATGAGCTATGTTTAGATGTTGATGATGATGAACTAATAGCCATATTTGCTAGGAATTTGAGGTTTGGATCTAGTAAGTACAAGGGTAAATTACCTTTCAAATGTTTTAATAATGGTAAGATTGGTCACTTTGTATCCAAATGTCCTAGCAAGGATAAAACTAAGAATGATGAAGAACATGATGAACATCATGGAGATGATAAGAAGGTATATAAGCCTAAAAATAATAAGAAAGATTTCAAGAAGTATAAAGGTAGGAAAGGGTCATTCAAGAATAAGATAAGTTTATACATCAAAGAAGATAATAACTCATCTGATGTAAGTGACATAAGTACATCTGATAGTGATGATGCCATTAATGAACCTAAACATGATAATAATGAAACTTTATTCATGGCCATAGAAATAGATAATGAGGGTTGCTCAAATGGGAAAGTCCATATGGTTGATGAAGAATCAGATGAAGAAGAAGCTAAAGAGAAGCTTGAGCAAGAATTAGTGAGCGCTTTAGAGGAGTTGAAGTTCTAAATAAATAAGAATCTCAAACTAAGGTCATTAGTTAAAGACTATCAAGAGTAGATTGGTTTGTTTGAGAAGAGATTAAGTAATACATCCAAGGAGTATGATGAGATCATAAATCAAATTGAATCATATATGGAGATAGTCACTACAATACTAAAGGATAAAGAGGAAGAATGCACCAAGTATGAAATTGAACTAGAATCCCTAAAAGCTGAGTTAGATCAAGCATCTATAAAGTTAAAGACCTTTGTGAAGTTTGAAAAGAGTACTGATTATCTAGATAACATCTTAAGTAGTCAGAAATCTAAAAGTGATAAGATAGGTCTTGGTTTCAAAGAAGACCAATATAAGGAAACTCAAGTCAATGATAAAACTAATGAAGACAATAAGGTCAACATTAAAAGACCTATCAGACATCTTAATGCTATGAGATATGCTAATTCATTCAATGGTTACTATTACACATGAAATCAGTTTGGTCATATGTCAAATGAGTGTAGAAGACCCTCTAAAAATAAATATGCATGGGATTATGAAAGGAATAATCAGTCAAGAGGTATGTATAAGGTTGTTTGTTATATCTATCATAATGTGGGACACATTACAATATTCTATCCTAATAGAGGTAGAAGGCCATCAAGTCAAAACAAGAGGCTTGAAGCTCCTAGAGTGCAAGAGAGAAGGCAAAAGAATGTATAGAAATCAAAGATAGTAAAGGTAAGTAATGGTCAACTTACAAGCTCAAGTGGACTATTTGTTGTGTTAGAACATACTTCATGATTCAGCGATGTTCATTATTAGCTTAGATTATTGATCACATAGATGATGAGAAGGTCAAGCCTGAGGTGCAAATCTAGCCTAACATAATCTTGAAAGATATTCAGTCTTGTGAGAGCATCAAGATCTAGGAATCTCCTAAACTTGTGTTGTTTTAGTGCTCTATGTAAAGGGATGACTCTATTAGGCTTCATGGAGACACTCTTTAGTTAGCAGAAGCATAATGGATGTTTAGTTTGAGGGGGAGATATTCAAGTTGTTCATAATCTCCAAGTGCAGTTGATGATAAGAATATGGTGGCCTAGTGTGTGATCAAATATTTTTATCATATCAATCATGTCAAGGATAAGGTAAGTGATCATGAGATCTGAGTTCATTTGAATGAAGTATGCATAGAATAAGGGGGGAAATTTTCCTATAATGATTCATATTCTGTGTTGAGATTTTGTTTAAAGAAGGTGTTGTTCTAGAAGTTGTAGTATGTATGACCCTTTGTCATTAATGTCAAAGGAGGAGAAATTTCAAGAAGAAATATTGACTATATTGGGGAAGATAAGAGTGATCAAATTGAATAATGTTTTTCCATCAATTACAAAGCTATATTTTGTTGATAATTATTGTCATTGATGTCAAGATTGATGTCATTTTATGTCAATGTTGATGTCATTGATGTCAAGGTGTATCTCAAGAAGAAGCATGGAGAGTGGTATATGAGATATGTGATTACATGTTTGATGTGACAAGGAATCCATATGATCAGAGAGAATTTGAAGGAAACTTAATGATTATTCTATTGGTTATTGTCAAGGTTGTTGCAGTGGTCTAATAATGTTGTTTGATGAATGTTCTTATTGATAAAATTATTGAGATAAGCATAGTTGAGTACTAGTCCTTGAGAACAAGGTGTCTTGAGAAGCCTAGTCATAACAAGCATAGTCATATCATGACCATGTGCATGATAAGCATGAAGAGGTATGTGCAGAGGTATGACATTATTTGATGAGCATGTAAGGCATGTGAGCAAGGTGTAGAAGCATCAAGGAGTGTTTCAAGGTCAGTTGTCAAGTTTCAAGTGCTTGAGTAGCCTAGTCATTACACTATTCATGGTATTTAGATAACTTGTAAGAAATTATGAGTATGATGGCCTTGTTTAATGGATGCACAGAGCCATAAAAGGTTGTATGAGGTTTCTTGAACATGTATATGAAGCATTGGATCACTCATTAAAGTCTTAGGGTGAAAAGATGATTATGGATGTGTTATCATGGAATAGGTATGAATAAAAGTGAATTAAGATGTTTTTAAGACTTTTAATACATTCATGTTGGATATATTTTTTTGGATGTCATTATATATATCAAAAATTTAGTCTAAAGTTGACTTGTAATCTAGCTTTTGATACTTGTAAATTGGAAAATTTGTCTTGGATTTTGAAGTGTTTCAAACTTGGCTAAGACTTGTTCTTTGTGACTAATTAGTAAATTTATAAAAATATGGTAGTGCCTTTAAATGTGCAAGTGTTATATTATGTTTAATGGAGGTTCGCTATATGGGTAATATGTTTACACCTATTTTGTATTTATATGAAACTCTTTGGGTAATTTATCATGCCACTGACATGCTAGGTAAATGGTCATACCCATAAAAATGATTTGAATTTTAAATTTAATCATTGTTTGGCACATGATGAAACTATCAAACTTAGGTAGTACCATCAAATGATATGTTTTGAGTATGATGTTACTATCTAGGAAATAGGAACATTGATTTGATGATCTAGAGATGTCTAAGTAATATAAATAATCAGTTTGACATAGACTATAGGATTTCATGTAGGTGATTGAAAGTAACTTTGGAATGTAAGGCCCGTAAAAGGCATTTGTATGTGAGAGCATGGAAAATGAGAATCATTTATGTATGCATCAGTCATGTAAGTTGAAGGTAAGTCAAATTTGACATTTCCAAGTATTAATTATCATATTTCAATGTCTACACTTAGAAGTAAAAATCAATAATTGAAATATTTTGAAATACGCCATGTCAAGGGCAAAAATAACTACAATTACAAATAAAATATTACTAAATTTTTTAATCTATAAGGCCACCAAGGGTGAATATAATACTAAAGTATAAATAATATAGAAACATCACTTTTCAATAGCTTGGATCAATTTGAAGTTTGCATAGCAACTCCAAGTTGCCAAGATCATCACACACTTACCAACATGTAAGTGCCAAAGCTCAAAACATGTTTCCCATAATAGGTAAAATAGTTAAAACACATAGAGGCATCATATTACTCCAACTACACAATTTCTCCTATCAACATAAATCAGATGACTCTATCATGCCAAGGATTAGAAATGTAGACGAATCAGTACAAAAGGTACATGGATCTGATCAAAATGAACACTTCATTTATCATCATATAAAATGTAAATCCACTCAAAGAACTTATATTTTTGTCACTTGATAATGAGTGAGTATAAAATCCTCTCACTGATTGTTGTGTTAACTCCAACAAAATATCTTCCCTTATGTCAAAGGGACGGATGGAATACCAATCCACAAAAAACTAAACCTAACATGATAAAACCATTAATATCACATAATACACTTTGTCTCTATGAGGAGGATGCCCATTACTCAATGATGGTATCAATATTCAAGGGTTCATTGAGATACCTTCCCTTGAAATTAGCATGTCCAAGTCATAATATCTCTATCAAACTGGTGCACACTTGCCTAAGTGAGAAACATCTTGTGCTTGCACAACACCTACTACACATAACATAAATGGCCTTTTGATTTTTATAAAATAAAAATGGTGCAACCATCAGTGAGGGTGATCAAGAATTTTATAGGATCTCTTGTTTAATAAACTCATGAACTATATTGGTTACTAGTCCACCCAATAGGATACACATTAAGCACTCACAATTCTCGGTCAAAGAGATCAACTACTAACTCTATGAAGGGGCAAGTGTTCCACAAGGACACACAATTATACTAAAAAACACCCTCTCAAAAGGGTCCTCAAAAGCATCCAAAACTTTCAAGGCTTGTGTCATGTCCCCTTTTTTAGTGGACATCGTCAGACTTGATGGTTAGCCTATTATGCGACCCTCATAGGCTGATAGGATGAATAGAGGGTCATGATGGAGATTGGCTTGGCTACGATTAGCAGAATTCCTATAGTTGGCTTTCGTTCGGGCTCTTTCGGACATGAATTAAGGGAGATATTAATATTTGATTGATTTAATCAAATATTAATTATTTAGTCTAATTTTAATTAATTATTAATTAATTATTAATTATTAATTATTCGGTATAATTTTAATTAATTATTAATTATTTGGTCTAATTTTAAGACCCTAATTCTAATTTAAGAATTGGTCTAATTTTAAGACCCTAATTCTAATTTAAGAAACCCTAATTCTAATTTAAGAAAATCTAATTTTGGAAACACACCTTTTTGGAGGGTATAAGGGTTTCTCATGGAAGAGAGTTTGAGAATATGATTGATTATTGATATTGATTCTTGTTAAGAATTCTTCTGTGAAGACTGAGCCAAGGGTTCTAGGATTCCATTTGCATTGAAGAATGTCCACTCTTCATTGTGTGTAATTCAGAGGTTGTGAGAGATCAGTCGATCTATTGCCAATTTGAGAGATAGCTTCATACAGAAGTTATTACAAAGGTTTATAGGTTTGAGAGATAACTTCACACAAAAGTTATCACAGGTATTTACAGGTATTTATTTTATTAAGTTTTTGATTCAGGGTTTTGATTTAGATATTGCACGAATAAATATCTTCTGTATTAGAACCGTCCCAGATTTGCAAAAGATCAGGGTTTGAGACGATATTTGTATTCTTTTATATGCGTGCCAGAGATTCATTATTGTAATCATTCTGAAAAATAATAAGAGCACTGATTTGCCAGTT
This sequence comes from Torreya grandis, assembly GCA_037957365.1. Classification (NCBI taxonomy): domain Eukaryota; kingdom Viridiplantae; phylum Streptophyta; class Pinopsida; order Cupressales; family Taxaceae; genus Torreya; species Torreya grandis. The sequence continues at coordinate 3,063,462 of JARHVA010000636.1, forward strand.
AAGAGATTTACTGTGGTTTATTTGTTTATTTGAATTTATCTTGCAAAATTGCATCTTTACTCATGCAAAATATCTAAAAAGCAAAATACAGAAAGATAGTCAGGAAAATATCCAATTTCAGATTTGAGGGGAAATTGGGGATACTACAGTGGTATCAGAGCTTTGTTAAAGAAAAAGGAGCCCCTAAGAAAGGGACATTACAGTGGTATCAGAGCTTTGTTAAAGAAAAAGGAGCCCCTAAGAAAGGGACATTACAGTGGTATTAGAGCTAAATCCTGCCATCCTGAGGGTTTGAAAATCTTATGTAGCCACAAGAGTTGGGACCACACAGGTATTTCACACATAGTAGAGCTTTGCTTGAAGGCGATTAGGTTTTAGAATAGCAGCCGATCACCATGAGTGACAGGCGTGAGGGTAGCCCACACAGGGGCCACAAGCATAATGATGATCAAGACACTCAAGAATTCTTTCGAGTTATGGCTACAGGCCAACAACAGATGAATCAGGCACTACAGGTACTCACTACTATGGTAGAGAGGATGAACACACCTGTTCAACTGAATGGGGAGCAAGGAGATAACAAGAGTGCAACTATTAATCAGAGACCACAGCTGACCCATTTCAGGATAGCTAATAGGCCTACACGGCCTACGTTTGTTTAGGAGGAACTAGAGGATCCAGTAGAGGAAGCAGCAGGAGAGCCCATATTTGCTGACACACTTATGGCAACGAACGAGGAGTGGGAGTTATTATCACCTGAGGTCAGAGAGAGGATTAATTTTGACCGGTTCTTCACACAGAGGAGAGAGCATAACTGAGGTCGACATGATTAGAGACCTAGACACCAGAACAATGATTTGAAGCATGCTACGAGCAGGCTCACACTAGCAATGTTTGACGGTAGCGGCAAGGTCACAGCGTGGGCCTAGATTAGTAAGCTAGACACATTTCTCACATTATGACCGATGGCCGAGGGAGATGCTATCAGATATGCGACACTGCATCTTGAGGGAGTAGCTCACGATTGGTGGCACCACAGGATGGTGACACTCCATCATGATCAGATCACATCTTATCAGGAGTTTGTGGATAGGCTGGCGGAGCATTTTGACAGGAAGGACCCATAATCCTATTTTAGGGAGTTGGCTCAGTTGTACCAGAGTGGTAGTCTAGAGTCTTACATTGGTGACTTCCAAAAGTTATCAGTCATGGTTCCTGACATTTCAGAGAGGTGACTTGTAGTGCTCTTCATGGAGGGATTGACAGAACCATTGAGAGGTTGGATCAAAGGCTTTGATCCTCCTTCATTATAGGTAGCTATGAAGAAGGCGCGTAGCATGGAGATGGCAGCCCCATCCAGTAGAATTAACTCCAGAGGTACTTCTTCATCCTGAGACCAGCAGTGCTCCACGGAGATAGAGAGGGATTAGATTTCAACAAAGATAAATCTGGTGTTAAGAATGATTCAAAGGCCAACCTAGCAGCACCACCTTTAGATCGAGAGGCTCTTAACGATTTATGCAGGAAAAAGCTTTGCTTCTACTGCAAAGGTCCATATGATATCCATCACGATTGCCCTTTGAGACCTAAGGGCAAGGCAAATCGTGTGATGTGGGCGTATTACGAGGATTTAGAATCAGAAGATTCTGAACAGTAGGATAGTTCTGAGGAGGCAGAGGCTTTAGAGCCTAAGGCAGAGGTAGGTTTAGAGTTTCACATGCAGGAGGCACGCTTATCCAGCATTCAGTTAGATGATTCATTCAGACTCCATGGAGTTTTGGTAGGACAGAAGGTCATCACCCTTCTTGATACAGGAGCCACACATAATTTTATAGATGCTAGATTTGTGGAGAAGCGTGGACTCACTACAAAAGATTTCGAGCGCATTAAAGTTAAGGTGGCCGATGGTCACACTCTTAGGTGTGAGCGGATGATTAGAGACCTCCCATTGCGATTGAACAACTATGAGTTCAACGTTGATTATTATGTGGTGAACATGGGGGACATAGACTTAGTCTTGGGTATGAAGTGGCTTCATTCCCTTGAGGAAGTCACTCTTCGTCTTAAGGACATGGAGGTTCATTTTGATGTTGGTGGAAAGACACATATTCTTAAGGCAATACGGGGTAGCAACATCAAAAATATGTTCTTTCATCGGATGGAGAGGCTCATACCACACGATATGGGAGAGTGTGTTGCCGAGTGCACATTGGCACCAACACAGAAGAGACATGTGGACGAGCTTTGTCTTGAGGTGAGTTCAGTTCAGGGATTAGCACATGTGGTAGGGACTCAGCGTTTTGTTATAGTCGGGTCACATGTTGATGATGATACGAGTATGTCTAGCATTCACATACCAGATTCAGATACTATTTAGGTGAGGAGCTTACTTGAGTTGCCAGTTGATTTATGTTCTTGGATTGGATGTTGGGATTCTTATCTTGGTACTAGGGATAATGTGACGCCATTGGATGAGAGTTGTGATGGACATGGCATGGAGTTCGTGTTGATTGATAGCGGTGAAGATCATGACTACATTTGGGATCCAGGAAAAAAAATTTCCCACCTCATTTTTTGTTTACTAGTAAATTTGTTGTAGAAATTTCAGATATGAACCAAGAAACTCAGAAAAAATTCGTTGAGGTCTCCTACAGCTAAAAGGGAGCTTGTAATGGAGAAAAGTATTTACAGTTGTGGTGCAATTGACTTAGAAGAGCTCCTAATGCAAACATATGCCAAGCACGTTTCTACACCCACCGCTAAATCAAATGAAATCTCTGATGAAGGCTCCATCCGCACATCGAAAAAGGCAAAGATAAACATAGCAGGGAAAACGCCTGTGAAAGCAGCTGATTCGGCAAAGAGATGGTCCCAAAATGAGGATATTTGTGTGGCGAGGATCTTCTTGGAATGCACTTTGCCAGAAGGTGAAATCAACATATCGGCTTTTTATCAACAAGCAAAGGAAGCGCTACAATTTGAAGTAAGTAACAGGTAGCTTTATGACAAGATGAGGCGCATGAAGGCTAGGTTTTTCTCTATAAACTCTCAGCTAAAGCACCACAAAACATCTGAAGAAACATTCGGTTACAAAAACCCTCACGAACCAGCCCTATTTGAGATCTAGAAGCGACTGTGGAAGAAAAACAATGATATTTCGAGAATTGAAGCTGAAAACCCTAAAAATTTTGGAAACTCAAACGAAGGTGGAGATAAGTTGGACGTGCAGCTGATGGAGTTGATAGCAGTGAGCATCTTCACGAGGAAGATGGTTATCAAACCCTAATGCAAATTATAAGAGAAAATGCAGGGCGCAGAGGTATACAAGGCAAAAGAAAGGGTTTGGAGAATAATAATTTACAACCTTCAGGAGGAATTAACGGTGGCGTGCAAATGGGTGGCTGTGTAATTCTGGGTGTTTTGAGAAAAATGAAAGAGTGTAATTTACAAGTATCATTCAACGATTGCTTGAGGGCAAGCAATTTTAGGAGGGGCGGATTGTCATGTCCCCTTTTTTAGTGGACATCGTCAGACATGATGGTTAGCCTATTATGCAACCCTTGTAGGTTGATAGGATGAATAGAGGGTCATGATGGAGATTGGCTTGGCTACGATTAGCAAAATTCCTATAGTTGGCTTTCGTTCAGGGTCTTTCGGACATGAATTAAGGGAGATATTAATATTTGATTGATTTAATCAAATATTTATTATTTAGTCTAATTTTAATTAATTATTAATTAATTATTAATTATTAATTATTTGGTATAATTTTAATTAATTATTAATTATTTGGTCTAATTTTAAGACCCTAATTCTAATTTAAGAATTGTTCTAATTTTAAGACCCTAATTCTAATTTAAGAAACCCTAATTCTAATTTAAGAAAATCTAATTTTGGAAACACACCTTTTTGGAGGGTATAAGGGTTTCTCATGGGAGAGAGTTTGAGAATATGATTGATTATTGATATTGATTCTTGTTAAGAATTCCTCTGTGAAGACTGAGCCAAGGGTTCTAGGATTCCATTTGCATTGAAGAACATCCACTCTTCATTGTGTGTGATTCAGAGGTTGTGAGAGATCCGCTGATCTATTGCCAATTTGAGAGATAGCTTCATACAGAAATTATTACAGAGGTTTACAGGTTTGAGAGATAACTTCACACAGAAGTTATCACAGGTATTTATAGGGATTTATTTTATTAAGTTTTTGATTCAGGGTTTTGATTCAGATATTGCACAGATAAATATCTTCTATATTAGAGCCGTCCCAGATTTGCAAAAGATCGGGTTTTGAGACGATATTTGTATTCTTTTATATGCGTGCTAGAGATTCATTATTGTAATCATTCTGAAGAATAATAAGAGCACTGATTTTCCAGTTAAGAGATTTATTGTGGTTTATTTGTTTATTTGAATTTATCTTGCAAAATCGCATCTTTACTCATGCAAAATATCTAAAAAGCAAAATACAGAAAGATAGTCAGGAAAATATCCAGTTTCAGATTTGAGGGGAAATTGGGGATACTACAGTGGTATCAGAGCTTTGTTAAATAAAAAGGAGCCCCTAAGAAAGGGACATTACAGTGGTATCAGAACTTTGTTAAAGAAAAAAGAGCCCCTAAGAAAGGGACATTACAGCTTGTGTGTCATATCCGAAATGGTGCCCTAAAATTTGGCCTCTTCTACAAGACTAGTCCAACCTACAATCACACTCTCTCATATATTCTATGAAAATTATACCTCAATCAATGACAACCTCACAAAAAAGGGGAAATAAATCACACATGGATTCAAGGTAAAAGTTACACTCATAGACAAATCTAAAAATAACACCACTCTAGAATGCATCCTCCTATGGAAATAAGTTTTCAAGAATCATAGATGTGCAACACATGCACTCCTCATCAAACCATACACAAGAATAGCCCTAACATCACAACCCATGAAAGGGTGTGGTATGGTTCTAAAGACAAGGCACTACAAGCCCCAAGAATCAACATGTATGTCCAATTAATGTACTAGGTACCACTTTATTTTGCATGCATTTATGTAATACATACTATCTATAAAAATCAATAGTCAACATGAAAGATAAAGGGTCCTTTATAAAATTGTCAATGACCATAATATCTCATATGTTAAAATGCAAATTAAACCGTATGCCCCAATCAATGAGCATACATGATTAAAAATCAATAACATACTTATATCATAATCACATTTAAGTGTAAAATAGGCACACCCACTTAGGATTTAAGTCTACTTCTAGCTCTAAAAGAATAGCCTTATCATCAATGACATTTTAACTCAAGGGAAACCCTCTCAACTAGGTGTCACAACCATGGCATAATTATCCTCTACTTTGAGATGAGGATGAGACTCGCTACACTCAAAGAAAATTCTTAAATTTGGAACACGTCAATCACAGCATGATGCTCCACAAGTAGGAAGGTAGTATCAAACCATCTGAGTAACAAGGAACAACATGTCCCTTTCAATGATCCCTATCAACAAGCTTTCCTTCGAAGTGCCAGTTGATTTAACACAAGGGTGTTCTCAATATAAATTACTCCAATGCATGGTTCATAACTTCAAGGGTTGATGACCACAACATTTGGATATCAACATTCAAATGGATATGTATGCCTTGGGAATTCTAGAAACATGCTACAAGAAGAAAATTTTAGATTTATAGCATAGTCATGACTTAATGAAGTCAATGATCACAATAATTTGGTGTTAAATTCCACTCAAGACCCACATGTTTATCCCTAAACATCACTAAAACCAAACTCCAATGGAGATTCACTCCATTGTGTGGTCTCGAACAAGGCATAACTCAATAAAAAAAGGAGACAATGATCACTCACCGCAAGAACAGGTGAAAACAATATGATCCACATGAGCTTCCTTGACAAGGCCTCTTCTATGGCATCATTGGTCCATTACATGAGGTGATTACAATATCATGTAACACTCTTACATACATGGTTGTGTTTCAAGTATAAACCCATGCATAAAGTCATGAGGCTCTTGGTCCCTTACATAGACCAAACATTTCCCCCAAGATCTTTGTAACCCTCTATAGTCTAACAAGACAATTATTTTGATCAAAGGAGGGATTAAACTCAAACTCTACCTAGAACTACTTGCAAGGTAAGAATCAGCAACTAAGGAGAATGTGATGGTCTCACTAAAATTCATCCTCACAAATACTCCACTTGAGTGGCAAGACTATTTTTTCTCAAAAGGATGGTCACTAAACTTAGAAAGGCCCATCTTGACCCCAAGTCCACATGACACTCTAATTTCTAGTCATGACCACCCAACTTGGTCTTAAGAACCTAGATCAATATATCCCAAGACATATCTCTAAATTCATCAATGGTATGATGTGTATGCTTAAAGTGATGGGGAAGTCTCACTGGCCTAGAATGCCACAACTGATTTGTGAACTAACAGCCACTTGGTCCTCATGGCCATCTTGTCCTCTCAAGTCCTTGATGGAGTTTCTGCTCTAAGATTTTATTAAATCTCAGCCACTATCCTAGGTGGGTGAAGTCCTAGCATGGGTCTCACAAGTATGAAAATAAAAACAATAAGCCAGGCTCAAGTTTCTAACCTTTATACTAAGTCCAACAACAAAATGTGTCAAGTCAAGGGATAAAGTCTTCGAAGGTCTTGGGTGAGACTCTCCAATCACTGAGTGGTCACCAAGTATTTGTTACTTGGCCCAAATATTCTGTGGTCTCATGTCCATTGGGTCCTAGGAAACTCTTCTTGTGTATTAGACCTAGCTCTTCATATAAGTGTACCATGTAAGTAAATATATGAATCAATTCATTGCTAAATAAATGGTATTAAACAACAATCCCTAAAGCTCCCAGTGTTTAAACTATGCTCTAATATCAAATTTTCATGCCCAAAATTTTACATGAAGAAAACCACACAAAAACATGTAATTTTTTTTAGAATGTATAATGCACATTATACAAACATGTATCACCAACAGGGTATTCAATGGTGTGGCACGAGACACACAATGGGTCAAAAAACTCACATGCATAAATGGGCATGGATTACCATATGCAAGTGGCCACACAGTCGCTATGCAACCATATAGACCCCACTTTTTCTAATAGGCCTACATGCCCTCAACTAGCCTACAACTCCTTGTGTGGACCTAACAAGCTTTATGGCCCCAAGGCTCAAACTAAATAGTTGAATAAAATGAGATGAGTTCAAGTAACTACTGGCTCAAATTATTTGTCCTAACTCTTAATGAGGTTCAAATGGGACCTAGGATGATTTTGGTCAATCACAAGACTCAATTTGCTCCTTAAGTTGTAATTTAATACTAATTTCATGTTTACTTACCTTTATGGAAAGTGTTTAACAAAAATATCTCATATTCCTCATATGAGCTCAAAAAGGATCTAAAATATATTTACTTGTCTCCTTGAGGATGGAGCACTTTGTTTCAATTGATAGATTTCTTCTATCTTGATCGTCGAATCAGGACAAATTGAGGAAACCCTATGGATCTTTATGGAAACTTATAAAGACTTCTATTTCACTTTTAAGTTGTAAAATTCAGATTTGGTCAAAGGGAAAGAAAGTTTAGAGGATTATTTGTCCATAGTCATCCATCTCTACCTTCCTCACCCTTGAATGATTGCCATTAATGTGGTCTTCAAGCTTTTGTCAAAACTCTTTTTATTTCATTTATATTTTCTAACTTGATGTAAAGTTGGTTGGGTAGATTTTGCAAGCCCCCATCTTCTCAGAATGTCTTCATGAGATTTCAAGGTTTCACTGTAGTCAAAACAATGTTTAGAAGCTTCAAGCTCCTCCACAGTTATCAATGGCCACCAATGTCCAAGTTTATTAAGAAATTACTATTTATTCATGGTTTTAGGTTTTAAATTCTCTTTCACATAGTAGAGGGTGAGAATTAAAGGGGGTTCCTTTTTTAGTCAAATTGTCCTTAGGGTTTTAGGAGCCAGCAAAAGCCATTAAGGTTAAAAAATGTTTCTCTTCAAAAAACATGTTATTTCTAAAAAAAATATAGGGTTTCAGAGCCTAAAATTAATTCCATGCGAAAGAGAGAAAAAATTAGGGGGGGTCCCTTTTGGGTCACCTCTCCCCAAGCCTTATAATTGCCTTTATCGGCCATACAAGAAAAACACTGGTATTTAACAAAGTTATGATTGTAAATATAAAAGACAAAAAAACCATATGAAATTATATCGACTATGCAATTTAAAAACAAATATTAAAAAATATATAAAAAATTAGCCAAAGATCGTGAGTTACTTCACTGATAGTCAAGAGATAACGGTGGTCAAACTTGACCGCCACATAATCAAGGTGGGCGAGCCATTTAAGCTTTAGCATGGCTTAAAGCCACACCTTCCCCTCCACCTTGAATTCCAACCCAAGAAAATTGAGTGGCATATTAAACCACCCTGAACAACCTAAAAGACCTATGAATGAATGAATGAATGAATGAATGAGTTTTAATAACGTACACGAGACCAAACAATCTATGGGACCAAGTGTCAAGACCATTAGGAGTTCTTCAGATTCCTTTCAATGTCATCCCGCCTCTTATGAATCTTTACCAACAGCTGGGCCATATTGTGTAGCCTCTCTTCCTCAAATAACTCACTAAAATTGCCCACATTCACGTTGTTATCCTATTGGATACAGATATCCTTGTACGCATCGCACTCCCTAATGAAGTGTCGTTCAGTTTCAACCGCTCTATCACTGCAAAAAATGCAAGTCCTATCTTCCCATCTTTCTTTGGGAATCGTCCATCTACCAGTTTCACACCTAAGATGGTGTGAACCAATCCTCAATTATGCCACTAGGAGCCTAGATTTACCTTTAAGATCGGCACTTAGGTATGCTTTATCCCCGTGTTCCCAAGTGGGATTGAACTCTTTAATATAATGCATTTTTTTACGCCCAATCTGATTTGTCCACATGGTAGTCCTGAATTTTTCTAACACAAACTTTTTTATTTCCTCTTTGGTGTTAGGGCACTCATGTAACTTGATGTCCCATTTTCCCAACCACTTGATGTTTTGCTTCATCCACGTCTTCTTCCTCCGATCTAACACCTCGTTCACCACCATTTTGGGCCACCAGTGATTCCCCATGTTTTCAATAATATGATAACCAACATATTATCGACCCTATTCGAACCTCAATATCCTGACATGTAGTCATATGGGAAATCGTCAACTTAAGTTGGGGTTGTCCTATAAAAAGGTACATACCTTACAACCAAAGGGCTTGTGTATTAAAAAATGTTCCCTATACAAAACTAATCTTTGAGAATTCACTATGGCCACCCGATAAATTCAAACAAATTTTGTTAGGCTCAAAAAAATTCAACCATTATAAAATTATTTCAGATCCTTTTTCAGCTCGAAAAATGTGAGAATTAATTGCTTGAAAGGAGGCTATTTTACTTAATGATTTAGGACATAATTGCTAGTTTAACTTCAAATTTTCATATCTTTTGTTTCCTAGATCCAAAAAATACTTCCACAATTTTTTGTGGATTCATGGTAGTGTCTAGATTTTGAATAAATTATTTTATGAAAATTTTAATAGTCGTTTTCATGCACAAAAAATACAAAATCCCAATAGCCTTTTTAAGGTTTTAAACTCTATAAGGTATTTTGCCAACTTTAAAGGTAAACTATCAACTAGTATTTGATTCAACATATTAAATTGTAAAATAAAAATTTTAAGAATATAAGTACACTCTCATTTGTATAAATAGATATTTAATTTCATTGAATATTTCATTTCATCTTGATATCAAATAGGTTACAAGAGAGATTCTTCACACTTAAATTGCATATTTATTTCATTTTTTCTTCATTTATTCACATAATACAATAATTACAAGGCTTTACATACTTTTACAAATGCTACGGGGCTTCAAAATAGTATAAAATATAATATTACAATTTATTACATGCACATTTAAGCTCCAAAGAATATGCATGCTCCATACATAAACCTGCAAGGCCAAAGCACGAAGGGGTTCATCTTAAACACCTCTGAGCTAAGGACTCCCATCATTGGTTGTGTAAATTATGGTTCAAGTTTTCGCAATTATAAAGAGTTTGGTTCAATTTAAAATAAAAGGTACACTAGATAAAGTCTCTAGTTTAGTACCTCGTTTTATGGACTAGGAAACACTTCTTGCACTTGTATTCAAACCCACACATTTAAACAATAGAAACAAGCATTCTCAAAATAACATAAGTCAATAAATTTTAATGATATATACATCCCTCTTGGATAAGTTTTCGCTACTAACTTCCAAGGAATAAAAGAATAATAGTTGGAATAAATATTCGTCCTTGCCCATCCTACCATAACAACCCAAGCCCATGCAGACAACATAACTTTTTATTTTAAATACTCAAAAATGACACTCAAAACAACAACTAGAGTGGGATAAAAACCCTTCCCAAACACCCCTAATAGAGTCTACAAAATAAATGGCCTTAGGCCCAAAACATGCACAAGTAAGTAGAGGATTGCAAGCCAAAGGCCTTGCCAATCCATAAGATATTTGTGATAATATCAAGGGAGTATCAAGATATTATTTTTTAAAGGAAAATATTAACAAAGAAGTTATCCATAAAATTCTTACCTCAAGTTATCCTTGTTGCAATACCCATCCCCTAAGATTTAGCTTCTAAGTAGCATCCATCTCCCAAGGTTTCCTCTTAGTCTCTCCATACTTAAGCTCCAAATCCATTTTTAGGATGGAAAAAGTTGTGCACAATGATGGCTTCCCATTTACTTATAGAAAAATCTCTCAATTCTTGACCAATAGTGACACTTGTCCTTTCCCATGCCTTTGCTTCTTCTAAAAGTCTTTAACAACATTTACTTTTCTTACAAGGGTCATACTCCTTATATGACATAAGAACAAGTATGGCTCACTCATACTCAGTAAAAAATTTCCCTCTTCTAATTTCATTAATGATCACATGATTGGCCTAAAAGTCTTTTTGGGCTCTTAAAAATACTCTTATACATCCCTTTGGTGAAAAGGCTTTAATTCCAATACAAAATATCTAAAAGTCACTTTATATGACCCTCCAAAGTTAGTTTTTCAATTCCACTCGAGTTTTTATAAGTTGTGACATCATGTTGACTCCCTTTTCATTGTTATGACTTTCTAGATAGTTTAAAAAATGTATAAAGCATAATCACTAAAAACATGAATTACACGTGAGTATTCATGTGTAAAATGTACACTCCCTCTATATTGTGCCATTCTGACTTGAGTTTCCTAGTTTCTTCAATAAACTAGTCAAACCTGGGTCAAATTGGTAAAACCCTATTTTTTTGAAAAAGAAGTATTTAACATGTGTAATTGAAAAAACCTCCAACTTTTTCTAGTTCATCATGGGTTATTTCTTATAAATCCCTCAAAATTGATTTTTTTTGTCATTTTTTCACTTTTAGGCAGTGGGTAAACAAATTATCAAACTTTTCCAAGTGATTGCAAAAAAAGAACCAAACATTTTGTGATCATCAAACTGGTATGGTGGCATGCATTCGACATTGTTCTTTCAAATTCTTGTTTTACATTTTTTCAACTGCACAATGTGATAAATGTAGGGTTTCCAAGTTTTCTTTTTCTAAACTTCTTAAACCATAACTACAATTCATATTCATAAATTATAACATAATAAACCCTAACCTTAACCCTTTAGAGTAAGGGTTTTTTTAATGTTTTTGAAATAAAATGTTAGTATATTTTTTTTGGCGACCATATGACCCTCACCCATAAACTAAATTTTTAAGTTTAATATTAGGGTTAGAATTTTCTCTTTTTTTTTACATTTTACTAAATGTAGGGTTAGTTTTTTTTATTTTTTACATGTTTATAGTATACATTAGTAGGTTGAAAACTTATGTGTTCATTATTGCTAACCTCAGAGGATAATCAACCAATTGATCTAGGCAAGATTGACCTTGGTTCGAAATGGATCATAGTTGAGGAGGAGCCTACACATAGTGAAGACGATGTGGATATCATAAACAAGGTTTTGAATGATCGTGATCGTGCTCGTTTGAACCAAATGACTGAAAATGCAGGGGCATCGACTTTCGCTTCAAGTTCACATTTCTAATCATAGTTGCCTTAAAGGCTATTTGAATTTTGTAATCTTTAATTTTCTTTTGTATGACTCATGAATAATTAGTCTATGACAATATGTACTCTTAATCCTAAAAATTGATACTTAATAAGAACTCAAAGTTGAGAGTAATTGGCAACATTGAATCTTTATTAGATATTTATGTTTTATAATTAAAGTTTGAACTTTGACATGAAATAACATTTGGAGCTTTTTTTTCCCTTGTTTTATGAATATTTTAGTATATGTTAATTTGTCATATTTTTTTTATTTTAAAGTCATGTAATTGAAGTCCATTTATACTTTCAATTTTTTGTATTGTTGTTATGTAAGTGTAATGTCACTATGTTCTAAGGTATGAGTAAAGAGGGAATGAATAGTGTCAGTTGACTTAAAACTGTCAAAATTAAGAATAAATGACTAGAATCCATTAATAAATTAAAAAATATAATACATCTAATGAATAGTAAAATCCATTATCAATGTAGTCTAAGATCCCTCGTTCAATCATATGTACTCCTTCACATCAATATGCACATAAAATTGTTCTATCATAAACTAATCGAAATTATTGAATTTAAAACAATCTCGAATAACATGTATAAACGGACAATACATACATAAAAACATCATAAAAATCATATTATCTCAACATATCATATAAAATAATTTCAAATGTTAAAGTATATATATTTTTAAACAATATAATATCAATGTAATAATATTCAACCGAAAATAAATAAAGAGAATAGAAATTAAACCCTGCAAGGTTACGTTCTCTATATAAATTGGTATAGGAATACCAAGAATGCTTGAGCACAAGAATTTATATACTAGAAATTATCTTTATCAACTATTTTAGCTTTAAAACAAAGATTTCCACAAGCGCAACTCCCCTTGGAATTTTTCAAAAGTCCCTTGGCCTTTGCTAAATGGTGATTTGTGAAACGCTCCCACAAAAGTTAATTGCTTTTGTTCACAAATGACTCTTCTAAATTAGAAACATATTTCACTTAAAATTAAATTATGATAGCATCGAATTCTCTGAAATTAACCATTGAATTATAACATATATTACACATAGCATGTTATGGAAAGACCCATTTATTTTAATTTGCACTTGTCTTGTTATATTCCAAACCCCTTTATATATAGCCTTCCTCTTTGAATTATGATTATACGTGTATATATGCAAATCAAGTATATTAGTGAAGTACAAACTAAAGCATACATGCATATTAAAGATGAATATATTGGTGAGCATTAGATTTTTATATACATATGTATTGATTGGTGAGCAGTGGCAAAGTAGATGTTTGAATTTGCAGGTAGTTTTTTTAACATAAATCTTATATCATGAGCAAAGGTCTCTGATTTTCGCTTATGTTTCTGTTGTTATCATGTCATGCCGAGGGTTGTCACACCATTGTATTTTGGGAAGAGAGTGATAACATAATTTTATGGCTATAGTTTGACTTAACACAACTAAAATTTGGACATTAGAGTGATGGCCAAGTTTTGTTTGGTTGAACATTAAATTACGGAAAATTGATGTTGATTTTATCTCTATTAAAAATGATAATATAGCCAATGGATTTCTAACATAAACACCATTAATATAAAGTATTCAGACAAAAGAGAGATTCACCAATAATGACACACTATATTAACTATGTGTAATATACAATGCATGTGTGCAACTAACAATGGTTGCACTATAACATGACTCTGTAAAAGACTACATTGTCACTAGTTCAAGGGATGACTCTAAGCTCAATTAATTTCAACAAGAACACAAAGGATTCTTATATAAGAAAAGTAAGATGTGAGTGACAGATTATTATTGAGAGAGTAAAAGGTGGGATCATTCCCCATCTTACACAACCTTTCTCACACGTGAGAATAACTACAATATAAATTGTACATTTAATAGTTGTGTGCACATAATAAATCACACCTTGATAACATGTCTACCTTGTGTGGACTTCATATCAAGTGTGAATATCACACATTCCAACACCCTCTCTGAAAGTCCGCTTAAGTGATGCGGTAAAAAAGAAATTGACTTATGCTCATAAGTATGTGTCCCAACACCTAGTGCTGATGAGGTACCCAAGTACATTGAAAGAGCAAAAAGAACAATGACGTTGTTGAAATAAATATCTGTCAAATCTGATGAATCCTCCAATGGAATGAATCAAAAGTAACTTCCATGAATCTAGTTGTGTAAACAAGAGTGACTATTAATACGTGTTCCCTTTGAACGGAATGCATAGTTAAATGACTACAAATGGAGTGTTATAGAGCTCCCCCAGGAACAACCAGATTACAAATGGAGTGTTATGGAGCTCCTCCAAGAAACAACTAGCCTCTACATTTGCTAGGAACAATCACTGGGTACATAACATTTTCCAACAACCAATGAAGAATTAGTAGTACACAACACCTCCCCTTAATGTTGACTAAGGAATTAAGACAAAGCAACTCAAAATATCCAATAGTGTCAATGTGGTAGGTGTGCAGAAAAAATAGTACAAAACCCTTAATTGAGAGTGCCTAATATGTTATATGAAGAAAAAAATACAAGGTGGGAAAAAACCCTCCAAATAGACTCAGATTCACCCTGTAGCCAAACATAAGAGCTAACAACTCATCGCGATGTACTACAAAAACTCAAAATATGAACCTAAAAACATACCAGATGCTCTGAAAAGGCCATTTTTCTCCCAGTGGTTCATTCTTACCCCTACGAATTCCTCAGATCTACCCAGAGCATAATCTACATGATTTGACAAATGAGCTCACGATCAGATTCAATGGAAATGTAAGTCAAAACTAGGTTTTTTGACACTGAACATAATGGAAATGTCTAATACACACCAAAAACACTCAAATGAAAATACATTGATAATCTCTTCCATGGAACTCCTCCATCTGTAGATTTGCAACTGGTACATAAATCCAACCACATGAATGAACTGGATTTGAATAAAAGAGATGGGACATGCGAAAAATTTCTCATTAAAGCTGATGAAGAGAAATTTATCATTGTCGCTTGAAGTTTGTTAAGGATTGAAGCTTTGAAGTGCCTTAAGCTCCTCCTCTACTCCAATTTCGTCTTTGATCTTATTAACAACCGAGCTTTGACAGTTATATGGATCTCCTCTCAAAAACTCTTAATGATCTTCTTAGGAAACCTTGCTTTCACACCATATTAAAAATGACAACATTGCCCATGAATCTTCAACATAGACACCATCAACATAAAATATTAAGACGAGAGAAATTCACCAATAAAGACACCCGTATTAATTACGTGTAATATAATATACAATGTATATGTGCAACCACTGATGATTGAGCTAAACAGTTTTGTATAAGACAACATCTTCACTAGCTCAGAGGATGACTCTAAACTCCACTACTTTCCACAAAAACACAAAAGGTTCTTATATAAGAAAAGTAAGCTATGAGAGACACTATTATTGATAAAATAAAATGTGGTATCATTCCCCAACTTACACCTGCGCCTTCTGATCCAAAACTCAGGGACTTTGATTGAAAGATAATTCAATAAACAAGAATAACACAACTGTAATAATGCTATCTCTAAGAAGAGATGTTTTATTGATCAAATTTGCATATCCAAATATATATTATCTCTGAGAAGAGATGTCTAATTACATTTTTGGGCTACATATATTTTTATACATACTTTGAAGGTAGGAGGAGGATGTGGAAAGTCACCAATTTCGAGGAAGATGAAGTGATGCGACTTCCACGATTTACAACATTACAGAATTTGAGAAATTACTATTTTTAGAAACTTACTATTTTTAGACTGCGCTATAAAATTAAAATTTATAACACTTTCGTTGGGCTTTCGGGATTCAAAAACCATCAAACATAGCTCCATGTCATCTCATCATATTCTCGTTCTTAGCTTTCCAACGATTCAAATGGGGAGTCAAATAGAGCTATGATGCAAAAATTATGGCTCCCGAAAGTTCTGCCACCAATTAAAGTAGAACCGTCACTCGAATTATCATCTAAAATGTTGTTTGGATCACCTTCTCACACATATTGGGATAACTACCACATTAATTGTGTACTTAATAATTGTGTGCACATAATAAATCTACATTAATTGTGCATTTAATAATTGTGCGCATAATTGGCAACGCATCTACTTAAGGTGAATTTCATATCAAGTGTGAATATGACACACGCCAACAATCCCAAGATATTTGTAAAACATATACTAACTTCATATGGACGCTAACTTATAGTAGAATCAAATGATTGAGATAATTGATGTGTGGTAAAGTTTTGTCGAAGACAATTTAAAAAAAGGGAAAATCTGCACTATTGTATTTACAGCTGGCAGATAATTGCTCTCCTTTCATTCGATAATATACAGGGCCAAAAGAAATTGGCCACTTGCTTCTAGTATTTAAAATTTTCAAGCAATAAAATTTCTCTTGATGTTGTTGCCTTACTGTTTGTTTTCTCTAATTTTATTCATCGGCAAGCTCTGGTATTTCAATCAATGGCCTTTTCGGATCTTTTACTTAAGTTGATGAAAAGCAAGTTCACACAGAAACTTAAATTCTCTTGTTGTCAAATTAAGCCGCTTTGAGCATGAGAATTAGAAAAGATACATTTGTCCATTCCATTCACCATATTAGCATAAATCTCATTTAATCATTCTATTGTTAAGCCATGTAAATCACCATGTACATAATATTCTCTAATAATTTAGATCCATGTTAACATGATTCATCTCTAAATTTTCTTAAAAGAGATTGAACAACAGAGAGCAACCGTTTCCAAAATGAGGATTTTCTTCTAACAACACGTGCTTGCACTGATTTTCTTGAACCCATTCTCTCAAACTCTATCTCCCTCCAAAGTTCTGATTGAAGCAAAATGGGATCATCATGAAGAGGCAAGGCCACAGAAGCTTGTGATTCGATATTCTTAATCCAACCTCGTAAAATAAAATTCACCACCTGTCATAAATGAATAATTAGTTTCTCTTATGCACCACTACCCTACTATTCTCTCCATCAATACACTGACTACACAGAATGAAATTTACAAAAATCAGCCAGTGATATTCTAGGCAATTCCCAAACACTTGAAAGAAAGTGTTAGAGAAGCCCGAATCATACCAAAATCATTACATTGGAAAGTAATGTCACCACAAAGCAAGGGATATTTCTGTCATATATAATTGAAGAGCAACAAGAAAATAAGTGTCTGCAAATACTATAAGTGGCCAACTAGCGCATGAGAATAAGAATGACCAACCACAGGATAATATGATAAATATTAATAACACAAACAAATTATTCTGAGTAAATAGATTTCCATAGGTGAATAATGATTAATCAAAAAAAATTAATGTGCAATGCGCCAAGGTAGTAATACCATGAAAATAAAACTAAACACAAACAAAATGGATTGCATTCTATATCTATAAACACAAAAACAAACTGTTCCAAGTAAATAAATTCTGTAGTTTAATAGTTAATAAGAATAAGAACAGTAGGCACCAAGGTAATACAATGAACACAAAACGTAACACAAACAAAAAGGATAGTGCATTTTAGTTGTATACGTATATACTAATTACTGAGAGCAAATTTTCCTGATAGAAAGTGAAGCTTGAAATATGAAAATGACATTTCCAAACAAACTACAGGAATCATGCCATACTTGTTACACACCATTCTAGTGGGTTCTCTGCATCCGATTTTGAACTTATACACAAACAAGAATTACTGTAAAGCACAAAATTAATATATATGATAGTACAAGAGCCTCATATCACCATTTCCCCATTACCCAAAAGATTGGCTCCAATATTATAGCCTTTTGGCCGCAAACATATGCCACTATCTACTAATAATGAGGTTTGAACTGAGTAGAAAATTTTCACATGAATAGATTTAAACATTCCAGAAGAATCAGGACACAGAAGCTACATAAACAAACCTTATGGCATTTACTAAAAGTGAAACAACTGAAAGCAACTTGGCATGTTAGAGCATGTGAGCAATGCTTTTGACCTCAATAAAACTCATTTTCCAGAGGATTCTGCTCATGAAACTCAGTAAAGTTTAGGGCTTAACCTAGGTAACCATTTTATTTCTTTAACATACAACGGATATGTTTGAGTTACTTTTAAGTTTACAGTATCTGCTTTTAGTACAATCATGCATGTATCATGATTGGTTATCTCTTTCGATTTGTTGGCTCCACATAACTAGCTATAGGCCATACATGATAAATACGTGTAAATTTGTTTATATATATATAAAGTCACTAAAGCCTAACCCTTACCCTAGTGATCTGAATTGGCAAAATCATGTAGTTGGCTGTGCCACATACTCAGAAATTGATGCCAACTTAAGCACCTCAAAGGTAACCTAAAACAGTGAGGCCTAGCTTGTCTTGGACTCATTTGGATTATTTTTCCCTCCGGAATGGATATGAATTTCCGAACTTGGTAATATACTTAAATGCTCTTCAAAATTATCTTGGGTCTACTACTCTTGCTGAGTTTATATATGTACCTTCTAGACTGTAGAGTCTACCATAGTCCTATAAGTACAAAAATCCAACAATATTTCTAGCCTGGCCTCATCACATGGTGCCTTTCTATAAATGACAATGCTATAAGCCTATATGTATAGGAAGCTGAACCTTCTACAACAATTCACATTCCTAGGTATACTCTCTAAATAAATATTTTTTTAAAATAGAAGAGAAGCATGTGAATAAATTGGGAAGGAAGAGACAGACATGCTGCAGGAAACAAATATGTTACCGAAAACAACCCTTGCGAGCATTTCCCTTTACAAATGATCCTCGAATATGAAAATCAAACCAAAAGAGGCCTAGATAATTGATTGATTAAGGATGAATGGTGTTTCAATACTACTGTCCTATTAGTCTATATATCAAGTGTTACGTAGGGATGTGTCCCCACATTGACTAACCGTCCTAGACGCCCTGGACGTTTTGGGGATAAGGGACGAGGGAAACATCCCCAAGAAGTACCAAAACTGCACAAAAAAAAAGGAAGATGTCCCCTAAACTTGAGGGTCATCCCCGAAAAGTCCCCTTTTTAGGGGATGTTTTGGAGATGTCCTGACTCCTGACATCCCATTTTTTATTTTAGTTTATTTATTTATTTAATTTTTTTATTTGTAAAGGAACAGCAGCAGAATATCCAAAAATTATTTGTTTTTAAAATGTTTATTTTAAGTCTTAAATTCAATTGCTAATTTAAAAAACATATATTTGTTGAGAATAAGAAATAGGAAAGGTGGTGCAGTAATTTTTGCTTGATCTGCATGGTTTTCTAGAGTATTCAATAGATTTTCACATCCTAAGAAAGTTGCTTATCAAAAGTCATGGTGATGTCGTCGGGCCATACCTCCATTTTATGTTCCCTAATTTCCATACTCAAATCCTACAAACAAGTCTTCAGATTATATATCTTATATCTTTAGATAAAATTAGGTGCTCTGGACTAGATCTCCTGATTAAAAGTCTCAGATAGAAATAGGACATAGTTGAACTCCATCTTTCCATGCTGGATCGCAAAAGTTTAATTAATTTTTAATTGTTTATACATAAATAAATATTTTAATAGCCATCTCCAAAATTTGGGAAATTTTTTGTCGTCCGAGAAACCCCGCCCCCGAGACTTACGTAACTATGGATGTACGTCATTCTGTCTTTTCAAATTCAAATAGGTGGTGATTATAGCATCCACAGTTTTTGAGGACTTTGGCACATTATGATGGTAATTGGTGGATTTTTTTTATGACTAGAGAATGCATCATTTATAACATAAAGTGAAAATCTTGAATATTTACTTAAACAACAGAATTGGTAGGTCTATGAATATAGATTTCAGGGCAAGGATAACCTTCAATCTCAATTGGCCTCTTAGCAGCAAGCCATTTTTAAGAATGGTTTCAAATTTTCAATGCATGTATAGTATTACAAGAACAATCTCTTCTATAGCAATTGAATACTCTAAAAAGATAGATTTTTCGGAAGCATAAATCATGTATTACACGGATCTAAGAAGGAGATGGTAACTGTCTTTCATAGCTTTACCCTTCGACAGAGAAATGAGAATCAGTTTTATAAAATGGTCAAGATTAACATACTTAAGAGTAAATTTGATGAGGCACACCATCACTCCAAGCATCTTTTGACTCAACCTCCAACCAGAAAAAATGCAGCATGGTGTCAACTCTTATTACAAATTTTTGCTATAGTGTCTTCTTCTTAAAATGAGGCTAGGATGGAAATGGCATGATTTTAATTTATTTCCTACGTTACCGGATACGCCTGTAAGCCCCAGCTGGTACGGGTGTGGTACGTTTGGGTACGGGTACAGGGGGTGGTACGCCAGCCCTACACCCAGGGTATGCCCCAGCCCCTGTGGGTATGGTTGGGTACATCTGAGGACATACCCGGGCATACCCGCAAGGGCTAGGGCATACCTTGGGCGTAGGGATGGTGTACCCCCCGTAAAAAAGCATATTTTTTAATTTTTTCCTCCTTATTTTGCCGGTCAAAGTCAAATATGGACCTCAAAAACATTTTAAAGTGCATTTGCAACCCTAAAAGCATGAATCACACTCATTTTATCAAAAGATAACAACTCATTTACCTTTCATTGCATTTTACCTCCCATTGCATATTTGTTCACTCTTGCTGTTTCAATGGCTGGCTGTGTTTTCAAAACGTGAGCCTCAGTCGATTCAACTGTATCTTCTTTATTAGGGCTGTATATAACAGCTATGAAGGTTTGCCAGAGCAAGTCAGCAAGTCTTCCAGTATATAAATTACACAAATGTGTTAACAAATAGAAAGAGCGAAATCATCAATATACTATGCATAGGTAGATCAACAACGTGGGGAATGTCAGCACCTGTGGGAATGCCCTGAAGCTGACCCTCTCAATGCAAACCTTTCTCCTTACCTCGCTGCACCAGTGCAGGATCCACATGCTTTGATGGATAGAAGAAATATATATACTAATGCCTCCAAACTATTTTATGTATCCAACACACAATGTCGGCATTCAAAGTTTGACTTGAATTCCATTTTTGCAGTCTCCATAAAGAGTTCTCAGAATGTATCCCATGTCTGCAGACAGCCTTTGATCAGATGCACATGGGAACTCTTACGTCTTGAATTGAACTCCGATAGTATCTGTTTTATATGAGATTTTCCTTACTTTTCAAGCACAAGTCAAGCAGGATGTTGGCAATCTAAAGAATCAGACATGACCACTTGAAAGCAAATATGACCGCCTTCTAACAGTTATGGAACCCCAGGCAAACAAGACTGAATCATAAACTCAGGATGAAAGTGAAGCATTAGCCTATGTCTATCACACTGAGATTACGCTAAAAATACTAGTCCATTGCATCAATGATTTCCACTGTCAAACTATTGCTCCTCCAAGAGAATATAGACATTTATTTCGATCGAAGGATAAACATCCCGTTGGTATTGGGTGCACAAATAACTTGACCTTCTTCAGCTTAGTGCCAAGGACTGAGGGGCATCCATTCCGCCAAATTTTCCTGGGACTCAAACCCAGCCTCGTCCCTTTTTGGTATCTCCTAGGATTTGTACCTTGGTGGATGGTGTGACAATGCACTTTACCATCATCCACACCAATTGGACCACAACCCATTTGATGAATATAGCCATTTTCAATGTATATAAGTTATAAATCATCCTCGTTGTCAGTTATATAGTCTGATGAGTTTTACGTATGTGAACGCTGATGTAAATACGAAATAGTCAATAGTATAATGTGTAAACCAAAGAATATTTTTACTTAGCCAAAAAAATATAAAAATAACAATATAGTTAAGAATAGTTTGTGAAAAATCTTTTGGGCTGTGGTTTAGTGGTTTAGAAAGGCGTCACCATGCATAAGACCCAGGTTCAAATCCTAGCAGTCATAGATACCTTACATGAAATGGAGTTTTAACCCAAGGGAATTTCAAGAGAAAAGGAGACTGGGTCTCATAGCTGTCCCTCAGTGGAACTTAAATATAAATTTTTTTTCACCTAATATTAAGAAAGAAAAAATAATAATCTGTGAAAAAATAAACATTAATCACTTCCATGGACTCAGTGTACCATTAACCTTGGTCACTAAGATAGCATTCGCCTAATATCAAAAAAGCAAAAAAATAGTTTGTGAAAGAGAAACCTTAGCCACTTCCATAGATGGACATGACAATAAAACTATAAACTTTAGTCACCAGAATAATCATTATTAGCAATAGTCCCCACAAACCTCAGGATCAGGCACAGGACCATACCCACTCTTCTGGTAATCACATTTAAATATAATATAGCCATACCCTTATTCATATACTCCCACACACTATTTTGAGATGGCATCCCAGGAGACCATGCTATGAACTCTAAAACAACTGAACATGTCTTTGCTATGGTAACGTGTAAACCGAATCCTTTTAAATTCAGTACCATAAGAACAGAATAGTTTGGAAGAAGCATTTTGTAGAAAAATACTACAGTAGGTGCCAATTGGCAATAGCAGCTGTGTTAACCAATAAATTCTATTGAATTAACAAGTCAACAACAAATGGCAAATATTCAGGACAGCATCATTCCTCCCTAGCAGAAAAAAGGAAAAGAACAACTGATTTAATTGTGATATCCAAATAAATGGAAAATCTATCCAGAAGGAATTTCTTAACATACTTTTTGCTCTGGATGTTCTATTTAGTTTTCATCTATATGGCAAAGTACCACAACATACATTGCACCAGCATGCATGGAAAGAAAATCGGATGTTTCTTCCTAAATCACAATATCTGTTTAAACTTTAAAGCTTTGATTTTAATACAGTGTAGGGCATAGCTTTGTTCCTGTTTAATACTATTAATCACGTCACTTTTGCAGATTTATTCTGTTAATGCACTTAAAAGACATGAAAAAGCATACAGTGCATTCAAAAGGAATAAAATCAAACCTCTGGAACCTCACTGTGAGGACAATGCCCTGCAGGGCTGATTTCGTAGTAGACAGCATATGGCACTTGCCTCTTCACCAGTTGGCCCCATACAGGGTTCACCCAAGGATCTTCCCTCCCGTAAACAAGACAGATTGGCATATTCACTTCCCTACATCTGCACATGACCACAAGTCTGAATATCGAGAAAAACAGTACAAGGATGTGAAATTGGTAAATCCATGCTACTGAATGAGCGGAAATAGATCAAGTACAGAGATGAAAATGTAAGAAAAAGAGCAACTTTGATCTAAACTAATCAATGCTTGTAAAGATATTGATTACAAAATTCACAATTTGAACATGCAGTTTCCAGCTCACCTTGAGAGGATTTCATTAAATGAAAGCTCGCCCTGGGGAGCAAAGATTATTGAAGCAAATGAAGCTGCTGCAGCTGGATGTTCTGTTGCTTCCAGTATGCGCAAAAGAAGTTCATCTGTAATGGCTGAATGATCAGCATAAACTTGCTTAAGCACATTCTTTATGGATTCCGGTTCGCTTATCTTGCTCCAACTTCATGACATGAACAAAGAGAAGATCATTTCAATGTTGAATATACAAGACCTATAAGCCAAATATATTTCTTTATATTTGCATCCTTAATGTGTTTCAAGTAGCTTATGTACTGTTCCTAACAAAATAAGATAAGTGCATGAAACATCCAGCAGAAGAGTTGAAAGGTAAGCAGCATTCTAATATCATGCAAAATAGGAAAGGTCCCCAGTGAGGAAGGATTAGATGCATGAGAAACTGAAGTGCTCAGGTAAAATGCAGTAAGCATCTGTGGATTTTGAATGGGCTAACTTACACAAATTCAATGACCTTTCTTGCATTAGGCGGCACGGGAAAATTTCCAGCCCAGGGGAAAAGTTTTGCTACGTTAGGTGACCTTGAAGGACTGGGAATAAATGCCCAAAATGGCGTAGCATTCAACAATGTTATTCCCCTTACTAGTTGAGGGCAGCACGCAGCAAAGTAGAGTCCCACAAATCCACCTAATGAATTTCCTACAATATAAATTGGCTCGCCAATAACCTGCAAGATTAAGAGGAAATACCTTTAATAAAACCACAGGATGAACACCAAAAATACACCTTCTAAGTTTTACATCAAACTTCCAACAAATATATCTGAAAAGATTGCACCAGAATAGATTTGATCCATCTCTCTAATGTTGTATCCTTCATTAGGAAGGAACATTACACGAAACTCTTTAATTAGTTGCATTGTAAAAGTATTTACTCCCCTAACCTGAGTCGCTTTGTTTTATTGGAATGTAACAATGCATGTTGGATAATGCTCTTGACTAGATAGCCACTGAATATAACAAAAACAAATTGAAAAAGTAATGTAGAATGGATTAAACGATACACGGCAACATGTTGTGTCAAAGGAAAATATCAACATGGGAAACTGCACATAAGCATGGTCGCAATAAACTTCTCTAAACTTTGGAATAACAACATGCCACAAGAAAAGATTGAAAAATTCAAGCTTGCCCAAGTAAGCCCAGTTGGGTGTTTTTTCACTAGTAATGGAGGGTTTCAGAGGAGCATCTAAAACATAGCATTCAAAAGTAGCTTCTGGATTTGGGGAAACACTGCACCTTGAAACACAAGAATACTTCTAGGCCAGATTTAAAGACATTGTGCCAGCACAATTATTTGTAAACTACAACATGATGTCATAGCTAATAAAAAAAAGTACAATTGATGCTGTAGGCCAGCAATGCTCAAGAGCCAGGGCCCAGGATACATAGAAATCTGGGGCACTTGTTTGAAATGCATCAAAATAATAAATATGTACCGAATATGAACCAAACAAATGGGAGCTTGGGATAAGGGTTAAAGAATTGGAGGTCTACCACTCGACCAATGGCAGGAGTTTGGCAAGGAAGTTTGGGGTGAAGCATGGCCTAACTTGTCAAATCAGGAGTAAAAACTAAAGTTAGAAAAGCAATAAAGGATAATTCATCTTAAAGAATGCAATATTTAGACCTCCTCCAACAGAGGGTTGAGTGGTAATGACTGTCCAGAAAACAATCCAATGATTTTGTGTTCCTCTTTAAACAGAGAACTGAATGACAATTCATCTTGACAAAATGATTCCATGCTTTCCAAGCCCTCTTCCAATGATAATTTTATAGCAGTGAATCTCTATGCGTGGTTCAACATTTTTTCAGCCCTCTTCCAAGAAAAAACTCATAACCTATGCACATGCAAAAAACATGTAAGGCATTGCTCACCCACTTGGAATCTCAACAGGTCACAAAACAGCGTTCCAACAAACATAGGAGGAAGAAAGCATGCTGCAGCAGAGTCAAATGACATTGACTAACCTGTTTTAGCAACAGCCAAGATCGAATATTAACACGTCAAATCTTTGTGCAGAAAATCTGACTCCATAGAACACTCAGAACCAGGAAATTGTTATTTAATGTTGGCAGTCCATAAATGGAATTATTTCTTATATTCAAAATATGTATATGGAGTTCAGAGTGCAGTAGCCTGACCGCTGCATGAACAATGAGAAGTGGTCAGGTTAGTGTGCTTCAAACCCCGCACAGGGATTGTTAACATTAAAAAACATTTTTTTTTTAGTTTTGAGAGTGCCACCTAATCAGATCTGCTGCACTATATATTTATTAGTTAATACCCCATTGTGGTCATTTTTATTGCCTCCCAAAACAGAGCAGAGAACAGCAATTGACTCTTTTGCCTTACACCGTCCTCCTCCTGTGAGCCAAACTGATACTTTTGCACATTGTGGTGCATCAACAACACCTCCTATGCAATTTGCATTTGTGGAAGGTGTTGGGAGTATAGTTGCACATTTAGTGGCAGCACAATTAGCTGGTTAATAATTGAATTCAGAAAATAATATCTATGGAACGTGCCAACAGTTCGGCCTGCTTTGTATCACTTTCGTCATTAATAAACAAATATAGCATGCATTAATAAAAATATATTATCAATCCTTTTTATGTCTTAGGTGGATCCTACAAGATCTTGAATCAAACACTATATCAAGTAATTGAAATAAAACACACCTGCTCTACAAAATTGCAAATCTGATCGCGCCACAAATCCACAGAATACACAAGCTCACTTGCCCACGGCTCCACTTGCGGACCAAAACCCCACTGCTTGATATTTTCTTCAGAATCACCTACTCTTACCAGAGGTGCAGGATCATCACAAGGCAACGACCGACCTTGGCCTAGAAAATCAATAGCCCAGACCCTAAAATCCCTTCCTAAATCACGCAATTGATTCTCATAATGGAAAGAACCCACACCAAATCCAGGCAAAAAGAGCACTGCTGGAGCATCCACATTCTGAGAACCTGCCTTCTCGTAATGAACTATCCATTTATGTTTCCACTCCCACAAACAACTGCTAATATAAGAACCGCTGCCACCATCTGGCAGGCTGGGAATCTGAATCACTGTGGAGGGTTTAGTTTCAACAACAGTGCCATATCTCCCTGTACTGTCGCCTAAACTTTCATCTTCAACGATATCATTACTACCAATCAATGGATCCATTGAAGAAATTGAAGACCCAAAAGCCAAAGGATGCTCATTAAATGTTTCTTTAACACTCTCAATTTCATTGAAATCATACTCTTTCCTAGTTTCTTCATCAGGATGTCCTTTAAAACGTCCTTTAGCAATTACTACTATGAGTCTGCATCTTAATTTATGCCTCTTACCGATATTTCTCTTTAAAAGCCCTCCCGAGTGCCTGCATAATTGTATACCCTTGATAATCCTTAAACGTTGAAAATGTAAGGGGCTAAAGGCCACTGGAGCATGATGACAGCAGGCTACTGTCTCCATAGCTATACAGGGTTTCAAATTTAGTAATCAATGAATTGAATTTAGCATTTATAAATATTTGTCACGGATTTAGACAACTTTACCCCAACTTCAGGATTTGCTCGTTTGAAAGACCACAGTTCCGACGTTCTCGGCTGAATAAAAAGTCTGACCCAAACGTCACAAGTGATTTACAAAAAACTGTCGTCTCGCAGTTCAAGTTCAGAAAATATATTTGTGCAATGAGATTTTAATCCACGTGTTAGGGTTTATGAGGTGAAGGTTACGGGTTTCGAACCGGCAAGATGCGTGCTATGGTGCACTAGGTGGTTCTTGGACGTAACCAGAGTATATTCCAGCGCGCGCAATGTGCAAATATCGTACTACGTGGCAGTGACACGTAGGATGAAAACGCTTACATGGCAGTTGAGGTGGCAAATCAATCAGGAGTGGGGAATTATTAGTACAAAGCCGTGAACGCAACCTGAGCTTGAGTCACGTCTGGTAGGTATTGTTTTGTTTTGAACGGTGATCTGGACCGTTTTTTTTTCCCTTCACCCGGACGTCATTTTAGCGAACAAATTTTCTCCGCAGATGGTGACAGAGAAGAATTTTTCGGTTTCCATTCAAAAGCATGTCTAGTGCGACTTTTTCACCAGTTTTTTATATGATTAGCGTTGTATCATATCTTTGTTTTTATATATATATATGTGTGTGTGTGTGTTTTTTTCGTTCAGATAAAAAAAAGAATGTTTAAAACTATACATGTAGGTGGTTAACGCTTAAGGAATAATGAGACATAATAGTACTATATTATGGCGTGTAGAATTAAATGTAATGATGATTTGAAAGTGGAGAATTTAATCATTTTATTTGAAGAAGCAAACAATAAAAAATTTGACCAAAAATCATAATAGACAATCCAACACCAAAAAAGGAATGGGTATTTCATAAACTTAATAAGACAATCCTTGTTTCAATTGATTGTACATATCATATTGTTAGTATTATACAAAAATTAACAAAAAACAATTTTGGGTTCAGTAAACCGATGGAAAGAGAGGAGGTGCTCTTTAATATCCTCTCTTCTAGTTAAAACTCTATATTCGAGGTATGCCCTTCGAGGGAGTGTGGCTCATGAAGTATTGACAACAAGGGGAGGAGAGTCAAAGTCTTATGACACCTTTAGTGTGTAGTTGGGTTTAATCATTTTTTGTTTTGTAGGGTTTTCTTATGATTGGCTCTTTAATGGCGATTGTTATTTGGGGTTGCTTTAGTTACAACCCTCCTTTGTGGTGACTCTGTGCTTTTTTACTTTGGTGGTGGCTCTTTAGTGGTCACGTGTGGTGGCTTTTCAATTTGCAACGGCTCTATTTTGATTGTTTTTCTGCTTCGACTCTTAGGATTTCTGCATAGAAATGATGTCCTCATATTTTGGGTCATCGAGGGTTTCAAAAGTTTATCATCATGGTGTTGAGGGCTTGTGTGTTTATTCATGCTTTTCATGGAGGTTTCACAACTTGATTTTCCATGAATTAACCCTTTAATTTATTTTGTTGTCGTATTTGGTTTTCCCCTCCTTACTAGGGTTTGGTGAAGGGCACTTCCTTAGTTTTTCCCAGTCAACAAAGACATATTGAGGGAATGATTTTGGTTTTACTACTCATTATTACTTATTGGTCTTTCCCTGACCAACATGATTGTTCTATGTAGGTTTGGGCCACAGTTTCACACTGACGACTTTTTATTGTACAATAAGTTGTGCATTATAACTTCTAATTTTCGTGGTTAATAGAAATCTTATTCCAATAAAAAAATAACAAATAATTTTGAACAATTTATAATGGTACATGTAAGATGAAAGTTTTAAGGATGAGAAGATTAGAATGATCAGTTAGGCATTTTTGTTGTTTTCATGAAACATATGTTCAAAGTACATGGAGGCATTCAAGCCTTTGACTCTTCCTTCACTGTAAATGGGCTTCATCTTTGTTCTTTAGTGAGACCTAGGTTGAAATCGCAATGACACATTTGGTCCTTTGACTTTTCCTTCATTGTACTCAGGGTTCTGATGAAACTACTATGTAATCATTGTAATCAGGGTTCATCCTAGATTACCTTTTAATCATTGTAATCAGGTTTCCACCCATACTACTTTGTAATTGAATGTGTAATTGAGTTTTGGCTCAAGCCATTATAAGCAAGTTCCAACCTTGAGCGGATAAAATAATTATAAAAGTTGTAGTTAAGAAACCTTTCTCACCATGAACATACTTGAGTGACTAACGAACAAGTTTAGGGCAACGAATGGAGGAAATTTAGTACAACGATTAGGGCATCGCAACTACTACCATGCCAGCGACAACTATGGTAGGGACAACCACAACAAGTGCAATAACAAAAGATTGTGTTTATAGTGTTGCTCCTCCCGAAAATACATCATTTGACTATGACACTAAGGCATTTAAATATTTGGCACTAGTTGCTACTAGTAGGGTCAAAGCCAAACCTCCCCAACGCCACTTTGTAAATAAGATAGAGGTAGCCCCAAAAGTTAGTCTCAACCATGATGCTCCTAGGAAGAAAGCTCTAGCCTTCTCTGAGAGGGTTTTGGTGGGGAAAGTTTATGGGTCTTTGACCAAGACCTAAAGCCATTGATGAATGGATTGAGATCCATTGGAAACCCTTATTAAAGGGTAGATTGAATAGTTGGTTCTATGGAAGAGGACTAAATGCCTCCTTCAAGTTGAAAGAGGATAAAGATTTAATATTCAAAAGTGGGCCTTATTTTATGGGATTAAGGGAAATTTATCTAAACTGGTGGTCCATTCATTTCAATCCAGCTAAATATATGCCTAAGGAATCCCCTATTTAGGTGAAACCTCCTCTCCTTCCTCTAATATTTTGGGATAATAAATCCATCATTGCCATTAGAAACTCTGGGCTACTTCATTAATAATGATGAGCCAAAAGGCAACGTTGCATGTGCTCGAATATGTGTAGAAGTAGATTTGGAGAAGGGTCTCCCTGAGGCCATGTAATTAGATCTGTGTGGATGGTTTTATTTGCAAGATCTGGATTATGAGTAGTTACATTTCAAATGTAAAAAAGCCATGACAATGGCCACTTTGTTAAGGACTAAAAAAAGGAACAAAATGTACCTCAACCACCCAAAAACAATCAACAACATGTTTTCATCACAACCAAAGCAAGAAGCCACCATCACCAAAAGAATGGTCAATAAAATCCAAGTGTTAAAGAGGGACAAGCAATTCCTAATACATCGAACATGTTTGAAATATTAAGAGAAATTACTAATAACTCATTTGAAGAAGGGGAGATATGAGTTGAAGTCAGTCCAAGTGGGGTACAAAGAGAAGCGAGTCAACTAAAAATAAGCTAAGAGACAAGAAAAAAGTAGATCTTTCTGTTAGGTTGTGGAGCTAAAAGCTTCACTGATGCAGACATGGAGGAGGTTGCAGAAGAGTTGCGGAGTGTCACAGACGCCGGCGTCGGTCAGGCCAACTGACGTCGGCAGGATAAGGCAAGAAGGCAACCGATGTCGATCAGTAGTCGACCGACGTCGGCACCCCCCAGGCGGACAGGGACCGACGTCGGTCACCTATGTGGTTCGGACTGCGGATGTTACGGGCAGTTAGCTAATGAACCAAGTGTTTGCATGATGAGAGCTAATTTTAGACTCATAGCTGCGAATCTAATTATTGTAATTAGATGTCTAATTATTGTTTGGATGAGATCTATATAATAGACTCATGGTTGTATTGGACACTTGTGCTAGGGAGTAAGAGAGCAAACAACTCCTTCAGAGAGAGGTAGAGCAATGGTGCGTTCCTCCTAGTGCCACAGTACCAGGTGTGGGTGCTGGATTGGAGAATCAGTAGGGTTCTTCATGTATGTATGATCTTGGTCATCAGGTGAGCATGGCTTTTATAGGAGATCTACATGGTAAGTAAGATCGTTGATCTGCAGGTGTATGTGTGTGCAAGGTCAAGGTTCACAGGTGTGCAGAACCACGTTGATTTGCAGGTGTGCAAGATCAGATAAGACAGCAACACAACAGGGAGCAGAATCAGGCAAGATCTACTTGGAGTACAGGTGTGTACTCAGATAGAGCAAAGAGGAAGGCAAGGGAGATCCTTCCATAAGTAAGGTCTATTGAGGTGCATGTTGTTGCAGTTTCAGGGGAGATTTACTTGAAGTACGGTTGTGTACTTGTGGAGTGCGTGGAGCACTTGTGGTGTGCGTGGAGCACTAGAGGTGAACACCAACTCTGTGTTTGAGTTGTGTGTTGGGACCTAAGAGAGAGAGCTTTGAGGAGAGAATTATTGTTCACTTGAGGTGTGGAAAACCTCTGAAGAGGTGGTGGAGAAGAAGTGGCATCTTTTTTATTATATTCTTTTATGTATGAGTATTAATACAAGTTGTGTATTGTCTCTCATATTCTGTGTTATTCTGAATTCTAGTTACTTGTGATTCTGGTTAATTTCTGCATATTAAGTTGCTTGGTTTGGTAATCAATTGTGTGCTTCTAGTGTTTCATATCCTGACAAGTGGTATCAGAGCCAAGGTTGCAAGGAGCAGGGTTTGTGTTTGGTTACAGGTCACTCTCAGGGGTTTCTGATTGAGTGGGAGTAGAGCAATGGCAGATGAAAGTAAGCTAAGAATGGAGGAGTTGAAAAGCACAGATGGTCACTTACGGTCCCATGAAAAGAAAGAGCAGGTAAAAGAATATTGTTGGTTTGTGGAAGATCAGCATGAAGAAACTGAAGAAGCAGATGTTGCAAGTTATGTGGCATAGGATGCTCTGGGAGGTTTCTTGGATAAATTTGAATCTTGGATAAGAGATTCGGTTGCCTCTTTCCATGCAGCCCCAGGTAGAGGAGCTGGTGAGCCTTGCCAAAGAATTGGCAAAGGGGAAGTGAAGCTAAAATTGCAGGCGGCCAACACATAGGTGTTGATGAAGGTCATGCAAGTCCCAGGTTTGGAGATATGGCTAATTTTTTTAGAAATATTGGGTGATGAGAGATGCATAAGAACTCTCACAGCGGATGCACTTGAATTAGCTGGTGGTAAGAAAATAGGTACTCTTTATCTACTTGTTTATATTACTGATTCTTCTTCTGTTGCAGAGACGTGGCTTCGTAGGCTTGGTCACATGAGCAGGAAGGAGATGCATGTTCTTAAGCGGAAGACAGATATATTTGACAGGCTTAAGAACTGGAAAGCCTTGGTGTTTATGGAGGAGATGGCAGACAAAAACCAGTGGATGGTGCTGGATACTTCTGAGCAGAGCAGTTTGGACATGGGTTTTGATTCAAAGGAGCTCGCGGGTAAAAAGTCATCACTCATAGGCGAACACAGGTACCAGCGTCGGTCAAGAGGAACCAGCGTCGAACAAACAAGTGCCGATGTCGGTCATGTGCAGACCGAAGCCGGTGATGTCGGGTAGGGTAAGACCGACGTCGGTCAGGAGGACCGATGTCGGCATTAGGTAAGACTGATGTCACGTGGGCAACAGGGACACCGATGTCTACAAGGTCGGTAGTCAGGGACAGACGCATGGGAACCGACGTCGGTCGGATGCAGACTGTGGAGTGACTGAGGTCGGTCACTGTAACGAATTTTGGGTGGACAGCATGCTGTTAAGGAGTCTCAAACACCCATACGGAAGACTGAAGACGTAAGTAGGCCCTCAAATTCATTGCTCCTCTTCTTTATACTCGTTGCTGATTGTAGAGCAGGAAGGATTCAGGAAACAGGTGGGAGCATGGCAGGGATATGATGCAGAACCAAACGAGAGTTTTGGTAGGGTTGTCAGCCGATGCGAAAGCACAGAGACGAATGGATTCTTTAGTTGAAGAATAGAGTGAACGGACACGTGAGATGGAAGACCAGGCATATGGTCTTGAGGGAGCTGCAAGACAGTGGGACAGGACTGACAGGTGGTACCAGGTGGATGACAAAGCAGGGCTTTAGTCAATGTCAGTATAACCATTGTGTTTGTCTTACCAGGTGGATGATGGTCGCAACATTATCTTGTTGCTGTATGTGGAGGATGAACTTGGTACAGGTTCAGACATACAGGGTTTTGCTGAGCTAAGGGTAAGGTTAGTTCAGTGGCATGTCATGAGGAGTTTGGAGCAGCGAAATTCTTTGACTTGGGAGACATGGAGATTACAGGTTGATTTTGTCTCCAGTGGAAGCTGATGTGAATCAGGTGTTGGCGAGGTTCAGGATGCAGAGCCGGAGCACACTAAGGGCTGGATAGGTACAGTGTTTGAAATCACATGAGGTCTGGTATAGACCTGAGTATTCCCATGCAGTGGGAGCTGTCAGAGAGTTAGGAGCTAATTCGGGGAAGTGGGTTCTCAGGTATTTGAGAGGGACCAGCAGCAAGGATTCATGTTATGCAGAGTCAGGACTTCACTACATGGGTTTGTAGGTTCAGATGTGGCAGGGTACTCGGATGACAGGAGGTACACCACAGTGTGTGTGGTGGGTTGTCTTCAGGATTGAGCTTGAAGAGAGATACAAATCAGGAAATAGATTAGATGGGGTACAGGTACAAGTACAAGAACAGTGCAGTTGTTTATCTCCAAGTGGGAGATTGTTAGGTTGTGGAGCTAAAAGCTTCACTGATGCAGACATGGAGGAGGTTGCAGAAGAGTTGTGGAGTGTCACAGACGCCGGCGTCGGTCAGGCCAACCGACGTCCGCAGGATAAGGCAAGAAGGCAACCGACGTCGATCAGTAGTCAGCCGACGTCGGCACCCCCCAGGCGGACAGTGACCGATGTCGGTCACCTATGTGGTTCGAACTACGGATGTTACGGGTAGTTAGCTAACGAACCAAGTGTTTGCATGATGAGAGCCAATTTTAAACTCATAGCTGCGGATCTAATTATTGTAATTAGATGTCTAATTATTGTTTGAATGAAATCTATATAATAGACTCATGGTTGTATTGAAAACTTGTGCTATGGAGTAAGAGAGCAAACAGCTCCTTCAGAGAGAGGTAGAGCAATGGTGCGTTCCTCCTAGTGCCACAGTACCAGGTGTGGGTGTTGGATTGGAGAATCAGCAGGGTTCTTCATGTATGTATGATATTGGCATCAGGTGAGCATGGCCTTTATAGGAGATCTACATGGTAAGTAAGATCGTTGATCTGCAGGTGTATGTGTGTGCAAGGTCAAGGTTCACAGGTGTGCAGAACCAAGTTGATTTGCAGGTGTGCAAGATCAGATAGGACATCAACACAATAGGGAGCAGAATCAGGCATGATCTACTTGGAGTACAGGTGTGTACTCAGATAGAGCAAAGAGGAAGGCAAGGGAGATCCTTCCATAAGTAAGGTCTATTGAGGTGCAGGTTGTTGCAATTTTAGGGAAAATCTACTTGAAGTACGGTTGTGTACTTGTGGAGTGCGTGGAGCACTTGTGGTGTGCGTGGAGCACTAGAGGTGAACACCAACTCTGTGTTTGAGTTGTGTGTTGGGACCTGAGAGAGAGAGCTTTGAGGAGAGAATTACTGTTCACTTGAGGTGTGGGAAACCTCTGAAGAGGTGGTGGAAAAGAAGTGGCATCTTCTTTATTGTATTCTTTTCTATATGTGTATTAATACAAGTTGTGTATTGTCTCTCATATTCCATGTTATTCTAAATTCTAGTTACTTGTGATTCTGGTTAATTTCTGCATATTAAGTTGCTTGGTTTGGTAATCAATTGTGTGCTTTCGGTGTTTCATATCTTGACAAGTGGTATCAGAGCCAAGGTTGCAGGGAGCAGGGTTTGTGTTTGGTTACAGGTCACTCTCAGGGGTTTTTGATTGAGTGGGAGTAGAGCAATGGCAGATAAAAGTAAGCTAAGAATGGAGGAGTTGAAAAGCACAAATGGTCACTTACGGTCCCATGGAAAGAAAGAGCAGGTAAAAAAATATTGTTGGTTTGTGGAAGATCAGCATGAAGAAACTGAAGAAGCAGATGTTGCAGGTTATGTGGCACAGGATGTTCTGGGAGGTTTCTTGGATAAAGTTGAATCTTGGATAAGAGATTCGGTTGCCTCTTTCCATGCAGCCCCAGGTAGAGGAGCTGGTGAGCCTTGCCAAA
This sequence comes from Torreya grandis, assembly GCA_037957365.1. Taxonomy (NCBI): domain Eukaryota; kingdom Viridiplantae; phylum Streptophyta; class Pinopsida; order Cupressales; family Taxaceae; genus Torreya; species Torreya grandis. The sequence continues at coordinate 3,098,681 of JARHVA010000636.1, forward strand.
GAATTGGCAAAGGGAAAGTGAAGCTGAAATTGCAGGCGGCCAACACACAGGTGTTGATGAAGGTCATGCAGGTCCCAGGTTTGGAGATATGGCTAATTTCTTCAGAAAGATTGGGTGATGAGAGATGCACAAGAACTCTCACAGCGGATGCACTTGAATTAGCTGGTGGTAAGAAAATATGTACTCTTTATCTACTTGTTTATATTATTGATTCTTCTTCTGTTGCGGAGACGTGGCTTCGTAGGCTTGGTCACATGAGCAGGAAGGAGATGCAGGTTCTTAAGTGGAAGACGGATATATTTGACAGGCTTAAGAACTGGAAAGCCTTGGTGTTTATAGAGGAGATGGCGAACAGAAACCAGTGGATGGTGTTGGATACTTCTGAGCAGAGCAATTTGGACATGGTTTTTGATTCAAATGAGCTCACGGGTAAAAAGTCATCACTCACAGGCGAACACAGGTATCGGCGTCGATCAGGAGGAACCGGCATCGAACAGACAGGTGCCGATGTCGGTCATGTGCAGACTGAAGCCGGTGATGTCAGGCAGGGTAAGACAGACGTCGGTCAAGAGGACCGATGTCGGCAGTAGGTAAGACTGACGTCGGTCAGGAGGACCGACGTGGGCAACAGGGACACTGATGTCGGCAGGGTCGGTAGTCAGGGACAGACGCATGGGAACCGACGTCAGTCGGATGCAGACTGTGGAGTGATCGAGGTCGGTCACTGTAATGGATTTTGGGTGGACAGCATGCTGTCAAAGAGTCTCAAACACCCATACGAAGGACTGAAGACGTAAGTAGGCCCTCAAATTCGTTGTTCCTCTTCTTTATACTCGTTGCTGATTGTAGAGCAAGAAGGATCCAGGAAACAGGTGGGAGCATGGCAGGGATATGATGCAGAACCAAACAGGAGTTTTGGTAGGGTTTTCAGTCGGTGTGAAAGCATAGAGACGAATGGATTCCTTAGTTGAAGAATAGAGTGAACGGACACGTGAGACGAAAGACCAGGCATATGGTCTTGAGAGAGCTGCAAGACAGTGGGACAGGACTGACAGGTGGTACCAGGTAGATGATAAAGCAGGGCTTTAGTCAATGTCAGTATAACCATTGTGTTTGTCTTACCAAGTGGATGATGGTCGCAACATTATCCTGTTGCTGTATGTGGAGGATGAACTTGGTACAGGTTCAGACATACAGGGTTTTGTTGAGCTAAGGGTAAGGTTAGTTCAGTGGCATGTCATGAGGAGTTTGGAGCAGCGAAATTCTTTGACATGGGAGACATGGAGATCACAGGTTGATTTTGTCTCCAGTGGGAGCTGATGTGAATCAGGTGTTGGCGAGGTTCAGGATGCAGAGCCAGAGCACACTAAGGGCTGGATAGGTACAGTGTCCGAAATCACATGAGGTCTGGTATAGACCTGAGTATTTCCATGCAGTGGGAGCTGTCAGAGAGTTAGGAGCCAATTCAGGGAAGTGGGTTCTCAGGTATTTGAGAGGGACCAGCAGCAGGGATTCATGCTATGCAGGGTCAGGACTTCACTACATGGGTTTGTAGGTTCGGATGTGGCAGGGTACTCGGATGACAGGTGGTACACCACAGTGTGTGTGGTGGGTTGTCTTCAGGATTGAGCTTGAAAAGGGATACAAACCAGGAAACATATTAGACGGGGTACAGGTACAGGTATAGTGCAGCTGTTTATCTCCAAGTGGGAGATTGTTAGGTTGTGGAGCTAAAATCTTCACTGATGCAGACATGGAGGAGGTTACAGAAGAGTTGCAGAGTGCCACAGACGCCGGCGTCGGTCAGGGCAATCGACGTCGGTAGGATAAGGCAAGAAGGAAACCGACGTCGATCAGTAGTCGATCGACGTTGGCACCCCCCAGGCGGACAGGGACCGACGTCGGTCACCTGTGTGGTTCGGACTACGGATGTTACGGGCAGTTAGCTAACAAACCAAGTGTTTGCATGATGAGAGCCAATTTTAGACTCATAGCTGCGGATCTAATTATTGTAATTAGATGTCTAATTATTGTTTAGATGAGATCTATATAATTGACTCATGGTTGTATTGAAAACTTGTGCTAGGGAGTAAGAGAGCAAATAGCTCCTTCAGAGAGAGGTAGAGCAATGGTGCGTTCCTCCTAGTGCCACAGTACCAGGTGTGGGTGCTGGATTGGAGAATCAGCAGGGTTCTTCATGTATGTATGATCTTGGTCATCAGGTGAGCATGGCCTTTATAGGAGATCTACATGGTAAGTAAGATCGTTGATCTGCAGGTGTATGTGTGTGCAAGGTCAAGGTTCACAGGTGTGCAGAACCACGTTGATTTACAGGTGTGCAAGATCAGATAGGACAGCAACACAACAGGGAGCAGAATCAGGCAGGATCTACTTAGAGTACAGGTGTGTACTCAGATAGAGCAAAGAGGAAGGCAAGGGAGATCCTTCCATAAGTAAGGTCTATTGAGGTGCAGGTTGTTGCAGTTTCAGGGGAGATCTACTTGAAGTACGGTTATGTACTTGTGGAGTGCGTGGAGCACTTGTGGAGTGCGTGGAGCACTTGTGGAGTGCGTGGAGCACTTGTGGTGTGCGTGGAGCACTAGAGGTGAACACCAACTCTGTGTTTGAGTTGTGTGTTGGGACCTGAGAGAGAGAGCTTTGAGGAGAGAATTACTGTTCACTTGAGGTGTGGGAAACCTCTGAAGAGGTGGTGGAGAAAAAGTGGCATCTTCTTTATTGTATTCTTTTCTATATGAGTATTAATACAAGTTGTGTATTGTCTCTCATATTCTGTGTTATTCTGAATTCTAATTACTTGTGATTCTGGGTAATTTCCGCATATTAAGTTGCTTGGTTTGGTAATCAATTGTGTGCTTCCGGTGTTTCATATCCTGACACTTTCAAAGAAGAAATAAATGGTTGGTCAAGTGGTAGAGAAGGAATCTCTGGCGTGTGATAGTCCAACCCACAATGGATGAAAACCTTTGAGTAAAGACTCCCCAAAGGATCATGTTGATGTTGACCTTGATTAGATGGAGATATCCAAAATCCTATCTTAGCTTGTAGTTTAGGGCTAGCCTATGTTCAAGTTTTCCTTCTCAAAGGTAAAGGTAAAGGAGGAAGAATGTATTGAGTGAACCACACATTCATCTAGAAAATATTGATTCATTATGGGTGTGTTAGTATGTTTATCCCAAGTTTTTAATGTATCTTTATAGGCTTTTCTTTGTTTGAGTTGTTGCTCGAGGTGTGATTCTTTTCCACCCACCTATTTGATCAAACATGTAATTTGTTTAAATTATATTAAATATATTGCATGCTTTCAATTAAAATAAACTTTACTCACCCAAAGTACACAAATTCCATGTCCCTCTCAAACCTTCCAAGTACATAATAGCATTCCCCTTACCTAACTTTGGGGCACAAAATGACATTGCACACTAATATGTTTATCATGTACTAACATTCCCATTTATATTAAATTAGAGGTACAAGATGAATTTGACATCACATATCGTCACAAACTATGTTGTTCAAATGCCTCTAAATGCATACCTTACTTCCTCAAGTCGAATATGCCTCTTTAATGCATATTAGAATTGCTTCTATGACTCTAAAATCCTCATTCTTTCAAAAATACTAATCTCACATTGGTTGGTAGGCTTTGCCCAACCATATAGACTCTATATACCATTATACTTATGTCAATGGGGGTGATTCCACAATGGAAGTGGCCCTCCTACTAACATAATGGTTGTTTGATTGTGAGATGAGTATGTTTTATTTCTTGGTCTACCCCTCTCCTTCTATGTGACTTCATAATCCCAAAAAATCATACTCGAATGCCTCTAAATACATGCCTTAGTACCCCAAGTTGGATATGCCTATTCAGTGCTTCTTATAATTACTTCAATGAGTCTAAAACCCGCATTCAATCATATCATCTCCCCTCACATTTGATTTGGGATTAAAGATAGATAGATGAACTTTCCAAATAACAAGATATCTCCCTAATAATGATGACCATTATTGAGTGTTGAATTCCATGTAATCCAACTTTGATGCCCAATAAGAAAGAACCAAATATAAATAAATGCTCTAAGACTATCACTATTGGCATCTTATACTACAAGCAAATGCCAACAAGAAGCCAAAGAGATCCAACTATTTTGATGAAAAGTAGTTTAGGTCAAGAGACATTACACCAATTATTAAAAATGGGTGCACAAGACAAATCTAAATTAAATACAACAATATAGCAATAAACACATATCTAAAATGTGTGAAAACATGGATATAATATACTTGAAACTTGACAAGCAGAGTTCTTAGATAGATAAAAATATGACTTATTTATGTGTTATTGAAGGTTTAAAATGAGTGAAAACAGGTCAAAAATAGTCTCGGAGTAAACCCATTAAAGTTGTGTCGATCAAAGAATTTGCATAAAGCTACCAATATCGAACTATTTGATCCTAGGCATGACCAAGATTGTTGGGTCGATCATGGCAGGCAAAGGTTCAATTATAGTCATTATGGTTGATCCTAGTAGATGATGTCAAATTCTCTTATAATTTTGGGAGTGCCTTATCTATCTCTACTAATCAAAAACCTCTCTCAAATTATCTAATTGAGCTACAAATCATATTGAATTATTTTTGCTTCATCCAAATCCTAATCCAGTCCAAAAGACCTTTCAAGAGCATAAAAATGAATGTAATTATGAAGAACATGCCTCAATAATACTTTATTATTGAATAGTTTTGCAATCAATGCTCAATCAAACTAATGTAATATGAATATCCCAACCCTTATCCCTATGTATGAGATGAAGGCAACAAGTATATTTTATATGTTATTTCGCTAGTTCTTCACTTCAACTCTTGGTACAAGGGGTGCATACACTTCAATAAATGGCAATAGTAATAAAAATAAAAGCATTTCCTTATATATGAATTTCAATCCTTGGTAATGTCCCCTAATGCATTAACATGCTTATCTATATATAGACTTATTGAATTCAAATTAACACCTTATTCGTGTGATAGTTGAAAATAGAGAAGGCAAAAAATCCAAAAAACAAGGCATAAGAAATCGACAAAACTAGTAAAAAGGGTCAAAGGATCAAAGCACAAAGACCAAGGTTGTTGGATTGATCCTGACAAGTCAACCATGAAACCCTACAATAATGTTTTGGACATTCCAAGAGCATTCAAGGTTGCACCAAGGCAAATAAATAGTTGATTTGTAGGTTTTCAAGTGTCCTAAATTGAATGAAGATATTATCATTGACCCACAATGGGTCAAAAGTAAAAAATTTAGGACAACATAAATAATAAATAGGCAATGCAGGGCCCAACACAAGGGAAAAGGTACCAATAAGAGCCTAATTTGAAACAATGATCCATATGTACAAAAACACACCAATACTATAGAAGATAACTAGTCATGTACCAAAATTAGGTGTCTTCATAATTATCCACTTTGATGTGTGTGTGTGCATTCCTATCAAAGTAAAATAAACAAGTGTACCTAAAAGGGTTGAAGAAGTTGTGATCAAAACTTATAAATGTTGCTTAAAGTTAATATCAAACATGATAATGAACTGAATGTTAAAAGGAGGATAGATATGACCTTGTCATAGATTTTATCTCCTAAGACCTATTGTAGATACTAAAATCTAGTAGTATATGCTTGACAATGCCAATTTTGACCTATCATCATCCTACATGACTTATGCATGCATATATGAAACTTATTTGTCATTATCTCACATCCACATGTTTTTCATGGGTTTGACCCTCTGTAGTTACCATCACTCAACTAAAAGAATTATATAGTCTATGCCAAACCAATCGACTATCATACTTAGACATCTCTAGATCATCATAACAATATTCTTGTCTCTTAGACAAAAAAATCAAATTCATGTGATACTAGAATTTCAGTACTCTAAAAACTTGACAGTTTTGTCTTGTCTCAAAAAATTGTCACATTTCAAATTCAAATCATTCATATGAATCGGTTTATTCATTTATTATGTTTGTGGCATGAAAAAGTACCCAAAGAGTCTCATATGTATAGACAATAGGTCTAAGCCTATTTCCTTATCTAACACTCATTAAGAAAATATCTTTACATTTATGCACATTCAAATGAACTATCCTATTCTCTCAAATTTACCAATTAGTCACAAGGAGCATATCTTAACCAAGTCTGAAGCACCTCAAAGCCAAGCCAAAGTTTTCATTTTCCAAATGTCAAAAGCTAGTTCACAAGTTTTGTACATTGAACAAGTATTATGCCACACATACACCTAAAAGGGAGATCTACGTGTGGTTTAACTTCTCTCTTTAGAGTATTGAATATGTAGGTAGCACTCAACCATTTAACAATGAGTGTTTGGGTTAAGCTCAACCCACATTTTTCACTTTTCACATATCTAATTATGTCATTGCAAGTGAACCTAGGGCTTCAAACGAATGAGACATATTTTTATGAGTCGTGCACATAATTAGACTTCTAAATCGCACACCGAACTTAAAGATAAACATATGCACTTATTTGTATCAAAAAAGAGAGAGAAAATCCATAGAGACATAACCGTCAGGATGGGAACATAATGTTTGACAATACCAACCTAAGGCTAATGATATTATCTGGGCACACACATAGATCTAGATCCCAACCCAAACACCCCACAGTCTAGTTTGCCATCCTTCTTGTCACTTGCTTATAGTCTCAATCTTTCACAAATCAGTTAATCTCTAAGTAGTTTATTCTCTTTATACTTTCCATACTTAGCAAGTGGAATTGTCAAATCTCCTTTACTCTTTTAGACTCAAATTTATGGTTATTATTATATTTTATACAATTTGAAATACTATCTTATTAAGGGTTAACATTAATTAAAAATAAGATAAAACATATTGGTGAACCTAAATATTGTCTTGAGCATAATCAAACCCTGGGTTTTTTCCTTAGGGTTTTTTCCTTTTCTTTTTAGAGTTTTAAGTTTATATAAATAATTCTCATTTTTAAACCTCATTTCTTATTTTCCTTTGTGCACAAATTACACATGGCTATAATGGATGAACATAATTTCTATAATTTGACTCAAGTTATGATTTTAATCATTACATGTTTTCCATGATATTCAAAATATGTAACAAGTATGTAATTATATGGATCAAATATTTGTATTTTAAATAAGGATAATATAATAATGAACTATCCTTAGCCTTCCTTAGCTCATATTGTTACAACCTCCAATCTGAATCACTTTTAATTACCATTAGGTGGCAAAGGGCATGTATGACCCTTTTTATTCCTCCCAATTCCATTAAGCTTCCTAAGTTCATGTTGGATCCCACAATACATGTGCATCTTCTTGAAGGACTTATTATGAAGATTGAATCTAAAATGTTTATGAACAAGAAATGATTATTATGGATGCTAATCAATGATAGACGTGTAGATTTTTCGAATATATTTGATAACATTGATGAAAATTAACTCAATTTATTGCCTTAAACCCACAAATTCATGATACATTGTTATATGTAACAAGAGAGGAACATAAAAAGTTTGCTCAGGTTAATACATCTGAGGAACAAGATCATCCTCTCAATGATATCACTCAAACTTTTCAAGTCATCAATTACGCCACAAGTGTCCAAACCACTATTGTTACTTCTATTCCTACGTCTACAACTTCAGTTACATATGAGTTGCTTCAAGCAACGGTCCAACAAGCCAATCAGTGACCATGTATTGCAATATAAGACTATGATATCTAAGATGACCAATCATATGGTAGACAAGACATCTTTAAACAAATATTGGTTATGCCACTTCACGAAACTATATATTCAATAAATTCAAGTCTTTCGACAAGCTATGTCATACAATAAGAGATGGAGAAGTTAAGCTCCTAGCTTTTAATAAACTCAAGTATGCACCTACTGCTACAACTACTCCAACAACAAAGTTTCAAAGCAAGCCAAGGTACAAGATTAAATCAAATGACACCAAGAATGAGACAAAAAAACAATTAATGCAATAGCATAGCTTACAAATCAACTTCATTGTTATCTCCACAAAAGAGAGTTTTCATGATTACTTCAACCTCCTCACATATTGTTACATAAGTTACTCGAGTGCAAACTCATATCTCTCCCTCGAATACAAGTGGTTGATATGAATAGGTCTTTACCTAAAAGTTATGACAGTAATGCATACTGCAATTATCATTGATCTACTAGACATTCTACATACAAATGCTTCAAGCTAATGCATAAGATACAAGATCTCATTGATAACAACATTGGTGAACTTAGCACACCTACAAAAGATTCTAGACGACAACCAAATGAAAATTCAAAGTTGAATACTTTCTTTAAACCATTTCCCAAGCACGAGGCAACATGAAATAAGGATACTTCGGAGGTAGATTATACGTATAATGCACATCCTCCTTTGGAATATGGTCACCCATTGGACAATAATATTGCTATTCTAACAAGCATATCACTATAAAGACTTATGGTTACATTTGATGCTAATGAGATTGTCGAAGATGATTCAGATCTCAATTCATTATTTATTCTAGCTTACATTAATTCATGCCCTATACATAGTCTCATGGTTGACAATGGTTCAAGTAAAAATATATGTACAATGACACTTCTCAACAACACTCTTAGATACACACAAAAGGATATATTAGATTCAACAAGAGTAGTCAAGGGATTCGATGGATGGATACAAGACACTCTTGGGTACGTTATGCTACCTCTTCATGTGGGCTCTACAAAATGTGGGTATATATTCCACCCCTCTTCTCTAAACATTCTATGTTGTTTTTTCTCCTCTAGGTGAGGGCAATTACATGTTTAGTCCTAGACATCTCCACCACACGACGCTTGTTATGATACATTCAGGTTAAATTTTTACCTTACCATCTTGTTTATTTAGTGTTTATTTTAGGTATTATTTTTTAGTTTGTCATCTCTTTCATTCAAAGAGTCATTTTTATTTATACTTATTCACATGTAAATGTCTTTGCTCGTGTCTTAGGTGCATGCAAGTTGATACAAGAGCTTTAAAAACACAAAAAATTGTATCTATCCTTTGCATATTTTACTTTGATACATATGCACATGCATCTACACACGCATAAAAGTTGAGCATAATGTAGACATCTAAAATGGCCCCATTACACTATTTAGTGTAAATTTTATTATTAATTTATCACACATGGTTCAAATTAGGTAATGTTGGCTCCCATGTTTACTCTCACCTTGCTAACCTCCTCTCTCCCCACTACCCCTTACCCTCTTGCGTTTTTTGCCTTTTCTTGTGAGCCCCCTTTCTTATCCTCATGTTACCTTGTGTTTTAGATTCCCTTTTAAGTCAAATGCACTTATATTCAACCCCTTCCCTTCTTTTTAGGTCTTAACACTTTGAATTCAGCACAAATGCCCATAATGTTTAATTTGAATTCAAATATCAACCATAAATAAACATGTATTGTAGCTCATTTAGACTCAAAAACAAATCTAAGGAGTTCATTGTTGCCTACAAAAATCTATTTTAAACTCATGGGATCAAGTAATAATTAAAACATTCATTGTTGTTGAATCTAGTATTTCATGTGGAGCATTTTTGTCATACAACTTAGAAGTTTGCATATCACTTGAATGATTTACGTATATGAATATTATTATTTTTGATGTCTTTTTCTAGAGTAGTTTTTACTACATAAAGACCTAATAAATACCAATATAGTTCTATTATACCCCTGGTTTACTACATGCCCCCAAAGTTCACCTTTTTCCTTAAACTTAAAATATTATGACTATTATAGGACAAGGAGAAGAAGATTTGCTTGCAAGTTCAAAGGGTGTACAAATCTAAAATTAGATTGATGGGTCAAAATGTGGATCAATCATATGAGACAAGTGAAGCAGTATTAAAATAACATTTATTCATTTAGCCTAGCTGGAATTGGATAAATTTATTGTAATTTAATAAAAATATACTTATCATCTTATAATGACATCTGCTTCTCCTTACATTACCCTTACATTAAGAAACACAACAATGATTCAAATTAAAATTTAAAATAAAACCATACAATAACTATAATGATATTTTAAATACATTTATGTCAAAAATACTAAGAAATATCATTTTTGAAACGTGTGTTTTGGATTTATTGCATACTACATTGGTTAACAACTCCATTACCTTTTCTGTTAATTTATTTTTATATGGCAATAAAGTCTTCAGTTTAGTTGTTCAACTACGTCATGCTCTGAAATTCACTCTAAAGCCCAAAATATCACCATTTTTGAATCACCTTCTACCAAACGGAAAAAAAAAACTTCCACATGACAGTAAAATAGACATCACATTTACAATTGACCATTTTTATTGACATTTCACACTTTTAAACTTTACCAGCACCTCTTGCTAACCAATTATAAGTTACGCAATGTAATAAAAACTTGAGCTAATATAAATAACAATGTAAACCTTAAATAATCAATTAGATACCAGTCATAAACACATACAAATGGGGTCCACTTCTAAATTTAAGTGCACAACCATAGTTTCTTTAATGTACTGTCTTTAAATACCCTCACATTTATGAATCTCACAATCCCGCATCCCATAATGTTGCTAATAGTATGATAGGGATGAAATCGGTAGCAGTATGACTAGGCAATTCTCCCTAAATCGAGTGTCCCTTCTTCAAGTACTTAATAAGAATGATGACAGTTTATATATAGCTTTAAAAGAAACCTTCTCATAAGTGATTTTTTTTAACCTAAGTCACATTTACCTTGTTCTATTTTTATCTTTTACCTTTGTCTATTTTTTACTATTTAAAAAAAATTAAAAAAAAGGAAAGGAATTACTCCTCTTCATTAAAGCCTCTTATAAGCAAATAGCATAAACAAATTCATACATAATAGCCAGTTTAACGAGTTACTCTTAGTTGTCCTTTTTAAGTTTGTCCTTTTCAAAACTCAAATCATCATTTTAAAGCATTTGCAATCAAAATTACATACCTAGCACCTAGTCAAAACAAATGATGGCACTAAAACTTAGAACTTGAATTTAGGTAGTGCACACAACAAAAAGATTTTAGTTTCCACTAACAAAAACAATACATGTGCAATATTGCAAAAAAATAGGCAATACACAATGCAAGCTATCTGCGTGCTCTCCATCGCAGGGCAAGTTTCTTTGGGGCTTATAAAAGATTTCATATTTCACCACATGGATAAGAATCTATAGCCATCGGCCAAAACAGTGGCTTAGGGCAAGTTACCACACAGCTCATACAACCACACCTATGCTTGGCAGATAGCATAATACACAACTGCGAATCTAAGTACATGTGCAGAATAAAGAACCAAACAAGGGTTAAAAGAATCAAATGTTCGCAGGTCTAGTTCTTCGCACAGCAATCCTGCAAAACCTCATATTCAATACTGAACCAGCAACTAAACCATGTATTCAGTTTACAATTATATCATGCAAGTAGAGATGTTGTCATTAGTAATTTACACCAAATAAAAAAGGGGACCACTCAAATTTTATCCTCTCCTTGAATAATGAGAATTGCACCAAGCTTTACCACCCACAAAAAATCATGCAAAAACAAACCAGATGCAAATGAAACCACGCAAATTTTAAAATTTACCATCTCCTTTGATAAAGAGAATTGCACCAAGCTTTATCGCCCACAAAAAAATCAAGCAACGAGAATATGATAGATGTAGAATTACTTCGTTACTTCGAAAAGCCAATTGATATGAGCTCTAGCATTATCCGATCTGCCCAAACAGTTTCCCTGTGCATAAGGCCTAAAATGGTACAACTTAAGTTTAAGTGCAAATGTAAAAATCTTCTAAGCTAATTTATTGTGTTAAAAAATGACTTCATTTAAAACAATAAGATGATGTCTCCTCCACTTTCAAGTAGGATGCAGGGGGCAATAAGTGTAAGCGTGGACTTCAATAGATACATAAGACTTGGGAATAAATATGATACTATGTATCCACAAAAGTTTAGGGCAAATACCCACAATACACCCATAAGATGATGCTTTGTCCACTTTCAAGGGAAATGCAGTGGGGCAATAAGGTTAAGTATGGACTTCAATAGATACGTAAGACTTGGGCATCAATATGATACGGTGTATCCACAAAAATTTAGGGGAAATGCCCAGAATACACCCAGTCAGCATTTAAAAAGCGGCATTCAAATTACAATTTAACCACTAAAAGCAACAACACATCTCTTTGAAAGCAGTGTGATTCAAAATGCCCTTAAAAGTAATCTGAACATGGGTGTAGCATCAAATATATTAAGCTATTAAAACTTCATTCCCTGCTTACAGATTTTTGCCCTTACAAAAAGCAAGCAACTTGAAATTCTGAACCAAATCAACCAACATCAAGGTCAGAAAAACAAAGTACCCTACCCAAACAAAGTACCCTACCAACTTAATTGGGACAGACCTCATACTAAGAATTTAAGCACAAAGACAATTGCACTTCAAAGTTCCCACATAATTTAATCATATTTGCTCAAGTGAACAATATAAATCATGAATACAGAGGTTTCAGTCCCACGAATAGCACCTGGCCAACACTGAGTACTAAAAAACTATCAACACTGATATAAACTGCCTCCATGCAAAACACCACCATGGCAATTACTATGCTGAATGCAGTCAGCAAATCCCGCACTCAATACTAGTGCTGCAAAGCCCAAAAGACATAAGCACCAAAGTTAACTATCATGCTACCATATCATAACTTAGCTTATAAAATTGAATTTGTGATACCCATAAACAATATAATGAATAAACTTACAAAACTTATGCCAAACTAATTCTGAAAAAAATCATTCGGTACAAACATTTTCACAATACAAACCTCAATTTCTTCTATCTTGTCATCATCCCCTTTACCCTGATCTTCACCTGTTTATCCAAATAAAACAATTGTTGAAGTAAAAAAAAAAAAAGCTCTAATGTGCATAATTATATATAAAAAATAATCCATTAATTTATTTTTTAAAATGACTTCAATAAATAAAACTGCATCATCTAAAAAATCTCCAACATGCAAAAAGAACTTACCCCCTTCTTCCTGCAAATCTGACGTCCAAAGAGTAAGATTGTCCCTCAGGAGTTGCATGATTAATGTGCTATCTTTATAGGATTCTTCACTGAGAGTGTCGAGCTCGGCAATTGCTTCATCAAATGCTTGCTTGGCCAAATGGCAGGCCCTAAACCATTCAACAAAGTCAAATTCAACCCATTACCCTGGTTGAATAATAAAAGCAGTAAATTCCACCTAGAGGATATCTGAGCTCACCTCTCAGGGGAATTCAAAATTTCATAGTAGAACACTGAGAAATTCAATGCCAGCCCAAGCCTAATAGGATGTGTAGGAGGAAGGTCGGTTGTTGCTGTGTTTGAAGCCGCCTGCAACATTACATTCAAACCATGCAAGCCCTTTTAATTTAGCATATGATCCTCACATCATCATATTATAAGTTGGTTCAAATAGTACTTACACATCAAGGCTTTCCAAAATAAAGTATATTAAAGTTCACTCTACCTGATAAGCTTTGAGAGATTGATCAGCAGCTTCTTTCCTTTCATTTCCAGACTTAAATTCTGCAAGATAACGATAATAATCTCCCTTCCTGAAAATACAGAACATTCCCGACAAGAATCAATGCAAGGACAGAGTGAGACTTCAGGTGTCCAAGGGATTATTTTCCCAAGAAAATCAATAAAATGAAGGATACAATTGCCAACTGAGTCAAATGTTTTTTAATGTACAAATATCTAGCTCAAAGTGGTTCTTGACATATCAATAACCATGCTCGGTCAGCAAATATTCTGTTCACTCCAAGAAAACTTAGCTTACAAACGAACTAAAAAGGGAATGGTCTTACATCTTATAGTAGAAGACTGTGGACTCGCCAGTGCCAGAGGAAGGAATAAGATGCTCGTCAATAATTGTAAGAATGTCATTGCAAATCCTACAAAGTTCATCCTCAACTTTGTGACGATACTCTTTGATCCGTTTAACATTAACCTCATTGCCCTTTGCCTCTTCTTTTTGCTCAATGGATGACATGATACGCCATGAAGCTCTTCGTGCCCCAATTACATTTTTGTAGCCAACTGAAAGCAAGTTCCTTTCCTCTACAGTCAGCTCAACATCTAACTTGGCAACTTTCTTCATAGACTCCACCATTTCTGCAACATGGCATTTGAACACAAAATGAGGTTTGTTCGAATCAATATTGGATTTTGTTTTTGGAAGGTGAATCACAACACAAACAAAAATCATCATAATTAAGCTCCAAATATTAGTTATACAAAAATGGGATTACTATGGGGCTGAACTCCCCCTCTGACAAAGTCTGTATGAGATTAAGAACCTATGCATTATAGAGTAGAGTCTTTGTGAATTACAAACTCTATACAATACTTAATAACTGTGATACTCTAATATAGCAGCAGTGTGAAAGATCCAAGCAAAAAGGTGATCATTATCAAAGTGTGGTCCAAGTTGAGCATTGCCTCTAGATCCACCAATTGATTTGAGATTTATTGTGCATCATGACACAGCAATCTACCAAAACTACACACACAATACACAACCACTTTGTGTGGGTCACTCTCAAAACTAAAGAGTCAAATCCTATAGATATGTCAATCGCTACTATCCAAAACCTGTCATCATGCTCTTGAGATGTGGGTGAATATCCCTCACAGCACACACCATTAACGTCCTTTATTTGAATGTGTCCCTTACAGCATAATATACCATTACCATCCTTTATCTGAATGTGAAAACTCTCTTCACAATTGCTAATAGTCATTCAGGGAAGGTAAAGGCAAAGGAAGTTAAAGGTGAAGGTAGTGTTTTTAGGTCAGCACCAGGGAAGACACCAATTTGGTGTATGAGAAGTGCACGAGGAGATTCTTTTTTCATTTACAATGATTATTATTCAAGAAAGTGTACGACCATAACCACCTCCAGATTTGAACATACTAAATACAACTTCTTCCATTTACATTGTTTATTAATTAGAGGAAGTGTAAAACCGTAACCCCCTCCAGATTTGAACATACTAATATACCTGTAGGGAGAGATCAAGACTGTATACAACAAACTATATCCAAAAGATATTTATTAGACGGATAATCATAATCATGCCAGACATAAATTCCACTTTCTATTGAGATCCCGAACAGGAACACTTAAACCTATTTGAATCTGAGTTTAAATCCGACTGCTCAAGACCTATGAAGAAAAAAATATGCAGAACCAATCTACCAAGCAATAGCAGTCCTCTATCGGGGATCAAACTGTTCTAGATGAATCAATTCAAACCCACCCAAATATTACAACGCCAAACAAAAAAATCTCTCTCACACCAACCTTGCCATAAACTAAATATCTCTCACACCAACTTTGTCATAACCTAAATATTAACAATAATTAGATAGACCACCTTAAAGCAAGCCTCACTATAGCTAACGTATCGAACCAACCCTAAACGAGCATGATAAATTGCAGACCTAAATACAATATTGCCATCAAGTACAGATCAAAAAACCCTGATCCACTTATTATACATCCCAAATAAAAGAAATGCCATTAAGTCATGACATTCTAGACGACGAAATACAACCCCAAACAAAATCAAAGCAAAAGACACAGATAACAACCCAAAAAATAAAAAATAACTAATATGTCTGTAAAACCTTCAAGAAAGAATAAAAACCCTGTATTTTAACTTGCAGGCCAAAACAAACTCCACCACACAGAAGTAACGCAAAATACACGGTTATCAACGCATAAAAGAACATGCAATAACTAATATGTCCATGAAACCCTCAAGAAAGAATCCAACCCTGGATTTTAACTCACAGACCAAAACAAACCCCACATAAAAAAATAAAATCACCACACCCAGATCTGATTCCACACGACCAATACCTATCTTTTCTCAGACAACAAACCCAAAAAAAAAAATCCGCAACCGTCATACACAAAACCCTTCGAATCAAATGCGAAAAAAAAACGCTAGAAATCCAGATACAATCTAGATGGCTTCAAAATCCATTAAAAAAACGACAATAACTGACCATCATATCGTTCGGCCTGCTCGGCGAGCTTTGCCATGTACACATGGTTCTCTCTCTCTTTTTCCGTCATTTTCGAGGCGAATTGGCAAGCACCGCCCTCAAAATTGAGCTCAAAATGAGACGAATCGAACGAACAAGACGAATAACACACTCCCGATCGCAAAAACTGCAGATTTCCCGCACAGAGTCGCCTTTCTTGCCTCTGATATTCGCACAAACCCTCCGGGATGAAGAAGGAAAAAAGCGGAGGGAGAAAAAGGTTAGATAGCGAGCAAGTCCTCGAAAAGTAACGGCCCGGATCAATCGGGGAAGGGGCAGGTCAACATCCGGATCATCCGGCCTCGTCAAATGTGGAGTGTTTGGTATAATTTGGCCGAGGAAATCGGACGACTTTTCACCGTTGGATTTAGTAGTATTTTATTTCTTCAAATTCATTGCATGCAATTTTAAATTTAAAAAAGAATCGATCATGAAGGGGCATTTTTTATTAAGGTAAATGACAAAAGACTTGGAATGCCATCCATACATACATTGAAGGAGTCACTGGAGGCTTTCCACGAAAATTAAAACTCTAACTCACGTGTTCCATGGAGGGGCAACTATTAACTATAATTTCGGAATTGGATTATGGTTTCATGTAACTTCAAATTTTACTTAACATTAAAATATGTAATCTTGTAAAAAAACATGAAGAAGATTCAATGGAAGTGCAGATGAAGGAGACGGGCGTCGAAGGGTAGAGGGTAGGGGACGTCGACGATGATCGCGAATGCGTTGGCGATGATGACAGTGGGTGGATTTAATCAAGCGGTCTCTAGTAGAGATTTGCCATAGAGGTAGAGGAGGATGCAATAAGGGTGCAAGAGAAAGTTTAGAACGGTGATCAAGGGGGAGCAGTAAATCTCATATTCAGAGCTCACAATGATTAGTTTGGATAGGGGGAAGAAATATTTGATTGGCAGGTGTATTGGAAAACCACCTTCATGGGAAGTGTTGTTGCAATGGTTGAAAGGTACTTGGCCTTCTTTAAAAACCCCTTCTCTTTCAATTTTGTCAAATGACTTCTTCCTACTTTTGTTTCAATCTTCGAAATATAGAGATTTTGTGTGGTCGAATGGGCCAAGTTTATTGGCAAGCAAGGGGTGTTTTTGTGTCCCTGTGCCCCTTTTTTTATTCAACTGTTGCGGTTATTTCTCAAGCTTTGGTATGAGTGAGATTTTATAATCTTCCTTTAGCCTTGTGGGACCTACTCTTTTTCAACAACTAGTTAGTAAACTGGGAGTTTTTGTTAAAATTGATGAATCCATTGAGGCTAATCTGAATTTTGTCAGGGTGTGTGTAATGATTGATTTATCCAAACCTCTACACCATTCTATTCAGATTTCATCTTCCTTTGGAATTTGGACTCGGTTTATTAATTTTGAAGGACTTCCTTTAGATGTTTCAATTGTAATCAAGTTGATCATAAGATTTATTCTTACCCTAAGAAAGGTTTTAAAGGCTCCCATGCAACTATTATGAAGAAATGGGTCAAAAAGATCAATTGTCAAAACTGAGATTTGGTTCATAGTTTGTTGGCCCCTACAAAACCCATTTTCGTTGAGCATCCTTCTTCACCAATTCAGGTAGTTCAAATCAGTCCTCAAGAAGGTGAGGTTTTGTCGGTAGTGAAAACTCTCCTAAATGTGGAGGCAAGGCAGCGTTCCATACCCAATTTGGAAGAGGTTGAGAATATACAGAATTATGTGACTTAGATTAAAGACAAAGTTTCTCTTTTAGCATAATGATCCCAACAGAAGGGAACTTCAAAAGAGGAAGAGGAAGTTTGGGAAGAAGGAGAAAAGCTAGTTAGTAGGGCGACTCTATCGATAGCTCAGCATCCTTATGAATTGAAGACTCCTAACTACGGTAAGAAAGGAAAAAGAGGCAGGAAAATAGAAGTTAAAAGATTACAACTTGATGCTAAATTCCATTAATAGCAGCAATCAATGGACGATGGAATCCTTGCTCTCTAATAGAGGCAGGCGTGTTCTAGCAGCAAAAGGATGAGATGAAGTTTAGGTTTACCTTGAAACTTGTTGATTGATTTCTATTCTAATCTTGTAGTGGTTTAAGTTGTTAACTTTAGGTTTAGTTTCATTTTTGATAGCTTTGGATTTCCGCCAAGTTCATAGGTGTCTTTAACTTATAGTATTTATTAAAGGTAGTTTGGTTTTACCTTTTTGGTAGATTGGACCACCTGTTGTGCCCCAAAACCGGTTTAAGTTCTGATAATAAGCTGAAATCTAGTAAATATATATATGTGTAATATTTGTAACAAAATTAAAATGAGTTGTTATATAGGAGGATCATTTATAGGGAAGAGTAACAATGGAGAAATGGAACTTTATTATTATTTTTATTTTAATTTTTAATATTGGTAAACGCTTTTGAGTTGGAGCTATGAATTGGTAAGGATGGTTTTGAAAAGAGATCCAACCTTATACAAGTTACCAAAAATAGATTAACATTGTGATAAAAATATAAGTAACACTCTACTACAACAAAAGATAAAAGGCAATAATAGAATAGATAAAAATCAACAACTACATAGTGAACATAACACCCTATATATGGCAACGAAAATTTTCCAAACACAAAAAAATCATCCAAGAAACCATCTCTTTGCAGCTCAAAACATAATATCAATAGGCCAAACACTAAGGAGCCTCCAGAATGAATCATTCACTGAGATGTCAAATAGAAACCAATCAATAATATAAATTAATTCTAAGAGGTAACTAGCCTCCTCCCTCAGTAGGAGTGAAAGTCCTCCAAAGACCGTTGTGAACCAATACTTACTAGCTCGTTCACATCCACCCTTAGTCTCTCAGCGTTTGATCTTCACCCCTTCCTTTTGACCAAGGAGAGTAGAACAAAACTCGTCTTAATAGGATGAGGAGAAGTAGCAACCTCCACCTTTGAAGGGGGAGGACTTAGAGTCTTAAAAACAATAGGGACATCTCTTGAAAGATCATCTTGCTTGGGAGAAGATAATCTAGCGATGGGCGTAAAAGCAAAAGGCTCCAATGGACAATAGAAAATGTTGTGATTTTGCCAAATGAAGTCATGGTCAGGGGAACCCTCCTTATTCTAAACCAAACGAACAAGGGAGGAAGAATGACATGTACCCTTAACAAGACACCCAGAAGCATGATCTCCCAGGAGATTGCAGTGAAAGCACCTATCTGGGAGACCCTCATAATTAAGGAACTGTGTCTAAGCCCCACAAGAATAAATTAGCTTAACCGAATGCTTTGAGAGATCCACAATGGTGCAAGCCCTCACAAATTTATGATCAAAGGAATTATCATCGAGCTTGACGAAAGAGCCCACCCAATTAATTAGTGACTCGATGTGTTCTTCTTTCCTTAGGAATGAAGGAATGTTATATAATATTATCCAAAGAGGGGCTGCTAAAATAACTATCTTCATAGGGTCAAAAAAAGGAGTCTGTAGGCAAAAGAAAATTCCAAAGTTCCCAAAGAACTAAGGCCCTGACATCCAGATAAAATCTCTATCGAAGGAGCATTGAAAAGTGATCTAAAAAAAACCAGCATTGAGCAGTGAGAATGTTGGATTAGCTATCAAATTCCAAACTGAAGAGGCCCAAGCAGTTGGTTTTGAGATCGAAGCAGGAGAGCCCACACACTTGCCAAAAAGGCACTTGCTCCCAAAATCCTCTTCCAACTCCTGTAATGAATAATCTAGAACCTCCAAAATTGGGGTCTTCTCTAAAAATGACACATGCACATCCCCTAGGAAAAAGGCTTGATGAGTAGTAGACAAATTAGAGGTAGGAAGAGCCTGAACACTTGGTTCTACTCCTATCATGCATGGTTGGGATCCTTGGTCCCAGAGGGGAACCTAAAAGAACAAAAAGCATTGCATTCACATAGAGGGTTACCAACGTTCTTGTAGCTAGTGAAAATCATGTATTTCGTAGTAATATTTTCCTTTGAAACACGTGATCTAGCTTCTTTTACCAAATCCTTTCCTGCATATAGATGGGGGGCAAGACCAACATAGAATCTTTGTCCAAACATGTGTTTATCGATGACCTAACCAACTAAGGAAGAGGATTAGAACCATTCGAACCACCATTTGATCTGTGTTCATCTTTCTTCATAGGGTGTTCATCCTTCTTCATAAGGCACTCATCCTTTATTATTGTTCCAATGTATTATTCAATATCATGTATCATGCTTCTAAGATTTTTAGGGCCATTTATTAATGATTAATGAGACTATTCATTCGTATAATTTCTTAAATGTGCTTTATCTCCTTAATTTCTTAAGTGAGTAACCAATTTTCTAGGTTTGATGAATATTTTAAGTGTATAGAGATTAAAATTAACAGAATTTTATAAATTTTACACAAAAATTACGTGTTGGATCCTAGTGGGTCGAGGGGAAGTAACATTTTTATTAGAGTTGATATTGACCTTTGCTTGATGTTGCTCTTTATCAATATTTTTTGGGCTCCGGATAACACTCCTATGTCAACCCTCCCAATTGTGATGATGCCAAATTGTTTGGATAATATTGGAAGCATGTGGGACCCTTTGAATTCTAAAACAAACATATTCCCATTAACAAATGGGTTATACTTAAGGATATGTCTTCGAAGGCATGAAGGCTACATAGTCTAACTTAACCAAAAGCACCCTAATGTATGTTCCATTAACATAAACAATCTTGCCAGGCTAATCTAGGTGGCAAACCTGTAGGATCTACTATCAAAAAAATTTCCAAGGGGTGCTACTTTGAAGGACTTTTACAAAGCCCTCTCTTAAGGTTATCTATTTGGGATGCACTATCATGGTGGTTTTTTCTTGTTTCTATTTTTTTATATGTTTTGTATATTTGTTCCTATATGTTACTTTATTTTGTTCATTCCCTAGTTATAGACATAGTGTAGATGCTATACTAGTTTTGATACCATGTTTATTGTATAGTCCTTCTTGGTTGGCTGGCTTTAATTGGTGCCAAGTTTTTATGTTTTGGTTTGTTGGTTACTTTTGTTGTTTAAAGCCTAGTTCTTCATGGTTGTATCTATATTCTAAAAATTATGTATGAGTGAGGGGCCTTCCCTCGTTTAAATAATTAAAAAAATATTATTATTTTTGAATATATATTTGTGTTTAGTTAATGTTTATTTCGATGAGGTTTTTTTAGACATGTTATTTGAGCTATGGTTGATGCACTTTTTTGTATGTAACTTATTGGTCCAAAACAAGTATTATTGATATTTATTAATGATTATTTAAAGCTTACTTTACCCACTCAACCACTCCCAACACCTATCAAGAGTGCCTTTGGCAGTCTTAGTTCCCTTATTTGGTCTCATTTTAGGTTATGCACTCTCATTCCCCTTTGTTCACCTTTCACACTCCTAACTAGGAGAAGTTGGTGTGCACACTAATAAAGATCTAATTTGAATTCAATTATCTATGAAAAAATGGGTACAACATGTCTAAAATAAAAATAATTAATTAAAACAAAAGGAATAAAATAAAAAAATAAGGGTGGCCCAACTTGATTAAAAAACACAGGGATATAACTAACTTGCATAAATAGAAAGACCTCAGAAATATTATTATCAATGATGGTTTATATCATGGGTTTGTTCATGTGAGCCAAAGCAAAGGTGATTGTCTATAATGGGTCATTTATTTTCAAATTCTAGTATATGCTTGTTATGATAGGTTGGTATGTGTTGAGTGCTTTACATTATGTGCCCAGTTGGTGGGTCCTTCAAAGGTTTTTTTAGTTTATTCTTTTTACGACTTTATTTATTTTTTGTTGGGGTCTCTAGAGCTTCTCTTTCTTGTATTTGCTTTAAAACATTAATTTTAAAGCTCTACTTTCTAATGTGGAATTTTTCATTTTCTTAGGTGTTTTGTTTGTTTTTATGTTTCTTCATTCCTTTTTAGGTTTTCTTTTCTTAGTTAACTTGTTTTTTTTTTAATTTATTTATTTTGGGTTTCGTTCCTTGTGGCCTTTTCTATTTATTTTTTGCCTTCTTTCTTCTTTTCTCTCTTGATTTTTTCCTTTTGCTTTGTTTTTATGGCTTTACTTATCTTTGTAAGTGGCCATTCCTTTTTTACCCCCGAATTTCAATCTTCAAGTCTTATTTCAACCTATTTAATTATTTTTTGGCTTTCATGATGGAGATAGATTTGTTCTTTCATTTGTTTTTTTGTTGCTCCTTCTTTCTCCCAACTTGGCCATCTATTTCTTTGTGTTTAACCCTAAATTAGATAGGTATGGAGGTTACCTTTAGGATTAAGAATATAGAAATAAATAAATACAAGGGTGATAAATAGATATATAACATACTAATTAATTTGTTAACTTAGATAAAAAATATTCTAAATTTATAATATTGAGATATGCCAAATGTATAAATTAAAACTATTGATTAATATTGAAATAAATTAAAAATAAGATTACTTAATTAGTTTATTGTGCACATACATATATAGACTGAAACAAGTTGGAAGTGGATTGGATCAGGTTTCTGAAATAGTCACCAGATTTTATATTTTTTGGCTATTATTGCCAAATATTTCACCCTAGAAGAGGGTGTTCAAGCCTCCTCAAAATTTGGGAAACATGGGAATACTTCTAGGTATGTGGGTTTACCTATAGTAGAAGTAGATCTCTAGGTTTAAGGGCTAGCTCCCTAAAGTTACCTTGAAATGCTTATCACCTACTTAACTAATTTTTTGTGGGAAAAGAGATGGAAGTTTACATGAAATGAAATTAATCTAAGGGCATGATACACAAAAAATATTTCCACAAGATGATCATACTCCTTTCACTAAGAAACAAGACCTACAAACTAGCTTCAAAGTCCTGAGAGGTTCTAACATAAGTGTTTCAATATAGAGGTGATATGCATGAGACAACACAAGGTAAGTGAACCAGAAGGTATATTACAAACTCTAAGGATAATTTTACACTTAAATAAGCCTAACACACTTGCTACACTCTATATGACCTGTTAGAATAGGAGCTCTTGTATAAACATGAAAGGATAAGGAGAAGCAAGGATAAAAAATTATCACTTAACCTCACCATACATCACTTTACACACCTAGACAAAATGTTTATGAACTCAAAACCATATTGAATTTATTTATCAAAGGTAAAGTAAAACATCAATCCTATAAGGCTTTGCCATACATGGAGTGGACTTAGTCTACGGGATCCAAAATGGTTACTGCTTATAGAATTTGAGAGATGAGAGAGGAGAATGAAGTCCAAGAGTCACTAGAACATGTGTCAAGATGAGAGGAGGAGTTACATATACTTGAGAATGAAATATGTAATAGACCATGAAATTTATCGTAGAACAAATGTCCCTCAAAAGCATGACACTCCTGAAATGTGGCATAGGAATCTTTATTTGCTTGCCTAGAATATGCCTTCATCATTTGGCCCTCTTGCAACACTCCACAATAGAATAAGGACATATGAGATCATTTAAATAATAGGTATGGGTTATAAACATGCTCTAACACTCACTCCTCTTTCACCCACCCCTCACCCTTGACACCAAAGTTGTCTTTAGTTTTATAATAAAATCTATACATAGGAGTGTATGAAACTTGTAAATAACACTCATGACCTTAAATTCATCAATCAGACCTTAAAAAGCCTCTCACTTAGAGCTTTCACCTTCTCACTTGGTGGCCATTCCTTGTTCACTATGCCAGTTTGGACTGGTTAGAGATGAAGGTACTTACAAAGATAGTTTTGAGATTAAATAATGAAAGAAAAGGACATGAGAGATTATCTTATATCCTAATATATCTCCCAAAATTATCTACATCTATTTAAACCCTTCTGTACATACACAATACACAAATATGTCAAGAAAATCTCTTTAGCACCCTATCCATACAAATAAGTTACAAATAAACTTGGAAGGAAGGATCCCTAGAGATTTATCTACAAGATAAAATCAATTCCATGTTCATTTTATCCCTCCTGGATGCCTCTCCTTCATTTTCCTCATCGGGTCACTACCAAGGGTTTTGGAGGGTTTAGAGACGTTTTGGCTCTTAAGGATTGTTCATATAATCCTAACATCCAATCTTCTATCCAATGCCACTAAAACCTTGATTGTGACAATCCTCAACATATACCCACTCCTTATGTTCCAATGCTATATGTATGTATAATTACAAGTCTTCAAAGTTGGCCTCTTGAGTCTTTTCATGTATTCTGCATAGGCCTGAGTTGGTTTGGTCCAAAATATGATTTCTATGTGTCTTCACCTACACACAAAAGGTTACATCCCACCTTATATATATTTATTAATCTATTACAATTATTTATAATTCTCTTCTATCTTTATAAATATTATCGACCCCCTTTTGGGCTTTAAACCTAGTTGAGACCTAGTAGGTATGTTTGCTCCCATGTGGGTTTCGACCACCTTGTTATAGTTTAAGCATCTGTGAAACCTTTATCATGTTAATTAATATATCATAAAACTTACTACATACTCTTTAAATGTTTCAAAAATGTCTAGCTCATCCTCATAGCATTTGTATAACCAACCTTCAGGAAATGACCTTCTAGGAGTGCCCTCTGCCTGAGACAGAACAAAGGGCACTCCCCCTATTATCTCAGGTAATTTGAACACATGAGAGGTTTTAATAGGTAATGGAGACATTATACACAAAATTTTAGGGTTAGATTAAGATTTTATCACCTCCAAACACATTAAAACCTCAAGGCAAACTCCTAAGTAACTCACTGTGTGCAGGCTTTACATATGGAATGTAGGTTGCTTTATTAGAGCCCTTCAATGCATTGTTTTCATACTATGAGGATTTATTGAGGTGTAAACTATCATTAAAAAAGTGTTTTTATTCATATCACACTTATAACTTTTCCAAATTCTGCATTGCATACCCTCCACTTGACTGGCCTAGTTGACAATCAGTTGTGATTGTACTTTCTTGCTTTGAAGGAGGTGCATGTAGGTGTGTTTCAATCCTTGAAATCTTTGCTAAACCCAATAAGATTCATTTGAGGTCTTAGAACCAACTCAAATATAATTTTTTTATGTTTGTATCCCTAGTATCTCTAATATTCACTTCATGAGTTTGTGAGTCACCTACAATCAGGATGTAGGTGGCTTTTCTAAGCAATGACACACCTGTAGGTGTTGATGGAGGTCAATACTTTGACTTCAACCCTTATTGATGTTCTTTGAAACATAAATGTCCTTATCAACTCCATATAACCACTTTTCATGAATGATATGCTCCTATTATGCCATTTTTGGATGCAAAGCTACTTGAGAGTTCAAAACTATAGAAAACATTGAAAAGTTGTAGTGAATAAATATGTGACTTTGAAGCCTTTATTACATCACTTGTGGGACAAAACACCCACTAATACCCATTCATGAAGGATACAAGATAAATTATCTTGGATTCATCTAGACTCCTTGCAACATTATTATATGGCATCACCAAAAGTACATAGGGCTCTGTTTTGGGGTTTTTGGGGAAACTTATCCCTAAACTCAAATTTCTTCATGGAATTGACTTCTCAAGTTTGTTTGCTTGCCAATGACCTCAATCATGTTTCTTCTGATAATTTCATCACTTTAGGACCTTAATTAGGGTCTCCAACATGTTTAAACATCCCTATGAAACAATCTCAAGTCTTTGTGAGACCCTGTAGATGCACACACAACATACAAGGCAGTGAGGGTAGAATATGGACTATGCATAGTATATGAGCATTCAACAAGTCTTGGACTCTCTTAAAATATTCAAATTTATCCTTAAAACCTTGAAATGCTTCAAACAAGATCAAGTGTCCTCATTCTAATGTGGTTGACTTCATGTAAGTGCTAATTCATGGTGTATGACTATGTGTGCAATTTGCATTGGTCATCATAGTTTGTTGTATGCCATTTGGAGAGCTTAGTTTATTGGATTATGATCCAAGAATAAGTTCACCACCTTGAGAATATTCATACACCTCCATGAACATCCTTAGAGCTTCACACACCATGGTTGTGATCGAAGGTAAGCAGAGAGCTAACTATATACTATGCTTCTTGATTGCAACTCCATGAATGCTAACCATTGAGATTTAACCTGGGAGGAGAGGGGGTCAAGAATAAATTAGAGACATGAAAGAAAACACATCACATTAATTTGAAACCATTGTGAAGAAAGAAACCTTTTGTAAATGATGGACATGTCTGCAACCTCTTAGCATACTCCACCTGTAACCTAATAGGTTTGTTTTAGGTTGTGGAGTTAAAAGCTTCACTGATACAAACATGGAGGAGGTGCTGAGTGTCACAGTAATCGGCGTTGGTCAGGCCAACCGATGTCGGTCAGGAGTAGACAGGAAGCTGCTGACATCGGTCATGGATCGGCCGATGTCGGTCATCTCTAGACAGACAACGATTGACGTCGGTCGACTGTGCGGTTCCAGAACTGTTAGTTACACGAACAGTTTGTTTAACGAACCGGTTGTTTGCATGTAAAGACTAATTTTAGTCTTGGAGCTATGTTTCTAATTATTGTAATTGGAAAGTCTAATTATTGTTTGTATGGGATCTATTTAAAAGACCCATGGGCTATATTGTAAGATTGTAGAATCAAAATTTTGTAAAATCAGAAGGGTTCTATCCAAGGGAGAATCATAAGGACTTGGTGAGGCAAGGACAAGGGTTCTTCCAAGTGTGTAAGATCTAGGTCGGCAGGTGTGCAAGGCTAGGTTGATCTGTGATATAGCAAGATTAGGGAGATCTACATGGTAAGTAAGGTCAGTTGATCTGCAGGTGTGTGTGTGTGTGCAAGGTCAAAGGAGATCTGTGGGGTAGCAAGGTCAAAGGAGATCTGTAACACAACAGGTAGCAAGATTAGGGGAGATCTACTTAGAGTACGTGGTGTACTCGAACTTGGAGTATGTGTGTATACTCAGTGGTACTGGCAGTATTGTTACTGACTGGTTGAAACAACAACTCTGTGTTTGAGTTGGTTTTGTTTGTAATTGAGAGAGAGAGAACTCTTGAGGGAGATTATTGCATGCCCTAGAGGTGTGGGAGCCCTAGAGGTGTGGGAAGAAGAGTGTGACTTATTTATTGTATTTTCTTTTGAAAGAGTATTAATACAAGTGTGTATTGCCTCTCATATTTTGTGTTATTTTTGAATTCTAGTTACTTATCATTCTGGTTAAATTTTGTGTTTAGTTGCTTATACAAAGGTAATCAAGTGCGCTCTTACTGAGCAGGGATCCTAACAATTGGTATCAGAGCTTGGTTAGGTACACTAATAGGTGGTCAGAGCGTGTTAAGTGTTTGTTGATTACAGGTCACTCTCAGGGGTTTTTGATTGAGTGAGAGTATATCAATGGCAGAAGAAAGTACACTAAGAATGGAGGAACTCAATAAAAAGAATTCTCAATTACTGAATGATGGAAAGAAAGAGCAGGTAAAGAAAGATTGTTGGTTGGTAGAAGATCAACATGAAGGAAATGAAGAAGTAGATGTTGCAGGTGTTGTTGTACAGGATGCTCTTGTATGTTCCTTGGATAAAGTAGAATCTTGGATTATAGATTATGTTGCCTCTTTCCATGCAGCTCCAAATAGAGTATTTTTCCATGATTATGTCTAGAGAGACTTTGGAAAGATTTATTTGAGGGTTGGTGAGCCTTGTCAAATTATTGGCAAAGGGGAAGTGCGGCTGAAATTGCAGACGGGCAACACGTGGCTGTTGAAGGATGTCATGCAGGTCCCAGTCTTGAAGAGGAGTCTAATTTATTTAGGAAAGTTGGGTGATGAGAGATGCACAGTAACTCTCACAGCGGATGCACTTGAATTAGCATGTGGTAAGAAAGTAGGTACTCTTTATCTATCTACTTGTATTATTGATTCTCCTTTTGTTGCAAAGATGTGGCTTTGTAGGCTTGGTCACATGAGTGAGAAGGGGATGCATGTTCTTAAGAGAAAGTCTGATGTCTTTGACAAACTTAAGAACTGGAAAGCCTTGGTTTTCATGGAGGAGATGATGGATAGAGATCAGTCACAGGGGCTAAATAATTCTAAGTAGGGCAGTTTGGATAGGGTTTTGATCTAAGGTGAGCTCGCGGGTAAAAAGTCATCACTCACAGGAAAATACAGTTACCGACATCGATCAAGTAGAACTGACGTTGAATAGATAGGTACCGACGTCGGTCATGTGCAGACTAGAGTCGGTGGTGTCAAGTAGGTTAAGACCGATGTCGAGCAGAGAATCGACGTCGATGACTAGGTGGACACTGACATCGGTCAAGAAATTGGTGTCGGTGATCAGGTGGAATCGACATTGGTCAGGTGCAGACCAGGGTCGACCAGAGAACAAATTTTGGGTGGACAACAAGCTATCAAGGAGTCTCAAATGCCCATGAAGAGGACTAAAAGGGTAAGTAAGCCTCAAATTCATTATTCCCCTTCTTTATACTACTTATTGCTCACTGATGGTCAAGAACTAGGAAGTTTTAAAGAAGTAGAACAGGTAGAATCTAGGAAACAGTGGGAGCATGGCATGAATTCTTTGGAAGAGAACCAAACGAGAGATTTGGTAGAGTTGCCAGCCGGGATGAAAGCACTAAAAGACGAATGGATTCCTAGGTCAAAGAAAAGAGAGAATGGACATGTGAGACAAAAGGCCAGGTCATATAGTCTTGTGCAAGCTCCAGGATAGTGGTACAGGTTTGACAGGTGTATGACAAAGCATGGCTTTAGTCAATGTCATTGTAACCATTATGTTTATTTTACCAGGGTGGATAATGGTCGCGACATTATCCTGTTACTATATGTGGATGATATGCTTGTTGCAGGTTCACACATATAGGGATTTGCTGAGCTAAGGGTAAAATTAGTTCAGTGGTGTGCTAGGAAGGATTTAGGAGGAGCAAAAATCCTTGGCATGAGTATTCCTAGAGATAGGGAAGATCACAGGTTAATGTTGTCTCAGGATGATTGTGTGAATAAGGTAGTGGCGAGGTTCAAGATGTAGGATGCAGAATTGGTTAGCACACCATTGGATGGACAGTTCACAGAACAGTGTCCCAATTCACATGATGAAGTTAAATACATGTGTACTAGACCTGATATTGCCCCAATAGTGGGAGTTGTCAGCGAGTTTGTGGCCAATTTGGGAAAGAAGCATTGGAAAGTAGTTCAGTGGATTCTCAAGTATCTGAGAGGGACCAACAACAGGTATACATGTGATGCAGGGCCAGGGACTTCTCTACATGGGTATGTAGATTCAGATGTGGCAGGGGACTTGGATGACAGGCGTAACACCACAGGATGTGTGGTGGTTGGTCTTCAAGATTGAACTTGAAGAGGGATACAAGCCAAGAAACAAAATTAGATGATGTACAGGTACAGGTGCAGCTGTTTATCTCCAAGTGGGAGATTGTTAGGTTATGGAGTTAAAAGCTTCAATGATGCAAACATGGAGGAGGTGCTGAGTGTCACAGTAACTGGTGTCGGTCAGGAGTAGATAGGAAGCTGCCAACATCGGTCATGGATTGGCTGACGTTGGTCATCTCTAGATAGACAACGACTGACATCGATCAATTATGCGCTTCTAAAACTGTTAGTTACATGAACAATTTGTTTAACAAACCAGTTGTTTGCATGTAAAGACTAATTTTAGTCTTGGAGCTACGTTTCTAATTATTGTAATTGGAAAGTATAATTATTATTTGTATGGGATCTATTTAAAAGACCCATGGGCTATATTGTAAGATTGTAGAATCAGGATTTTGTAGAATCAAAAGGGTTCTATCAAAGGGAGAATCATAAGGACTTGGTGAGGCAAGGACAAGGGTTCTTTCGAGTGTGTAAGAGCTAGATCGGCAGGTGTGTAAGGCCAGGTTGATATGCGATATAGCAAGATCAGGGAGATCTACATGGTAAGTAAGGTCGGTTGATCTGCAAGTGTGTGTGTGTGTGCAAGGTCAAAGGAGATCTGTGGGGTAGCAAGGTCAAAGGAGATCTGCAACACAATAGGTAGCAAGATCAGGGGAGATCTACTTGGAGTACGTGGTGTACTCAGACTTGGAGTATGTGTGTATACTCGGTGGTACTGGCAGTATTGTTACTGACTGGTTGAAACAACAACTCTATGTTTGAGTTAGTTTTGTTTGTAATTGAGAGAGAGAGAACTCTTAAGGGAGATTATTGTATGCCCTAGAGGTGTGGGAGCCCTAGAGGTGTGGGAAGAAGAGTGTGACTTCTTTATTGTATTTTCTTTTGAAAGAGTATTAATACAAGTGTGTATTGCCTCTCATATTTTGTGCTATTTTTGAATTCTAATTACTTATCATTCTAGCTAAATTCTGTGTTTAGTTGCTTATACAAAGGTAATCAAGTGTGCTCTTACTGAGCAGGGATCCTGATAGTTTGAACTCATCAAATCATTTCCAATCATACAAATAAATATAGTAGCCATGAGAGAAGGATGTCCACATCCTCTAGAATAAATTTCACCAACTATATTGTACGATCATGATCAAAGAGAAGATAAGCCTATAGGGTGTGGGGATTAGTATGCAGAAAAAGATAATCAACTTATTAAGCATGTTTCATAAAGCATAAGAGACCATTCTCTAAAATATTACCATGAAAATGAATTATATCAAGTTTAATATCTATCACTAAGAGCATTTGACATGGAAGCTCTCCTACTGGTCGTACCATCAAAAGACATGTTGACCAATTTCATATGCCTAGTGGAGCAATGGAGGAGAGAAATGGTTTTGGTCCATTTTTGGTACTTATAAAGCATATAAAGCATGGAAATGGAGACATGGAAGCTAAAGGGTCACTGCATAATATTTTACCATGTGCTACTCTCCTCTATAGGTCGTACAACTTCCAAAACTCCTTTTCACTTATTTTCTTAATTTTTAGTTAAGAACTTGTAAGTTTTAGTTAGGACTAACATTGCTGACAAAGAATATGTCATATTGGATGTTTTAAGAGAGTTTAGAACACTTGTCTACCTAATAAAATCCTACCACCTTCATTTATGTTATATGACCCCTAAGTGACATAAAATGACACAAAGACTAAATTAGACTATGACAAAGCTAGAAACACATTAAATGACATCAAATTGACCATGACACACCATATAACATGATAATAGATACCTATATCAAGTTTTGGAGTATAGGAGGTTGACCTATTTTGACATGTTGTCAAAATAGTCAACAGTAGCCTCAGACAGTTGTGTCAATATTAGTATCTAAGTCAAACATAGGTTTCTATACATGATAGTGATTAGATCTAGATATAACCATTTAGAGCCTTCTAGGTTTTCTACTATATTTATTATAGTGTGTTTAGATTGTATGCACATACTCTCTTTGTCAAATGATCAAACCCTAACTTCCTCACCCTATGACTGATTATGAGAAAAATGGGTTAATAGGCACATGGTGTCAATTTGCTGCAAAGACCCCTCTATCAATGGGTGTTTCTTATATATCTAATACTTTGAATAGGGCCTCAAACTTATGTATCTCTCCCTTACGTGTTGGCTTGTGTGTGTGTAAGTATGCAATGTGTGATAAGCAAGTAATAAAGTGACCTACCTTGTAACTTAGTAAATATGGCTCATGGGTTGCTCTTTGAGTACTTCAGACCTATGGAAATATTGATTATATGAATGCTATGGAAATAGGAATGA
This sequence comes from Torreya grandis, assembly GCA_037957365.1. Lineage (NCBI taxonomy): Eukaryota > Viridiplantae > Streptophyta > Pinopsida > Cupressales > Taxaceae > Torreya > Torreya grandis. The sequence goes on from JARHVA010000636.1 coordinate 3,130,651, forward strand.
ATAGGGTAGGTTTATTCACTTAAATGTTTGATTGACTAATTTTGATAAGTTTCCTTGTGAGTTGTATGTGATTTCCATGTGAAGAATAAATGAGGGTTGATCTTGTATATATATCAATCCTTTTTGAAAATATCTCACACTAAATCATTGGGGTTGACCATTATAATAAGTTTAATTTGCAAATTGGATGACTTTTGGGCACTAGACACTTAGTTTAAAAATGGACACTAGCATCGATGTAGGTATCTAACTAGGATGTAAGTGTCCAGGAAGTTAGAAAATAAGAAGTCCAAAACTAGTAGGGGAGAATAATTATCAGGTTTATCACATTTTGCATAGTATAGAAGGAATGGTCATCAGAGTAATAGTGGTTGGACTAAAAGATAATAAATTTAACATAAAAGGATAGTGAACATGAGTCTTTCAATAACAGGAAGGTCTTAGAACTAAAAGGTACAAACACGATAGGAGATTGGCTCGATAAAGTTCATAAAAGTCCATCTTATGTATGATAATAATCCATAGTAGTATTTGAAATATGAAATTTGATTTAATTTTACAATTTAAGGTTCTCTTTTACATGGCATATGCATTTCATATATCTCTCAAGCTAAAACTTGGGTATAACAATGGTACCAATTTATGGAATGTGCCACAAATGTTTGTTTGAATCATATAACTATGAAATTTATCCAGAATTGATATTTTCACGTGTGGAATACATATTCTCATGACATGGTCCTAATGAATTTGTAGAATATGAAAAATGGTGTAAGTGTGGATAACATGTTCACATAACATGTCCCCATTATAATATAAAATTGTGAAAGTGTGGAAGCCATTCCTCTATGACATGCCCCCACTGATATGCCCTCCTTTTTAAGGTGAGGGGAAGTAGAAATTGGTAGTTACCTTACCTCAAAAGGATGAGATAAATGCATAATTTGTGTATATATCATGTCACATATAGGAGTAACATGTCTAGGTAGATATAACAACGAGGAACATAGTACACGATCACATCAAATCCTAAGATACATGATATAGATCATGACATCATATAGAGAGTAATAGTATAAGCTCAGAAAGCAATCAAGCACACACATAAGAGCATTCAAAATCAAAATGAAAGGCAATGGTGCAAGGAGACCTCATACTAGGGGCATGTTCAAATATCACACAATCGAAGGGATGTGACTTGGCCAAATGTCCACAAAAGCATATAAAGACATGTTCAAATGTCACATACAACAAATGATGACATGTTTAAATGTCAAAATATGCAAACAAAGGCACAAGTGCTGCAAGAAATAGAGTATATTCAAATGCTCAAATAAAAAATATAATGTAAGATAATAACAAACAAAGAACAAACTTAAGGAAGTGCTAAAAAGTAAAACATGGAATAAAAAATAGCCAACATAAGCATACCATACTAGTCCTTGGATATATGTGTTATCAAAAAACATTAAGTACATAGCATATCAAGTATATTGTGAAATATTTAATCATGGATAAAAGCATGTGTAAATATATAAGTTAAAACATGATAATATAAACAAAGGCACAAGTGCTGCAAGAAATAGAGTATATTCAAATGCTCAAACAAACAATATAATGTAAGATAATAAAAAACAAAGAACAAACTTAAGGAAGTGCTAAAAAGTAAAACATGGAATAAAAAATAGCCAACATAAGCATATCATACTAGTCCTTGGATATATGTGTTATCAAAAAACATTAAGTACATAGCATATCAAGTATATTGTGAAATATTTAATCATGGATAAAAGCATGTGTAAATATATAAGTTAAAACATGATAATGGAAAATGATAATATAATATAACCTGGGTGTATAGTGCTCGAGGAAGAAGGATGCCCCCAATACATTAATGACATGAGTAGAGGGAAGGCCCAACATCTATATGTGCATATATCATGTTCCTATGTATGCATGTATCATACTCAAAAGATGTGTGTGTAGAAATAAATGATATGTTATCTATCAACATGGAACCAATAACATAAATGCCAAGGAGATAATAAGACATGAGAATGTTGAATATTCTTGGATTTTTTAATGTTTTTTTTTTTTGAGTATTTTTGGAATATTTGAAAAGAAAAGACTATCATATGATCTCATCAAAGTGATGCTCATAGGTATCTCCCCACTTAAATCATGTGTAATAAAATGGTGGTACTACCAAGTGGCAAGTGTAGGTATAATATATGGCATTATAAGAAATGTGATGTTTTGTGTATGTTTAATAGGACTCTATGGTTATGAATAAATATTAGAAGGAATGGGGGTTCGTGGAACCCATTTTTGAGTGCTTTGTGGTTTCTTTGGAATAGTATAAATAGGAACATGTTTTTTTGCTTTAGGTAATTGAATATGTTGTGTAGTAGTAGATGAGGATTTCGTTAAATTCACTATGTATCTCTGATGCAATGGTCTCTCATGTACTGACCACCTAGGAAATGGGATTGCATGTTGCTTACCCATTCATGGAGGATTAACCTTAGTAGGTTTGATCATTAATTTCATGGGTATAAACTTATTTTATTCAAGTGGGTGTTCATATATAATTCTATAAATTGTAATTACTCTATTGGCATGAATGTATTTAACACACCTATGTGCTATAAAAGGTATTGCATGGAGTGTATGTATCCAAAGTCATCCCAATAATATATTGTTAACACTATTTTTGAATTATATAGCACCTCAATCTTGTACACTTGGTAAATACATAGCATGGATGCACCTTCAACTTTTAGACCTTTCTTATTACCAAAAGACTCGCATACACTCTCTTTTTGTGCCTAATTGCTTATCTCTTAGTTTGACCAATGTTATTACTGATGACTCAAACCTTTTATTTTACCCATAATGTTATAAACATGTTTATCTTCCATCTCTGCATGTTCTAGACCTACACTTATTTTTTAACTACTCAAACACTTACATCCTAGTCAGACACATACATCAATGTAAGTATCTCATCCTAATTCAAGTTTCTAATGCCCTATGTCATCTAATTTTCAAATGAAATGCATCTTAATATTAACCCTCATTCATTCCCTACCTAGAAAAACCTAGTAACTCACAAGGCAACTTACCAAAAACATTCTATCAAACACTCAAGTGAGCAAAACTTCCCTATTTTCTCTTATTTCCATATCAGTCATAGGGACAACACATCTACGAGTCTAAAGTACTGAAGGAGAAACCTAAGACCTATATTTTATAAGTTACAAGCTAAGTCATTATTGTACTTGCTTATCACACATTACATGATTTACACACAATCTAACATGTAGGGGAGAACCACACAAGTTTGATGCCCTCTTCAGATTACTGACTATGTAGAAAATGCTCATTTATAGAGGGGTCTGTGGGGAAACTTGACACCATATGCCCACTAACCCATTTTTTCTACAACCACTATGAAGATGAAGAATTAGGGTTTTGCTATTAGACAAGGAAAGACAATCCATGAACCAAATCTAAATGCATTAGAGTGAAGGTGACATAGAACCCAAAAGCATCTAAGTGGTCAAATCCAATTTTAGTAGGTATTCTATACTAGACACTTACATCCAGTCAGACAATAGTATCGACACAACTATTTTAGGTTGATGCAAGTGTTTATAGCTATAGAAGTATAGTTTCCAAAATCAGGAGATTGATCTAGAGTCCAAATCTAGTCTAATTTCTACATGTTCTAGATCTAGATATGTATTAGCATTATAACAACTAAATATCTTGTTTTCATTATCATTATAATATCTATTATAGTTATATTTTTTAACTTTAACATGTCAGCATAATAAATTTAGTATATGTTCTATCCAAATTTCATAAATAATTAGCCTACTTTAAAGATAGTCTACCATCTTTATGCCCTAGGATATATTTACCCCTTAGAGTGAAGGTGGCATAGATCCCAAAAGCATCTAAGTTGTCAAACCTAGTTTTAGTAGGTATTCTATACTAGACACTTACATCTAGTCAGACAGTAGTATCGACATAACTATCATAGGTTGATGCAAGTGTATATAGCTATAGAAGTATAATTTCCAAAATTAGGGGACTGATCTAGAGTCCAAATCTAGTCTAATTTTTACATGTTCTAGATCTAGATATGTATTAGCATCATAACAACTAAATATCTTGTTTTCATTATCATTGTAATATCTATTATAGTTGTACTTTTTAACTTTAACATGTTAGCATAATAAATTCAGTATATGTTCTATCTAAATTTCATAAATAATTAGCCTACTTTAAAGATAGTCTACCATACTTGTGCCCTAGGCTATCTTTACCCCTTTAACCCTATATTCCCCATATCTAAATTTTAGGGTTAAACATTTGGTGAATAAGAGAAATTTATACTCGAGTAATTAATTATCAAACCTCCTACAATTTTCTTATCCACTATGTACCATATTTAGATATCCAGAGCACATACACATGTTCCTATTGCTACTGTTCCAAAGAAATCATAGATCACTCAATGATGATTAGCATGAACCCCTACTCTTATTATTTCTTCATGACCACAAAGTCCTATTTTATATGCACAAAGCATAATAGATCCTATAATGCCAAATATTACACCTATGCACACTCCTTGGTAGTATCACTAGTTTATTACACTAGGTTCATAGTGGGGAGATACTTATGACCATCCTTTAGATGCGATCACAGGATAATCTTTTCCTTTTACATATTCCAAAAATACCAAAAAAATAAAAAACTTCAAAAACCCAAAAATATTTTTAGTGTTTGCATATCCTATTAACTCTTTGACATACAAGTTGTTGGTTTCATGTTAGTATATGACATATCAGTACTTCCTATATACACATGTGTTTCACACATCTTTTAAGTATGATTCAAGCATATACAGATACATGATCTATGCACTTTTGAATGTTGGGTTTTCCCTCTACTCACATCACCAAGATGTTGGGGGTTTCTATTTCTCTGATCATGATACATCCAAATTACATCATTCTATGGTCACTTTATATCATCATTTTTAAGCTCATACATGTACTTACACATGCTTGTATATGTGCTTATATCTTTCACAATGTACTTTATATGATATGTACTTAACATTTTTTACTAACACACATATAGAGGGAATAATATAATATGCTAATGTTGGTTAATTATGCTTTCATTCATGCACTTCATTGAGTGCCTTACCTTGTTATTGTCTTACTTATTTGAGCATTTGAATATGCTCCATTGTTTGTGGGCCCCGTGCCTTTGTTTACATATTTGACATTTAGATATGCCATTGATTGTTGTATGCTGACATTTAAATATTTCATTCTTTGCCTTGTGAACATTTGACTAAGTCATGTCTCTTCAATTTTATAGCATTTGAACATGCCCCTTATTTGTGGTCTCCTTGGACCATTATATTTTGACTTGCTTTTAATTTTTCTTGTGTGTGTGCTTGAATACTTTTTGACCTTTTAATGTTACTATCTAGACATTGTCATGATATACATCATACATCTTAGGACTTGGTGTGATCACATTCTTTGTGATTCAATGATATATCTACCTAGACATGTTCCCTCTATATGATACATGGTACATTCATAGTTTACATGGTTATCTTATCCTTTTGAGGTAAGGTAACTACCAGTTGCTACTTTCCCTCACCTCAAAAGGTGGGGGGCACATTAGTGGGGGCATGCCATAGAGGCATGAATTCCACATTGCTTCACAAACTCAGATTGTAGTGGGGGTATATTTTGAAAACATTTTTTCAATAGTTGTCACAATTTTAGATTCAGTGGGGGCATGTTTTGTAAACATGTTTTTATACTTATTTAGTATGCAACACACCTAGATTACAATGGGGACATGTTTTGGAAACATGTCCTCCACACTGGCACTTACACCATTTTTTTAGTTTTAGATTATAGTGGGGGCATGTTATGCAAACATGTTATTCACACTTAACAATGTTTACAAATTGGCCAAATTCACAATTATATGATTCAGACATAAATTTGTGCAAAATTCTATACATTGGTACCATTTTTATACAAAATTTTAGCATGAGATGTATCTAATGTGCATAAGCTATGTAATGTGCACCTAAATATTATAAAATCAAATAAATTTTAAATTTTAAACACTTCCAGGGACTATCATCACCCACTAGGTTGGAATTTGTTACATCCCAATTTCTTCACTAAGCTCAATTTGCTTATTAAATAGATATTATGGGGTTAATATTGTTTAATTAACGTTGTAGAAAATTATTTTTCTTTATGTTGATTCATGGATAGACATTTAATGATTATTTTATAACTCAGTGCTTGATTTAATAGTTGTATATGAGTTTTATATGCATGTAGATTATGCTTATTCAATGTTAATGTGTTTTAGTAGCATTTATATTGATTATTATGGTTACGGGTTAACTACCATTTGTATTTTTGAGGTGGATGCAGAAGTAATTCTACTCTCCAGCCAACTATGGAGGGAGATTATCATCAAGGAGGATGTTACAGATAGAAATGTTGGAGGTGTTGAGAATTGATAACAATCCCAACACACACCACTTAACACAATAAAATGCATAAAATGCTTTGATTTTATGGTGTTTGGTTGTTTCGTGTTTGGATGTGTTAATATGATCAGTGATTTGATGTTAATCAATCTTATTTGTAGTTATGATTGTTTGTTATGATTATAGTGTTGCTAACATTTTAGAATATTTTAGTTGTGCATTTGTCTTTAAATGATTATACTCTAAATAGTTGGCTGCATAACCTTTCAGGCAAGGACCTGTGAACATTCAATGAAAAACATTATTAGAACATGAATATATATAATAAATAATTAACTTACATGTTAGAGCAAAAGGATTTTATTAAACTTAACCTAAACTAGACCTAAGGGGTACATAGGGGACTTAAGTTTTAATTACCTAATGTTTACCTAGGTATATGACATTAATTATTTAAATGTTTTGATTAACATCTAGCTTGAATGTTTGAATAATAATGGATATGCATTTGAACTATTGTTAAAATATAATAATTATGTTTATTAACTTATTGTGACATCAACCCTAATCTCTAGAAGCATCATTTGGTTTTGTTGGCTTGGTTATTTGAACCATGCTTGGCATGGTGAGGGGTTGACTATGAGTTGGAGAAAATTGAGGAGAAGGTTGTTAGTTCGATGGTCAAGCTGGGAAATTTGGAAGGCATGCTGGGAATTTCTAGTTTGATGACAAGTCTTTCTTGAAGTAATGGAGAATGGGTTACCATGATTTTAGGGGTTTTCAAATGCATGAAAGGGTCTGAGAAAATAATAAAGAAGAAGAGAGTTTGGGGATTTGAGGTTATCCATGGTAGACAGAGGAGAAGAGGAAGGAAGAAAGGAACTTTTGACAGACAAAGGAAAAAGATTACTTTAGGTATTAAGAAGCAGGGCTTGTCCTTTGAATTTTTCTCTATGATTTTGTATCAAGTTTATATAGTAAATGGAATGAATATGTTTAGGGTTTGTTAAAAAAATGGTTTATTAGATTTAGAAACCTTATTAAAGGTTAGGTATTCAAGCCTGTGGGAAGAGTAATTCCCCTCATATAATCAAATCCATGGTTCGATTCATGTATAAAATAAATATGGAATGATAGGGTTTTGAAGTTTAAACAAGGTCCTAAGGATTGATTAATTGTTTGACTGAGTGTGATTTCACATGGTTATTGGTATGACTGTGTGTTGTGTTTTAAAGACTAAATGTGCTATTTTTTTTAAATGATCGAGTGTTTTTAAATTGGTCGAGAAATTTTGGTTTAGGGTTCGACACAAGATTTCATATATTCAACAGTGGAATTACAATGAATTATAACAAGTTGACTATGTTTATAGGCTTATGTATGTCAACTAAGTTTAAACAAGTTTTGGGTTGACTATGTATATATAGTTTTGTGTTAATTATGTTTAAACTTATTATATGTCGACAGTGATTTAGTAAATATCAATTATAATAATTTAGGTTTTAGATTTGTTCGGTATTGGATTTACTATATACATGAGTATTTGATTGTGTACATAAATTGTAGTTGTTTGTAAACGTGTTAATATGAGTCAATTTTATGTATACAAGTTTGTAGTTGATTATGATTATATCTTTATATAAATTGACAGTGTTAAGAGGATTTTGTGACATCTATATGTATCCTCTGAATGTCGACTATGTATATTTTATTTTGGGTCAATTATGAGTCAATTTTGGTATAATATGCATAGATGGTCAAGTAATATTATCTGTCTTAACTATGTATTCAATTTATTATTATTTGTAAATATACTATTGCTACATTTGGACTGTATGCCAATACATATACGCCACTTGTGTATGAATGTATTGAAGTTGGTTGTGGGAATTTGGTTATATATCAACTATGTAAACAAGTTTGGTTGTTTTTGCATAGACTAATATGTAATGATTGTGTATTGACTGTTTAAGAATATTTGTATGTTGAATTAGCATAAATAAATTAGGAGTCAATTTTTGTAAAATATTGTAAGGGTAGTTAAGTGACATTATTCAACTTAATTAAGTTATGTATTGACTGAGTTACATTGTGATTATATTATCATATGTATACTATGTTTGAAGATATTTGTATATCCACTGAGAATGGAAACTTATATCGACTGTGTATGTATATTATGGATAGATAGATTATAAAGGTTTTACTTTGACTGTATATAAAGAATTAGGTTTGGTTTATGTTTGGTCTATGTTTGGAAGACTATTAGTTGAAGTATAAATTGATTTATCCATTTACCATTACCATGGACTTAATATTATTTGGTTTTGATAAATTATTAATACTCATGTTGGGTATATATATTAAGTCTGAGTTAAATGTAAACTACAATTAGTTATATGGAATGAATGGGTTATTGTATTTCTCTTTGAATAGGACTAGTGCCTACTTCGTCTTGAACCATATAACCATAGATGAGAATAGTGTTAGAGAAATAAATACCCATTGGATTATTTTCTTATTTCATCTAGCTGAAAGTAATATGGATAATAAATATTTGATCGATGTTTATTGGATTGTATTAAACATTTGGGTTAAATTATGTTTTTATTTTTTACGTAGGAAACTTGAGATATGGGAATGACTTGAACACATATACATATGTATATATGTAATTATGGATTATATATATATGTGTGTGTGTGTGTTCTATATGAATAGTTTATAAAAACACACACAAATATATGCCTGTTTAGATGTATATATTATGCCATTGGGTTATCAATGACAAAGGGTTTCAAAAAATATATAGATATAAATGGACATATTTGATATACATGTTTATGTGGATAAATTGGGTTATTATAGATGTTTGTTTATAATGAATAGATTGCTTAGTTATAAACTATGATAAAATTGATAAATCAATGATTAAAATAAATAATGTTGTATTTGTTATTATTTGTTTATTTTATTAGAAATTATTGAGAATTTATTGAATTGTGTTATTTTATATAATGTTGGACAACATGAGATGTTGTTAGGAATTGGTAAATTATTAGTTATTATGATGATTGTTAGAAAAAAATTATATTTGAAATATTACCTTAATGGAAAATGGACATTGGTTGTATTAGAAATTAAAAAATATATTTGAGAAAATAAGTTATTATTTAACATGAGATTATTTCTATATTTCTTGTATTTAATTACTATGGTATCAAATACTAATATGTATGAGAAATATGTGAAATTATTATATATGGATTATTGGGAATCTAGTATTAATGACATTAATAATTATTATTATGAGATGGATTCTCATGCATATAGTTAGAGTCTTTAATACTTAGACTATATGAAATCTGATTAAGTGTGTGTGACTATAATTGATCTAATGGATCATTAAACTATATGAAAACTTTGGCCAAAGTAATGCTTATAGTTAAATGTTATCATTTCACCTATTTAATTATGTGCATGTATGCATGATGTCATGTTAGAGACAAATTTTTTTATGATATGTTGTATGTAGTTAGAATCCTACAACACACGGTTTCTAGTTGACTTCTTTATACCTACACCATTATCATCTACTCATCCATGAATAGAGGGCCATTCCCTAGTTGGGTATTATGTAGGGGATATATGGTCCATGGTTTGTGTGGAAAAACACTCTAATAATGCTCTCCTTCTCCTCCAACAGTCAGCTGATAGAGACTCTTACTTGTGATTTCAATATATTTACATATAATGAGTTTACGGACATTCATTGGTTCCATGGAACCTTATATTTATTATATACATCTAATGTAAAATCATTGTATTTTTGTACTTGAAAAACAACATTTTGGCTGCTCTTATTGTATAATATTGTAATATTAACTTTCAACAGTTGGTTGAGTTGTTATAAATTCAATAGTTATACATTTATCATGTACTGTATTTGTAATTCTATTGACTTTGTAGATCTGATCATTATCTCAATGAATCATAACTAATTTATTATGAAAGATACATTTATTTAAAGATCAATTAACTAATATATTGTAAATAATTTGATTTTATTATTAAGGTTGAAAAAATTACTATTATTTGAGTTAAACCTAGTGGAGTTATAATATTATAGTATCAGAGTTGAGGCTCAAACTCTAGGACTTAATGAGTATTCTAACGTATTCATATTCTCTTATTAATAAAAAAGGATAATGGTGTGTGATATACCTATAGGTGATGGTAATTCAAACACCAACCCTCTAGTAGATCCAAACCAATTTTACAGAGTAAGCTACAAAGTTGGATCAGATTCTTATTGCCATTCATGAAACTAGGGACTAAATCATAGTCTTAGATCAGAAAGTACATAGGCATGTTAAGGGAGTCAATTAGGAAGAGGCCAAAGAGCATCTTGTTCAGTAAGAAGCTCAAAAAGAGCATAAGCATGATGAGGTGCCATATTATGTGAGGGCTCGTGTAGCTACATAACTTGCATGGGATATGAAGAAGGTAAATACTCCTAAGTTGATAGAACTGTAGTTAGGGATGGTGTTGAATCTTAGTTAACAAAAATGAAAAATTAATTTAAGATACATAACCACTCTGAAGTTACTAAAGCAATTTGGGGATCATATCAACATTTTGGTGAAGAAAAAATGTAGTTGGAAAATAAGAAGCTTGATATGAACCTCAACTCTACTAACACCACCTAGGAACAATTCATGGTTTTGTTTAGATAATGATGGCTTCTCCAATTGTATTTTGATTAGAAACTCACATATTTTTAGAATCTAAAATAGGGAGATCTTTTGGTGAATGAGTACTGGGAGAAGTCACAAAGGTCCTAAAATATGTTCCTTAGTATTAGGCAGATAGAATGTTTTGAATTTAAAAGTTTATTATGGGATTAAAACATCAAATTAGATGTGAGGTAGATGTGCACACACATCTATGATTGATTAGGTCTTCAAGAAGGTAGTTAAGTAGGGGTCTAAGTTAAAATCTCTTGCTCAGGTTAGAGAGAAATTTAAGAAGAAGTTTAGAGATTTCAAATTGACTCTTAAGAAGAAGAATTGGAAGAGGAAGGGGAATTCCAAGAATTAGTTCAAGAATTAAAACACTAAGTTCAATAACTTCTCAAGTGGATAAAAAACAAATGATGGATTTAAATTTGGGTTCAAGGGGAATTGATAGTTAGAAAGGAAAGGACCATTTGGTAGATGCTTCATTTTTGGAGGTGATCATTCTCCAAGGATTGTACTTAGGGAAAGACTGAAAGAAAATATAAGAGTACTTTGTAGTATGGGAACTTCTAGTAGAGAATCCATGTGGCTGTTAGCAATCATCAAGTTGATTTTCAAGATTCATTTATTGAGATTCTAGGTAATCTTTTTAGTCAACCTATTTCCATTTTAATAGATACTGGATCTACAAAGTGTTTTATTTCTCCATGTATGCTTTCTAAGTTGTCTAGGAAAGTTGGTTCAATGGAAAATGCATGGTTAGTGCAATATGGGAATGATGTTAAGGTCAAAGTCAATAAGTTTTTAGTGGAAGCTGAGATTGAGTTACCTAAATTCACTACTATAATAAGTATTTATGGAACTCCACTAGGGTCATATGATGTAATTCTAGGGGTGAATTGGTTTGCTTAGTATAAGGCTAAGGTAGATTGCTATTTGAAGAAGGTAGAGTGTCACGATGATTTTTGAATTAGACTCAGATTCAGGGTGAGAAAAGGGAGTTGAAACCTAGGTAAATTTATATAATTTAGCTTAAAAAATCTTAGAGGAAAATATGTCAGACATTTATTGTTAAAATAAATGATATGGTGGAAACAAAGTAATCATCTATTGAGGATTACCCTTTCCTTAGGAACTTTTAAGATGTGTTTCCAAAGGAATTATTGGGATTACCACCCAAGTGTGAGTTTAATTTTTAAATTGATATAATACATAGTTTAGAACCATAATCTAAGGCACCTTATAGGATGATGACTAAAGATTTGGTTGAGTTAAAGGCTCAACTACGGGAGTGGTTATCTAAAGGGTTGATTTGACCAAGTGTGTCACCATGGGGTGCACCACTCATGTTCATCAATAATAAATATGGTACTCTCCATCTATGTACTGATTATAGGATGTTAAATAAAGTAACAATCAAAATAAGATATCCATTACCTCACATTTATGATCTTTTTGATCAAATGGTGAGGTGCAAAATTTATGGAAAGTTGTCTAAGAGTGTGTTTTTCTAGTGGAAAGTATAGTATTTGGTACATATTATCTTCATAGATAGAATTTTAGTTGATTCGGTGAAGATAAGAGCCGTTATGGAGTGGCCAACACCCAAAAAATTGCATAAGGTGAGAAGTTTTATGGGTTAGTAGGGTATTATAGAAAATTAATTTTAAATTTCTTGAAAATGGTTAACCTAATTTACTTCTCTTTAGCATAAAAATCATAGTTTTGTTTGGTTGAAAAAGTGCGAGAAAGCTTTTCAAGAGTTAAAAAGGAGGATCATGTCAGCACCTATGCTAGGAGTTCTTGATCCTAATGGTCAATTTTTGGTAATCACTAATGCATCTAGGGATGGTATTGGAGGAATTCATATGTAGGTTGGTTCAACTGTAACATATGAGTCCATGAAACTTAAACCATATGAGGCAAATTATGCTCCATGTGCCCTTAAACTTATAGCAATTATACATGTTTTGAAAGTTTGGAGGCATTATCTGTTGAGGAAGCCATTTGAGCTTAATACTAAAAATTTGGGACTCAAATATTCACCCAACTAAAAATAAATTCTCATCAGAGATGTTGGTTAGCATTCCTATCCGATTATGATTTTGATGTTAACTACATCAAGGGCAAGGAAAATAGAGTTTTTGGTGCCCTAAGTCATATAAGGTATATAACAGTGTTGGCTATTATCAGAAGTACCTTTCATGATCAAGCTATTCAATTATCCATGGAGATGAATTATATGAGCATGTCAGGAAATCTTTGTCAAAGGATGCTTACAATACTAAGTTTACAAGATTTAAGTTGGAGAATGATGGTATTTTAAGGTATAATGGTAGAATGTATATACTTGATAAAGAGAATTTGAGGAGCATGATGCTAAAGGAATTGCATAATACTCCTTATTTAGGTCACCCTAGAATGACTAAGCTTGTGACTGAGCTAAAACCTCTTTATTTCTAGAAAGGAATTAAAAGGGATCAAATGGATTTTATGTCTCATTATTTGGAGTGTTAGTGTGTGAAAGCTGAACATGTGTATCCGACAAGATTATTGTATCCTCATGATATACTATAATTAAAGTGGAAGTAAATTTGTATGGACTTTGTCCAAGGTTTATTGTTATCATGGCACTAACCTGACATGATCTTGGTAATAGTTGACAAACTACCCAAGGTAGCTCACTTCATACCAGGTAATTTGATTGACAATGTACCAATGCTTACAAAGAGGCTTATGAAAGAGGTGTATCAGTTACATGGGTTTATAGAGAAGATCATTTTGGATCAAGATCTAAGGATGACATCTAGGTTTTTGTTGACTCTAAATTTAGCTTTGGGCACACAGTTGAATTTTAGTACTATGTATCATCTAAAAATGGATGGACAAACATGGAGAGTAAACCAAGTTCTAATAGATATTTTGTAAATGTTTTGTATAGATAAACAATACAAGTGGGAAGAGTATCTTCCACTAGTAGAGTTTCCTTATAGTAACTCTTACCAATCAACTTTAAATATGGCTCCGTTTGAATCATTATATGAAAGGAGGTGTTAAACACCAATCAATTGGGAAAATCTAAAAGATAGGGTGGTCTTTGTTCTTGAAATGCTTTTAGAAATGGAGTAGATCAAGTTAATCAGATAGAGGTTGGATGAATCCAATGATAGGCATAAAAGATATGATGATCTCAAGAGGACAACAAGATAGTTTTTTGTTGGTGATAAAGTATTTATGATAGTTATGCCTCAGAAGAGCTCAATTAAATTTGGTAAATTACTGAAGCTTTCACCAAGATACGTGGGACCCTTTTAGGTCTTAAAAGTGATCAATCCTATTGCATATAGGCTTGCCTTGACATCAAATCTAGCTCTCTTACATAATGTTTTTCATGTGTCTTATATACAATGGAAAATGCAACAGATCTATAAACCAATTTTAGCTCAAAGAAGATAAATCCGAATTACACTTATGATTGTGGATACATCAGATATTCGGGGTCATGATCAAGATGGATCCACTAAACCTATCCAATGTATCTCTTACCATAATAAATTCATTGGAGAGGGTTCCAAAGCCTCCAGTCAAGTAAAACTATGTAATAACCTTAACTAGGTCCTATGTTTTCATATTTACTAAATGAATAACATGTAAATCAAAGTCTAATCTAGTGCTCACCAAAGCTTGTGGCACAAAGTGGAGGTAATAAACATGAAAATTAAACATGTATAAAATACATATACTCACATCAATGTATATAGAATCCTAATGCCTAGGAGAGAAGTATAAATGCATATCTGTCTACTCTTATAAAGGAGGAACAAAGTTAGGAATACTTACCTTTGAGGATGAATCCACCGAGCCTTAATCTCTCTCTTGGCCAAGGTACTTTGTAAGAGGTTGTTGTGGTATGCAAGGATGATAAGGATAAATCATCTCTAGATTACATAACCTATCAATACATCTAAAAGACTTCTCCATAAGACAAGATTCATATCTCTAAATAAATTATGAATCCCTAAGCTATGATCTTCAAGTAGAATGGTATATAAGTAGATGTGTAAGATATATATCTTATTCTTCTCTTCTCTAAGAATGGTGAAATGGATGTGTTTATATAGGTGGATATAACCTTAATTCTTTTTGAAAGTTTAGGCCAACAAGGTCAACTAACTTGACCTATTATCGTTATTGACAAAAACAAATTAGGTCATGGTCTAGGTTGGCCAGGGACCGACTTAAACCCTAACAATCTTATCAATTAGAGTACAAGGTCGATGGGGCTGATAGTGCAACGTAAACCATCAAAAAGGGTTTTAGGTTAGGGAAGGGATAATGAAGGTGGTAAATGACTAGAGGAGGGTATAAAATACAAGGTAAAGCTTAGGGGAATGTTTTTAGGAGATGGATGTGTAGATAACAAGTGGTAATAAGGGACAACAATCATGTGAAACACTAATGGTCTGTTCATCCCTTTCTCAATGCATCCCTTAAGGTGTGCACTTAGAGAGATTAAGACTCGATGGGTTCCTTCAAGATAAAAAGTATCAATAATTGATAAAATTTGAAAATATTATGTGTATACATATGCCCCACTCAAATCTCATCACGTGTCATGTAGGTAGTACACAAGATGGTGCTTCAGGAAAAGAACATAGCAACACATAACGCTGAAGCTGAATAAAGTGCAGTAAAGAGTAAATAAGATAAATAAAAGGATAAAATTGAAAAACACACACCTTTGCTTATCTTAGTGTTGTATATAAAGAAGGAGATGCAAGAAATGTGAAGGTGTCCAATGTATGAAACATTAGGCAAACCTATAGAGATTAGTGAAAAAGAGCGAGAAATTGAAAATTTTGAAACATAGACATATAATAGTTGAAAAGATTCTCTACGATGTTAGGATTCTAGAATATTTTATGGTTTGGAAAAAGAGCTAATAGAGACAGAGATATGATCAAAATAATATATATGACAATAAATATTTGAAAGGTAAATAATTTGGAATAGTAAATATAAATAGGGTGAAAAATATTTCATTTGACATTTTTACTATTCTGAGAAAATAGAGCTCTGAGAGACCTAGTGATAGACTAAAGAGCCAGGGTGGTGAGGAGATGATATTTGAGATGGGGAGGATACATAGCGACTGTATTGAGTGTAACACAGGTAAGCAACTAAATTTTTTAAAATTTTCAATATTTTTATTTAAAATTAAGTGAAATATAGTAAAATGACTGGTAGACAAAATACAGGCATTAGAATTAAACCTAGTAATTTTTTAAGAACATTAGGGGTAAAATGAGGTATTAGGTAGGAAGGAGTTGAACCAATAAATGCTCAAATCATTTATGGTAACTGGTGAAAAAAACATCATTGTGAATGAACAAAGTTGACTAGATCAACTTAGTATGCAGGGGAGAAGATAACTAACAGGCTGAATGCATAGCAATAGGCTGATTTAGTTGGATAATGTAGGGGCTAACTCCATAGTACTAAGATAACTTAGTTATTTTTGAAGTGGATGATATAGTACTACAAGGTAAAAGGTGGCTGACTTAGTACTGTACGCACAAAGGTGGGTGATTTAGTACTGAAGAGGTTGATTTAGTATTCTAGATGAAATACAAGACCAATTTAGTATTGGTTAATTTAGTATTTTAGATGAAACATAGGGCTGATTTAGTATTCAATAGGTCAATTCTATAGAAAATGGAAAAGCTAAATCAAATCAGTTGAGTTTTGTGATTTTTTAAGAATGTGCTTTGATTATAAATGACATGGATATCGTATCCATCCTTTGTTGTTTGATATTTTATAAATACGTTGAAGATATAAGTGATTGATCAATGTGTCATGGTTACCAGATTTGTTAGAGCATTTGACAGACATGGACAAAGTGAGACTAGTTACACTAGGTCTAGAAGGTATCATGGAGATAAAGTGTATCCTATTGAGTGTTGATCTCATTGTCATGTTCCTCAAATCATGGGAATGATTGAACAACATGTTTCAATGGGTGGTGGATTAAGATACCATAGAGGTGGGTATCATACTAGAGGATGTCCATACATTGTTTGGATTGCCGATAAGAGGGACATCAATGATCACAAGGTCACTAGATGATCTAGAGGAGAGACGAGCACTAGCTAGGTGGGTGATGTTCTCAAATAAGATATACCCAAAGTTGAGGGTTATTTTATTTGATGTGTATATCACACATATTTTATGCATATGAAAGGTCATGATTAGACTTGTGACAACATGAGTTTTGTGTCATAAGTTATATGACAAGGTACCACTATATGTGATAGCCTTGAACCAGTCCATTTTGGATCAGGGGTGCTGTATGATTTTGGGTCTGTCATCTAGGTAAAGCTCATACATGATATGTATGGGATACTATCCAGAGGGTAGAAGACTAGGGGACCAATGGTTTTACTTTATGCATGAATATATGAGAGGTTCCTTATATATTGGTCATCTGAGTTACTATATGTGGTCGATGATAGGTTACTTTGGGTGACTAGATGGAGGCAGGACCATGTAGCATAGGTCATGCCCCACTTTCCAACACTATAAATGATCACATGAGGGGATATCATATGGCAACCATACATATATATTGATACTATTTGGCCTAATTTGGTGACCATGGTGATAGGACTGGCTCAAGTGTGGATCATGGGACACTATACTTGGTGGGTAGATCTATAGTTAGTGACACACTTATTAGGGCAATTTAGACTTCCCCATATAGTGTCTCATCTAGTAGTGCCTAATTTTTGGGCACATCATGCTATAGATTTGAAGGGGAGAGGAGGAGGAACACCAGTCAAGATATTAGTGATCAAGCCACGATGTGTGAGACTATAGACAGGTAAATCATGATAGCTAGTAGCCAGAGGAGGAGAGGATATAGATGTTAATGTAGGGGTGTAATAGGTAATATAAGAGGCACTACAATAGGGGCAATAATGACCACCTCAAACACATCATATATAGAGGCATCATCGGTGAGTATGAGCATAGATGAGGGTGGTCGCACAGGATGACCTGATAGTTGGCCTAAGATAGAGTTGATCGATAGAGGCACCTCTAAGGAGAGGTTCACGACATTCATGAGTGGTGACTTCTAGGATTGCATTGATAGGGAGGTAAATGACATATGAGGTGCTTAAGGGATGAACAAATGGAGAGACTATGGTTGATGGATGAGCAGATGGGGAGATGGTGGTTGGTGATACCAAGACTGGTAAAAAATGATATAAGTTTCAATTTTTGACATAAAATACTAGTTTCATATGATTGTAGTAGGTAGATATATATTAAGATGCATATGTGATCTAATATCTATCTATTTTTGGTTTTATAGATCCTATAACAAAGGAGATCAGATGGGGATCCCTAGTCATGGCTTCACACCATGATATTTTGGATGGAGTGCTGGCACCCTATGACCCCACTATGTTAGATGATCCTATGGTATCATCTACCCCAACTTAGGCAGGCTAGTTTATACTAGTGGGAGAGGTCGTGAGGAAACTATAAACATGCAGGGATAGATCACATCCACCAGTAGGGATGGGTGTAGGAGAGGCACATGCCTGACAGGCCTTGGATCAAGAGAAAGCTACACATATGGATATGAAGATCTAGTTTGTATAGGTATAGACCCAAGTGGCCAACCTATAAAGACAGGTAGTAGGATTTAGATCTCGAACTACCTCATAACAATGCACCATGCAAAGGGGATAGTTTGAGGCATTTATGGGCAGTGTGGCTAGGCCATAGGATATGTATGATGGAGCCCAACTGTAGAACTGAAGCTATGTATTTTGTATTGTTGTATTGTATAAAACACATTATATATAGAAATATATTATTTTGATAGTTGGATTTGATCTCATGAGTTGTATTTAGCTATGGTTGTTGATGTATGGATATATTTATTTCTAGCACATGTATTTTGGTTTTGTTGTATATGCTTTGGGAAATATATGTGGAATATTTTCTTTTATATAATAATGTGGTATACATGCATGGTTAAAAAGAAAAAGGAAAAAAGGATTTGGAAAAGTATAATTAATCATAAACAAATGGACTACACACTATATCACAATGAGAAATGTGTAATAATAAAATATGACTAAGTATAATAAACCAAAAATGGTAAAAAGAGTAACAAATTTTTTTTAGACCATGAAAATATTGACACCAAATTAAAATAAGAAAAATCATAATATATCATGTTGAGAAGTACATGTAACATCCCCACTTAGATTTACCTAGAAATACATGATTTAAAAAAAAATTAAACAACATATACTTTAAATAGATTACACCCAAAAAATCTAATCAGTGATCACGTAAAATACTCTAAGTATGATGATTGTAAATAAAGCATACTACATCATACATCACTGATCACTATCATCATAAGAAACACATCATAATTGATTATAGAAAATAATTACAGATATCTATCCACGGTTGGTACAAACATACAACCACTACTATCACTATACAATAAATAAGTAATTATAAATCATCATGATAATGTTTCAATAATAAATATAACACAATGTACATATATAAGATACATGGATCCCCAGAGCATAGTTCCTTGGACTCTAGTATCTTTGGCAATCTCAAGTGTTATCTCAAAAATAGTACTAATGGGTAGGGAGAACATTATTTGAGCACTTTTCCACACCAACCATGGACCAACGATCCCCCATACTAATCCCATCAGGGAATGGTCTTCCTTTCATGGATGAGTAGATAGTGATGGCATGAGAATTTAGACAGACAAGCTAGTACCCATGTGTTGTATGATTTCTAAAACTAAACATGCGATGTATCATAAAAAAAACATATTCTAATCAAGATATCGCATATATAAATAAATCATACTCATGAAATGAGAATGTCTAACTTAATATTACTTTAGCCAAAGTTTTCAATAAATAATGATTTAAGGATCAGTCAAATTCATACACACCACTTGATCGGATTACTTCCATCTAGCATTGTGATGTTAGTAAGATAGTCATGTTCATCTCACTATTTGCTCAATATCAACAATGTGAGATATGGTTAACATAATATAACCAATTGATTCATATAAATCACATCCTTCCAACAATCACATAACATGCTAAGCATAGGAATGATAAAAAAATATATATTTATTCCATCAAATGTATGAATGAGTCTAACAATAATATCTATCTCATAATAGAAATAATAACTAAAATTTATACCATCTGGGTATAATATACATCTAACTATAAATTTTATTCACTACAAATAGTTTTCAAATATACTAAACCCTATGATAGCCCATATTATCATAGTCTAGTGTTATTTTAAAGATTAAAAGAACTAAATACCAATTTGGCTCATTAACTCAGGTGCTAAGTTATTATCTACAATGATATATATATATATATATATATATATATATATATATATATATATCACTTTTCATTCTTATAAACTCAGACCACTATCAGCATTAGTCACTCCATTCGCTAGTTCAAATCGCTATATATGAATTATGCAAATCTAGTCATATGTTTTCTATATACCTATTGTATAAATCCAACTCCCTAATGCTATATATATATATATATAACAACTTAAATTTAAGATAATAGTTCACTGACCACTTGGATTGAAATTCTTATTATATAAATATACAAGTCACCACACTGTCTACCATGTATAAATATAGTTGTTTCGTTGTTTTAAATAGTTTTAGATATCTTTTATTTCACAATTTAAAATTATAATCTGGTTTGTTGTATACATATTTGTATAGAATCATTGTGTGTAATTTATACTAAGCTCACTGCATAAATATATATACATGGTAATATATATACATGCTATACTTTAATATATATACTATTTGAAATATCTTTCATATCTCAAAATATTCTTTTAAAATTGTTGCATAAATGGCTTGGTTGTGTATATACCAATAAATAACTAGTTATTCACCATGTTTTGATAAACATGAATAAACATATGGCACACCATACATATATTCAAATATATTACATAGGTTATGTATTATTTAGTTTGTTGTATAAGGTGACTTAGGTGGTATGATTTATTTTCTATGTATATGTCTCTGTCTCTGAGTATATATAGCTCAAACAAGTCGACTTGTTATGCAAATTGATGCTTCTTTATATATACCAATATTATATATATTTTTGTAGATTGGTCATATACATATTTATTAAATGCAATCGATGCCTCTACATATATGGTTCAATGCTGTCTAGTATATACTACCATTATTTCATAACACTTACTATATATATGTTCTTTACCAATATAACTCTATAATAAATGGTTGACTATCACCATACAAACATATATTTTCATCACACAATCTATACCACACAAAAATAAACATACAAAAATTAAATATATTGCCTACCTCTCAAACTTTGACTCGGATTTGGTTGGTATTGAAGAGATTTTCTCCCTTTGCTTTACTCTCTCCTTATTTTCTTCTCCTATCTCTTCCATACTCTGTTGCCTTCTCCTTTTTATAAATTGTACCCCTTTTTCTTCTTTTATTTCGTTTCATGAGAAGGACGTAGCTTTTCTCTTTTTATTTTTATTTTTATTATTTTTCTTTATTTTTTTAATTATTTTATCAATATCTTTCTTTTTTTGTTTTCCATATATTTAAACATTTCCATTTCTCTTTATTTAGTCTTTTTTTTCCCTTCTCTTTTTATTTTTCTTCTTAAAATATAAATGATCATATTTTACTCATTTATCTCTAATTACAATAATTAATAAATTCGCTAATTAAATTAGCACATTAAATGTCAAAATAGTTTAATAATAAATCTATTAATCAATAACCTCATATTTGCACTAATTATGCAAATCACATTTCTAAAAGCATTTAATGGTCACACATACAAATCACGTAAGACAAATTCTATAAAACCATTAAACTATGCTATCAAACCATGTATAAACAACTATCTAATGCAAATGTTACCAAAACACACTATGCTAACCATTCCACTATGTATCTAACATATATTACTATTGTGGTGTGTAACCCATGGTTCTAACCGATTTCTCTATCATCCCCCAATAACTCCATCTATGTCACCCTCTCCAATGATGCTTTCCGTCTATCACACTCTGAGGGATGAATTATTTTTCATCAAACTCATAACAAGTAGGTAGTTAAACCATAACATCATTATATACATATATCATAAAATATAACTAAAATAACAAATCAACATGATCATAATGTAAATATATACACTACAACTAACTCATAGTAATGTAATCATGTAACGTAAGCATTATTCAACTATCCTATAATAGCATATATCTCAAAGCTTAGTTAAAAATAATCAAATCAAATTTATCAACTATAAATATCCATGGATAATCAAGTAGTTTACTTAGCAAGAAATCATGATGTAACAATATGAAAATAATGTAATAAAGTGGAAAGCACATGATAGATAAAATGGTATAAAAATAACACAATTAAGTTAATCAATCATACTAAATCATGCTGGGAATTATAAAATAAAAATAAAATTATAAAAATGAATTTTAATTGATCACACTAATTCAAGCTGGCAAGTATGAAAAAAATTAAGAAAAATGGTTGTATTCTTACATGCAATAAAAAACTAAGAAGATAAAAGTGAGATCAATAAAGTAATCATAAAACATAATATATCAAGATGGGAAACATGTCAATTATATCGAACTCATAATCAAACACAACTTATCTCAATTTTAACACATGTAATTTAATTATGACTTCGCCATTAAAATTTTTTATGAGGAAGGCCAGGTCCTATTGATGGTATTACACTACAAATCACAAAGGGAACACCAATGAGGTAGAAACAATGAGAAAAATATGTTAAAGGGTTATGTTTGAAATGGTAAGTTAGTAATTTGGTAATTATTGTCAATCAAACTCACACCCTTGTGAAGGTAGTTTCAGGCCTTCACAGTCTACTAAAACATGGAAACAATCCTAGGATGTGGGTGGCCTAATCATTGGATTGAATCTCTAGATTATAAGGGCTAGCTCCCTTTGGTGTATCATTTCAAATCTCTACTCTACACTACAAACTACTGGGAAAAAGGGAAAACATAAAACTTGAAAGGAAATTCTATCTAATGATGGTGATATACTTAAACTTTGATTGATTCACATAATTTGAGCTTCTAAAAACATTGATCAAGCAATAAACAAATTGAATTTTTAACCCCAATTGACCCCTACACATCAGTATAAACAAATTGAATTTTTAACCCCAATTGACCCCTACACAATAGTATTTCATTAAAAGGTTCTATCTTATGATCAAAGCTTGAGAGAAATGATGGAATAGGCCTGATTTAAGACACTAACTAGCCACTTATATCCATTGTAACTTCAACTAAAAGACATTAAACACATAACATGACTTGTATAATTTGATCATCTAGTAACTAAGTAAGAATTAGGACTTGATAAGGAAGAAAATTCTATCACATATGTAAATCACTGACATAAATACACTATACTAGAACCTTAGATTCTGAAAACTATCATTCTATTAATCTGAAAAGGTTACACAACACAAATTTTTAGTAGAGTATGATCTTGCCAAAAAGAGGATACAATTCAAGGTTGAAAAGATAACTTATATAGAAAAAGATACAACAGTCAAGAGATTGGTGCTGAAAATAGAAAATGAGTCAAATCAGTGTAACTTGAGCTATCATAGCCTTCAAATAATATTTTTTTGTATTCTGTCTTGTGTGAAAAGATCTTTGGTGTTGAAAATGATGGAAAGCCCAAGTTTGAGTCAAAACCTTCATCATGCATGATGCTACGCCAATCTCCAAATCTAAACTGCTAGAAATGTTGAAAGCTTGAACATGAAGCTGAGTTGGATCATTACATGCAAGAGATGACTCAGAGACAAGCATGGCTTCAACAAACAATCAATTGAAGCTTTGACCAATCAACTATAAATATTCTTCCACCATTAAACTCCTCAAGCCTTTCATGCATTTGAGTCTCTATTTTAGAACCAAAGGAGTCATGCTTGAAGGTAGCTGCATCTCTTTGAATGATTTGATTATTTCATTTATTATTTGGCATTCTCTTTACTGCAGTTTCAAACTGTAGATCTTCCTACAGATGGAAAAAAATAATACTTTATTGGATTTTTGCATGTTCCTACTTGTCTTAGACACATCTAATCTTACTTAGGCCACTTTACATGCTCTGTATGTATTCCTTCAACATTCATTTGGGTTCTTTGTCTTGAACTTTTCCTTTGTCATGTATTTCTTCGACATTCTTTTGGGCTCTTTCCCTTCGGGCTTATTGCCTACGGCTTTATACCTTATGTATTTCCTTCGAACAAAAAGTCTGAAGGAATTATATCTTTGGGCTCTTTATTTTTATCACTTTTTTGTGGATAAATTATTCGTAGGAATTATTCATCCTTTTTGATTGGTCCATTTACCCTTATATTTCCTTCAGATAAAAAGTCTAAAGGAATTCTTTTAAAACTGCTCATTTCTTCATTTAATTATTTTGGGCTTCTCTTTGTTTATTTCCTTCAAACTTTTGTCTAAAATAATTTTCATAAATAGAACCCTTGCAAATTGTCCTACGAGCTTTTGAAACTACCCTTCAAAATTTTTGACATTGTCCTCCTCTTTGAAAAGTGCCCTATTTTGCCTTGAAAAAAACCTCCCAAAGGGAACAACCCCTTCAAATTTTTTGCCAGTGACCCTTTAGATTTTTGCCTAAGATCTTTCCCTTCAGATGTTTTCTGAAGGAATTAATGCCTTTGGCTCAAACAATTATGTGGGTAAATCTTCCAAAAGAATTATTTTGAACAATTTGTTCAAAATAATTCCTTTAGACTTTTCTTTCTAGCCTTTTCCTTTGATCCTTCCATATAGGTAACTTGTTTGAAGAATTCTTTCGAATAATTTGTCCAAAATAATTCTTTTGGACTTTTTGTAATGGTCCACTTTTCTTTGAAATTACCTTTTTTTGAAGGATAGAGACCCTTCCACAAAGTTGGAAAGGGACTTTAGAAAAATGAATAAGCCCTTCAAAATTTTTGACAATACCCTTCGGGCTTTTGTAAATGGTCTTTTTCGACAACTTTGAGATGAACTCTTCCAAAAGAGACCTTTAGACTTATTGAAATGGTCCACTTGCCCTTTGAAATTTTTGTAAAGAACCCTTTGGAATTGATGAAATGACCCTTCGACAAATGAAAATTGCCCTTCAGGAAAATGTAAGTGGACCATTATCGAAGAAAAAGAGCCTTTCAGACAAAGTGAAATGGTCTTGTCAGAAATTTTGAAATTGACTTCTCTGAAGGAAAAGATAACCCTTTAGAAAAGTTGAAAAGGTCTTCTAAAAAGTTGTCAATGCCCTTCGAATTTCCAAAGTGTCCCTTTGGATTTTGAAAACTACCCTTCAAGAAAATGAAAGTATCCTTCGAGAAACTATGTGATGATCCTTCGAAAAAGTTGTTTTGGAAAAAAAGTCTAAAACAATTTTGATACTTAGATAAAACCTAAAGTCTTCCTTCCTTGAAATCCCAAAGTATTTCTTGTGCTTGTGAAATCTTGAAGTATTCTGACTATCCCTTTAGAGCTGCTCTAAGCACAAGTAAATAGGTATTGATATGAAAAACTTTGAATGATAAAGGTGGTAATTTGACTTGTGGGGTCAAAATTATCAACATTTTGGTGATTTTGCTAGGAAGCATGCTTATTATGCTTGAGAACTTAGACCATATACATAACATTTGAACTCATAAAATAATGGTAAATCTGGTCCATGATTGTAAGTATAACCTTTGATTTGAAAATGACAACCTTCATCCTTCAAAATAAGAAGGGAAACACATAAAGCAGGGAAAACTAACTATAAGCAAATGTGCAAACAAGCACTTATTTAGAACAAAACAAAATGAAACTACTGTGCTTGAACAACACTTGGAGGAAAATAGACAAACTAACTATGTATGAGGAACTTTGCTCTTCTATAGCAATGTTTTAGATGTATCACATTGATTAGGATTGAAAGCTCCTGACCATTCATCTTTGCAAGCTAGAAGGCATTGTGGGATTTGTAGCTAGATATTATGTATGGGCTACTCCAAAGGGAGTCAAACTTTATGTGCTTTCTTGGTTTAGCTCGATCTTCATCCCACTTGAGGACCAAATCTCTTTCTTTGAAACTTTATGAAGAAACTCCTTTATCAAAAGCTCTCTTCACTTATGTTTGATGAATTTCCATGGCTAACATGGACTGATTTCTTATTTCTTCCAACTCCATAAGCTCAACATATTTGATATCCATAGGCTCATTCTCCAATAATTCAAGTTGATGCATTAGTTCTAAAGTAATAAATTCAAGAGAAATGGGTAACTGTGCTTCTGTACCATATACTAGCTTGTATGGAAAGTTGGCTATTGATATTTTATAAGTGATCCTATCAACCCAAAAAGCTGACTTCAACTTGAGATACCATGACCTTTGATTGTCTTCAATAGTCCTTATGATCCTCAATAGGTTCTTATTTATAGATTCAATAAGACCATTGACTTGTGGGTAATAGTTTGATGAAGTGCTAAGCTAAATTCCATGTTGGACAACCCATTGAATGATCCTAGTTCCCATAAAATCCATTGCATTATAATAAATAATAGTTGAAGGAACTCTAAATCTAGTAAGCAAACCTTCATGGAAATCTAGAACATTAGTTTCATTTACTTCTTTTAATGCCACTGCTTCTATCCAACGTGTGAAGTAATCTATAACAATTAGAATCCATTTATGTATTAAAATTAAAGGAGGATTTATGAGACTATTAAAATTTAATCCTCATTGGACAAAGGGATGATCCATCATAATTTGTTGAAGAGGTAAGGTTGCAAGTTTCACTTTTCTTACAAACATAGCACACTGTTTGCACTTTCTAACCCATGCATCACAATCACCAAATATACTAAGCCAATAATACCCACCTCTCATGATCTTAAGGACTATAATTCTTGTAGCAAAATGTGCTCCACCATGCCCATCATGAAATTCTTCAAGCAATCTCTAAGTTTGGCTTGGCTCAATACATCTTAGCAACATGCCATTGATGTCTTTCTTGAACAAAACACTATCAACAAGCAAAAATAAAATTGATTGGCACCTGAAATATCATTTTTTTGAAGCACTTAGATGAGAGGTATAAATACCATTTTGGAGATAGCTTACCAAGTCATGAAACTAGTTGGAAGGTGAGGTAAGACCAACTATAACTGCTTCATCATTTGACATCAAAACAATCTCATTAGTCTCTTGTAAGTCTTAAGTTAGATGCTCATAAAGTACTTTGCCTCTAATCAACTTTGTCACCATAATTACCACATCATACTCCATTATGTTGGTTATCTAACTAGCTCTCTTCTCATTTATATCTTTATTCAAAAGGACCTCTTTAATGCTCAGATGAGAAACCATTAAGTGTATCTTATTGTTAGACAACAAATATCTAAACTTCTTAAGAGACCCTATAACTAAAACTACATGTTTCTCAACAAAATATTACCTTGTTTCATACTCTTCCAAGCCTTGATTAAATAAGGCTATTGGCTGCTCCAATGCCTCATGATTTTGTTGCATAAGAATGCCTAAAATGGTGTCCATGTTAACATAAGTATACAAAATGCAATCTTTTGTGAAATCTAGATTTATAAGTGTAGGAGCACTAGCTATAGCCTTCTTAATATCTTCAAAACCTTTTACTCTTTTAGACCAGCTGAAGCTCTAATTCTTCTTTAGCATGGCTGTAAGTGGCTTAGCTAAAATAGAAAAATCTTAAATATACCTACTTATGAAGTTGATCTTCCCAAAAAAGCTTTGCATAGCCTTTTTGTGCTTAGGCAAAGAGAGTGAAAGAATGGAGTCCATCCTTTCACAATCTATTCTTAAATCATGCTTTGAAACAACATGTCCAATAAGCTTACCTTCATGAATTAAGAAGACACACTTTTTGGTATTTAAGAATACTCCAAATTGCCTACACCTTTTAAACACTTGCTTGAGATAAACCATGTGATCACCTGCACTCTTTGAAAACACTATTATATCATCCAAATAAACAAGTAAAAACTTGTTAATAAGGCCTTGGAATGCCATGTCCATGGCTCTCTGAAAGGTTGCTCCAGCATTATGTAAACTAAATGGCATATTTTTGTATGCAAATGTTTCCCACTTAGTTGTGAATGCTTTCTTAAATTGGTCCTCCTCTTTGACCAAATTATGATTGTAGCACTATATCCATCCAACAAATAAAACCTCTTTGAACCTACAACCAACTGTAAAATTTGTTTTATTGATGGTAATGGATAGTGGTATTTAATTGAAGCCCTATTTAAATCACATAAGTCAACACACATTCTAATCTCACCATTCTTTTTCCATACTGGGATAAGATTTTACACCCAAGTTGAGTGTTTGATTGGAAACATAATAGTTGATTCTATGATTTTATGAAGCTCAACTTTCATTAAAGGCTCAAGATTAGGATTGATGGGCTTTTGTCTTTGTCTCACTGGTTTAGTTTCAACTTCTAAATCAATGGTGTGTTGAACTAAACTTAGATCAAATCCCTTGAGATCACTATATTTCCATGTAAATATATCAACAAATCTTATGCATAACTCAATAAAAACTTCTTTTTGTGAAGGAGTGCATATCTTACCCAACTTTAAAATCTTATTAGGTACAATCTCTATGTTGGCATAGTGCTCTTATTTTGTTGACAAGGATGACTTCTCTTTCCTTAACTCATCATCACCACTGAAAATATTCTCAAGTGTGATCAATCCCTTGGGCAACTTATTTTTTTTAGTTGCACAATTTGATCACCATATTGCTGTTAGTGCTTTGATTGGTTTCTTGAAGAAAACTCGGCTTCTTCTTACAAGAATCTCATAATTTGATTATCATCTTCAAAAACCTACCAATTCTCATGATTATTTGGAACATAAGGCCTTACAACCACCTTTATATGTGACTGAATTTTCTCACTTTTTATATCAATTGGGATACTAAATTGTGATCCAATGGCAACCAACCTATCTGCATGTTTATTTTGCCTCTTGGTATTACCTGAATGTTAAAAGCTTGAAAATATTCAAACAAATCCTATATTCTATGCTTGTAAGATTTAAGAAACAAATTTTTACATACATTTAAACTTATTACTTGGTGAATTACAAGTTCACTATCATCAAAAACTTATAAGGTGTTGACTTTCATCTTCCTAGCCCACTACAAATCGTGAACTAGTGCTTCATACTCAACAACATTGTTTGAACAACCAAACTCAAATTTAATAGAAGAAAAATACCTTTACTTTATTGGAGAAACCAACATCATTTGAGCTCTGGTTCTATGCTTATTCCTTAATCTATCAAATTACAATTACCATAAACCTTCATTAGATTCATCATCCTTGACCATGGCTGGAATTAGCGCATCATTCTCATGAAGGCAATACACACCAAGTCCTTCTTCTTCAATAAGCTTATAAAGATCATGATCATGCAAAGTGGAATACCACTCATTAAGGAATAAATATGGAACTCCATCTAAAGGTGATTCACTTTCTAATTCACTAGCTTCTAGTACATCATCTGAGATGATACAGTTAGTGTTCACAACACTTGGCATATATGGATCCATATGAAAATGTGAAATAGGTTTAGAATAAATTCTTAATTTGGTACCATACTTAGTTTTGAACATTAAATAAGTCTAATTAGTTGATAAATATCTCCAATCTTTGAGGTGAAGTCCTTTGAAAGGCACATAACAAAGTAAGGAGGCAAGTCTACCACAACAACATCCTACTAAATAGTAACACTGGGAAAAGCATGTAACATCAAGTTCAGATCTTTGATGATGCCTACCATATTTGTTGGTGACCCATCCAACTACAATACCCCTTTAGTATTTGGCTCAAAAACAAGGTTGAGCTTGTCTGCAATTTGTTTATGTATGATTGTACTACTAGCTCCACTATCCACCATACAATTATGAACCAAAATATCACCTACTATTAAAGAAAGGTAAAAAGGAGGAGTTTTCTTTGATTTTACCTCATTTTTATCTATATTTTCCATCTTATTTACTTTATTTACCTATTGCTTAGTTGGCTGATCCAAAT
This sequence comes from Torreya grandis, assembly GCA_037957365.1. Lineage (NCBI taxonomy): Eukaryota > Viridiplantae > Streptophyta > Pinopsida > Cupressales > Taxaceae > Torreya > Torreya grandis. The sequence continues at coordinate 3,161,217 of JARHVA010000636.1, forward strand.
TAGTCAAGACAACACCTTCTTTCGCAACTAATTTTGGAGACAATTTGAAAGCTAAAAGCTTTTGAATGAGCTTATCATTTTGTCTTGAAATGGAAAGAGAATCCCACATGCTAATGCTGATATTATACTTCTTCATTTGATCCGCTATACTGAAATGAGATCCACTAACCTTTGGTTACACTTTATGAAGCACTGACTATTCATGAACTAGAGGTAGTTGATGAACTTTACTAACCTCTATAATCCAATTTTTCTAAGTTGTAGGGGTAGAAAATTATTCCTTTGTTCTCTTAGAAACAACATTAAGAGTATTTGAAGCCTTTGTCACCTCTTTCAACTCATCAATGGCTCTTATTTTAGCTCTAGTTACAATTGCAACTTGACCACTCGAATTATTAGTTTCAACACCTTGAGTAAAAGTAACATGATCATCCACTTGCTAATTTACATTAATGGCATCAGGATGCCCTTGAAATTATTAAGTCTCTCCTTATGATGCCAAAGTTGTATCTTGGTACTGACCTCCTTGAAAAGAAAAATCTTATTATGTCATTTGTGGCATAGTGATGTTTTGTGATACCAAGGCTTGGTTTTGGGCCTCACTGAGATTTGAGGATGGCCAACTTGAATCATGAATCAAGTTGTTTTGAGGTGGGGTGGGAACAATAGCCTTTGAAATGGAAGGAGCATTAGGATCAATGGCAACATATGGCTTAGTTGGAGTTATGGCTCTTTGTGTTTGATAAGGTGGTCTATTCTCTCTGAAACCTTGATAAGGAGGCCTTTGATATTTGAAGTGCTGATAGGTGGTTTGATTTTATTATTGATAGGGCCTATTAGCCTAAAATTGTTGCCTTTTGAGTTATATTATTTCATTACCAAAGGACTATAACAAGATTTTCAACTCTCCTATCTCACTAACTTGACTAGTAGGGGATATAATTTGAGCTTGAGGTGTTGGAATAGGAGCTAAGGATGGGATTTGAGGAAATTGAGGGGTTGGTATAAAACTTATTTATGGAAATATAGGCATTGGAGGTCTTAGAAAAAGCTTACCAGCTTGTATCAAACTATTTTTTGCCTTTATTACAACCTCATAAGCATCTGGCAAGGTAGTACCACCCATTAACTATATCATCACACTAATGTCAGAATTAAGGGCTTTCAAATAGTACAAAAATGCATATTCAGGGGATGAATTTATCAACATAGGTATTCTAATTCATGTCTTTTGGAGTCTGAGGTTAAAATCAGACATGAACTCATGAGGAGCTCTATTTATGGTGGTTAATTGCTCAACTAAAGATAGGTGATCAAATTTGTCCTCAAATTGCTTGACTAAAGTTGCACCCGATTCATCCCAGGTAGAAATGGAGTGTAGTGGGAGATTTCTATACCATTGCAGTGCTTTTCCTTTGAAGGAAGGAACAAGCTATATGATAACAACATTATTTTTAATAATATTATGGACTGAACATAGATTAGCTACATCTTGGATATCCTCAATAGGGGTTATTTTATTTTATCTTGAGAAGAATGGGATGCTCTTTAGGGTAGACACTAGAATGACATCAAACTAGGCTAAATTTAGTGGGCTACCTCTATTGAATGGAACAAACACTTGGTTTCTGATGGCCATTTGGGTAGTGGAGGTTGTAGTGATTAGAATAATCGGATAACTAGGAGATAAATATTGCTTTTGAGGATATGGTTTTGCCCTTCCAAACCTTGAAATCTTATAAGATATAAAATCAAAAGGCATACCTTTACTTGTTAACCTTGTGGTAACCTTTGGCATGAACAAATTGCCTAAATGATGCTATGAGCTCTGCAACTAGATGTTGATGATAATGAATATCTTCTTTTGCTGTAAAAATTCTTTAGATATGATTTTTTTTTTTGATGTCCCACTAGGCATGTCAAAAACTATTATCAATCAGACTTAAACCCTTGTGAAGGTAGTTTCAAGCCTTCACAGTTTGCTGAAATATAAAAATAATCCTAGGTTGTGGGTGGCCTAATTGGTGGGTTGAATCTCTAGATTTTAAGGGCTAGCTCCCTTTGGTGTATCAATTTAGATCTCTACTCTACACTAAAAATTTTTGAGGAAAAGGGAAAAGGGGAAACTTGAAAGGAACTCCTATCTAATGATGGTGATACACTTGAACTTTGATTGATCCACATAATTTGAGCTTCTAAAAATAATTATCAGGTAATAAATAAATTGAATTTTTAACCCCAATTGACCCCTATACATCAGTATTTCATGAAAAGGTTCTATCTTGTGATCAAATATTAAGGTAAATGGTGGAATAGGCCTAATTTAAGGCACTAACCAACCACTTATATCCACTATAACTTCAGCCAAAAGACATTAAACATAAAACATGACCTGCATAATCTGATCAACTATTAACTAGGTAAGAACCATGATTTGATAAAGAAAAAAATTCTATCACATATATAAATCACTAATATAAATACACTATACTAACAACTTGGAGTCTGCAAATTGTAGTAATTTGGTAGAGTATGGTCTTACCAAAAAGGAGATATAATTCAGGGATGAAAAGCCAACTTATATAGAAAAAGATATAATAGTCAAGAGATTGGTGCTGAAAATAGAAGAGGAGGTCAACTCAGTCCAACTTGAGCTATCACAGCCTTCAAATAATATTCTTTTTATATTCTATCTTGCATGAAAATCTCTTTGGCGTTGAAAATGATGGAGAGCCCAAGTTTGAGTCAAAACCTTCATCATGCATGATGCTATGCCAATCTCTAAATATGAACTATTGGAAACATTAAAAACTTGAACTTGAAGCTGAGTTAGATCATTTCATGCAAGAGATGAGTAGGAGACATGCATGGCTTAAAAAAATAGTTAACTGAAGCTTTGACCAATCAATTATAAATAGCCTTCCACTATTAAACTCTTCAAGTTTTTCATGCATTTGAGTCTTTGTTTTAGAATTGAAGGAGTCATGTCTGAAGGCAAATGCATGTCTTTAAATCATTTGATTATTTCATTTATTATTTGGCATTCTCTTTATTATAGTCTCAAGCTTTAGATCTTCTTATAGATGGAAAAATTAATAATTTATTGGATTTTTGCATGTTCATGCTTGTCTTGGATGCATCTAATCTTGCTTAGGCCACTTTACATGCTCTGTATGTATTCTTTCAACATTTGTTTGGGTTATTTATCTTGGAATTTTGCTTATTCATTTATTCCTTCAACATTCATTTGGGATCTTTCCCTTCAGGCTCATTGCCTGTGGCTTTATACATTATGTATTTCCTTCAGACAAAAAGTCTAAAAGAATTATATCTTTGGGCTCTTTGTTTTTGTCACTTTCCCACAAACATATTGTCTATAGGAATTGTTCATCCTTTCTGATTGGTCTATTTTCCATTCTATTTCTTTCAAACAAATTTTTTGAAGGAATTATTTCGAAACCGTTCCTTTCTTCATTTAATTATTTTGGGATTTTCTTTGTTTATTTCCTTTAAAAAAAGTCTGAAGGAATTATCGTAAATAGAACCCTTGAAAATTGCCCTACGGGATTTTGAAACTACCCTTAGAGATTTTTAACATGGTCCTCCTCTTTAAAAAGTCCCTCGTTTTGCCTTGAAAAGAACCTCCCAAAGGGAAAAACCCCTGTAGACTTTTTGCCAATGACCCTTCAAATTCTTGCATAAGATCTTTTCCTTTGGACATATTTTTTGAAGGAATTAATGCCTTCAGCTCAAATAATTCTACAGGTAAATCTTCTAAAATAATTCTTTCAGATAATTTATCAAAAAGAATTCCTTTTGACTTTTCTTTCCAACCTTTTCCTTTGATCCTTCCCTGTAGGTAACTTGTTTGAAAGAATTATTTCAAACAATTTGTTTGAAATAATTCTTTTAGAATTTTTGTAATGGTCCACTTTGCTTGGAAATTGCCTTTTTCTAAAGGGTAGATACCCTTCGACAAAATTGGAAAGGGACTTTGGGAAAATGAACAAGCCCTTTAGAATTTTTGACAATTCCCTTTGGGCTTTTGTAAATGGTCTTTTTCGACAACTTTGAGATGAACTCTTCCGAAAGATCCCTTTGGACTTATTGGAATGGTCTCCTTGTCCTTTGGAATTTTTGTAAAGGACTCTTTGGAATTGATGAAATGACCCTTCAACAAATGAAAACTACCCTTTGGGAAAATGTAAGTGCCCTTAGATAAAATGTAAGTGGACCATTATCGAAGAAAAAGAGCCTTTCGGACAAATTGAAATGGTCCTATCAGAACTTTTGAAATTGACTTATTTGAAGGAAATGAAAACCATTCAAAAAAGTTATCAATGCCCTTCAAATTTCCAAAGTGTCCCTTTGGCTTTTGAAAACTACCCTTCAGGAAAATAAAAGTGTCCTTTGGAAAATTGTGTGATGATCCTTCAGAAAAGTTGTTTTGAATAAAAAGTTTGAAACAATTTTGATACTTAGACAAACCCTAAAGTCTTCCTTCTGTGAAAGCCCAAAGTATTTATTGTGCTTGTGAAAACCTAGAGTATTCTAACTGTCCCTTTATAACTGCTCTAAGCAAAAGCAAATTGGCAATGACATGAAAAACTTCAAACGATAAGGGTGGCAATTTGACCTATGGGGTCAAAATTGTCAACAATAATTTGTGAGGAAGGCCTAGTCCTATCCAAGGTCTTACACTACAACTCACAAATGGAATCCCTAAGGGGAGTGATCAGTGAACAAAAAAATATTTATCAATGGGAAATAGTAAGATTGTGGATTATTAAATAAGGAATTTAAAAATCATAATGTAGGCATATTATGAGAAGACCTTAGGAAACATGAGACACATGGACATATAAAGACACTAAATGACTAGTAACCATCAATATACAAAGGAAACCTATTCATAATAGGCACAAAGTTGTATATGAAAATAAATGAGATACTAAGATCAACTCATGTTGGTTATTTTGAACAAGAAAAGTAAAATGGACCTACCTTTCCACAATGTGTTCCCCATTCTTCAGGACCTCTTACAAAGCCATCGATTGACTACAAAGATTGGGTACTTATGTGAGAAAGTAGGTAGCACTAAAATATTTTTCAATTCTCCTTTCCAAATCTACTAGCCTACTACACCCCAATGGACCTTGACTCTATCATTAGGCCAACTTTGGACTTTGAGCTTTGATTATAAAAAGGAGATGTGCTTATAATCACATCTTTTAGTGTGATTTGACTTTTGAAAATTTTAATGTTGCCTTTTGTTTCAAGTGATTTGGCTTTTGAATTTTTATGGATTTTAAGATTCCTCCTCCATATAGAATTGGAATGAAAAATAGTGAGAGACAAAGTACACACAAATGAGCTTTAGGTTTTGGATAAGGAAGCTAAGTATCCAAAGACATGACTGACTAAAACACTTAAGCCTACCTATGAACCAACATGTTATCTCAAGTTTTAACCATGTGTATGCTTAGTTTGTGAAAGGAGTTAAGGGAAATAAAGGGATATCCAAGATGGACCAATAAAATGAGATTATAATGAGATGACTTGTTTGTTAACTGAGCACATGGTAAAGAAGAAATGACTAAGGGGAGTAAGGTTTGTATAACCAAGTCACAATAATGATTATCCGTGTGATAGAGATAATATAACAAACAATCATTATAAGAGATTCATGGAACTAAATGAACAAATACATAAAAAACATGTAATCATGAAAAAGAATCCATAAGAGAAAATAATGAAGGAAATGATATCACAGACAATATGTAGTACAAGACATAAATAACCATGTAAGATACATAAAAATTTGACATAATGTCAAATGATATAAGATAGATAAATGTAAATTTGGAGCACACATACAATCCAAAATGAATAAATAAATGAAGGAACACCATGTTATGTTCATAAATACTATTAGATTTATCTAAAGACATTATCGATAACATTCGATACATCTTTGTGAAGCTTGATTTTAATTATAGTGAGGGTCTCATTGATAATTAGAGAAAGCTAGTAAAATACTTCTCATCGAATATCTTTGACAAAAAATGTAGGCATGCCTAAAGGATCATGCTCATGAGGACCATCGTGCATGGGATACTCAGGAGAAGGAATCAGAGTAGACTTTATGAGACATGAATGAGTCACTGATAAAGAAGGGGCCATAGGTGAAAGAGGATCCATGGGTGGAGAAACTATAGGTGTATAAGGGACCACAAGTGGAGGAGCCATGGGGGAAGAAGGGGGAGCCTTATTTCAAGGGAGACATGTGGGAGGAGGGATAGTAGGCACATGAATGGTCATTAGGTGATCTTTGAGATGATGCTAAAGAATGCGACAATGATCAGTGTGATGGGTACCACATTGGTGTCACAAACAATATACTATTCCATATTTGGGAATATAGTTAGGTAATGCTTTTAGGGGAGGTATAGCCTTGTTTTTAGGCTAAGAAAGAGTAGGATGCAAGGTGTTGATATATTGTCAAAGCTTATGACAATGCATGGATGAATGATTATCTATATCATAGAAATAATAGATACACTTATTAGTAGACTTTGCAGGTGTACTAATAGAGGGAGTAGAAGTAAAAGTTGGAGAAGGTTAGTGTAGTGAAAAATATCTAGTCCAATTATTGATAACTCTATAAGTATCATAGTATGGTTGATCAACCCATTTGGTGGGCAAAGGAGCTAGCTACAGTAAAAGGAGTAAATCATCACCAAGGGAAGGTGGGGTTAATGGAGAGACTAGATGAGACTTGATTAAAGGAATAATATTATCAAAAATAAGAGGAGACTCATCTAGAGAAAGAGTGGGAATAGGATCCAAACTATGCTCAACTAAGGGATAGGTGGGATGCACAGAGGGTTTAAAGACAATAACAAGCATCTTGGGGGAAAGTAGGCTATAGGGGTGCTGGTATCTAGCAAAGTGATAGGGAATAATCGTATCATAATCCATAAACATGATCCTATGAGGTTTTTTAGAAACTAGAGGTGTGGGAACTATCTCTAACCTATGAACAAGAGGAAAAATGCCAAAATTAGGAACTATATAGGATGGAATGTGATAAGAGAAACCAAAATACTGAAGTAAAGAAGAATGGTAACGAATGATTTTAACATCTCAAGCCTGAACAAGACCTCCTAGAAATGGATCATCTAAGGTATAACCATCATCATATTCAGGTGTATGAAGATCAATTATGTATGTAGGGATGACCTTTTCATTGGAGGTGGCATGATGAATAAAATGCCAAGTCTTAGTTAAGACTATGGGTATGTCATTGCTAGGTGGTTGACAGGAACATGGCTTTAGAGAAGGTAGAAGTCAAGAAATGGGATGAGGAGAGAGATCACAAGTTTTTATCTTTAGGTTTATCTCATCAGGTTCATCATCATCTGAATCTAAGATGTTAGGTGGTATATTCCTAATGATTTTGGGGTGACCATGGTAACCTCACATAGAGTTGACAAAGAAGTTAAATTATTAGGATTCATAGAATGGAACACTCGACAAGGGTTTAAGGGTTATAATTTTGAAGACACCATAATATTAGAATTATTATAAATTCTAAGGGTTAGTTTATGTAGATCTCCTCTAACATACTTTATCATAACCTCACTCTGATACCTGCAACAAATCATACATGCATCAAAAGTCCTCAACTTTCCTTCTTAGGCAACTTTTTATTTGAATTGACCTAAATATCATGTAAGAATACCATTGGTTATGTTTATTTAAATCCTTTAGAATGAATTTATAACCCTAAAATATCTCAATATTCAACCCTTCAGCTCATTCTATCCACCTTCAATCTCTCCTTCTACCAATCTTGTTCACTAACTTTCACTAGTTTTGGCCAAATCCTCTAAATATTGCTTAGGGTTTCATATGTGAAACCTACCAACTTGAATGGATTATTTCAAGATTAAAAAACTTGTCTCTTTCTACCTTATACACTCTCACAATCTCAATTTCCACCTTGACATGTTCAACCCACAACCTCTCTTGAAGTCTAAAAGCCTTTTTTTAAACAAATTAGACTTGTACAGATAAATACAATGGAAAATTTGGAAATTGAACACATTTTTAGTGAGCCTTCATCCTCTTATATCTCCTCCTATAATTTCATGGTCTAAATCCTCTGTCTTCACCCCTTACTAGCCTTTAGTTCTCTTGAATTAGGCCTTTTAGGTCTCTTTAGCCCTGTTGCACAACACAATCATCTATATGATGTACGTATGGTTTCATACTAGGATAAAACCTTGATAATATCCTTAATATTAATAAGACAAAACAAACCACCAAATTTCATTACTTTTCACTGATTTAAACTTTTGATAATCCACCTTTTATCTTTCTACCCTAAACTAGGGTTTCACTCTCTGTTTAAAGCCCAAGAGGGCTCAAAATGCTTTTAGAGGATTCATTTAGTGTTTCAAAACTATGAATGAAATTTATAAGGTATATCAAAAACCTATAAACCTTTATCAACCTAATTCTTGTCTTGAATAATGATTAGACTCATTCAACCCTCACTTTCTTAGAACTCTGTGGTTATTTTCTTCCATTGTGTGAGCTTTCAACAAAGGTTTGAATCCGAGTAAAATTCCCTGATACTTTCCAACATCCAAAGACAATATAAAGGTCTATTTACCTTGTGTATAACTTTACCCAATGCTAAATATTCTTTATCAATCCTTATTTATACTCTCAAAATGACTTTGATAGGGTTCTCTATGCACACAGTCTGACTGTGTGCAACTAACACAGGGTTTTGACACAATTTACCTTACCTATCACATTTTAAATCATCTTAAAGAGATATATTCCCATATGATGTCATTATACATTATTTTCATGCTTTAACAACCTCCTTCCTCATGCTTAAAACCTCATGTAAGTCTATTACAAATTTCTTGATTATATTTTGGTAAACAAGGTATGCACATAGTCTATTATATGAAGCTTGAATGATTATTTGGAATAAAATATCAACCTAATCACTTAAATGTAAACTTGTAAAAATGAAACAATTATAATAACACAATAAAACTCATGGCACATTACCTTAATAGATTCTTCTTTCATTAGTCTCTGACTTTATTGAAGAAACATAAGGGTTTCTTGCATAACCTGTAATATACATCAACTTGTCTACAATATATAATCTTCTCAAAGTCTTAAAGATTTAAAGACACTACATTGTAATCATAAACAACATCAACATAAACACATAATATATTCCACTTCAAAACATTCAACTTTATTGAATCAATTTCTATTTTTTTACAACTCAGTCTTTTTTATATAGAGTATAAAGATTCTTTTTCTCTTTGGTATTCACCCTCTCTGTACCTTTGCCTCCTCCCACACTTAAAAATAACTTAATAACTCCTCCTAATAAATATTATATGAGACTAACTCTCTTTTTCAATCCCAAACTAGTTACATAACATTAGCAACTAACTTCTAAGATGGATACATTCAACATTCTTGCTTTAGTCACCTTATGTACAGAAAGCACCTTATTATTCACACATAGACTCATTATATGACCTTACCACAACATTTGACAACTTGATAATTATTTACAAACACCAAAAATTCTCCTAACACTCTAACATAATTTTGAATTTTCAAATGAAGGTTTTGGCAAGAAAAGTTCCCAAGGTCAAGAACCTCCAAACTAGGACACCTAATGACCTTATAACACCTTATTAGGTTTCTAAAAGACCTCTAACACTAAAACAAATCCAAAAATGATGAAAACATATTTCATTGCATGCCTTTTTTGATGCCCCTGCATCATTCATGTTGCCTTGAATCCTATAGATTACACTATTGTGAAGGAACTTGATTCATTGGTAGGTAGAAGAGGCAACATCCCTCATGTGATGAGTCCATGGCCTGCCAAGTAAGATGTTATAATAGATAATAAATTTGAAGATAATAACCTTCACTTGAATAGTGATAGGTGGGATGATGATAGGTAGCCACACAAAAACCAAGGGAGGCATTTGCCTTCGGTCATAGCCTTGACACATGATGTGTGTGGACTTAAGATTACATTTAGAGTATCCAAGGGTTTTAATAAAATCAAGAGAGGCAACACAAGTACCTAAACCCTTCATCAATTAAGGCACACTTGACTTGGATATCACCGATTTGGACATTGATAAAGAAGGGAGGATCATCCACATGAATTAGAATCTCATCAGGAATCATGGAAGTAATGGGGAATTTGAGGGAAAGAAAAGTGTCCATGGTTTCATCAATGTGTATAGACATCTCTTCACACTATTGTAAAATGATATCTTCTGATCTAGATAAGGTGGATTCACATCTTGCTAGAGGAATATGAGGGATGTTCATTTAAAATAGGAGATACATAAGGTGATTATGATGATGCATATAAGTCTACATAAGTTCAAGAAATGAGAGATTATTAAGTTTTGTGATAGGGTCCCATTCACTATAACCCATAAGGGGGTGGTTAGAAAGAGGTGCATAGTGTTAGAGGAGTTCTTCAGAAGGAGGATCAGAAGTGCATATAAATTTATGTTGATAGGATGTAGGAGGTTTAATTAGGGGAAAATTTAGTTGACTATTATGAGAGGACAAGGTAGTTGATGTAGGTTTAGTTTAAGATAGATTTGAAGAAGTGGTAGTAGAAGGTTGAGTATCATTGGTGATGGGTAAAGAGGTTGGAGAAGTTGTAGAAATGGTACGAGAGGTGTTATCCAATGGAGGTTTTGGAATTAGTTCATCAAAAGAGACAAGGTCTTCTTGTCCTAACTCTGTTAGGTGAGTTGGGGAAGAATATTTAATAACATAGAAAGTGTGAGACAATTGGTGAGTATGAGTGGGATGAGAATCAATGAAGGCAACTACCCTTCATATATTAATCATGTTGACTACATTCTGATGTAAGGGAATCCTACAAAGACCCTAAAAATCACCCATTTTTTGTCTTTAAATGGACTAATAGTTGTTTTATAAGTGTTATAGGTCATAAGTAGTTCATTTATGGAGTATTGATAGTCCCTAGGTTTACAAAATTTGAAATCTAGTAATTCCCACCAAAAAACCTCTTTTAAAAAATTTGAATCTTAATAAGCTTGTGTAAGGAATTTTATGCATTTTGAAAGGGTGAAAAGATGTAACAAATATGTATATGGGTTTTGTCATTGTAATAGGTTCATGAAATGTTCTTTAGTCTATTGTCTTTGTACTAGTCACTTAGCTTCATGTAAAAATCAAGACAATGTTATGTATCAAGAAAACCTCTATGTGGAAAAAGGGAATAAAGATTTAGTTATGTGCCCTTTTATAGGAGTTTGGATTTAGTTATAAATATTATAATAATATTCCATTTGATATATATTAATGGAGGAGGATTTTCATGTTATGTATGAATAAAGGGAGGAAGTTTTGTAACCTTTATTGTTTTGAATGAATGAATACATACCCTATTGAGGTCATATTGCTGCTGTTACTAATTGCATGTGTTGTGATTAATGAATTTAATAGATATTTTTTATGTTTCTAAGTGTTTTTTAAAGCTAATTCAAGTTTGGTTTAAGTGAGACTTTGAAGGTATACAAGAAAGCAAGGACCCTGTCAATGCAAGGAAATAAATACCCTGTTTTGTATGTTTCCTACATGTTAACAGTCTATGATCAAAGTTAGATGATTTATTAACAATGGTAATCATATTAAAGATGTTTTATTAATAATTTATTGTATTTGATATGTATGTTTCATGAAGTCTTAAGGAGGAATTATAGTATGATGATTCCTAAAGGTAAAACTGTATGACTGACTTGTATGTTTTGCTTAAACAAATGACATGTGTTCAATAAATGAAGGTCAAAGGTGTAGGTAAAAATTTTAAAATTAGAATAAATATTGAGGAAGGTTATTTGAAATTACATATATTATATATCATGTGGAACTTATATGGTGTTGGATAAATGTGCTAAGGAAACCCTTGTTTTCTGTGATGAACTCTAGCAAAGTGGGCTGAGAATTTGAATTCTTGAAAGGATATGATCAAAGCATCCAGTTGATATGCTAAAGAATGTTTGGGTAAGTGTGTTTGAACCATTTAAAAGTTGTTTAAAACTTTATTTTTTTAGGAAACATAGTAAGATTTTACAAACCTTGACCCAGACCTGTAGATGGTCATTTTGTTAACACAATTAAGAGCATTTTGAGTTGAAAAGTCATAGAGGACTGGTAAGGTGATTTCATTAATTGGATAAGTTTCTCAAGGACATTAAATACCTAGCAAACCAATTTTGAAACTTTTAAACCCATCATGTCATCTAAAGTGGAATTTTGTTCACTTTGGGCTGAGACATTGACCAAGAAGCATTAAACCTAGGGTTTGAAAGAATAAGAAGATTCCACCATTCATAATGTGTTTGAATAGATTATGAGGGTTTAAAGATTTTAGTGTACATTTTCATACATCCATAGAGCTCTATATGCTAAAAGATTGTGAAAGGGCTAATAGGCCTAATTAAAGAGTAATTTAAACCAAATAAAGGAAATCAAATATAGAGTTTGGATTGGAAATTTTGTGAATAGAAGATTGGTGAAAAAAGGTATCTATGTCAAGAGTTTGTTTTTAGATTGGTGAATGTATAATTCTGTATAAGGTCAAATTTCCCAAAAACAAGGCTACAAGGAGTGTGTCTAGTGTAGTCAGAATTAAGAATAGGGATGACTTGAGATTTGATAGATGTGGATGAGTTGTTTATTGATGAGAGGGAGTCCATGGAACCTTGGTAGAGTTGTTTACTATTGAAACCATAAAGATCATTAAAAGAGCCTTAACAAGAAGTGGCACATCATAGTTTAGGAAGTACATCTTGAGTAAAGTCATAGAGTGAGATATATTGGTGTATACTCTGCATCATTTTAGTGTCAAAGCTAGTAAAATATTCCTAGAGGATTGTGAAAAGATTTGACATCATATGTTTTGAAGTACAGTGCAGGATAGGTAACCAAGAATAATGTTTCATGGAAAGAGTTAGCAGGGATGATGGTTTGGTTAAGCAAATGGTGGACCAAGTGACACAATTGATTCCCCCCTGGTCATAAAGATGGAGTCTATTAAGGATGATTTTAGAGAGAGAGAACAAAGAGTAGGAATAGAGAGAGAATGTAAGTTATCTTGATTTAGTTGATATGCAAAGTCATGAGTCCACAAAGATGGACATGAAAGAGAATGAACTAGAATGTAAGGTGGCAACAAGAAGTTATCAAAGAGAAGAACACATAACACCTATAAGAGTGATTAATAAAGAGGATAATCAGAATAAGCTTGGAAACCAAGCCTATTTGAAATAAAACAATAGAAAAGTGATGGATATTGTAGCTAAGATGAATGAGTAGTGGTTTGGAAAAGATACTAAACAATTTAAGAAGATGGAAATTGAATTATCTAATGAGACAACCCAAGAGAGAGTCATGAAGGCTCCAAATTTTATTTTTAATGAATTGATTTGTGATATAAATGCAAGTAAAGAGTAGGTAGAATACAAACAAGAGACATGTACAACCTAAAGTGATTATGGAAGCTAAGGGAAGAATGGTTGATAGTCTTGAACAAGAAGAGAATGCCCAAGAGTTGGACAATATGCAACAGGGCCAAGAAGAATAGTCAAGTGATTTACAAGGTAGTCATGTGATAATGCCAAATCAAAGAGATGAGATAATGAAAGTCATCATACAATGCATGTATATGTAGGAGATGGAGAGTAATCATGATGTTGATGAATAACTACAAATCAAGAGTGTACATAAGTATAAGGTATGTAAAGAACAAGAAGATGTTGTATATGAAGTGGAATGGACATCACAAGAAGCATGGATGAAGAAAGAATATTACATTTTTTTAGAAGTGGTTTCTCATGGAAAGAAGGAGAAGGTGAATCAGATTTTAGAGAAGGAATAATGTTATACATATGCAATACAAGAAAAAGATAACAACAATAATGTTTTGCTTAATAATTTTATTTCTTGTACAGGTATGCTATTGAAGGAGATGAAGCAAAGAAGGCCTAAATGTGGGGCCCAAGATCATGTTTACCTCTAGGAGAGGCAAGTAAAAGTTGATGCCTTATATAAGTAGGTTCAATTTAAGTAGATAGGAGCATCTACCAAGTACATCACTCAATACCTATGTCAAAGATTTCTTAGCTTGGTAGTATGATGTAGGGGCATCTTATAAGGACCCCAAAATTGAACCATTATTTTGTATTTATATTTCCTAATAGTTTTTTTTATAAGTGTTAGAGGTCATAAGTAGTTCATTTTTGGAGTCTTGATATTCCCTAGGTTCACATAATTTGAATTCTAGTGTTTCCTACCAAAAAACCTCTTTTGAAAAATTTGAATCTTAATACACTTGTGTAATGAATTTTATGCATTTTGATAGGGTGGAAAGATGTAACAAACATGTTTAGGGGTTTTTTCATTGTAAGAGGTCCATAAAATTTTATTTAGTCTATTGTCTTGGTACTAGTCACTTTGCATCATGTAAAAATCAAGACAATATTATGTATCAAGAAAACCTCTACCTGGAAAAATGGAATCAAGATATAGTTATGTGCCCTTTTCTAGGAGTTTGGAGTCAATTAGAAAGATTAGAATGACATTACATTTGATATAGATGAATAGAGGAGGATCATCAAGTTATGTATGAATAAAGGGAGGAAGTTTTGTAACCTTTACTATTTTAAATGAATGAATATAGACCTTGAGGTTATATTGTCATTGTTGCTAATTGCATGTGTTGTGATTGATGAATTTAATGGAGATTGGTTATGTTTTCAAGTGTGTTTGCAAGATAATGTAGGTTTGGTTGAAGTGAGACTTTGAAGGTATACAAGAAAGCAAGGACCCTATCAATGCAAGGGAATATAGACCCTGTTTTGGTGTGTTTCCTGCATGTTAATAGTCTGTGATCAAAGTTAGATGATTTATTAACAATGGTAATCATATTCAAGATGTTTGTTTAATAATTGATTGTATTTGATACATATGTTTCATGAATTCTTAAGGATTAATTATAGTGTGATGATTCCTGAAGGTAAAACTCTGTGACTGACTTGTATGTTTTGCTTAAACAAATGGCATGTATTCAATAATTGAAGGTAAAAAGTGTAGGTAGAACTTTTAAAAAAAGAATAAAGATTGAGGAAGGTTATTTGAAATTACATATATCATATATTGTGTGGAAATTATGTGGTGTTGGATAGATGTGCTAAGGAAACCCCTATTTTCTATGATGAACTTTGGCAAAGTGGACTGAGAATTTGAATTATTGAAAGGATATGATCAAATCATGAAGTTGCTATTGTAGCATAAAATTTCACCCCTCTGGTAGAATTTTTCAAGGTATCCCACTTCCATCTACAATATTAGAACAACCTCAGGCTGTGGGTATCCTATAATGAGGTTGAACCTCTGGAGAAGGTTGGTTTCCTCTTGGTAGATCACCTAAACTAATGTTTCTGCTTGAAAAAGAGGTAGAGAGGGGTATAGGGTAACTAAGAGAGTTAAATGGGTGATACACCAAATTTATTGACACTCACATAAGCATGAAATAAACACTAATTCAACATAAGATAATTCTTGCTCATACAACCTCACAAACTAGTTAATTTGCATAAGTGTTTCATAAACTAGGCTCACCAAAGAATACATGAAGCAAAGAGGAATTTAAAAATACACACCAAGAATCCATTAATGGTAGAAATATCTCAAGTTCAGACCTAAAAATAACTTTGAAACACCTAAAAATAGGCAAGAAATAAGGACAATCGACATGGAAGAACACTTCTTCATAAGGCCATCATGCACAAGCTTGCTAAACACAATTTTTAGGTAAGAGATAGGTAAAAATTAATCTTTATTGCTTCAAAAGGTCTTTTTTACAAATTTTTGATAGGGTTTGTTTCTTGTTAAATGAGTATATATCTTTTTATAGGGGAGCCTATGGAGATATATGAAAAAAGGGAAGAAGAAAAGAGAAGAGGCAAGCAAACAAAATTTAATAAATGAGATCTAACCACTCTCAATGAATTCTCACCCACATTTTGGTTAAATAAAAATAATCCTTATTCAATAAATTAACTACCATTATCTCTAATAGTATTCCATCCCTCTCATTGGTTGAGAAACACACTAGAAAACAAGAACTTAGTGAGGATGATGATGTCATGATCCACTAAAAAGGAAAAGTCCAGGAATGTCTTTAATGCTCAAGCTACCTTTTCTAATCACTTGATCTTCATCTTTTACTTTCATGCCATCTTTCACTTGTCTTACATGTATAAGGACAAAATCCCCATAACTTTTAATCCAGATTGAGTCATTCTGCCTCTGAATTGAGTGGTTGTTTATTGGAGATGATGGCCATGTTGAAGGACGAGAGCCTCTCAATTAATTGTTTACACCAACTCCTACTTTCAAACTTGGGCCAAATAGTTTTTATAGATGGAAAACCAATCTAAGGACATTGGTTTTCCTGTATCCATTTATGTTGATACAAGTATATAGATTATATAGCTTCTTTTGATATTTTTAAATGCCAACGACTACTTGTAGGGGTTCAAATTTTGACATTTGTGGACCTGTCATCAATTCCTTTGGACAACTTGTTTCGGCCATTTTATTCAAATAATTTTCTTAGACCCTTCCCGTGGATAATTTATCTGAAGGAATTCATGTCATCAGACTTTATGAAAATTCCCCTTTTTGAAAGGGAGGTACCCTTAGACTTTTTTGAAAGTGACCCCCTTTTTTATCCTTTAAAATTTTGAAAAATCCCTTTAGAAGAATTGAAAAGAACCCTTCAGCTTATCTGTTTGGACCTTTCAGAAAGAAGACCCCTTCAAAAATTTGAAAAGACCCCTCCAACTTTGTGAAAATGACCTTTCAAAAAAAATGTTTTGGCCTTTTGTGAAGGAAAAGTACCTTTTGAAAAAGTTAAAAAGGTCCATTGCAAAGGAAAAGTACCTTTCAAATTAATTTGAATGGATCTTTGGAATTTGAAAATGCCTTTGGCCTCTTTGATAAAGTCCTTTGGAAAAATTGAAAAGGGTCCCCTTTTCCTTGAGAAAAGAAATCTTTCAAAACTTTGAAAAGAACCATTTTCCCTTTGGAAGTGCCCTTTGAAAATTGCAAGAGATTTAGTATGTGGACCAAAAATGGCCAACATTTTTAGCGACTCACAGGGAAGTATCCCTGTTATGCTTGAGAACCCAGACCACTTACCTTGCCTAGGCCATTGGGCATGGAATCATTAGCCTCTACAACTGAGCTGGTCTAAAATTAGATATAAGGTTGACCCTTTTTGTTACTTCCTCTTGAAGTAACAAGGACAACAAGAAGAAAACAAATAATGTGCCCAAGGCACTTAGGGAAGGGAAACACACAACTAAAAAGATATGCAGAAGGCACTTAAGAGAAAATAAGGAAAACCATACAGAATGTAAAATATATACAATGGATGTAAACTCTTATAATAACAAGGCTTTAGATGAATCCCATTGACTGAGATGGGTAATACCTCTCCATCTAGCTGGGCCAGCTAAAAATCATTATGTCATTTGCATCTATGGATCAAATAAGGACCACTCCACAAGCTATCAAATTTGGTATGGTTACCTAGCTTGGCCTTATTTGAATCCCACTTGAGGTCTAGGTCCCCTTCCTTAAAGTCCCTTTCTATGGATCTCTTTTCAAAAGCCTTCTTGACCTAAGCTTGATGTGATTCTAGTGATTTCATTACAAGGTCTTTTATTTCTTCGAGCTCCATGAGTTCAACCAGTCTCACATTCATGGGCTTATCTTCCATTAACTCCAGTTGATGGGCTAGTTATAATGAAGGCAACTCTAGAGAAATGGGTAACTTGGCCTCCCTTTCATTTACTAAGACATATGGATAACTTCCAATGGCAGCTTTATGAGTCACCCTGTCAGCCTACAAAGCTGTCTTTAGTTTGGTGTGGCATGCCCTCTGATTTTATTCCATAGTTCTGATAATTCTTAGCAAATAATTATTTGTGGATTCAACTAGTCCATTTCCTTGAGGATAATAATTAGAAGAGGTGCTAAGGTAGATTCCTATCTTGAGATCCCATTCACTTGTTGTTAGACTAAGGAATTCCAATGCATTATCAAAGATAATAGTGGATGGAACACCAAACCTAGTCATAATGCTGTTATAGAAGTCTAGGATTGCACCTTCATTAGCTTCTTTCAATGCAATGGCTTCCACCCACTTGGTGAAGTAGTTGGTTGTAGTAAACACCTATTTATGTCCTGCACTTGATGAAGGTTTGATCATTCCTATGAAATCTAGCCCCCATTGCATGAAGGGTTACTTTACCTAAATTAGGTTGAGAGGAAGGGATGCTAATATTTGCTTACCCATAAAGAAAGCACACTTTTGACACTTTTTTACCCATACATATGCATATTTGAAGAGGTTGGGATAGTAATAACCAATCCTCATTATCTTTGCTACTATAGTTCTAGGTGCAAAATGACATCCTATAGGTCCATCATTGAATTGTTTGAAAAGCTTGATCACTTGGTCATTATCATGCACCTTAGGTGCACTCCATTAAGGTCCTTTATAAATAAAACCCCATCAACCAATGCATAAGGTATGGATTTAAATATAAAATACTTTATTTTTTCCCTGTCCATACCCTAAGGGCACTCACCTATTATCAAGAAATGTGTCATATCCTGGAGCCAACTAGTGTGAGGTGGAAGTGCATCTATTTGTGGGTTATCTTGTGTTACCGAGATGACCTTTTTGTATTCATGAAAGTCATTGACCATATGCTCACACAAGCCTTTACCTCTTACTAGCTTAGTGACCTTGATCTCCACATCATACTCCATGACCTTGGTAATCCAACCAACTCTCTTTTCATTCAAGTCTTTGTTAAGAAAGAGGTCTCTCACTCTAGGATGAGACATTATAAGATAGATTTTACTAGTGGAGAGCATTCTTCTAATTTTTTTAAGGATTATTATTGATGTAAATACTTGATTTTATACAAAATTATACCTCACTTCATACCCCTCAAGACCCTAACTAAAAAATGCTATTGGCTGCTCAAGTCCTTCACCATTCTTTTACATTAGCATAGCTGATATATTATCAATATTGGCAAAAGCATACAATATGAAATCCCTTGAGAAATTAGGATTCATGAGTGTGGGTGCTTTGGTAATGGCTTGCTTGATAGCCTTAAATGTTGATTTACCTTCATTTGACCAAGTGAACACTTGGTTATTATTTAGCATAGCAGTGATGGGCTTGACCAAGTTTGCAAAACTAGGTATAAACCTTCTCAAAAAGTTTATTTTCCCAAGGAAAATTTGGATTCCCTTCTTATGCTTGGGTAAGGATAAGGCCAAGATGGCATTTATTCTATCAGGATCAATAACTAATCCTTATTTTGAGATAATGTGTCCCAAGAGTTTGCCTTCATGAAAAATAAACACACACTTAATTGGGATTTAAGAGATCCCATACTCTCTGAATCTCTCAAAGATCAATCTCAGGTGGTCCATGTGTTCATTGGCATCCTTGGAGAAAAATATGATGTCATCCAAGTATACTAGCACTATTTGATTTAGTAGCCCTTAGAAAGCCATGTCCATTACTCTTTGAAAATTGGCCCTAACATTTGATAAGCCAAAAGACATCTTTTGGTATGCATACGTGCCCCATTTGGTGGTGAATGCAGTATTTTATTAATCTTCTTCCCTTACCAACCCCTGGTTGTATCTTGAGTACCCATCCAAAGGAGAGAAGTGTTTTGAACCAACAACTATTTGAAGGAGTTACTTCATGGACGGTAAGAGGTAGTGATCTTTCAACCCTATTCAAGTCTCTAAAGCCAACACACAATTAGATCTCACCATTATTCTTTCTCACAGGTACTAGGTTGGCTATCCATGAAGAGTGTTTGATGGGAAAAATGATATTGGATTAAATCAATTTAGTCAATTCTTTCCTCTTAGCTCTTGAATTTTTGGATTGACAGGCCTTTGCTTCTGCCTTATAGGCTTAGCATTGGCCTCCAATTCTATAGTATGCTGGGCTAACTTTGGATCAAAACCTCTCAGATCACTATACTCCCAAGCAAAGATGTCTAAATATTCTTTACAAATTTCAATGAAAACATGCCTTTCATCCTTGTTTCTTACCTTCTCAAGCTTGAGCAGCTTATCCTTGAAGATGAGGACTCTCTCATAATTTTCCTCATTAGGTTTTATTACTAATTTGTGCTTTATCATATGGTCTCCCTCATAGAAAAGACCTTCAAGGGTGACCAACCCTTTAGGAAGTTTGTTATAACTCAGTTGAACAATTTGATCCTCATACTGATGTTGAATTTTACCTTGGTTTATTAAGGAAAACTCCACTTCCTACTATAAGAAATAAGTAATTTATTGGTCATTTTTGAAGACCTACCAGTGGGCTTCATCATCTGGTACTAATGGCCTCACCACCACCCTGACATGTGGCTAAACCTTGGCCTCTTTTAGCTTACTCAAAATATCAAACTTGGCTTCCACATCTGCTAACCTGTCAGCATGCTAATTTTGGTTCTTTGGCATAGATTGAATGTTAAAGGCTTCAAAATCTTTAGTTAGGTCCCACACTCTATTTTTGTAGGACCTCATCAAAGGATTATTTGTAATGTTCAGGCCCCTGACTTGTTTCATTATAAGCTCACTATCTCCATATGCTTACAATTGCTTGATTCCCCTCTTATTGGCCCATTGGAGGCCATGGATTAGGCCTTCATATTATACTAATTAGAGGAACAACTCAAATAAAACCAATAAGAAGAGAAAAATTTACCATCTGAAGGGGAAAATTGCATTGCCCCTACACCTACTCCATTTTTGCTTCTTGAACCATCAAAGAACAACTTCCACATACCATTGAGGTATTCTTTATGTTTAATGAGGGAAGGCATGAGTTGATTTTCTTCATCTAGTAAATAGACACCCATGTCTCTTTCCTGAACACCTTATAAAGGGTTGATAAATTTATTATCCCCCCATGGGTCATCCAAGAATAAATCTAGAATCTCCTTAGGATAAGTATTTAGTTCTTGACCAATTATAAACTCATCCTCATCAAGGATAGTACAATTGAGGTTTATGTTATCTAGTTGATTGGTCTCAATGTGAAATTATGGCATGGGCTTAGCCTTGATTGATACTTTCATTTCATACCTTATTCTGAATGCCATGTATGACCAATCTACTGAGAGATAACCTCATATCTTTTCTATGAATTCCTGAGAAAGGCATAATGCAAAATGATGAATTACATCAAGGATCAACACATCTTAAATCACTGAGACACTAGGACAAACATGTAGGGTCATATTGAAATCCTTAATGATACTAGCTGGGTTTGTGGAAGAACCATGAATCTATAAAACTCCCTTGGTAAGTAGCTCATTTTTGAGGTTCAACTAAATAGCTATGAACTTTGGCATTACTAAAGTGCTAGCTCCACTATCTACCAAGAAATTATATACCAAGGAATCACCAATGGTTAATGAAATGTAGAATGGAGAAGGTTTGACCACCTTACTTGATCCTTCTCCCAAAGGACCCTTGGTTACATTAATAAGGACCTCAACTTCTTTACTTGGTTGTTTACTTGTAGTTGTTGTAACACCTATCTTGGATAAACCTTCTTTAAAGATATCCACTTGATTAGGCATGAAAAGCATGCCCCACATTGGTACACTCACATTAGATTTCTTCATTTATTCAAAAATGTTGATTGGTGTATTACTAAACTTTACATGTGCTTTGGGAGACACTACTATTGTTTGTTGAATTTATGAGCTTTGTGGAGGTGTCAAGACCTTTGGAGTGATAGCAGACTTGTTAGGATTAGATAATGAAGGAGTGGTGGTAGGAGGTTCCTTGAATTCTCTTTGGTTGTCACCCATATTCCTTCTTTTAAATCTTGTATTTATTACCATTGGGGAATGAGCTTGACTAGAGCTGGCCTACTGATTGGATGCATTGCACTCTTCTTGCTCACTAATGAACATTATAGCATCTGATTGGTTTGGTACCTGATCTGATCCTTATTATTTTGGAGATTGTTTTGGATTTGTCATCATGGAGATCTCCATGTTTTTATCCATAAGAGCTTGATTTTATCCATAAGCAACAACTTATTACCATTGGTCATTGAATACATGGTTAGAACCATTGATTGGGACAATAGATTGCCTAAAATATTGATTCTAAGGCATTGTCCCTTAGCCTCTTGATCCATATTATTTTGAATAGGAACTAAGGAGTTGGAAGAGCCTACAATATTTGGATTATAGTTATTTTGTCTAGCATAGTTAGGATGCCCTTGTTCTTGACCTCATCCTTAGAAATTTCCTTTATAGGGTGGCCTATTTGCTTGATAAGACTACTATTGAGGCTGATATGGAGCTTGATAAGGTTTATTGAATTGATCTTTCCTTTTTACATTTACTACATCATTTGTCAAGGATTGGAGCATGATTTTAAGTTCTAGGTAGTTTTTTTGCTCTTGGGAATCACTCGATTTGCTAGTGGAGGCCTTTTCTTGCTTAGGTGAAGGTATACCAATAATTATTGGAGTTGTAAGAATAAAATCAAGTGGGGGAAAAACTATAGGAGTTGGTCTAATCTTAGGGAAAAGAGGTATTAGGGGATTAGGAGTAAGCTTGTCATCCTAAACTAGATAATTTTCAGCTTTGATGGCCACCTCGTAAGCATCTGGTAATATATCTCCTCCTATGGATTAGATCATTACTGCTATGTCACTATTTAGAGACTTCAAATAGTATAATAATGCAAAGTTAGGGGATGGTCTAATAGCATCTAGAATTCTATCCCAAGATTTTTGGAGTCTTGTGTTGAAGTCTTACATAACTTCATGAGGGGCTCTCTTGATTGTGGTCATTAATTATACTAGTGACAAATGATCACTCTTGTCTACAAACCTCTTACATAAGGCTATTCCCAACTAATCCCATGATTTAATAGAGTTAGGAGATAAAAATCTATACCAATATAAAGCCTTTACCTTAAAGGATATAGCCAATAGTTTTATAGCTAAATTTTCTATTGTGACATTATGGATATTGCATAAATTAGCTATATCTGTGATGTGTTTAGTAGGAGTTACGACTTGGTCTCTTGTAAAATATGGGATGCTTTTGAGGGATGCTACTAGCATAGGATCATATTGTGGAAAATTCAAAGGACTTTGGCCACTGAAACCTTTAAAATCTCTTTGGGGAATCATGGTAGCAAGATGGGCTAACAAGGATCTTCTTTCATAGGTATACCTCATAACTGGTTTAGGAAAATATTTTCCTACGTATGGGTGAGTATGGGTGAACTTTAACCTTCTTGTTGAGTTTAAAGGTAATTCAACAAATTCAAAAGGAATACCTCTAGAAGTTAATCTTTTAGTCACCTTTGGCATGAAAGATAGCTACTATTTTCCCACTAGATTGTTAAGTGTTCTTCAGAGTCACTAGATACTGAAAGATAAAAGCTAAAATCATTGAAAATTGATCAAACCAACATTGAAATTAACCAATCTTCTTCAAAAGTCATCCCATCGAGTATGCCAAAAACTATTTTAACATAGAATTGCACCCTTGTGGGAGAATTTTTTAGGGTCTCCCACTTCTAGCTATAATATTGGAACAACCTTAGGCTGTGCGTATCCTATAATGAGGTTGAACCTCTAGAGAAGGCCAACTTCCTCTTGGTAGATCACCTAAACTAATGTTTTTATTTGGAAAAGAGGTATAGAGGGGTTATAGGGTAATTAAGAGAGCTAAATGGGTGACACACCAAATTTATTGACACTCACATAAGCATGAAATAAACACTAATTTAATGTAAGATTATTTTTGTTCACACAACCTCACAAACTAGTTAATTTGCATAAGTGTTTCATAAACTAGGCTCACCAAATAATACATGAAGCAAAGTGGAATTTCAAAATTCACACCAAAAATCCATTAATGGTGGAAAGAGCTCAAGTTCAAACCTGAAATTAACTTGAATACATCTAAAAATAGAGAATAAAGAAGGACAATCGACATGGTAGAACACTTCTTCACAAGGCCATCATGCACAAGCTTTCTAAGCACAATTTTCAAGCAAGAGATAGGTAAAAATTAATCTTTATTGCTTCAAAAGGTATTTCTTAAAAATTTTTGATAGGGTTTTTTCTTGTCACATGAGTATATCTCTTTTTATAGGGGAGCCTATGGAGATATATGAAAAAAGGGAAGAAGAAAAGAGAAGAGACAAGTAAACAGAATTCAATAAATGAGATCCAACCACCCTCCGTGAATTATCACCCACATTTGGATTAATTAAAACTAGTCCTTATTCAAATAATTAACCACCATTATCTCTAATAGTATTCAAGCCCTCTCATTAGTTGAGAAACACACTAGAAGATAAGAACTTGTTGAGGATGATGATGTCTTGATCGACTAAAAAGAAAAAGTCTAGGAATGTCTTTAATGCTCAAGCTACCTTTTCTAATCACCTGATCTTCATCTTTCACTTCCACACCATCCTTCAATTGTCTTAAATGTATAAGGACAAAATCCCTATAACTTTTAATTTGGATTGAGTCATGTTGCCTCTAAATTGAGTAGCTGTTTGTCAGAGATGATGGCCATGTCAAAAGATGAGAGCCTCTCCATTAATTGTATACACCAGTTCCTAATTTAAAACCAGGGCCAAATATTTTTTATACATGGAAAACCAATCTAAGGACATTGGTTTTCCTATATCCATTAATGTCAATACAAGTCTATAGATTACATAGCTTATTTTGATATTTTTAAATGCCAATGACTACTTACAGGGGTTTAGATTTTGATGTTTGTGGGTCCATCAT
Organism: Torreya grandis; assembly: GCA_037957365.1. NCBI lineage: Eukaryota > Viridiplantae > Streptophyta > Pinopsida > Cupressales > Taxaceae > Torreya > Torreya grandis. The sequence goes on from JARHVA010000636.1 coordinate 3,186,235, forward strand.
CAATTCCTTTAGATAGCTTGTTTCAGTCATTTTCTTCAAATAATTTACTTAGACCCTTCTTGAAAACAATTTGTTCGAAGGAATTCATGTCTTTAGACTTTATGAAAATGCTCATTTTTGAAAGGGAGGTACCCTTCAACTTTCTTGAAAGTGACCCCCTTTTTTATCCTTCAAAATTTTGAAAAAGCCCTTCAAAAGAATTGAAAAGTACCCTTCAGCTTATCTATTTTGACCTTTCAGAAAGAAGACCCCTTTAGAAATTTGAAAAGACCCCTCCAACTTTATGAAAATGATCTTTCAAAAAAAATGTTTTGGCCCTTTGCGAAGGAAAAGTACCTTTCAAAAAAGTTAAAAAGGTCCATTGTGAAGGGAAAGTACATTTTATATTCCTTTAAATGGATCATTGGAATTTGGAAATGCCTTTGGCCTCTTTGAAATAGTCCTTCAAAAAATTTAAAAAGGGTCCCTTTTCCTTGAGAAAAGATATCTTTCAAAACTTTGAAAAGAACCATTTCCCCTTTGGAAGTGCCCTTCGAAAAATGCAAGAGCTTTAGTATGTGGGCCAAAAATGGCCAACAATTGCTATGCTAAAGAATGTTTGGGTAAGTGTGTTTGAACCTTTTTAAGGTCAAGAAACATAGTAAGAGTTTATAAACCTTGACCCAAACCTTTAGATGGTCATTTTGTTAACATAATCAAGAGCATTTTGAGTTGAAAAGTCATAGAGGACTGGTAAGGGGAGTTCATTTATTGGATAAGTTGCTTAAGGACATTATATAACTAACAAACCCATTTTGAAGATTTGAAACCCATTATGTCACCCACAATGAAATTTTGTTCACTCTCTTTTGAGATAGTGACAAAGAAGCCCTAAACCTAGGGTTTGAAAGAATAAGAAGATTCCACTATTCATTTTATATGAAACTTTGTGAAAATATTAAGGGTATGGTGTTTGAAGACATTATGAGGGTTTAAATATTTTAGTGCATTTTCATACATCTATAGAGCTTTGTATGCTAATAGATTGTGAAAGGGCTAATAAACCTAATCAAAGAGTAATTAAAACCAAATAAAAGTACTCAAAAATAGAGTTTGGTTTGGAAATTTTGTTAATATAATATTGGTGAAAAAGGGTATTTGTATCAAGAGTTTGTTTGTATATTGGTGAAGGTATAATTTTGTATAAGGTCAAAAACCCCAAAAATAGGGTTACAAGGAGTGTGACTATTGTAGTCAAAATTGTGAATAAGGATGACTTGAGATTTG